>CM073757.1:17117956-17717956 GCA_037127355.1 Schoenoplectus tabernaemontani
GCAAAACATGAAAACGGGACCGACGCCCTCGATGCGCGAAAATGAGTCGGGAGCGCAAAACATGAAAACGGGACCGACGCCCTCGGTGCGCGCGAAAATGAGTCGGGAGCGCAAAACATGAAAACGGGACCGACGCCCTCGTGCGTGAGAAAATGAGTCGGGAGCGCAAAACATGAAAACGGGACCGACGCCCTCGTGCGCGAAAACGAGTCGGCGCGCAAAACATGAAAACGGGACCCGACGCCCTCTCGTGCCGCCGAAAATGAGTCGGGAGCGCAAAACATGAAAACGGGACCCGACGCCCTCGTGCCGCCAGAAAATGAGTCGGGAGCGCAAAACATGAAAACGGGACCGACGCCCTCGTGCGCCAGAAAATGAGTCGGGGCGCGCAAAACATGAAAACGGGACCGACGCCCTCGTGCCGCGAAAATGAGTCGGGAGCGCAAAACATGAAAACGGGACCGACGCCCTCGTGCGCGAAAATGAGTCGGGAGCGCAAAACATGAAAACGGGACCGACGCCCTCGATGCGATGCAGAAAATGAGTCGGGAGCGCAAAACATGAAAACGGGACCGACGCCCTCGATGCGCGAAATGAGTCGGGAGCGCAAAACATGAAAACGGGACCGACGCCCTCGATGCCGCGAAAATGAGTCGGGAGCGCAAAACATGAAAACGGGACCGACGCCCTCGGTGCGAGTCGAAAATGAGTCGGGAGCGCAAAACATGAAAACGGGACCGACGCCCTCGGCCGCCGAAAATGAGTCGGGAGCGCAAAACATGAAAACGGGACCGACGCCCTCGGTGCGCGAAAATGAGTCGGGAGCGCAAAACATGAAAACGGGACCGACGCCCTCGTGCGCGCGAAAACGAGTCGGGAGCGCAAAACATGAAAACGGGACCGACGCCCTCGTGCCGCCGAAAATGAGTCGGGAGCGCAAAACATGAAAACGGGACCGACGCCCTCGGTACGCGAAAATGAGTCGGGGCGCGCAAAACATGAAAACGGGACCGACGCCCTCGGATGCCGCCAGAAAATGAGTCGGGAGCGCAAAACATGAAAACGGGACCGACGCCCTCGATGCCGCAGAAAGCGAGTCGGGAGCGCAAAACATGAAAACGGGACCGACGCCCTCGGTGCGCAGAAAATGAGTCGGGAGCGCAAAACATGAAAACGGGACCGACGCCCTCGTGCCGCGAAAATGAGTCGGGAGCGCAAAACATGAAAACGGGACCGACGCCCTCGGCCGCGAAAATGAGTCGGGAGCGCAAAACATGAAAACGGGACCGACGCCCTCGGTGCGCGAAAATGAGTCGGGAGCGCAAAACATGAAAACGGGACCGACGCCCTCGTGCGCGAAAATGAGTCGGGGAGCGCAAAACATGAAAACGGGACCGACGCCCTCGGTGCCGCCGAAAATGAGTCGGGAGCGCAAAACATGAAAACGGGACCGACGCCCTCGATGCGCGAAAATGAGTCGGGCGCGCAAAACATGAAAACGGGACCGACGCCCTCGGTGCCGCCGAAAACGAGTCGGGAGCGCAAAACATGAAAACGGGACCGACGCCCTCGTGC
Source organism: Schoenoplectus tabernaemontani (assembly GCA_037127355.1). Classification (NCBI taxonomy): domain Eukaryota; kingdom Viridiplantae; phylum Streptophyta; class Magnoliopsida; order Poales; family Cyperaceae; genus Schoenoplectus; species Schoenoplectus tabernaemontani. Next base: position 17,119,532 of record CM073757.1, read on the forward strand.
CGCCAGAAAATGAGTCGGGAGCGCAAAACATGAAAACGGGACCGACGCCCTCGTGCGCGAAAATGAGTCGGGAGCGCAAAACATGAAAACGGGACCGACGCCCTCGGCGCCAGAAAATGAGTCGGGAGCGCAAAACATGAAAACGGGACCGACGCCCTCGTGCGCCAGAAAATGAGTCGGGAGCGCAAAACATGAAAACGGGACCGACGCCCTCGGTGCCGCCAGAAAAATGAGTCGGGCGCGCAAAACATGAAAACGGGACCGACGCCCTCGCCTCGATGCGCAGAAAATGAGTCGGGAGCGCAAAACATGAAAACGGGACCGACGCCCTCGTGCGCGAAAATGAGTCGGGCGCGCAAAACATGAAAACGGGACCGACGCCCTCGGTGCCGCGAAAATGAGTCGGGAGCGCAAAACATGAAAACGGGACCGACGCCCTCTCGATGCGCGAAAATGAGTCGGGAGCGCAAAACATGAAAACGGGACCGACGCCCTCGGTGCGCGCAGAAAATGAGTCGGGAGCGCAAAACATGAAAACGGGACCGACGCCCTCGATGCCGCCAGAAAATGAGTCGGGAGCGCAAAACATGAAAACGGGACCCGACGCCCTCGGTGCGCGCGAAAGCGAGTCGGGAGCGCAAAACATGAAAACGGGACCGACGCCCTCGTGCAGCGAAAATGAGTCGGGAGCGCAAAACATGAAAACGGGACCGACGCCCTCGGTGCGCGCAGAAAATGAGTCGGGAGCGCAAAACATGAAAACGGGACCGACGCCCTCGGTGCTGCGCCGAAAATGAGTCGGGAGCGCAAAACATGAAAACGGGACCGACGCCCTCGTGCGCGCAGAAATGAGTCGGGAGCGCAAAACATGCAAAAAACGGGACCGACGCCCTCGTGCGCGAAATGAGTCGGGAGCGCAAAACATGAAAACGGGACCGACGCCCTCGGTGCCGCAGAAAATGAGTCGGGAGCGCAAAACATGAAAACGGGACCGACGCCCTCGTGCCGCCGAAAATGAGTCGGGGAGCGCAAAACATGAAAACGGGACCGACGCCCTCGATGCGCGCAGAAAATGAGTCGGGCGCGCAAAACATGAAAACGGGACCGACGCCCCTCGATGCGCCAGAAAATGAGTCGGGAGCGCAAAACATGAAAACGGGACCGACGCCCTCGTGCAGCAGAAAATGAGTCGGGGGAGCGCAAAACATGAAAACGGGACCGACGCCCTCGATGCGCGCAGAAAACGAGTCGGGCGCGCAAAACATGAAAACGGGACCGACGCCCTCGGTGCAGCCGAAAATGAGTCGGGAGCGCAAAACATGAAAACGGGACCGACGCCCTCGATGCGCGCGAAAATGAGTCGGGCGCGCAAAACATGAAAACGGGACCGACGCCCTCGTGCGCCAGAAAAAATGAGTCGGGAGCGCAAAACATGAAAACGGGACCGACGCCCTCGGTGCCGCCAGAAAATGAGTCGGGAGCGCAAAACATGAAAACGGGACCGACGCCCTCGATGCGCCGAAAATGAGTCGGGAGCGCAAAACATGAAAACGGGACCGACGCCCTCGGTGCGCAGAAAATGAGTCGGGAGCGCAAAACATGAAAACGGGACCGACGCCCTCCCTCGTGCGCGAAAATGAGTCGGGAGCGCAAAACATGAAAACGGGACCGACGCCCTCGGTGCCGCGAAAGCGAGTCGGGAGCGCAAAACATGAAAACGGGACCGACGCCCTCGTGCGCGAAAATGAGTCGGGAGCGCAAAACATGAAAACGGGACCGACGCCCTCGTGCAGCAGAAAATGAGTCGGGAGCGCAAAACATGAAAACGGGACCGACGCCCTCGGTGCGCGAAAATGAGTCGGGAGCGCAAAACATGAAAACGGGACCGACGCCCTCGGTGCGTGCAGCGAAAATGAGTCGGGAGCGCAAAACATGAAAACGGGACCGACGCCCTCGGTGCGCGAAAATGAGTCGGGCGCGCAAAACATGAAAACGGGACCGACGCCCTCGTGCGCGTCGAAAATGAGTCGGGAGCGCAAAACATGAAAACGGGACCCGACGCCCTCGGTGCAGCGAAAATGAGTCGGGAGCGCAAAACATGAAAACGGGACCGACGCCCTCGATGCCGCCGAAAATGAGTCGGGAGCGCAAAACATGAAAACGGGACCCGACGCCCTCGGTGCGCCGAAAATGAGTCGGGAGCGCAAAACATGAAAACGGGACCGACGCCCTCGGTGCCGCGAAAATGAGTCGGGGAGCGCAAAACATGAAAACGGGACCGACGCCCTCGGTGCCGCGAAAATGAGTCGGGAGCGCAAAACATGAAAACGGGACCGACGCCCTCGTGCCGCGAAAATGAGTCGGGAGCGCAAAACATGAAAACGGGACCGACGCCCTCGTGCGCAGAAAATGAGTCGGGAGCGCAAAACATGAAAACGGGACCGACGCCCTCGATGCGCGAAAATGAGTCGGGCGCGCAAAACATGAAAACGGGACCCGACGCCCTCGGTGCGCGCGAAAATGAGTCGGGAGCGCAAAACATGAAAACGGGACCGACGCCCTCGATGCGCCAGAAAATGAGTCGGGAGCGCAAAACATGAAAACGGGACCGACGCCCTCGTGCCGCCAGAAAATGAGTCGGGAGCGCAAAACATGAAAACGGGACCGACGCCCTCGTGCGCGCGAAAATGAGTCGGGAGCGCAAAACATGAAAACGGGACCGACGCCCTCGATGCCGCCGAAAATGAGTCGGGAGCGCAAAACATGAAAACGGGACCGACGCCCTCGGTGCGCCAGAAAATGAGTCGGGAGCGCAAAACATGAAAACGGGACCGACGCCCTCGGCGCGAAAATGAGTCGGGAGCGCAAAACATGAAAACGGGACCGACGCCCTCGTGCCGCAGAAAATGAGTCGGGAGCGCAAAACATGAAAACGGGACCGACGCCCTCGATGCCGCGAAAATGAGTCGGGAGCGCAAAACATGAAAACGGGACCGACGCCCTCGGTGCGCGAAAACGAGTCGGGAGCGCAAAACATGAAAACGGGACCGACGCCCTCGGTGCTGCGCCAGAAAATGAGTCGGGAGCGCAAAACATGAAAACGGGACCGACGCCCTCGGTGTGCGCGAAAATGAGTCGGGAGCGCAAAACATGAAAACGGGACCGACGCCCTCGTGCGCCGAAAATGAGTCGGGAGCGCAAAACATGAAAACGGGACCGACGCCCTCGTGCAGCGAAAATGAGTCGGGAGCGCAAAACATGAAAACGGGACCGACGCCCTCGATGCGCCGTCGAAAAAAGAGTCGGGAGCGCAAAACATGAAAACGGGACCGACGCCCTCGGTGCAGCCGAAAATGAGTCGGGAGCGCAAAACATGAAAACGGGACCGACGCCCTCGTGCGCAGAAAATGAGTCGGGAGCGCAAAACATGAAAACGGGACCGACGCCCTCGTGTGTGTCCGCGAAAATGAGTCGGGAGCGCAAAACATGAAAACGGGACCGACGCCCTCGGTCCGCGAAAATGAGTCGGGAGCGCAAAACATGAAAACGGGACCGACGCCCTCGGTGCCGCAGAAAATGAGTCGGGAGCGCAAAACATGAAAACGGGACCGACGCCCTCGGTACGCGCGAAAATGAGTCGGGAGCGCAAAACATGAAAACGGGACCGACGCCCTCGGCGCGCGAAAATGAGTCGGGAGCGCAAAACATGAAAACGGGACCGACGCCCTCGGTGCCAGAAAATGAGTCGGGAGCGCAAAACATGAAAACGGGACCGACGCCCTCGTGCGCAGAAAATGAGTCGGGAGCGCAAAACATGAAAACGGGACCGACGCCCTCGGTGCGCGAAAATGAGTCGGGAGCGCAAAACATGAAAACGGGACCGACGCCCTCGATGCCGCCAGAAAATGAGTCGGGAGCGCAAAACATGAAAACGGGACCGACGCCCTCGTGCCGCAAAAGCGAGTCGGGAGCGCAAAACATGAAAACGGGACCGACGCCCTCGTGCCGCGAAAATGAGTCGGGAGCGCAAAACATGAAAACGGGACCCGACGCCCTCGGTGCCGCAGAAAACGAGTCGGGAGCGCAAAACATGAAAACGGGACCGACGCCCTCGGTGCGCGCAGAAAATGAGTCGGGAGCGCAAAACATGAAAACGGGACCGACGCCCTCGGTGCGCGAAAATGAGTCGGGAGCGCAAAACATGAAAACGGGACCGACGACCCTCGATGCGCAAAACAAAATGAGTCGGGATGAGTCGCGCGCAAAACATGAAAACGGGACCGACGCCCTCGGTGCGCAGAAAATGAGTCGGGAGCGCAAAACATGAAAACGGGACCGACGCCCTCGGATGCCGCGAAAATGAGTCGGGCGCGCAAAACATGAAAACGGGACCGACGCCCTCGTGCCGCAGAAAATGAGTCGGGAGCGCAAAACATGAAAACGGGACGACCTCCCTCGTGCATGCGCAGAAAACGAGTCGGGAGCGCAAAACATGAAAACGGGACCCGACGCCCTCGTGCCGCCGAAAATGAGTCGGGAGCGCAAAACATGAAAACGGGACCGACGCCCTCGGTGCGCAGAAAATGAGTCGGGAGCGCAAAACATGAAAACGGGACCGACGCCCTCGGTGCGCGCAGAAAATGAGTCGGGAGCGCAAAACATGAAAACGGGACCGACGCCCTCGTGCGCGAAAATGAGTCGGGAGCGCAAAACATGAAAACGGGACCGACGCCCTCGGTGCGCGAAAATGAGTCGGGAGCGCAAAACATGAAAACGGGACCGACGCCCTCGGTACGCGAAAATGAGTCGGGAGCGCAAAACATGAAAACGGGACCGACGCCCTCGGTACGCGAAAATGAGTCGGGCGCGCAAAACATGAAAACGGGACCGACGCCTCGTCGCGCGTGAAAATGAGTCGGGAGCGCAAAACATGAAAACGGGACCGACGCCCTCGGTGCGCAGAAAATGAGTCGGGAGCGCAAAACATGAAAACGGGACCGACGCCCTCGACGCCCTCGTGCCGAAAATGAGTCGGGAGCGCAAAACATGAAAACGGGACCCGACGCCCTCGGTGCGCAGAAAATGAGTCGGGAGCGCAAAACATGAAAACGGGACCGACGCCCTCGGTGCCGCGAAAATGAGTCGGGAGCGCAAAACATGAAAACGGGACCGACGCCCTCGTGCCGTAGAAAAGCGAGTCGGGAGCGCAAAACATGAAAACGGGACCGACGCCCTCGTGCGCGCGAAAACGAGTCGGGAGCGCAAAACATGAAAACGGGACCGACGCCCTCGGCGCCCGCAGCGAAAACGAGTCGGGAGCGCAAAACATGAAAACGGGACCGACGCCCTCGGTGCGCGAAAACGAGTCGGGAGCGCAAAACATGAAAACGGGACCGACCGACGCCCTCGTGCGCGAGAAAATGAGTCGGGAGCGCAAAACATGAAAACGGGACCGACGCCCTCGATGCCGCGAAAATGAGTCGGGAGCGCAAAACATGAAAACGGGACCGACGCCCTCGTGTGCGCGAAAATGAGTCGGGAGCGCAAAACATGAAAACGGGACCGACGCCCTCGGTGCGCGAAAGCGAGTCGGGAGCGCAAAACATGAAAACGGGACCGACGCCCTCGGTGCGCCGAAAATGAGTCGGGAGCGCAAAACATGAAAACGGGACCGACGCCCTCGGATGCCGCCGAAAAAAATGAGTCGGGAGCGCAAAACATGAAAACGGGACCGACGCCCTCGTACGCGAAAATGAGTCGGGAGCGCAAAACATGAAAACGGGACCGACGCCCTCGATGCCGCCAGAAAATGAGTCGGGAGCGCAAAACATGAAAACGGGACCGACGCCCTCGGTGCCGCCGAAAATGAGTCGGGAGCGCAAAACAAGAAAACGGGACCGACGCCCTCGGTGCCGCAGAAAATGAGTCGGGAGCGCAAAACATGAAAACGGGACCCGACGCCCTCGTGCGCCGAAAATGAGTCGGGAGCGCAAAACATGAAAACGGGACCGACGCCCTCGTGCGCGCAGAAAATGAGTCGGGAGCGCAAAACATGAAAACGGGACCGACGCCCTCGATGCCGCGAAAATGAGTCGGGAGCGCAAAACATGAAAACGGGACCGACGCCCCTCGTGCGCGAAAATGAGTCGGGAGCGCAAAACATGAAAACGGGACCGACGCCCTCGTGCGCAGAAAATGAGTCGGGAGCGCAAAACATGAAAACGGGACGACGACGCCCTCGGTGCCATGAAAATGAGTCGGGAGCGCAAAACATGAAAACGGGACCGACGCCCTCGGTGCCGCAGAAAATGAGTCGGGAGCGCAAAACATGAAAACGGGACCGACGCCCTCGTGCGCAGAAAATGAGTCGGGAGCGCAAAACATGAAACGGGACCGACGCCCTCGTGCGCCGAAAATGAGTCGGGAGCGCAAAACATGAAAACGGGACCCGACGCCCTCGTGCGCGAAAATGAGTCGGGAGCGCAAAACATGAAAACGGGACCGACGCCCTCGGTGCCAGCGAAAACGAGTCGGGAGCGCAAAACATGAAAACGGGACCGACGCCCTCGATGCCGCCAGAAAATGAGTCGGGAGCGCAAAACATGAAAACGGGACCGACGCCCTCGGTGCGCGAAAATGAGTCGGGAGCGCAAAACATGAAAACGGGACCGACGCCCTCGTGCGCGAAAACGAGTCGGGAGCGCAAAACATGAAAACGGGACCGACGCCCTCGTGCGCGCGAAAATGAGTCGGGAGCGCAAAACATGAAACGGGACCGGGCCCCCGGGCGCAAAACATGGCGGGACGCCCTCGGTGCGCGAAAATGAGTCGGGCGCGCAAAACATGAAAACGGGACCGACGCGCCTCGTCGTGCGCGAAAATGAGTCGGGAGCGCAAAACATGAAAACGGGACAGACCGACGCCCTCGGAGCGCAAACGCGCCGAAAAGCGAGTCGGGAGCGCAAAACATGAAAACGGGACCGACGCCCTCGGTGCCGCGAAAATGAGTCGGGAGCGCAAAACATGAAAACGGGACCGACGCCCTCGGTGCCGTGAAAATGAGTCGGGAGCGCAAAACATGAAAACGGGACCGACGCCCTCGATGCCGCGAAAATGAGTCGGGAGCGCAAAACATGAAAACGGGACCGACGCCCTCGGTGCGCGAAAATGAGTCGGGAGCGCAAAACATGAAAACGGGACCGACGCCCTCGGTGCGCGCAGAAAATGAGTCGGGAGCGCAAAACATGAAAACGGGACCGACGCCCTCGGTGCCAGAAAATGAGTCGGGAGCGCAAAACATGAAAACGGGACCGACGCCCTCGTGCGCGCGAAACGAGTCGGGAGCGCAAAACATGAAAACGGGACCGACGCCCTCGGTACCGCCAGAAAATGAGTCGGGAGCGCAAAACATGAAAACGGGACCCGACGCCCTCGATGCGCCGCATGAAAACGAGTCGGGAGCGCAAAACATGCAAAACGGGACCGACGCCCTCGGTGCGCGAAAATGAGTCGGGCGCGCAAAACATGAAAACGGGACCGACGCCCTCGGTGCGCGCGAAAATGAGTCGGGAGCGCAAAACATGAAAACGGGACCCGACGCCCTCGATGCGCCAGAAAATGAGTCGGGAGCGCAAAACATGAAAACGGGACCGACGCCCTCGTGCCGCAGAAAATGAGTCGGGAGCGCAAAACATGAAAACGGGACCGACGCCCTCGGTGCGCGAAAATGAGTCGGCGCGCGCAAAACATGAAAACGGGACCGACGCCCTCGGTGCGCGAAAATGAGTCGGGAGCGCAAAACATGAAAACGGGACCGACGCCCTCGTGCGCCAGAAAATGAGTCGGGAGCGCAAAACATGAAAACGGGACCGACGCCCTCTCGTGCGCCGAAAATGAGTCGGGAGCGCAAAACATGAAAACGGGACCGACGCCCTCGGTGCCGCCGAAAGCGAGTCGGGAGCGCAAAACATGAAAACGGGACCGACGCCCTCGGTGCGCGAAAATGAGTCGGGAGCGCAAAACATGAAAACGGGACGACGACGCCCTCGGTGCCGCCAGCGAAAATGAGTCGGGAGCGCAAAACATGAAAACGGGACCCGACGCCCTCGTGCGCGAAAATGAGTCGGGAGCGCAAAACATGAAAACGGGACGACGACGCCCGAAAAGTCGCGCAAAACATGAAAAGAAAAGCGAGTCGGAAGCGCAAAACATGAAAACGGGACCGACGCCCTCGGTGCGCGCAGAAAATGAGTCGGGAGCGCAAAACATGAAAACGGGACCGACGCCTCGGTGCGCGAAAATGAGTCGGGGCGCGCAAAACATGAAAACGGGACCGACGCCCTCGTATGCGCCGAAAATGAGTCGGGCGCGCAAAACATGAAAACGGGACCGACGCCCTCGATGCGCGAAAGCGAGTCGGGGGCGCGCACAAAACATGAAAACGGGACCGACGCCCTCGTGCCGCCAGAAAATGAGTCGGGAGCGCAAAACATGAAAACGGGACCGACGCCCCCTCGGTACGCCAGAAAAGCGAGTCGGGAGCGCAAAACATGAAAACGGGACCGACGCCCTCGATGCGCGCGAAAATGAGTCGGGAGCGCAAAACATGAAAACGGGACCGACGCCCTCGTGCCGCCAGAAAATGAGTCGGGAGCGCAAAACATGAAAACGGGACCGACGCCCTCGTGCCGCCAGAAAATGAGTCGGGAGCGCAAAACATGAAAACGGGACCGACGCCCTCGTGCCGCCCAGAAAATGAGTCGGGAGCGCAAAACATGAAAACGGGACCGACGCCCTCGATGCAGCGAAAATGAGTCGGGAGCGCAAAACATGAAAACGGGACCGACGCCCTCGGTGCGCGAAAATGAGTCGGGAGCGCAAAACATGAAAACGGGACCGACGCCCTCGTGCCGCCGAAAATGAGTCGGGGCGCAAAAAAACATGAAAACGGGACCGACGCCCTCGGTGCAGCGAAAATGAGTCGGGAGCGCAAAACATGAAAACGGGGGACCGACGCCCTCGGTGCGCCGAAAATGAGTCGGGAGCGCAAAACATGAAAACGGGACCGACGCCCTCGACGCGCCGAAAATGAGTCGGGAGCGCAAAACATGAAAACGGGACCCGACGCCCTCGTGCCGCGAAAATGAGTCGGGAGCGCAAAACATGAAAACGGGACCGACGACGCCCTCGATGCGCAGAAAATGAGTCGGGAGCGCAAAACATGAAAACGGGACCGACGCCCTCGTATGCGCGAAAAATGAGTCGGGAGCGCAAAACATGAAAACGGGACCGACGCCCTCGGTGCGCGAAAACGAGTCGGGAGCGCAAAACATGAAAACGGGACCGACGCCCTCGGTGCCGCGAAAATGAGTCGGGAGCGCAAAACATGAAAACGGGACCGACGCCCTCGTCGCCGCCGCGAAAATGAGTCGGGGAGCGCAAAACATGAAAACGGGACCGACGCCCTCGGTGCCGCGAAAATGAGTCGGGAGCGCAAAAAAATGAAAACGGGACCGACGCCCTCGGTGCGCGAAAATGAGTCGGGAGCGCAAAACATGAAAACGGGACCGACGCCCTCGGTGCGCCGAAAATGAGTCGGGAGCGCAAAACATGAAAACGGGACCGACGCCCTCGTGCGCCGAAAATGAGTCGGGAGCGCAAAACATGAAAACGGGACCGACGCCCTCGTGCAGCGAAAATGAGTCGGGAGCGCAAAACATGAAAACGGGACCGACGCCGACGCCCTCGATGCGCGAAAGCGAGTCGGGAGCGCAAAACATGAAAACGGGACCGACGCCCTCGTGCGCCGAAAACGAGTCGGGAGCGCAAAACATGAAAACGGGACCGACGCCCTCGATGCGCGAAATGAGTCGGGAGCGCAAAACATGAAAACGGGACCGACGCCCTCGGATGCAGAAAATGAGTCGGGAGCGCAAAACATGAAAACGGGACCGACGCCCTCGGTGCCGCGAAAATGAGTCGGGAGCGCAAAACATGAAAACGGGACCCGACGCCCTCGGTGCGCGCGAAAATGAGTCGGGAGCGCAAAACATGAAAACGGGACCGACGCCCTCGGTGCGCGAAAATGAGTCGGGAGCGCAAAACATGAAAACGGGGACCGACGCCCTCGGTACGCGCGAAAATGAGTCGGGAGCGCAAAACATGAAAACGGGACCGACGCCCTCGGTGCGCGAAAATGAGTCGGGAGCGCAAAACATGAAAACGGGACCGACGCCCTCGATGCTGCGCGAAAATGAGTCGGGAGCGCAAAACATGAAAACGGGACCGACGCCCTCGGTGCCGCCGAAAATGAGTCGGGAGCGCAAAACATGAAAACGGGACCCGACGCCCTCGGTGCGCGAAGCGAGTCGGGAGCGCAAAACATGAAAACGGGACCGACGCCCTCGGTGCCGCCAGAAAACGAGTCGGGAGCGCAAAACATGAAAACGGGACCGACGCCCTCGTGCCGAAATGAGTCGGGAGCGCAAAACATGAAAACGGGACCGACGCCCTCGTGCGCGAAAATGAGTCGGGAGCGCAAAACATGAAAACGGGACCGACGCCCTCGGTGCGCGAAAATGAGTCGGGAGCGCAAAACATGAAAACGGGACCGACGCCCTCGATGCCGCCAGAAAACGAGTCGGGAGCGCAAAACATGAAAACGGGACCGACGCCCTCGATGCGCGAAAACGAGTCGGGAGCGCAAAACATGAAAACGGGACCGACGCCCTCGTGCGCGAAAATGAGTCGGGAGCGCAAAACATGAAAACGGGACCGACGCCCTCGGTGCGCAGAAAATGAGTCGGGAGCGCAAAACATGAAAACGGGACCGACGCCCTCGGTGCCGCGAAAATGAGTCGGGAGCGCAAAACATGAAAACGGGCCCCGACGCCCTCGTGCGCCGAAAAGTCGAGTCGGGAGCGCAAAACATGAAAACGGGACCGACGCCCTCGTGCCGCGAAAATGAGTCGGGAGCGCAAAACATGAAAACGGGACCGACGCCCTCGATCGCGCGAAAATGAGTCGGGAGCGCAAAACATGAAAACGGGACCGACGCCCTCGGTGCGCCGAAACGAGTCGGGAGCGCAAAACATGAAAACGGGACCGACGCCCTCGGTGCCGCCAGAAAATGAGTCGGGAGCGCAAAACATGAAAACGGGACGAACGACGCCCTCGTGCGCGCAGAAAATGAGTCGGGAGCGCAAAACATGAAAACGGGACCGACGCCCTCGGTGCGCGAAAATGAGTCGGGAGCGCAAAACATGAAAACGGGACCGACGCCCTCGATGCGCGAAAACGAGTCGGGAACAGCGCAAAACATGAAAACGGGACCGACGCCCTCGTGCGCAGAAAATGAGTCGGGAGCGCAAAACATGAAAACGGGACCGACGCCCTCGGTGCGCGAAAATGAGTCGGGAGCGCAAAACATGAAAACGGGACCGACGCCCTCGGTGCGCAAAAACGAGTCGGGAGCGCAAAACATGAAAACGGGACCGACGCCCTCGTGCCGCGAAAATGAGTCGGGGGAGCGCAAAACATGAAAACGGGACCGACGCCCTCGGTGCGCGAAAATGAGTCGGGAGCGCAAAACATGAAAACGGGACCGACGCCCTCGATGCGCCGCGAAAATGAGTCGGGAGCGCAAAACATGAAAACGGGACCGACGCCCTCGTGCCGCGAAAATGAGTCGGGAGCGCAAAACATGAAAACGGGACCGACGCCCTCGTGCGCCAGAAAATGAGTCGGGAGCGCAAAACATGAAAACGGGACCGACGCCCTCGATGCGCCGAAAATGAGTCGGGCGCGCAAAACATGAAAACGGGACCGACGCCCTCGGTGCGCGAAAATGAGTCGGGAGCGCAAAACATGAAAACGGGACCCGACGCCCTCGGTGCGCGAAAGCGAGTCGGGCGCGCAAAACATGAAAACGGGACCGACGCCCTCGTGCCGCAAAATGAGTCGGGAGCGCAAAACATGAAAACGGGACCGACGCCCTCGGTGCGCGAAAGCGAGTCGGGAGCGCAAAACATGAAAACGGGACCCGACGCCCTCGATGCGTGCGCAGAAAATGAGTCGGGCGCGCAAAACATGAAAACGGGACCGACGCCCTCGTGCGCCGAAAATGAGTCGGGAGCGCAAAACATGAAAACGGGACCGACGCCCTCGGTGCCGCGAAAATGAGTCGGGAGCGCAAAACATGAAAACGGGACCGACGCCCTCGATGCCGCGAAAATGAGTCGGGAGCGCAAAACATGAAAACGGGACCGACGCCCTCGTGCGCGAAAAACGAGTCGGGAGCGCAAAACATGAAAACGGGACCGACGCCCTCGGTGCCGCCGAAAATGAGTCGGGAGCGCAAAACATGAAAACGGGACCGACGCCCTCGTGCGCGAAAATGAGTCGGGAGCGCAAAACATGAAAACGGGACCGACGCCCTCGTGCGCGAAAATGAGTCGGGAGCGCAAAACATGAAAACGGGACGCGACGCCCTCGGACGCCTCGTGCCAGAAAATGAGTCGGGAGCGCAAAACATGAAAACGGGACCGACGCCCTCGATGCCGCGAAAATGAGTCGGGAGCGCAAAACATGAAAACGGGACCGACGCCCTCGGTGCCGCGAAAATGAGTCGGGAGCGCAAAACATGAAAACGGGACCGACGCCCTCGGATGCCGCGAAAATGAGTCGGGAGCGCAAAACATGAAAACGGGACCGACGCCCTCGTGCGCGCGAAAATGAGTCGGGAGCGCAAAACATGAAAACGGGACCGACGCCCTCGGTGCGCGAAAATGAGTCGGGAGCGCAAAACATGAAAACGGGACCGACGCCCTCGTGCGCGAAAATGAGTCGGGAGCGCAAAACATGAAAACGGGACCGACGCCCTCGACGCCCCTCGTGCGCCAGAAAATGAGTCGGGAGCGCAAAACATGAAAACGGGACCGACGCCCTCGGTGCGCGCGAAAATGAGTCGGGAGCGCAAAACATGAAAACGGGACCGACGCCCTCGTGCAGCGAAAATGAGTCGGGAGCGCAAAACATGAAAACGGGACCGACGCCCTCGGTGCGCGAAAATGAGTCGGGAGCGCAAAACATGAAAACGGGACCGACGCCCTCGTGTACGCCGAAAATGAGTCGGGAGCGCAAAACATGAAAACGGGACCGACGCCCTCGATGCCGCAGAAAATGAGTCGGGAGCGCAAAACATGAAAACGGGACCGACGCCCTCGTGCGCGCGAAAATGAGTCGGGAGCGCAAAACATGAAAACGGGACCGACGCCCTCGGTGCCGCCGAAAGCGAGTCGGGAGCGCAAAACATGAAAACGGGACCGACGCCCTCGGTGCGCGCGAAAAGCGAGTCGGGAGCGCAAAACATGAAAACGGGACCGACGCCCTCGGTGCGCGAAAATGAGTCGGGAGCGCAAAACATGAAAACGGGACCGACGCCCTCGTGCGCGAAAACGAGTCGGGAGCGCAAAACATGAAAACGGGACCGACGCCCCTCGTGCGCCAGAAAATGAGTCGGGAGCGCAAAACATGAAAACGGGACCGACGCCCTCGTGCGCCGAAAATGAGTCGGGAGCGCAAAACATGAAAACGGGACCGACGCCCCCTCGGTGCCGCGAAAATGAGTCGGGAGCGCAAAACATGAAAACGGGACCGACGCCCTCGTACGCGAAAGCGAGTCGGGAGCGCAAAACATGAAAACGGGACCGACGCCCTCGGTGCCGTCGAAAATGAGTCGGGAGCGCAAAACATGAAAACGGGACCGACGCCCTCGGTGCCGCGAAAACGAGTCGGGAGCGCAAAACATGAAAACGGGACCGACGCCCTCGATGCCGCCAGAAAATGAGTCGGGAGCGCAAAACATGAAAACGGGACCGACGCCCTCGGTGCCGCCAGAAAATGAGTCGGGAGCGCAAAACATGAAAACGGGACCGACGCCCTCGTGCGCGAAAATGAGTCGGGAGCGCAAAACATGAAAACGGGACCGACGCCCTCGTGCGCGAAAGCGAGTCGGGAGCGCAAAACATGAAAACGGGACCGACGCCCTCGTGCCGCCGAAAATGAGTCGGGAGCGCAAAACATGAAAACGGGACCGACGCCCTCGGTGCGCGAAAATGAGTCGGGAGCGCAAAACATGAAAACGGGACCGACGCCCTCGTGCCGCGCGAAAATGAGTCGGGAGCGCAAAACATGAAAACGGGACCGACGCCCTCGGTGCCGCGAAAATGAGTCGGGAGCGCAAAACATGAAAACGGGACCGACGCCCTCGGTGCCGCAGAAAATGAGTCGGGAGCGCAAAACATGAAAACGGGACCGACGCCCTCGACGCGCAAAATGAGTCGGGAGCGCAAAACATGAAAACGGGACCGACGCCCTCGATGCGCGAAAATGAGTCGGGAGCGCAAAACATGAAAACGGGACCGACGCCCTCGGTGCGCGAAAACGATGTCGGGAGCGCAAAACATGAAAACGGGACCGACGCCCTCGTGCGCGAAAATGAGTCGGGAGCGCAAAACATGAAAACGGGACCGACGCCCTCGTGCGCGAAAACGAGTCGGGAGCGCAAAACATGAAAACGGGACCGACGCCCTCGATGCGCGAAAATGAGTCGGGAGCGCAAAACATGAAAACGGGACCGACGCCCTCGGTGCAAAACGCGAAAATGAGTCGGGAGCGCAAAACATGAAAACGGGACCGACGCCCTCGGTGCGCGAAAATGAGTCGGGAGCGCAAAACATGAAAACGGGACCGACGCCCTCGTGCGCGAAAATGAGTCGGGAGCGCAAAACATGAAAACGGGACCGACGCCCTCGATGCGCCAGAAAATGAGTCGGGAGCGCAAAACATGAAAACGGGACCGACGCCCTCGTGCGCGAAAATGAGTCGGGAGCGCAAAACATGAAAACGGGACCGACGCCCTCGGTGCCGCGAAAATGAGTCGGGAGCGCAAAACATGAAAACGGGACCGACGCCCTCGTGCCGCGAAAATGAGTCGGGAGCGCAAAACATGAAAACGGGACCGACGCCCTCGTGCGCGCAGAAAATGAGTCGGGAGCGCAAAACATGAAAACGGGACCGACGCCCTCGGTGCGCGAAAATGAGTCGGGAGCGCAAAACATGAAAACGGGACCCGACGCCCTCGATGCGCGAAAATGAGTCGGGAGCGCAAAACATGAAAACGGGACCGACGCCCTCGTGCCGCGAAAAAATGAGTCGGGAGCGCAAAACATGAAAACGGGACCGACGCCCTCGGTGCCGCCGCGAAAATGAGTCGGGAGCGCAAAACATGAAAACGGGACCGACGCCCTCGTGCGCGCGAAAATGAGTCGGGAGCGCAAAACATGAAAACGGGACCGACGCCCTCGATGCCGCGAAAATGAGTCGGGAGCGCAAAACATGAAAACGGGACCGACGCCCTCGTGCCGCAGAAAATGAGTCGGGCGCGCAAAACATGAAAACGGGACCGACGCCCTCGTGCGCCGCGAAAATGAGTCGGGAGCGCAAAACATGAAAACGGGACCGACGCCCTCGTATGCGCGAAAATGAGTCGGGAGCGCAAAACATGAAAACGGGGACGGACCGACGCCCTCGTGCCGCCAAAAGAGTCGGGAGCGCAAAACATGAAAACGGGACCGACGCCCTCGTGCACGCGAGAAAATGAGTCGGGAGCGCAAAACATGAAAACGGGACCCGACGCCCTCGATGCCGCGAAAATGAGTCGGGAGCGCAAAACATGAAAACGGGACCGACGCCCTCGGTGCCGCCAGAAAATGAGTCGGGAGCGCAAAACATGAAAACGGGACCCGACGCCCTCGGTGCGCGAAAACGAGTCGGGAGCGCAAAACATGAAAACGGGACCGACGCCCTCGATGTGCGCGAAAATGAGTCGGGAGCGCAAAACATGAAAACGGGACCGACGCCCTCGATGCGCAGCGAAAATGAGTCGGGAGCGCAAAACATGAAAACGGGACCGACGCCCTCGGTGCGCGAAAATGAGTCGGGAGCGCAAAACATGAAAACGGGACCGACGCCCTCGTGCCGCGAAAATGAGTCGGGGGAGCGCAAAACATGAAAACGGGACCGACGCCCTCGGTGCCGCGAAAGAAAATGAGTCGGGAGCGCAAAACATGAAAACGGGACCGACGCCCTCGGTGCCGCCGAAAATGAGTCGGGAGCGCAAAACATGAAAACGGGACCGACGCCCTCGTGCCGCGAAAATGAGTCGGGAGCGCAAAACATGAAAACGGGACCGACGCCCTCGGTGCGCGCGAAAATGAGTCGGGAGCGCAAAACATGAAAACGGGACCGACGCCCTCGATGCGCGCGAAAATGAGTCGGGAGCGCAAAACATGAAAACGGGACCGACGCCCTCGGTGCCGCCGAAAATGAGTCGGGAGCGCAAAACATGAAAACGGGACCGACGCCCTCGAGCGCGCGCAACGAGTCGGGAGCGCAAAACATGAAAACGGGACCGACGCCCTCGATGCAGAAAATGAGTCGGGAGCGCAAAACATGAAAACGGGACCGACGCCCTCGTGCGCGAAAACGAGTCGGGAGCGCAAAACATGAAAACGGGACCGACGCCCTCGGATGCGCCAGAAAATGAGTCGGGAGCGCAAAACATGAAAACGGGACCGACGCCCTCGTGCGCCGAAAATGAGTCGGGAGCGCAAAACATGAAAACGGGACCGACGCCCTCGATGCCGCGAAAATGAGTCGGGAGCGCAAAACATGAAAACGGGACCGACGCCCTCCCTCGCGCGCGAAAATGAGTCGGGAGCGCAAAACATGAAAACGGGACCGACGCCCTCGATGCGCGAAAACGAGTCGGGAGCGCAAAACATGAAAACGGGACCGACGCCCTCGGTGCGCCGAAAATGAGTCGGGAGCGCAAAACATGAAAACGGGACCGACCGACCCTCGTGCGCCGAAAAATGAGTCGGGAGCGCAAAACATGAAAACGGGACCGACGCCCTCGTCGCACGCCCGCGAAAACGAGTCGGGAGCGCAAAACATGAAAACGGGACCGACGCCCTCGGTGCGCCGCGAAAATGAGTCGGGCGCGCAAAACATGAAAACGGGACCGACGCCCTCGGTGCGCGAAAATGAGTCGGGAGCGCAAAACATGAAAACGGGACCGACGCCCTCGTGCCGCGAAAATGAGTCGGGAGCGCAAAACATGAAAACGGGACCGACGCCCTCTCGTGCCGCGAAAATGAGTCGGGAGCGCAAAACATGAAAACGGGACCCGACGCCCTCGTGCGCCGAAAATGAGTCGGGAGCGCAAAACATGAAAACGGGACCGACGCCCTCGTGTGCGCGAAAATGAGTCGGGAGCGCAAAACATGAAAACGGGACCGACGCCCTCGATGCCGCGAAAATGAGTCGGGAGCGCAAAACATGAAAACGGGACCGACGCCCTCGGTACTAGCCCGAAAATGAGTCGGGCGCGCAAAACATGAAAACGGGACCGACGCCCTCGGTGCGCAGAAAATGAGTCGGGAGCGCAAAACATGAAAACGGGACCGACGCCGCCCTCGGTGCGCGAAAACGAGTCGGGAGCGCAAAACATGAAAACGGGACCGACGCCCTCGAATGCCGCAGCGAAAATGAGTCGGGAGCGCAAAACATGAAAAACGGGACCGACGCCCTCGGTGCCGCGAAAATGAGTCGGGAGCGCAAAACATGAAAACGGGACCGACGCCCTCGATGCGCGAAAACGAGTCGGGAGCGCAAAACATGAAAACGGGACCCGACGCCCTCGATGCGCGAAAATGAGTCGGGAGCGCAAAACATGAAAACGGGACCGACGCCCTCGATGCCGCCGAAAATGAGTCGGGAGCGCAAAACATGAAAACGGGACCGACGCCCTCGATGCGCGAAAATGAGTCGGGAGCGCAAAACATGAAAACGGGACCGACCCCCTCGTGCCGCGAAATGAGTCGGGAGCGCAAAACATGAAAACGGGACCGACGCCCTCGATGCGCGCGAAAATGAGTCGGGCGCGCAAAACATGAAAACGGGACCGACGCCCTCGTGCGCGAAAATGAGTCGGGGAGCGCAAAACATGAAAACGGGACCGACGCCCTCGTATGCGCCGAAAATGAGTCGGGAGCGCAAAACATGAAAACGGGACCGACGCCCTCGATGCGCGAAAATGAGTCGGGAGCGCAAAACATGAAAACGGGACCGACGCCCTCGGTGCGCGAAAATGAGTCGGGAGCGCAAAACATGAAAACGGGACCCGACGCCCTCGGTGCGCGAAAACGAGTCGGGAGCGCAAAACATGAAAACGGGACCGACGCCCTCGATGCCGCGAAAATGAGTCGGGAGCGCAAAACATGAAAACGGGACCGACGCCCGGTGCGCGAAAATGAGTCGGGAGCGCAAAACATGAAAACGGGACCGACGCCTCGATGCAGCCGAAAATGAGTCCGGGAGCGCAAAACATGAAAACGGGACCGACGCCCTCGTGCGCCAGAAAACGAGTCGGGAGCGCAAAACATGAAAACGGGACCCGACGCCCTCGGTGCCGCCGAAAGCGAGTCGGGAGCGCAAAACATGAAAACGGGACCCGACGCCCTCGTGCGCGCGCAGAAAATGAGTCGGGAGCGCAAAACATGAAAACGGGACCGACGCCCTCTCGGTGCGCGAAAATGAGTCGGGAGCGCAAAACATGAAAACGGGACCGACGCCCTCGGTGCGCGCGAAAATGAGTCGGGAGCGCAAAACATGAAAACGGGACCGACGCCCTCGGTGCCGCGAAAATGAGTCGGGAGCGCAAAACATGAAAACGGGACCGACGCCCTCGATGCGCGCCGAAAATGAGTCGGGAGCGCAAAACATGAAAACGGGACCGACGCCCTCGATGCGCCGAAAATGAGTCGGGAGCGCAAAACATGAAAACGGGACCGACGCCCTCGGTGCCGCGAAAAATGAGTCGGGAGCGCAAAACATGAAAACGGGACCGACGCCCTCGGTGCGCGAAAATGAGTCGGGAGCGCAAAACATGAAAACGGGACCGACGCCCTCGTGCGCGAAAATGAGTCGGGAGCGCAAAACATGAAAACGGGACCGACGCCCTCGTACGCGCAGAAAACGAGTCGGGAGCGCAAAACATGAAAACGGGACCGACGCCCTCGATGCGCCGAAAATGAGTCGGGAGCGCAAAACATGAAAACGGGACCGACGCCCTCGTGCCGCCGAAAATGAGTCGGGCGCGCAAAACATGAAAACGGGACCGACGCCCTCGATGCGCGAAAATGAGTCGGGAGCGCAAAACATGAAAACGGGACCGACGCCCTCGTGCGCCAGAAAATGAGTCGGGAGCGCAAAACATGAAAACGGGACCGACGCCCTCGGTGCCGCAGAAAATGAGTCGGGAGCGCAAAACATGAAAACGGGACCGACGCCCTCGATGCCGCGAAAATGAGTCGGGAGCGCAAAACATGAAAACGGGACCGACGCCCTCGTGCCGCGCGAAAATGAGTCGGGAGCGCAAAACATGAAAACGGGACCGAAACGCCCTCGCCCTGCCGCGAAAAAATGAGTCGGGAGCGCAAAACATGAAAACGGGACCGACGCCCTCGTGCCGCCAGAAAATGAGTCGGGAGCGCAAAACATGAAAACGGGACCGACGACGCCCTCGGTACGCCGAAAAGAGTCGGGGGAGCGCAAAACATGAAAACGGGACCGACGCCCTCGGTGCGCGAAAACGAGTCGGGAGCGCAAAACATGAAAACGGGACCGACGCCCTCGATGCGCGAAAATGAGTCGGGAGCGCAAAACATGAAAACGGGACCGACGCCCTCGGTGCGCGCGAAAATGAGTCGGGAGCGCAAAACATGAAAACGGGACCGACGCCCTCGGTGCGCGAAAATGAGTCGGGAGCGCAAAACATGAAAACGGGACCGACGCCCTCGATGCCGCGCAGAAAATGAGTCGGGAGCGCAAAACATGAAAACGGGACCGACGCCCTCGATGCCGCGAAAATGAGTCGGGAGCGCAAAACATGAAAACGGGACCGACGCCCTCGTGCAGCGAAAATGAGTCGGGAGCGCAAAACATGAAAACGGGACCGACGCCCTCGTGCGCGAAAATGAGTCGGGAGCGCAAAACATGAAAACGGGACCGACGCCCTCGGTGCGCCGAAAATGAGTCGGGAGCGCAAAACATGAAAACGGGACCGACGCCCTCGGTGCGCGAAAATGAGTCGGGGAGCGCAAAACATGAAAACGGGACCGACGCCCTCGTGCGCGAAAATGAGTCGGGAGCGCAAAACATGAAAACGGGACCGACGCCCTCGATGCGCCAGAAAATGAGTCGGGAGCGCAAAACATGAAAACGGGACCCGACGCCCTCGATGCGCGTAGAAAACGAGTCGGGAGCGCAAAACATGAAAACGGGACCGACGCCCTCGTGCCGCGAAAATGAGTCGGGAGCGCAAAACATGAAAACGGGACCGACGCCCTCGGTGCGCCGAAAAAATGAGTCGGGAGCGCAAAACATGAAAACGGGACCGACGCCCTCGATGCCGCGAAAACGAGTCGGGAGCGCAAAACATGAAAACGGGACCGACGCCCTCGGTGCGCGAAAATGAGTCGGGAGCGCAAAACATGAAAACGGGGACGACGCCCTCCGGATGCGCGCAAAACGAAAATGAGTCGGGAGCGCAAAACATGAAAACGGGACCGACGCCCTCGGTGCCGCGAAAATGAGTCGGGAGCGCAAAACATGAAAACGGGACCGACGCCCTCGTGCGCCGAAAACGAGTCGGGAGCGCAAAACATGAAAACGGGACCGACGCCCTCGATGCGCCGAAAATGAGTCGGGAGCGCAAAACATGAAAACGGGACCGACGCCCTCGATGCGCCGAAAATGAGTCGGGAGCGCAAAACATGAAAACGGGACCGACGCCCTCGATGCCGCCGAAAATGAGTCGGGAGCGCAAAACATGAAAACGGGACCGACGCCCTCGGTGCGCGCAGAAACGAGTCGGGAGCGCAAAACATGAAAACGGGACCGACGCCCTCGGTGCGCGCCGAAAATGAGTCGGGAGCGCAAAACATGAAAACGGGACCGACGCCCTCGGTGCATCAGAAAATGAGTCGGGAGCGCAAAACATGAAAACGGGACCGACGCCCTCGTGCGCGAAAACGAGTCGGGGGAGCGCAAAACATGAAAACGGGACCGACGCCCTCGGTGCCGCCAGAAAATGAGTCGGGAGCGCAAAACATGAAAACGGGACCGACGCCCTCGATGCGCCGAAAATGAGTCGGGAGCGCAAAACATGAAAACGGACCGACGCCCTCGATGCGCCAGAAAATGAGTCGGGAGCGCAAAACATGAAAACGGGACCGACGCCCTCGTGCGCGAAAAGCGAGTCGGGAGCGCAAAACATGAAAACGGGACCGACGCCCTCGGTGCGCGAAAATGAGTCGGGAGCGCAAAACATGAAAACGGGGGACCGACGCGCCCTCGCATGAAAACGGGTCGAAAATGAGTCGGGAGCGCAAAACATGAAAACGGGACCGACGCCCTCGATGCCGCGAAAATGAGTCGGGAGCGCAAAACATGAAAACGGGACCGACGCCCTCGTGCCGCGAAAATGAGTCGGGAGCGCAAAACATGAAAACGGGACCCGACGCCCTCGATGCGCAGAAAAGCGAGTCGGGAGCGCAAAACATGAAAACGGGACCGACGCCCTCGGTCGCATGACGAAAGTCGGAGTCGGGAGCGCAAAACATGAAAACGGGACCGACGCCCTCGTGCGTGCGCGAAAACGAGTCGGGAGCGCAAAACATGAAAACGGGACCGACGCCCTCGTGCAGCGAAAATGAGTCGGGAGCGCAAAACATGAAAACGGGACCGACGCCCTCGGTGCCGCCAGAAAATGAGTCGGGCGCGCAAAACATGAAAACGGGACCGACGCCCTCGGCGCGAAAATGAGTCGGGAGCGCAAAACATGAAAACGGGACCGACGCCCTCGTGCGCGAAAACGAGTCGGGAGCGCAAAACATGAAAACGGGACCGACGCCCTCGGTGCGCGAAAATGAGTCGGGAGCGCAAAACATGAAAACGGGACCGACGCCCTCGGTACGCAGAAAAATGAGTCGGGAGCGCAAAACATGAAAACGGGACCGACGCCCTCGGTGCCGCCGAAAATGAGTCGGGAGCGCAAAACATGAAAACGGGACCGACGCCCTCGTGCGCGCAGAAAATGAGTCGGGAGCGCAAAACATGAAAACGGGACCGACGCCCTCGTGCGCGCGAAAATGAGTCGGGAGCGCAAAACATGAAAACGGGACCGACGCCCTCGGTGCGCGCGAAAATGAGTCGGGAGCGCAAAACATGAAAACGGGACCGACGCCCTCGATGCCGCGAAAATGAGTCGGGAGCGCAAAACATGAAAACGGGACCGACGCCCTCGTGCTGCGAAAATGAGTCGGGAGCGCAAAACATGAAAACGGGACCGACGCCCTCGATGCGCGAAAATGAGTCGGGGAGCGCAAAACATGAAAACGGGACCGACGCCCTCGTGCGCGCGAAAATGAGTCGGGAGCGCAAAACATGAAAACGGGACCCGACGCCCTCGTGCGCGAAAATGAGTCGGGAGCGCAAAACATGAAAACGGGACCGACGCCCTCGATGCGCGCGAAAATGAGTCGGGAGCGCAAAACATGAAAACGGGACCGACGCCCTCGGTGCGCGAAAATGAGTCGGGAGCGCAAAACATGAAAACGGGACCGACGCCCTCGATGCCGCGAAAATGAGTCGGGAGCGCAAAACATGAAAACGGGACCGACGCCCTCGATGCCGCCAGAAAATGAGTCGGGAGCGCAAAACATGAAAACGGGACCGACGCCCTCGGTGCGCGCCAGAAAACGAGTCGGGAGCGCAAAACATGAAAACGGGACCCGACGCCCTCGATGCCGAAAATGAGTCGGGAGCGCAAAACATGAAAACGGGACCGACGCCCTCCTCGGTGCCGCGAAACGAGTCGGGAGCGCAAAACATGAAAACGGGACCCGACGCCCTCGTGCCGCGAAAATGAGTCGGGAGCGCAAAACATGAAAACGGGACGGGACGACGCCCTCGATGCGCCAGAAAATGAGTCGGGAGCGCAAAACATGAAAACGGGACCGACGCCCTCGGTGCCGCAGCGAAAATGAGTCGGGAGCGCAAAACATGAAAACGGGACCGACGCCCGACGCCCTCGTGCGCGCGAAAATGAGTCGCGCGCCGGGAGCGCAAAACATGAAAACGGGACCGACGCCCTCGATGTGCGCGCGAAAACGAGTCGGGAGCGCAAAACATGAAAACGGGGACCGACGCCCTCGGCAGCAGAAAATGAGTCGGGAGCGCAAAACATGAAAACGGGACCGACGCCCTCGTGCCGCGAAAATGAGTCGGGCGCGCAAAACATGAAAACGGGACCGACGCCCTGTGTGAGCGCGCAAAACATGAAAAGTCGGGAGCGCAAAACATGAAAACGGGACCGACGCGCCCTCGTGCGCGAAAATGAGTCGGGAGCGCAAAACATGAAAACGGGACCCGACGCCCTCGTGCGCGAAAATGAGTCGGGGGAGCGCAAAACATGAAAACGGGACCGACGCCCTCGATGCGCGAAAATGAGTCGGGAGCGCAAAACATGAAAACGGGACCGACGCCCTCGGTGCGCCGAAAATGAGTCGGGAGCGCAAAACATGAAAACGGGACCCGACGCCCTCGTGCCGCGAAAATGAGTCGGGAGCGCAAAACATGAAAACGGGACCGACGCCCTCGATGCGCGCAGAAAATGAGTCGGGAGCGCAAAACATGAAAACGGGACCGACGCCCTCGTGCGCGAAAATGAGTCGGGAGCGCAAAACATGAAAACGGGACCGACGCCCTCGATGCGCGCGAAAATGAGTCGGGAGCGCAAAACATGAAAACGGGACCCGACGCCCTCGAGCGCGCGAAAATGAGTCGGGAGCGCAAAACATGAAAACGGGACCGACGCCCTCGTGCGCGAAAACGAGTCGGGAGCGCAAAACATGAAAACGGGACCGACGCCCTCGGTATGCGCGAAAAACGAGTCGGGAGCGCAAAACATGAAAACGGGACCGACGCCCCTCGAATGCCGCCGAAAACGAGTCGGGAGCGCAAAACATGAAAACGGGACCGACGCCCTCGTGCGCGAAAGCGAGTCGGGAGCGCAAAACATGAAAACGGGACCGACGCCCTCGATGCCGCGAGAAAATGAGTCGGGAGCGCAAAACATGAAAACGGGACCGACGCCCTCGATGCGCGCGAAAATGAGTCGGGAGCGCAAAACATGAAAACGGGACCGACGCCCAAAACATGAAAACGGGCCGCGAAAATGAGTCGGGAGCGCAAAACATGAAAACGGGACCGACGCCCTCGGTGCGCGAAAGCGAGTCGGGAGCGCAAAACATGAAAACGGGACCGACGCCCTCGTGCGAGAAAATGAGTCGGGGGAGCGCAAAACATGAAAACGGGACCGACGACGCCCTCGGTGCCGCGAAAATGAGTCGGGAGCGCAAAACATGAAAACGGGACCGACGCCCTCGTGCGCGAAAATGAGTCGGGAGCGCAAAACATGAAAACGGGACGACGCCCTCCGACGCCCTCGGTGCCGCGAAAACGAGTCGGGAGCGCAAAACATGAAAACGGGACCGACGCCCTCGTGCAGCGAAAATGAGTCGGGAGCGCAAAACATGAAAACGGGACCGACGCCCTCGTGCCGCGAAAATGAGTCGGGAGCGCAAAACATGAAAACGGGACCGACGCCCTCGATGCCGCGAAAATGAGTCGGGAGCGCAAAACATGAAAACGGGACCGACGCCCTCGTGCGCGAAAAT
Source organism: Schoenoplectus tabernaemontani (assembly GCA_037127355.1). Classification (NCBI taxonomy): domain Eukaryota; kingdom Viridiplantae; phylum Streptophyta; class Magnoliopsida; order Poales; family Cyperaceae; genus Schoenoplectus; species Schoenoplectus tabernaemontani. Next base: position 17,144,395 of record CM073757.1, read on the forward strand.
GAGTCGGGAGCGCAAAACATGAAAACGGGACCGACGCCCTCGTCGTGCGCGAGAAAACGAGTCGGGAGCGCAAAACATGAAAACGGGACCCGACGCCCTCGGTGCCGCGAGAAAGCGAGTCGGGAGCGCAAAACATGAAAACGGGACCGACGCCCTCGTGCGCGAAAATGAGTCGGGAGCGCAAAACATGAAAACGGGACCGACGCCCTCGGTGCGCAGAAAAGCGAGTCGGGAGCGCAAAACATGAAAACGGGACCGACGCCCTCGATGCCGCGAAAATGAGTCGGGAGCGCAAAACATGAAAACGGGACCGACGCCCTCGTGCCGCCGAAAATGAGTCGGGAGCGCAAAACATGAAAACGGGACCGACGCCCTCGGTGCGCGAAAGCGAGTCGGGAGCGCAAAACATGAAAACGGGACCGACGCCCTCGATGCGCCGAAAATGAGTCGGGAGCGCAAAACATGAAAACGGGACCGACGCCCTCGTCGCCGAAAATGAGTCGGGAGCGCAAAACATGAAAACGGGACCGACGCCCTCGATGCGCGAAAACGAGTCGGGAGCGGAGCGGGCAAAACATGCAAAAAACGGGACCGACGCCCCTCGTGCGCCGAAAATGAGTCGGGAGCGCAAAACATGAAAACGGGACCGACGCCCTCGGTGCCGCGAAAATGAGTCGGGAGCGCAAAACATGAAAACGGGACCGACGCCCTCGGTGCCGCGAAAATGAGTCGGGAGCGCAAAACATGAAAACGGGACCGACGCCCTCGATGCCGCGAAAATGAGTCGGGAGCGCAAAACATGAAAACGGGACCGACGCCCTCGTGCCGCGAAAATGAGTCGGGAGCGCAAAACATGAAAACGGGACCGACGCCCCTCGTGCGCCGAAAACGAGTCGGGAGCGCAAAACATGAAAACGGGACCGACGCCCCCTCGTGTGCGCGAAAATGAGTCGGGAGCGCAAAACATGAAAACGGGGGACGCCCCGACGCCCTCGGTACGCCGAAAATGAGTCGGGAGCGCAAAACATGAAAACGGGACCGACGCCCTCGATGCGCCGCGAAAATGAGTCGGGAGCGCAAAACATGAAAACGGGACCGACGCCCTCTCGTGCCGCCGAAAATGAGTCGGGAGCGCAAAACATGAAAACGGGACCGACGCCCTCGTGCGCGCAGAAAATGAGTCGGGAGCGCAAAACATGAAAACGGGACCGACGCCCTCGGTGCGCGAAAATGAGTCGGGAGCGCAAAACATGAAAACGGGACCCGACGCCCTCGATGCCGCGAAAATGAGTCGGGAGCGCAAAACATGAAAACGGGACCGACGCCCTCTCGTGCCGCGAAAATGAGTCGGGAGCGCAAAACATGAAAACGGGACCGACGCCCTCGGTGCGCGAAAATGAGTCGGGAGCGCAAAACATGAAAACGGGACCGACGCCCTCGTGCCGCGAAAATGAGTCGGGAGCGCAAAACATGAAAACGGGACCGACGCCCTCGATGCCGCGAAAATGAGTCGGGAGCGCAAAACATGAAAACGGGACCCGACGCCCTCGATGCGCCAGAAAATGAGTCGGGAGCGCAAAACATGAAAACGGGACCGACGCCCTCGGTGCGCGAAAATGAGTCGGGAGCGCAAAACATGAAAACGGGACCGACGCCCTCGTATGCCGCCGAAACGAGTCGGGAGCGCAAAACATGAAAACGGGACCGACGCCCTCGATGCCGCGAAAGCGAGTCGGGAGCGCAAAACATGAAAACGGGACCCGACGCCCTCGGTGCGCCAGAAAACGAGTCGGGAGCGCAAAACATGAAAACGGGACCCGACGCCCCCTCGTGCCGCAGAAAATGAGTCGGGAGCGCAAAACATGAAAACGGGACCGACGCCCTCGGTCGTCGCGCGAAAAATGAGTCGGGAGCGCAAAACATGAAAACGGGACCGACGCCCTCGGTGCCGCGAAAATGAGTCGGGAGCGCAAAACATGAAAACGGGACCGACGCCCTCGGTGCGCGAAAATGAGTCGGGAGCGCAAAACATGAAAACGGGACCGACGCCCCTCGATGCCGCGAAAACGAGTCGGGAGCGCAAAACATGAAAAAACGGGACCGACGCCCTCGATGCGCCAGAAAATGAGTCGGGAGCGCAAAACATGAAAACGGGACCGACGCCCTCGTGCGCGCGAAAATGAGTCGGGAGCGCAAAACATGAAAACGGGACCGACGCCCTCGACCGCGAAAATGAGTCGGGAGCGCAAAACATGAAAACGGGACCGACGCCCCTCGTGCGAGTCGAGCGCGAAAAGCGAGTCGGGAGCGCAAAACATGAAAACGGGACCGACGCCCTCGATGCGCGCAGAAAATGAGTCGGGAGCGCAAAACATGAAAACGGGACCCGACGCCCTCGATGCGCGCAGAAAATGAGTCGGGAGCGCAAAACATGAAAACGGGACAGACGCCCTCGGTGCGCGAAAATGAGTCGGGGAGCGCAAAACATGAAAACGGGACCGACGCCCCTCGATGCGCGAAAATGAGTCGGGAGCGCAAAACATGAAAACGGGACCGACGCCCTCGATGCCGCCGAAAACGAGTCGGGAGCGCAAAACATGAAAACGGGAGACCGACGCCCTCGATGCGCGTCGAAAATGAGTCGGGAGCGCAAAACATGAAAACGGGACCCGACGCCCTCGGTGCGCGCCGAAAATGAGTCGGGAGCGCAAAACATGAAAACGGGACCGACGCCCTCGATATGCGCCAGAAAACGAGTCGGGCGCGCAAAACATGAAAACGGGACCCGACGCCCTCGTGCGCGAAAATGAGTCGGGGGAGCGCAAAACATGAAAACGGGACCGACGCCCTCGATGCCGCCGAAAATGAGTCGGGGAGCGCAAAACATGAAAACGGGACCGACGCCCTCGGTGCGCGCGAAAATGAGTCGGGAGCGCAAAACATGAAAACGGGACCGACGCCCTCGGTGCCGCCGAAAATGAGTCGGGAGCGCAAAACATGAAAACGGGACCGACGCCCTCGTGCATGCGCGAAAATGAGTCGGGAGCGCAAAACATGAAAACGGGACCGACGCCCTCGATGCGCGAAAATGAGTCGGGAGCGCAAAACATGAAAACGGGACCCGACGCCCTCGGTGCGCGAAAATGAGTCGGGAGCGCAAAACATGAAAACGGGACCGACGCCCTCGATGCGCGAAAACGAGTCGGGAGCGCAAAACATGAAAACGGGACCGACGCCCTCGATGCCGCGAAAATGAGTCGGGAGCGCAAAACATGAAAACGGGACCGACGCCCTCGTGCCGCCGAAAACGAGTCGGGAGCGCAAAACATGAAAACGGGACCGACGCCCCCTCGGCCGCGCGAAAATGAGTCGGGAGCGCAAAACATGAAAACGGGACCGACGCCCCTCGGTGCCGCGAAAATGAGTCGGGAGCGCAAAACATGAAAACGGGACCGACGCCCTCGGTACCGCAGAAAATGAGTCGGGAGCGCAAAACATGAAAACGGGACCGACGACGCCCTCGATGCGCGCGAAACGAGTCGGGAGCGCAAAACATGAAAACGGGACCGACGCCCTCGTGCCGCGAAAATGAGTCGGGAGCGCAAAACATGAAAACGGGACCGACGCCCTCGTGCGCGCAGAAAATGAGTCGGGAGCGCAAAACATGAAAACGGGACCGACGCCCTCGATGCGCAGAAAATGAGTCGGGAGCGCAAAACATGAAAACGGGACCGACGCCCTCGATGCGCGAAAATGAGTCGGGAGCGCAAAACATGAAAACGGGACCGACGCCCTCGTGCGCGAAAATGAGTCGGGAGCGCAAAACATGAAAACGGGACCGACGCCCTCGGTGCCGCCAGAAAATGAGTCGGGAGCGCAAAACATGAAAACGGGACCGACGCCCTCGGTACCCGAAAAATGAGTCGGGAGCGCAAAACATGAAAACGGGACCGACGCCCTCGATGCTGCGCCGAAAACGAGTCGGGAGCGCAAAACATGAAAACGGGACCGACGCCCTCGATACCAGCGAAAATGAGTCGGGAGCGCAAAACATGAAAACGGGACACGACGCCCTCGGTGCGCGCGAAAACGAGTCGGGAGCGCAAAACATGAAAAAACGGGACCGACGCCCTCGGTGCGCCGAAAATGAGTCGGGAGCGCAAAACATGAAAACGGGACCGAGACGCCCTCGTCGGTACGCGCGAAAACGAGTCGGGAGCGCAAAACATGAAAACGGGACCCGACGCCCTCGGTGCCGTCGAAAATGAGTCGGGAGCGCAAAACATGAAAACGGGACCCGACGCCCTCTCGTGCGCGAAAATGAGTCGGGAGCGCAAAACATGAAAACGGGACCGACGACGCCCTCGATGTGCCGCAGAAAATGAGTCGGGAGCGCAAAACATGAAAACGGGACCGACGCCCTCGTGCGCAGAAAATGAGTCGGGAGCGCAAAACATGAAAACGGGACCCGACGCCCTCGTGCGCCAGAAAGCGAGTCGGGAGCGCAAAACATGAAAACGGGACCGACGCCCTCGGTACCGCCGAAAATGAGTCGGGAGCGCAAAACATGAAAACGGGACCGACGCCCTCGATCGCGCCGAAAATGAGTCGGGAGCGCAAAACATGAAAACGGGACGGACGACCCTCGCCCTCGGTGCCGCGAAAATGAGTCGGGAGCGCAAAACATGAAAACGGGACCGACGCCCTCGGTGCGTCGAAAATGAGTCGGGAGCGCAAAACATGAAAACGGGACCCGACGCCCTCGGTGCGCAGAAAATGAGTCGGGAGCGCAAAACATGAAAACGGGACCGACGCCCTCGATGCCGCGAAAATGAGTCGGGAGCGCAAAACATGAAAACGGGACCGACGCCCTCGTGCCGCAGAAAATGAGTCGGGAGCGCAAAACATGAAAACGGGACCCGACGCCCCCTCGTGCCGCCAGAAAATGAGTCGGGAGCGCAAAACATGAAAACGGGACCGACGCCCTCGGTGCGCGAAAATGAGTCGGGAGCGCAAAACATGAAAACGGGACCGACGCCCTCGGTGCCGCCGAAAACGAGTCGGGAGCGCAAAACATGAAAACGGGACCGACGCCCTCGGTGCGCCGAAAACGAGTCGGGGCGCAAAACATGAAAACGGGACCGACGCCCTCGATGCGCGCGAAAATGAGTCGGGAGCGCAAAACATGAAAACGGGACCGACGCGCCCTCGATGCGCGCGCAGAAAATGAGTCGGGAGCGCAAAACATGAAAACGGGACCGACGCCCTCGATGCGCGAAACGAGTCGGGAGCGCAAAACATGAAAACGGGACCGACGCCCTCGGTGCCGCCGAAAATGAGTCGGGAGCGCAAAACATGAAAACGGGACCCGACGCCCTCGTGCCGCGAAAACGAGTCGGGAGCGCAAAACATGAAAACGGGACCGACGCCCTCGGTGCCGCGAAAATGAGTCGGGAGCGCAAAACATGAAAACGGGACCGACGCCCTCGATACGCGCGAAAATGAGTCGGGGGAGCGCAAAACATGAAAACGGGACCCGACGCCCTCGGTGCCGCGAAAATGAGTCGGGAGCGCAAAACATGAAAACGGGACCGACGCCCTCGGTGCGCGAAAATGAGTCGGGAGCGCAAAACATGAAAACGGGACCCGACGCCCTCGTGCGCGAAAATGAGTCGGGAGCGCAAAACATGAAAACGGGACCGACGCCCTCGTGCGCCGAAAATGAGTCGGGAGCGCAAAACATGAAAACGGGACCACGACGCCCTCGATGCCGCAGAAAATGAGTCGGGAGCGCAAAACATGAAAACGGGACCGACGCCCTCGGCACGCCGAAAATGAGTCGGGAGCGCAAAACATGAAAACGGGACCGACGCCCTCGATGCGCGAAAACGAGTCGGGAGCGCAAAACATGAAAACGGGACCCGACGCCCTCGGTGCTGCGCGAAAACGAGTCGGGAGCGCAAAACATGAAAACGGGACCGACGCCCTCGTGCGCGAAAATGAGTCGGGAGCGCAAAACATGAAAACGGGACCGACGCCCTCGATGCGCGCGAAAACGAGTCGGGAGCGCAAAACATGAAAACGGGACCGACGCCCTCGATGCGTGCAGCCGAAAATGAGTCGGGAGCGCAAAACATGAAAACGGGACCCGACGCCCTCGATGCCGCGAAAATGAGTCGGGAGCGCAAAACATGAAAACGGGACCGACGCCCTCGTGCGCGAAAATGAGTCGGGAGCGCAAAACATGAAAACGGGACCGACGCCCTCGTGCGCCGAAAATGAGTCGGGAGCGCAAAACATGAAAACGGGACCGACGCCCTCGTGCCGCGAAAATGAGTCGGGAGCGCAAAACATGAAAACGGGACCCCGACGCCCTCGGTGCCGCGAAAATGAGTCGGGAGCGCAAAACATGAAAACGGGACCCGACGCCCTCGTGCGCGAAAGCGAGTCGGGAGCGCAAAACATGAAAACGGGACCGACGCCCTCGGTACGCGAAAATGAGTCGGGAGCGCAAAACATGAAAACGGGACCGACGCCCTCGTGCCGCCGAAAATGAGTCGGGAGCGCAAAACATGAAAACGGGACCGACGCCCTCGGTGCCGCCGAAAATGAGTCGGGAGCGCAAAACATGAAAACGGGACCGACGCCCTCGGTGCGCGAAAATGAGTCGGGAGCGCAAAACATGAAAACGGGACCGACGCCCTCGGTGCGCGAAAATGAGTCGGGAGCGCAAAACATGAAAACGGGACCCGACGCCCTCGATGCGCGAAAATGAGTCGGGAGCGCAAAACATGAAAACGGGACCGACGCCCTCGATGCGCGCGAAAACGAGTCGGGAGCGCAAAACATGAAAACGGGACCGACGCCCTCGGTGCGCGAAAATGAGTCGGGAGCGCAAAACATGAAAACGGGACCGACGCCCTCGTGCGCGAAAATGAGTCGGGAGCGCAAAACATGAAAACGGGACCGACGCCCTCGATGCGCGAAAACGAGTCGGGAGCGCAAAACATGAAAACGGGACCCGACGCCCTCGTGCCGCGAAAACGAGTCGGGAGCGCAAAACATGAAAACGGGACCGACGCCCTCGGTGCGCGAAAACGAGTCGGAGCGCAAAACATGAAAACGGGACCGACGCCCTCGTATGCGCCGAAAACGAGTCGGGAGCGCAAAACATGAAAACGGGACCGACGCCCTCGGTACCGCCGAAAATGAGTCGGGAGCGCAAAACATGAAAACGGGACCGACGCCCTCGATGCGCGCAGAAAACGAGTCGGGAGCGCAAAACATGAAAACGGGACCGACGCCCTCGTGCGCAGAAAATGAGTCGGGAGCGCAAAACATGAAAACGGGACCGACGCCCTCGATACGCAGAAAATGAGTCGGGAGCGCAAAACATGAAAACGGGACCGACGCCCGGATGCGCGAAACGAGTCGGGAGCGCAAAACATGAAAACGGGACCGACGCCCTCGTGCCGCGAAAATGAGTCGGGAGCGCAAAACATGAAAACGGGACCGACGCCCTCGGTGCGCCGAAAATGAGTCGGGAGCGCAAAACATGAAAACGGGACCGACGCCCTCGATGCGCGAAAATGAGTCGGGAGCGCAAAACATGAAAACGGGACCGACGCCCTCGTGCCGCCAGAAAATGAGTCGGGAGCGCAAAACATGAAAACGGGACCGACGCCCTCGATGCAGCGAAAGCGAGTCGGGAGCGCAAAACATGAAAACGGGACCGACGCCCTCGGTGCCGCGAAAACGAGTCGGGAGCGCAAAACATGAAAACGGGACCGACGCCCTCGGTGCGCGAAAATGAGTCGGGAGCGCAAAACATGAAAACGGGACCGACGCCCTCGGTGCGCAGAAAATGAGTCGGGAGCGCAAAACATGAAAACGGGACCGACGCCCTCGATGCCGCGAAAATGAGTCGGGAGCGCAAAACATGAAAACGGGACCGACGCCCTCGTGCCGCGAAAATGAGTCGGGAGCGCAAAACATGAAAACGGGACCGACGCCCTCGATGCAGCGAAAACGAGTCGGGGCGCAAAACATGAAAACGGGACCGACGCCCTCGGTGCGCGCGAAAATGAGTCGGGAGCGCAAAACATGAAAACGGGACCGACGCCCTCGATGCCGCCGAAAATGAGTCGGGAGCGCAAAACATGAAAACGGGACCGACGCCCTCGTACCGCGAAAATGAGTCGGGAGCGCAAAACATGAAAACGGGACCGACGCCCTCGTGCGCGAAAATGAGTCGGGAGCGCAAAACATGAAAACGGGACCGACGCCCTCGGTGCGCGCGAAAATGAGTCGGGAGCGCAAAACATGAAAACGGGACCGACGCCCTCGGTGCGCGAAAACGAGTCGGGAGCGCAAAACATGAAAACGGGACCCGACGCCCTCGTGCGCGCAGAAAATGAGTCGGGAGCGCAAAACATGAAAACGGGACCGACGCCCTCGATGCACGCGAAAACGAGTCGGGGAGCGCAAAACATGAAAACGGGACCGACGCCCTCGATGCCGCCAGAAACGAGTCGGGAGCGCAAAACATGAAAACGGGACCGACGCCCTCGTGTACCGCAGAAAATGAGTCGGGAGCGCAAAACATGAAAACGGGGGACCCGACGCCTCGGACGCCCTCGCCGAAAACGAGTCGGGAGCGCAAAACATGAAAACGGGACCGACGCCCTCGGTGCCGCGAAAATGAGTCGGGAGCGCAAAACATGAAAACGGGACCCGACGCCCTCGTGCCGCGAAAATGAGTCGGGAGCGCAAAACATGAAAACGGGACCGACGCCCTCGCCGCGAAAATGAGTCGGGAGCGCAAAACATGAAAACGGGACCGACGCCCTCGTGCAGTCGAAAATGAGTCGGGAGCGCAAAACATGAAAACGGGACCGACGCCCTCGTGCCGCGAAAATGAGTCGGGAGCGCAAAACATGAAAACGGGACCGACGCCCTCGATGCCGCCGAAAATGAGTCAGTCGGGAGCGCAAAACATGAAAACGGGGACGACGCCCTCGTGCCGCGAAAATGAGTCGGGAGCGCAAAACATGAAAACGGGACCGACGCCCTCGTGCGCCGAAAACGAGTCGGGAGCGCAAAACATGAAAACGGGACCGACGCCCTCTCGATGCCGCGAAAATGAGTCGGGAGCGCAAAACATGAAAACGGGACCGACGCGCCTCTCGATGCCGCCGAAAATGAGTCGGGAGCGCAAAACATGAAAACGGGACCGACGCCCTCGTGCGCCGAAAACGAGTCGGGAGCGCAAAACATGAAAACGGGACCCACGACGCCCTCGTGTGCGCGAAAATGAGTCGGGAGCGCAAAACATGAAAACGGGACCGACGCCCTCGATGCCGCGAAAATGAGTCGGGAGCGCAAAACATGAAAACGGGACCGACGCCCTCGTGCGCGCCGAAAATGAGTCGGGAGCGCAAAACATGAAAACGGGACCGACGCCCTCGTATGCGCAGAAAATGAGTCGGGAGCGCAAAACATGAAAACGGGACCGACGCCCTCGGTGCCGCCGAAAATGAGTCGGGAGCGCAAAACATGAAAACGGGACCGACGCCCTCGATACCGCGAAAACGAGTCGGGAGCGCAAAACATGAAAACGGGACCGACGCCCTCGATGCGCGCGAAAACGAGTCGGGAGCGCAAAACATGAAAACGGGACCCGACGCCCTCGTGCCGCGAAAATGAGTCGGGAGCGCAAAACATGAAAACGGGACCGACGCCCTCGTGCCGCAGAAAACGAGTCGGGAGCGCAAAACATGAAAACGGGACCCGACGCCCTCGGATGCCGCCGAAAACGAGTCGGGAGCGCAAAACATGAAAACGGGACCGACGCCCTCGGTGCCATAGAAAATGAGTCGGGAGCGCAAAACATGAAAACGGGACCGACGCCCTCGTGCCGCGAAGCGAGTCGGGAGCGCAAAACATGAAAACGGGACCGACGCCCTCGATGCGCGAAAATGAGTCGGGAGCGCAAAACATGAAAACGGGACACGACGCCCTCGTGCCGCGAAAATGAGTCGGGAGCGCAAAACATGAAAACGGGACCGACGCCCTCGATGCAGCAGAAAATGAGTCGGGAGCGCAAAACATGAAAACGGGACCGACGCCCTCGGTGCGCGAAAACGAGTCGGGAGCGCAAAACATGAAAACGGGACCGACGCCCTCGTGCCGTCGAAAATGAGTCGGGAGCGCAAAACATGAAAACGGGACCGACGCCCTCGGTACCGCCGAAAATGAGTCGGGAGCGCAAAACATGAAAACGGGACCCGACGCCCTCGTACGCGAAAATGAGTCGGGAGCGCAAAACATGAAAACGGGACCGACGCCCTCGGTGCCGCGAAAAATGAGTCGGGAGCGCAAAACATGAAAACGGGACCCGACGCCCTCGATGCGCGCGAAAACGAGTCGGGAGCGCAAAACATGAAAACGGGACCGACGCCCTCGTGCGCGCGAAAACGAGTCGGGAGCGCAAAACATGAAAACGGGACCGACGCCCTCGATGCGCCGAAAATGAGTCGGGAGCGCAAAACATGAAAACGGGACCGACGCCCTCGGTGCGCAGAAAATGAGTCGGGAGCGCAAAACATGAAAACGGGACCCGACGCCCTCGTGCGCGCGAAAATGAGTCGGGAGCGCAAAACATGAAAACGGGACCCGACGCCCTCGTGCGCGAAAATGAGTCGGGAGCGCAAAACATGAAAACGGGACCGACGCCCTCGTGCGCGAAAACGAGTCGGGAGCGCAAAACATGAAAACGGGACCGACGCCCTCGGTGCGCCGCGAAAATGAGTCGGGAGCGCAAAACATGAAAACGGGACCGACGCCCTCGTGCGCGAAAATGAGTCGGGAGCGCAAAACATGAAAACGGGACCGACGCCCCCTCGCGAAAAGTCGGGAGCGCATGAAAACGGGACCAAATGCGCCGAAAATGAGTCGGGAGCGCAAAACATGAAAACGGGACCGACGCCCTCGTGCGCGAAAATGAGTCGGGAGCGCAAAACATGAAAACGGGACCGACGCCCTCGATACGCCGAAAATGAGTCGGGAGCGCAAAACATGAAAACGGGACCCGACGCCCTCGATGCGCGAAAACGAGTCGGGAGCGCAAAACACATGAAAACGGGACCCGACGCCCTCGGTGCGCGAAAGCGAGTCGGGAGCGCAAAACATGAAAACGGGACCGACGCCCTCGGCACCGCGAAAATGAGTCGGGAGCGCAAAACATGAAAACGGGACCGACGCCCTCGTGCGCGCGAAAATGAGTCGGGAGCGCAAAACATGAAAACGGGACCGACGCCCTCGGTACCGCGAAAATGAGTCGGGAGCGCAAAACATGAAAACGGGACCGACGCCCTCGTGCCGCGAAAACGAGTCGGGAGCGCAAAACATGAAAACGGGACCCGACGCCCTCGTGCGCGCGAAAATGAGTCGGGAGCGCAAAACATGAAAACGGGACCGACGCCCTCGTGCCGCGAAAATGAGTCGGGAGCGCAAAACATGAAAACGGGACCCGACGCCCTCGAGCCGCGAAAAGCGAGTCGGGAGCGCAAAACATGAAAACGGGACCGACGCCCTCGGTGCCGTCGAAAATGAGTCGGGGCGCAAAACATGAAAACGGGACCCGACGCCCTCGGTGCCGCCGAAAATGAGTCGGGAGCGCAAAACATGAAAACGGGACCGACGCCCTCGATGCCGCCGAAAATGAGTCGGGAGCGCAAAACATGAAAACGGGACCCGACGCCCTCGTGCCGCGAAAATGAGTCGGGAGCGCAAAACATGAAAACGGGACCCGACGCCCTCGATGCGCGAAAACGAGTCGGGAGCGCAAAACATGAAAACGGGACCGACGCCCTCGTGCGCGTCGAAAATGAGTCGGGAGCGCAAAACATGAAAACGGGACCGACGCCCTCGATGCGCAGAAAATGAGTCGGGAGCGCAAAACATGAAAACGGGACCGACGCCCTCGGTGCCGCCAGAAAATGAGTCGGGAGCGCAAAACATGAAAACGGGACCCGACGCCCTCGATGCCGAGAAAATGAGTCGGGGGAGCGCAAAACATGAAAACGGGACCCGACGCCCTCGTATGTGCAGCGAAAATGAGTCGGGAGCGCAAAACATGAAAACGGGACCGACGACGCCCTCGATGCGCGAAAATGAGTCGGGAGCGCAAAACATGAAAACGGGACCGACGCCCTCGGTGCCGCGAAAATGAGTCGGGAGCGCAAAACATGAAAACGGGACCGACGCCCTCGTGCGCCGAAAATGAGTCGGGAGCGCAAAACATGAAAACGGGACCGACGCCCTCGATGCGCGAAAATGAGTCGGGAGCGCAAAACATGAAAACGGGACCCGACGCCCTCGTGCCGCCGAAAATGAGTCGGGAGCGCAAAACATGAAAACGGGACCACGACGCCCTCGGTGCCGCGAAAATGAGTCGGGAGCGCAAAACATGAAAACGGGGACCCGACGCCCTCGTGCGCGAAAATGAGTCGGGAGCGCAAAACATGAAAACGGGACCGACGCCCTCGTACCGCGCGAAAATGAGTCGGGAGCGCAAAACATGAAAACGGGACCGACGCCCTCGATGCGCGAAAATGAGTCGGGAGCGCAAAACATGAAAACGGGACCGACGCCCTCGTCGCCGCAGAAAAACGAGTCGGGAGCGCAAAACATGAAAACGGGACCGACGCCCTCGTGCGCGAAAATGAGTCGGGAGCGCAAAACATGAAAACGGGACCCGACGCCCTCGATGCCGCGAAAACGAGTCGGGAGCGCAAAACATGAAAACGGGACCGACGCCCTCGATACGCGCGAAAACGAGTCGGGAGCGCAAAACATGAAAACGGGACCCGACGCCCTCGGTGCCGCGAAAATGAGTCGGGAGCGCAAAACATGAAAACGGGACCCGACGCCCTCGGTGCCGCCAGAAAATGAGTCGGGAGCGCAAAACATGAAAACGGGACCGACGCCCTCGATGCGCCGAAAACGAGTCGGGAGCGCAAAACATGAAAACGGGACCGACGCCCTCGGTGCCGCCGAAAACGAGTCGGGAGCGCAAAACATGAAAACGGGACCGACGCCCTCGTGCCGCGCGAAAACGAGTCGGGAGCGCAAAACATGAAAACGGGACCGACGACGCCCTCGATGCCGCGAAAATGAGTCGGGAGCGCAAAACAAAACATGAAAACGGGACCGACGCCCTCGTGCCGCGAAAACGAGTCGGGAGCGCAAAACATGAAAACGGGACCGACGCCCTCGATGCGCGAAAATGAGTCGGGAGCGCAAAACATGAAAACGGGACCGACGCCCTCGGTGCAGCGCCGAAAGCGAGTCGGGAGCGCAAAACATGAAAACGGGACCGACGCCCTCGGTGCCGCCGAAAATGAGTCGGGAGCGCAAAACATGAAAACGGGACCGACGCCCTCGATGCCGCGAAAATGAGTCGGGAGCGCAAAACATGAAAACGGGACCCGACGCCCTCGGTGCCGCGAAAATGAGTCGGGAGCGCAAAACATGAAAACGGGACGACGCCCTGCCGCGCAGAAAATGAGTCGGGAGCGCAAAACATGAAAACGGGACCGACGCCCTCCTCGTGCGCGAAAATGAGTCGGGAGCGCAAAACATGAAAACGGGACCGACGCCCTCGGTGCCGCCGAAAATGAGTCGGGAGCGCAAAACATGAAAACGGGACCGACGCCCTCGATGCGCAGAAAATGAGTCGGGAGCGCAAAACATGAAAACGGGACCGACGCCCTCGTGCGCGAAAACGAGTCGGGAGCGCAAAACATGAAAACGGGACCGACGCCCTCGGTGCCGCAGAAAACGAGTCGGGAGCGCAAAACATGAAAACGGGACCGACGCCCTCGATGCGCGCGAAATGAGTCGGGAGCGCAAAACATGAAAACGGGACCGACGCCCTCGATGCGCGAAAACGAGTCGGGAGCGCAAAACATGAAAACGGGACCGACGCCCTCGATGCCGCCGAAAATGAGTCGGGAGCGCAAAACATGAAAACGGGACCGACGCCCTCGTGCGCCGAAAATGAGTCGGGAGCGCAAAACATGAAAACGGGACCGACGCCCTCGGTGCGCGAAAATGAGTCGGGAGCGCAAAACATGAAAACGGGACCGACGCCCTCGATGCGCCGAAAATGAGTCGGGAGCGCAAAACATGAAAACGGGACCCGACGCCCTCGGTGCCGCAGAAAACGAGTCGGGAGCGCAAAACATGAAAACGGGACCGACGCCCTCGATGCGCCGAAAATGAGTCGGGAGCGCAAAACATGAAAACGGGACCGACGCCCTCGTGCGCCAGAAAATGAGTCGGGAGCGCAAAACATGAAAACGGGACCGACGCCCTCGTGCCGCGCGAAAATGAGTCGGGAGCGCAAAACATGAAAACGGGACCGACGCCCTCGATGCCAGTCGAAAATGAGTCGGGAGCGCAAAACATGAAAACGGGACCGACGCCCTCGTGCGCCGAAAATGAGTCGGGAGCGCAAAACATGAAAACGGGACCCGACGCCCTCGATGCCGCGAAAATGAGTCGGGAGCGCAAAACATGAAAACGGGACCGACGCCCTCGGTACCGCCGAAAATGAGTCGGGAGCGCAAAACATGAAAACGGGACCCGACGCCCTCGTGCCGCGAAAACGAGTCGGGAGCGCAAAACATGAAAACGGGACCGACGCCCTCGATGCGCGAAAGCGAGTCGGGAGCGCAAAACATGAAAACGGGACCGACGCCCTCGATGCCGCCGAAAATGAGTCGGGAGCGCAAAACATGAAAACGGGACCGACGCCCTCGGTGCGCCGAAAATGAGTCGGGAGCGCAAAACATGAAAACGGGACCGACGCCCTCGTGCGCGAAAATGAGTCGGGAGCGCAAAACATGAAAACGGGACCGACGCCCTCGTGCCGCGAAAACGAGTCGGGAGCGCAAAACATGAAAACGGGACCGACGCCCTCGGTGCGCCGAAAACGAGTCGGGAGCGCAAAACATGAAAACGGGACCGACGCCCTCGATGACCGCGAAAATGAGTCGGGAGCGCAAAACATGAAAACGGGACCCTCGCCCTCGATGCGCCGAAAACGAGTCGGGAGCGCAAAACATGAAAACGGGACCGACGCCCTCGGTGCCGCCAGAAAACGAGTCGGGAGCGCAAAACATGAAAACGGGACCGACGCCCTCGATGCCGCGAAAATGAGTCGGGAGCGCAAAACATGAAAACGGGACCGACGCCCTCGGTGCACCGCCGAAAATGAGTCGGGAGCGCAAAACATGAAAACGGGACCCGACGCCCTCGATGCGCGAGAAAATGAGTCGGGAGCGCAAAACATGAAAACGGGACCCGACGCCCTCGATGCGCCGAAAATGAGTCGGGAGCGCAAAACATGAAAACGGGACCCGACGCCCTCGGTCGTGCGCGAAAATGAGTCGGGAGCGCAAAACATGAAAACGGGACCCGACGCCCTCGATGCCGCGAAAATGAGTCGGGAGCGCAAAACATGAAAACGGGACACGACGCCCTCGTAGCCGCCGAAAACGAGTCGGGAGCGCAAAACATGAAAACGGGACCGACGCCCTCGGATGCCGCGAAAATGAGTCGGGAGCGCAAAACATGAAAACGGGACCGACGCCCTCGATGCCGCCGAAAACGAGTCGGGAGCGCAAAACATGAAAACGGGACCGACGCCCTCGATGCCGCGAAAATGAGTCGGGAGCGCAAAACATGAAAACGGGACCGACGCCCTCGTACCGCCGAAAATGAGTCGGGAGCGCAAAACATGAAAACGGGACCGACGCCCTCGTGCCGCGAAAATGAGTCGGGAGCGCAAAACATGAAAACGGGACCCGACGCCCTCGATGCGCGAAAATGAGTCGGGAGCGCAAAACATGAAAACGGGACCCGACGCCCTCGGTGCCGCGCAGAAAACGAGTCGGGAGCGCAAAACATGAAAACGGGACCGACGCCCTCGATGCCGCGAAAATGAGTCGGGAGCGCAAAACATGAAAACGGGACCGACGCCCTCGTGCCGCCGAAAATGAGTCGGGAGCGCAAAACATGAAAACGGGACCCGACGCCCTCGATGCCGCGAAAACGAGTCGGGAGCGCAAAACATGAAAACGGGACCGACGCCCTCGTGCACCGCCGAAAATGAGTCGGGAGCGCAAAACATGAAAACGGGACCGACGCCCTCGATCTCGCACCGCGAAAATGAGTCGGGAGCGCAAAACATGAAAACGGGACCGACGCCCTCGTGCCGCGAAAACGAGTCGGGAGCGCAAAACATGAAAACGGGACCGACGCCCTCGATGCCGCCGAAAATGAGTCGGGAGCGCAAAACATGAAAACGGGACCCGACGCCCTCGGTGCCGCAGAAAATGAGTCGGGAGCGCAAAACATGAAAACGGGACCCGACCCTCGTGCCGCGAAAACGAGTCGGGAGCGCAAAACATGAAAACGGGACCCGACGCCCTCGTGCGTCGAAAATGAGTCGGGAGCGCAAAACATGAAAACGGGACCCGACGCCCTCGGATGCCGCCGAAAATGAGTCGGGAGCGCAAAACATGAAAAAACGGGACCGACGCCCTCGTGCCGAAAATGAGTCGGGAGCGCAAAACATGAAAACGGGACCCGACGCCCTCGTGCCGCCGAAAATGAGTCGGGAGCGCAAAACATGAAAACGGGACCGACGCCCTCGGTACCGCCGAAAACGAGTCGGGAGCGCAAAACATGAAAACGGGACCGACGCCCTCGGTGCCGCGAAAATGAGTCGGGAGCGCAAAACATGAAAACGGGACCGACGCCCTCGTACGCCGAAAATGAGTCGGGAGCGCAAAACATGAAAACGGGACCCGACGCCCTCGATGCCGCCGAAAACGAGTCGGGAGCGCAAAACATGAAAACGGGACCGACGCCCTCGGTCTGCGCCGCCGAAAATGAGTCCGGGGGAGCGCAAAACATGAAAACGGGACCGACGCCCTCGATGCCGCCGAAAATGAGTCGGGAGCGCAAAACATGAAAACGGGACCCGACGCCCTCGGTACCGCCGAAAATGAGTGAGGGAGCGCAAAACATGAAAACGGGACCGACGCCCTCGTGCCGCCGAAAATGAGTCGGGAGCGCAAAACATGAAAACGGGACCGACGCCCTCGGTGCCGCGAAAACGAGTCGGGAGCGCAAAACATGAAAACGGGACCGACGCCCTCGGTACCGCCGAAAATGAGTCGGGAGCGCAAAACATGAAAACGGGACCGACGCCCTCGATACCGCCGAAAATGAGTCGGGAGCGCAAAACATGAAAACGGGACCCGACGCCCTCGATACGCCCGAAACGAGTCGGGAGCGCAAAACATGAAAACGGGACCGACGCCCTCGATGCCGCCAGAAAATGAGTCGGGAGCGCAAAACATGAAAACGGGACCCTACGCCCTCGATGCCGAAAACGAGTCGGGAGCGCAAAACATGAAAACGGGACCCGACGCCCTCGTACCGCCGAAAACGAGTCGGGAGCGCAAAACATGAAAACGGGACCCGACGCCCTCGATGCCGCGAAATGAGTCGGGAGCGCAAAACATGAAAACGGGACCGACGCCCTCGACCGCCGAAAACGAGTCGGGAGCGCAAAACATGAAAACGGGACCCGACGCCCTCGTGCGCGAAAATGAGTCGGGAGCGCAAAACATGAAAACGGGACCCGACGCCCTCGGTCGCCGAAAACGAGTCGGGAGCGCAAAACATGAAAACGGGACCCGACGCCCCCGATGCCGCCGAAAAACGAGTCGGGAGCGCAAAACATGAAAACGGGACCGACGCCCTCGGTGCGCCGAAAATGAGTCGGGAGCGCAAAACATGAAAACGGGACCGACGCCCTCGTACCGCCGAAAATGAGTCGGGAGCGCAAAACATGAAAACGGGACCCGACGCCCTCGATGCCGCCGAAAATGAGTCGGGAGCGCAAAACATGAAAACGGGACCCGACGCCCTCGTGCCGCCGAAAATGAGTCGGGAGCGCAAAACATGAAAACGGGACCGACGCCCTCGTACCGTCGAAAATGAGTCGGGAGCGCAAAACATGAAAACGGGACCGACGCCCCCTCGACCGCCGAAAATGAGTCGGGAGCGCAAAACATGAAAACGGGACCCGACGCCCTCGTGCGCGAAAATGAGTCGGGAGCGCAAAACATGAAAACGGGACCGACGCCCTCGATGCCGCCGAAAACGAGTCGGGAGCGCAAAACATGAAAACGGGACCCGACGCCCTCGTGCACGCCGAAAATGAGTCGGGAGCGCAAAACATGAAAACGGGACCCGACGCCCTCGGTGCCGCCGAAAACGAGTCGCGGAGCGCAACACATGAAAACGGGACCCGACTCCCTCGGTAGCGCCGAAAATGAGTCTGGGAGCGCAAAACATGAAAACGGGACCCGACGCCCTCGATGCCGCGAAAACGAGTCGGGAGCGCAAAACATGAAAACGGGACCGACGCCCCTCGGACCGCCGAAAACGAGTCGGGAGCGCAAAACATGAAAACGGGACCGACGCCCTCGATGCCGCCGAAAATGAGTCGGGAGCGCAAAACATGAAAACGGGACCGACGCCCTCGTACCGCGAAAATGAGTCGGGAGCGCAAAACATGAAAACGGGACCCGACGCCCTCGGTACCGCCGAAAATGAGTCGGGAGCGCAAAACATGAAAACGGGACCGACGCCCTCGATGCCGCCGAAAACGAGTCGGGAGCGCAAAACATGAAAACGGGACCCGACGCCCTCGTGCGCCGAAAATGAGTCGGGAGCGCAAAACATGAAAACGGGACCGACGCCCCTCGATGCCGAAAATGAGTCGGGAGCGCAAAACATGAAAACGGGACCCGACGCCCTCGGCACGGCCGAAAATGAGGACGGGCGCGCAAAAGATGAAAACGGGACCCTACGCCCTCGGTGCCGATGAAAATGAGTCCGGGAGCGCAAAACATGAAAACGGGACCCGACGCCCTCGGTGCCGCCGAAAACGAGTCGGGAGCGCAAAACATGAAAACGGGACCGACGCCCTCGACCGCCGAAAACGAGTCGGGAGCGCAAAACATGAAAACGGGACCGACGACGCCCTCGTACCGCGAAAATGAGTCGGGAGCGCAAAACATGAAAACGGGACCGACGCCCTCGATACCGCCGAAAATGAGTCGGGAGCGCAAAACATGAAAACGGGACCGACGCCCTCGATGCCGCCGAAAATGAGTCGGGAGCGCAAAACATGAAAACGGGACCCTACGCCCTCGTGCGCCGAAAACGAGTCGGGAGCGCAAAACATGAAAACGGGACCGACGCCCTCGGTGCGCCGAAAACGAGTCGGGAGCGCAAAACATGAAAACGGGACCGACGCCCTCGTGTACCGCGAAAATGAGTCGGGAGCGCAAAACATGAAAACGGGACCTACGCCCTCGGTGCCGCGAAAACGAGTCGGGAGCGCAAAACATGAAAACGGGACCGACGCCCTCGGTACCGCGCGAAAATGAGTCGGGAGCGCAAAAACATGAAAACGGGACCGACGCCCTCGGTACCGCCGAAAATGAGTCGGGAGCGCAAAACATGAAAACGGGACCGCCCGCCCTCGTACCGCGAAAATGAGTCGGGAGCGCAAAACATGAAAACGGGACCCGACGCCCTCGATACCGCCGAAAACGAGTCGGGAGCGCAAAACATGAAAACGGGACCCGACGCCCTCGGCACCGCCGAAAACGAGTCGGGAGCGCAAAACATGAAAACGGGACCCGACGCCCTCGATACCGCCGAAAACGAGTCGGGAGCGCAAAACATGAAAACGGGACCGACGCCCTCGTGTAGCGCCGAAAACGAGTCGGGAGCGCAAAACATGAAAACGGGACCGACGCCCTCGGTACCGCCGAAAATGAGTCGGGAGCGCAAAACATGAAAACGGGACCGACGCCCTCGATACCGCCGAAAACGAGTCGGGAGCGCAAAACATGAAAACGGGACCCGACGCCCTCGATACCGCCGAAAACGAGTCGGGAGCGCAAAACATGAAAACGGGACCGACGCCCTCGAAATA
Organism: Schoenoplectus tabernaemontani; assembly: GCA_037127355.1. NCBI lineage: Eukaryota > Viridiplantae > Streptophyta > Magnoliopsida > Poales > Cyperaceae > Schoenoplectus > Schoenoplectus tabernaemontani. Next base: position 17,164,487 of record CM073757.1, read on the forward strand.
CCGCCGAAAATGAGTCGGGAGCGCAAAACATGAAAACGGGACAAGACGCCCTGGAAACCGCCGAAAACGAGTCCGGGAGCGCAAAACATGAAAACGGGACCCGACGCCCTCGGTACCGTCGAAAATGAGTCAGGGAACGTAAAACATGAAAACGGGACCCTACGCCCTCGGTACCGCCGAAAATGAGTCCGGGAGCGCAAAACATGAAAACGGGACCCGACGCCCTCGATACCGCCGAAAATGAGTCCGGGAGCGCAAAACATGAAAACGGGACACGTCGCCCTCGGTACCGCCGAAAAGGAGTCCGGGAGCGCAAAACATGAAAACGGGACCCTACGCCCTCGGTACCGCCGAAAACGAGTCCGGGAGCGCAAAACATGAAAACGGGACCCGACGCCCTCGATACCGCCGAAAACGAGTCCGGGAGCGCAAAACATGAAAACGGGACCCGACGCCCTCGGTACCGCCGAAACGAGTCGGGAGCGCAAAACATGAAAACGGGACCCGACGCCCTCGGAACACCGCCGAAAACGAGTCGGGAGCGCAAAACATGAAAACGGGACCCGACGCCCTCGGTACCGCCGAAAACGAGTCGGGAGCGCAAAACATGAAAACGGGACCCGACGCCCTCGATGCGCCGAAAACGAGTCGGGAGCGCAAAACATGAAAACGGGACCGACGCCCTCGTACCGCCGAAAACGAGTCGGGAGCGCAAAACATGAAAACGGGACCCGACGCCCTCGTGCCGCCGAAAACGAGTCGGGAGCGCAAAACATGAAAACGGGACCCGACGCCCTCGGTACCGCCGAAAATGAGTCGGGAGCGCAAAACATGAAAACGGGACCCGACGCCCTCGGTACCGCCGAAAACGAGTCGGGAGCGCAAAACATGAAAACGGGACCGACGCCCTCGTACCGCCGTCGAAAATGAGTCGGGAGCGCAAAACATGAAAACGGGACCCGACGCCCTCGGTACCGCCGAAAACGAGTCGGGAGCGCAAAACATGAAAACGGGACCGACGCCCTCGATACCGCCGAAAACGAGTCGGGAGCGCAAAACATGAAAACGGGACCGACGCCCTCGATGCACCGCCGAAAACGAGTCGGGAGCGCAAAACATGAAAACGGGACCCGACGCCCTCGTACCGCCGAAAATGAGTCCGGGAGCGCAAAACATGAAAACGGGACCCGACGCCCTCGGTACCGCCGAAAACGAGTCCGGGAGCGCAAAACATGAAAACGGGACCCGACGCCCTCGATACCGCCGAAAACGAGTCGGGAGCGCAAAACATGAAAACGGGACCCGACGCCCTCGGTACCAACAAAAATGAGTCCGGGAGCGCAAAACATGAAAAAGGGACCCGACGCCCTCGTACCGCCGAAAACGAGTCGGGAGCGCAAAACATGAAAACGGGACCCGACGCCCTCGGTACCGCCGAAAACGAGTCCGGGAGCGCAAAACATGAAAACGGGACCCGACGCCCTCGCACCGCGAAAATGAGTCCGGGAGCGCAAAACATGAAAACGGGACCCGACGCCCTCGGTACCGCCGAAAACGAGTCGGGAGCGCAAAACATGAAAACGGGACCCGACGCCCTCGGTACCGCCGAAAACGAGTCGGGAGCGCAAAACATGAAAACGGGACCCGACGCCCTCGGTACCGCCGAAAATGAGTCGGGAGCGCAAAACATGAAAACGGGACCCGACGCCCTCGATACCGCCGAAAACGAGTCCGGGAGCGCAAAACATGAAAACGGGACCGACGCCCTCGATACCGCCGAAACGAGTCGGGAGCGCAAAACATGAAAACGGGACCGACGCCCTCGATACCGCCGAAAATGAGTCCGGGAGCGCAAAACATGAAAACGGGACCCGACGCCCTCTGCCGCCGAAAATGAGTCGGGAGCGCAAAACATGAAAACGGGACCCGACGCCCTCGGTACCGCCGAAAACGAGTCGGGAGCGCAAAACATGAAAACGGGACCCTTCGCCCTCGATACCGCCGAAAACGAGTCCGGGAGCGCAAAACATGAAAACGGGACCCTTCACGCCCTCGGTACCGCCGAAAACGAGTCCGGGAGCGCAAAACATGAAAACGGGACCCGACGCCCTCGTACCGCCGAAAACGAGTCCGGGAGCGCAAAACATGAAAAACGGGACCCGACGCCCTCGGTACCGCCGAAAACGAGTCGGGAGCGCAAAACATGAAAACGGGACCCGACGCCCTCGGTACCGCCGAAAACGAGTCGGGAGCGCAAAACATGAAAACGGGACCTGACGCCCTCGGCACCGCCGAAAACGAGTCCGGGAGCGCAAAACATGAAAACGGGACCCGACGCCCTCGATACCGCCGAAAATGAGTCCGGGAGCGCAAAACATGAAAACGGGACCCGACGCCCTCGATACCGCCGAAAACGAGTCCGGGAGCGCAAAACATGAAAACGGGACCCGACGCCCCTGCACCGCCGAAAACGAGTCCGGGAGCGCAAAACATGAAAACGGGACCCGACGCCCTCGATACCGCCGAAAATGAGTCCGGGAGCGCAAAACATGAAAACGGGACCGACGCCCTCGATACCGCCGAAAACGAGTCCGGGAGCGCAAAACATGAAAACGGGACCCGACGCCCTCGATACCGCCGAAAACGAGTCCGGGAGCGCAAAACATGAAAACGGGACCCTACGCCCGAAAACGAGTCCGGGCCGCCGAAAATGAGTCCGGAGCGCAAAACATGAAAACGGGATCCGACGCCCTCGATACCGCCGAAAATGAGTCCGGGAGCGCAAAACATGAAAACGGGACCCGACGCCCTCGTACCGCCGAAAACGAGTCCGGGAGCGCAAAACATGAAAACGGGACCCGACGCCCTCGTACCGCCGAAAACGAGTCCGGGAGCGCAAAACATGAAAACGGGACCCGACGCCCTCGTACCGCCGAAAACGAGTCGGGAGCGCAAAACATGAAAACGGGACCCGACGCCCTCGAGCGCCGAAAACGAGTCCGGGAGCGCAAAACATGAAAACGGGACCCGACGCCCCTCGATACCGCCGAAAATGAGTCGGGAGCGCAAAACATGAAAACGGGACCGACGCCCTCGATACCGCCGAAACGAGTCGGGAGCGCAAAACATGAAAACGGGACCCGACGCCCTGATACCGCCGAAAACGAGTCCGGGAGCGCAAAACATGAAAACGGGACCCGACGCCCTCGGTACCGCCGAAAACGAGTCCGGGAGCGCAAAACATGAAAACGGGACCCGACGCCCGTACCGCCGAAAACGAGTCGGGAGCGCAAAACATGAAAACGGGACCCGACGCCCTCGATACCGCCGAAAACGAGTCCGGGAGCGCAAAACATGAAAACGGGACCCGACGCCCTCGATACCGCCGAAAATGAGTCCGGGAGCGCAAAACATGAAAACGGGACCCTACGCCCTCGATACCGCCGAAAACGAGTCCGGGAGCGCAAAACATGAAAACGGGACCCTTCACCCTCGGTACCGCCGAAAACGAGTCCGGGAGCGCAAAACATGAAAACGGGACCTTCACCCCGGCACCGCCGAAAACGAGTCCGGGAGCGCAAAACATGAAAACGGGACCCGACGCCCTCGGTACCGCCGAAAACGAGTCCGGGAGCGCAAAACATGAAAACGGGACCCGACGCCCTCGGTACCGCCGAAAACGAGTCCGGGAGCGCAAAACATGAAAACGGGACCCTTCGCCCTCGGTACCGCCGAAAACGAATCCGGGAGCGCAAAACATGAAAACGGGACCCGACGCCCTCGGTACCGCCGAAAACGAGTCGGGAGCGCAAAACATGAAAACGGGACCCGACGCCCTCGGTACCGCCGAAAATGAGTCCGGGAGCGCAAAACATGAAAACGGGACCCGACGCCCTCGATACCGCCGAAAATGAGTCCGGGAGCGCAAAACATGAAAACGGGACCCGACGCCCTCGCACCGCCGAAAACGAGTCGGGAGCGCAAAACATGAAAACGGGACCGACGCCTCCTGCCGCCGAAAACGAGTCCGGGAGCGCAAAACATGAAAACGGGACCCGACGCCCTCGGTACCGCCGAAAATGAGTCCGGGAGCGCAAAACATGAAAACGGGACCCGACGCCCTCGTACCGCCGAAAACGAGTCCGGGAGCGCAAAACATGAAAACGGGACCCGACGCCTCGGTACCGCCGAAAACGAGTCCGGGAGCGCAAAACATGAAAACGGGACCCTACGCCCTCGATACCGCCGAAAACGAGTCCGGGAGCGCAAAACATGAAAACGGGACCCGACGCCCTCGGTACCGCCGAAAACGAGTCCGGGAGCGCAAAACATGAAAACGGGACCCGACGCCCTCGTACCGCCGAAAACGAGTCGGGAGCGCAAAACATGAAAACGGGACCCTTCACGCCCCTGCACCGCCGAAAACGAGTCCGGGAGCGCAAAACATGAAAACGGGACCCGACGCCCTCGGAACCGCCGAAAACGAGTCCGGGAGCGCAAAACATGAAAACGGGACCCGACGCCCCCGGCACCGCCGAAAACGAGTCCGGGAGCGCAAAACATGAAAACGGGACCCGACGCCCTCGGTACCGCCGAAAACGAGTCCGGGAGCGCAAAACATGAAAACGGGACCCGACGCCCTCGATACCGCCGAAAACGAGTCCGGGAGCGCAAAACATGAAAACGGGACCCGACGCCCTCGATACCGCCGAAAACGAGTCCGGAGCGCAAAACATGAAAACGGGACCCGACGCCCCTGCATACCGCCGAAAACGAGTCCGGGAGCGCAAAACATGAAAACGGACCCGACGCCCGATACCGCCGAAAACGAGTCCGGGAGCGCAAAACATGAAAACGGGACCCGACGCCCTCGATACCGCCGAAAACGAGTCCGGGAGCGCAAAACATGAAAACGGGACCCGACGCCCTCGATACCGCCGAAAACGAGTCCGGGAGCGCAAAACATGAAAACGGGACCCGACGCCCCTGTACCGCCGAAAACGAGTCCGGGAGCGCAAAACATGAAAACGGGACCCGACGCCCCGGTACCGCCGAAAACGAGTCCGGGAGCGCAAAACATGAAAACGGGACCCGACGCCCTCGGTACCGCCGAAAACGAGTCCGGAGCGCAAAACATGAAAACGGGACCCGACGCCCTCGTACCGCCGAAAACGAGTCGGGAGCGCAAAACATGAAAACGGGACCCCGACGCCCTCGATACCGCCGAAAACGAGTCCGGGAGCGCAAAACATGAAAACGGGACCCGACGCCCTCGCACCGCCGAAAACGAGTCGGGAGCGCAAAACATGAAAACGGGACCCTTCACGCCCTCGATACCGCCGAAAACGAGTCCGGAGCGCAAAACATGAAAACGGGACCCGACGCCCTCGCACCGCCGAAAACGAGTCCGGGAGCGCAAAACATGAAAACGGGACCCTTCGCCCCTGACCGCCGAAAACGAGTCCGAAACGAGGAGCGCAAAACATGAAAACGGGACCGACGCCCTCGATACCGCCGAAAATGAGTCGGGAGCGCAAAACATGAAAACGGGACCCGACGCCCTCGATACCGCCGAAAACGAGTCCGGAGCGCAAAACATGAAAACGGGACCCTTCGCCTCTGCACCGCCGAAAACGAGTCCGGAGCGCAAAACATGAAAACGGGACCCGACGCCCTCGATACCGCCGAAAACGAGTCGGGAGCGCAAAACATGAAAACGGGACCCGACGCCCTCGGTACCGCCGAAAACGAGTCCGGGGCGCAAAACATGAAAACGGGACCCGACGCCCTCGATACCGCCGAAAACGAGTCGGGAGCGCAAAACATGAAAACGGGACCCGACGCCCTCGCACCGCCGAAAACGAGTCCGGAGCGCAAAACATGAAAACGGGACCCGACGCCCTCGATACCGCCGAAAACGAGTCGGGAGCGCAAAACATGAAAACGGGACCCGACGCCCGATACCGCCGAAAATGAGTCGGGAGCGCAAAACATGAAAACGGGACCCGACGCCCTCGATACCGCCGAAAATGAGTCCGGAGCGCAAAACATGAAAACGGGACCCGAGGCCCTCAAAACCGCCGAAAACGAGTCCTGGAGCGCAAAACATGAAAACGGGAGCCGACGCCCTCTGCACCGCCGAAAACGAGTCCAGGAGCGCAAAACATGAATACGGGACCCGACGCCCTCCGGGACCGCCGAAAACGAGTCCGGGAGCGCAAAACATGAAAACGGGACCCGACGCCCTGGGCACCGCCGAAAACGAGTCCTGGAGCGCAAAACATGAAAACGGGACCCGACGCCCTCGATACCGCCGAAAACGAGTCCGGGAGCGCAAAACATGAAAACGGGACCCGACGCCCTCGCACCGCCGAAAACGAGTCCGGGAGCGCAAAACATGAAAACGGGACCCGACGCCCCGATACCGCCGAAAACGAGTCCGGGAGCGCAAAACATGAAAACGGGACCTTACGTACCTTGTACTGCCGAAAACGAGTTTAGGAGCACAAAACATGAAAACGGGACCCGACGCCCCCGATACCGCCGAAAACGAGTCCGGAGCGCAAAACATGAAAACGGGACCGACGCCCTCGGTACCGCCGAAAACGAGTCCGGGAGCGCAAAACATGAAAACGGGACCCGACGCCCTGCACCGCCGAAAACGAGTCCGGAGCGCAAAACATGAAAACGGGACCCGACGCCCCGCACCGCCGAAAACGAGTCGGGAGCGCAAAACATGAAAACGGGACCCGACGCCTCGATACCGCCGAAAACGAGTCCGGGAGCGCAAAACATGAAAACGGGACCCACGCCCTGATACCGCCGAAAACGAGTCCGGAGCGCAAAACATGAAAACGGGACCCTTCACGCCCTCGTGCACCGCCGAAAACGAGTCCGGAGCGCAAAACATGAAAACGGGACCCTTCACCCTGCACCGCCGAAAACGAGTCCGGGAGCGCAAAACATGAAAACGGGACCTTCACGCCCCATACCGCCGAAAACGAGTCCGGGAGCGCAAAACATGAAAACGGGACCCGACGCCCTCGATACCGCCGAAAATGAGTCCGGAGCGCAAAACATGAAAACGGGACCCGACGCCCTCGATACCGCCGAAAACGAGTCCGGGAGCGCAAAACATGAAAACGGGACCCTTCACCCTCGTACCGCCGAAAACGAGTCCGGGAGCGCAAAACATGAAAACGGGAGCCGACGCCCTCGATACCGCCGAAAATGAGTCCGGGAGCGCAAAACATGAAAACGGGACAAGACGCCCTGGAAACCGCCGAAAACGAGTCCGGGAGCGCAAAACATGAAAACGGGACCCGACGCCCTCGGTACCGTCGAAAATGAGTCAGGGAACGTAAAACATGAAAACGGGACCCTACGCCCTCGGTACCGCCGAAAATGAGTCCGGAGCGCAAAACATGAAAACGGGACCCGACGCCCTCGATACCGCCGAAAATGAGTCCGGAGCGCAAAACATGAAAACGGGACCCGACGCCCTCTGCACCGCCGAAAACGAGTCCGGAGCGCAAAACATGAAAACGGGACCCTACGCCCTCGGCACCGCCGAAAACGAGTCCGGTGCGCAAAACATGAAAACGGGACCCGACGCCCTCGTACCGCCGAAAACGAGTCCGGAGCGCAAAACATGAAAACGGGACCCGACGCCTCGATACCGCCGAAAACGAGTCCGGAGCGCAAAACATGAAAACGGGACCCGACGCCCTCGGCACCGCCGAAAATGAGTCCGGGAGCGCAAAACATGAAAACGGGACCCGACGCCCTCGATACCGCCGAAAACGAGTCCGGAGCGCAAAACATGAAAACGGGACCCGACGCCCCGCACCGCCGAAAACGAGTCCGGAGCGCAAAACATGAAAACGGGACCCGACGCCCTCGATACCGCCGAAAACGAGTCCGGAGCGCAAAACATGAAAACGGACCCGACGCCCTCGTACCGCCGAAAACGAGTCCGGAGCGCAAAACATGAAAACGGGACCTCACGCCCCTCGTACCGCCGAAAACGAGTCCGGAGCGCAAAACATGAAAACGGGACCCGACGCCCGATACCGCCGAAAACGAGTCCGGAGCGCAAAACATGAAAACGGGACCCGACACCCTCGCACCGCCGAAAACGAGTCCGGAGCGCAAAACATGAAAACGGGACCCGACGCCTCGATACCGCCGAAAACGAGTCCGGAGCGCAAAACATGAAAACGGGACCCGACGCCCTCTGCACCGCCGAAAACGAGTCCGGAGCGCAAAACATGAAAACGGGACCCGACGCCCGATACCGCCGAAAACGAGTCCGGAGCGCAAAACATGAAAACGGGACCCGACGCCCCCGCACCGCCGAAACGAGTCCGGAGCGCAAAACATGAAAACGGGACCTTCACGACGCCCTCGATACCGCCGAAAACGAGTCCGGAGCGCAAAACATGAAAACGGGACCCGACGCCCTCGATACCGCCGAAAACGAGTCCGGAGCGCAAAACATGAAAACGGGACCCGACACCTCGAAATACCGCCGAAAACGAGTCCGGAGCGCAAAACATGAAAACGGGACCCGACGCCCCGATACCGCCGAAAACGAGTCCGGGAGCGCAAAACATGAAAACGGGACCCTTCCCTCGCATACCGCCGAAAACGAGTCCGGAGCGCAAAACATGAAAACGGGTCCCGACGCCCTCGGTACCGCCGAAAATGAGTCCGGAGCGCAAAACATGAAAACGGGACCCGACGCCTCGATACCGCCGAAAACGAGTCCGGGAGCGCAAAACATGAAAACGGGACCCCGACCCTGCACCGCCGAAAACGAGTCCGGAGCGCAAAACATGAAAACGGGACCCGACGCCCTCGATACCGCCGAAAACGAGTCCGGAGCGCAAAACATGAAAACGGGACCCGACGCCTCGATACCGCCGAAAATGAGTCCGGGAGCGCAAAACATGAAAACGGGACCCGACGCCCCGATACCGCCGAAAACGAGTCCGGAGCGCAAAACATGAAAACGGACCCGACGCCCTGCACCGCCGAAAATGAGTCCAGGAGCGCAAAACATGAAAACGGGACCCTACGCCCTCGGTACCGCCGAAAACGAGTCCGGAGCGCAAAACATGAAAACGGGACCCGACGCCCTGCACCGCCGAAAACGAGTCCGGAGCGCAAAACATGAAAACGGGACCCACGCCCTGCACGCCGAAAACGAGTCGGGAGCGCAAAACATGAAAACGGGACCCGACGCCCTCGATACCGCCGAAAACGAGTCCGGAGCGCAAAACATGAAAACGGGACCCGACGCCCTGCACCGCCGAAAACGAGTCCGGAGCGCAAAACATGAAAACGGACCCGACGCCCTCGATACCGCCGAAAATGAGTCCGGAGCGCAAAACATGAAAACGGGACCCGACGCCCGATACCGCCGAAAACGAGTCCGGAGCGCAAAACATGAAAACGGGACCCGACGCCCTCGATACCGCCGAAAACGAGTCCGGAGCGCAAAACATGAAAACGGGACCCGACGCCCCGCACCGCCGAAAACGAGTCCGGAGCGCAAAACATGAAAACGGGACCCGACGCCTCGATACCGCCGAAAATGAGTCCGGAGCGCAAAACATGAAAACGGGACCCGACGCCCTCGCACCGCCGAAAACGAGTCCGGAGCGCAAAACATGAAAACGGGACCCGACGCCCTCGATACCGCCGAAAACGAGTCCGGAGCGCAAAACATGAAAACGGGACCCGACGCCCCTCTGCACCGCCGAAAACGAGTCCGGAGCGCAAAACATGAAAACGGGACCCGACGCCCCGCACCGCGAAAACGAGTCCGGAGCGCAAAACATGAAAACGGGACCCTTCACGCCTCGTACCGCCGAAAACGAGTCCGGAGCGCAAAACATGAAAACGGGACCCTTCACCCTGCACCGCCGAAAACGAGTCCGGAGCGCAAAACATGAAAACGGGACCCGACGCCCCTGCACCGCCGAAAACGAGTCCGGGAGCGCAAAACATGAAAACGGGACCCGACGCCCTTCGCACCGCCGAAAACGAGTCCGGGAGCGCAAAACATGAAAACGGGACCCGACGCCCTGCGAACCGCCGAAAACGAGTCCGGGAGCGCAAAACATGAAAACGGGACCCGACGCCCTGCACCGCCGAAACGAGTCCGGAGCGCAAAACATGAAAACGGGACCCGACGCCTCGATACCGCCGAAAACGAGTCCGGAGCGCAAAACATGAAAACGGGACCCGACGCCCCTGCACCGCCGAAAATGAGTCCGGGAGCGCAAAACATGAAAACGGGACCCGACGCCCTCAAAACCGCCGAAAACGAGTCCGGAGCGCAAAACATGAAAACGGGACCCGACGCCCCGATACCGCCGAAAACGAGTCCGGAGCGCAAAACATGAAAACGGGACCCGACGCCCCTGCACCGCCGAAAACGAGTCCGGAGCGCAAAACATGAAAACGGGACCCGACGCCCTCGCACCGCCGAAAACGAGTCCGGAGCGCAAAACATGAAAACGGGACCCGACGCCCTCGTACCGCCGAAAACGAGTCCGGAGCGCAAAACATGAAAACGGGACCCGACGCCCTCGTACCGCCGAAAACGAGTCCGGAGCGCAAAACATGAAAACGGGACCCGACGCCCCTGCACCGCCGAAAACGAGTCCGGAGCGCAAAACATGAAAACGGGACCCTTCACGCCTCGCACCGCCGAAAACGAGTCCGGAGCGCAAAACATGAAAACGGGACCCGACGCCTCGATACCGCCGAAAACGAGTCCGGAGCGCAAAACATGAAAACGGGACCCGACGCCCTCGATACCGCCGAAAACGAGTCCGGAGCGCAAAACATGAAAACGGGACCCGACGCCCCTGCACCGCCGAAAACGAGTCCGGAGCGCAAAACATGAAAACGGGACCCTACGCCTCTGCACCGCCGAAAACGAGTCCGGAGCGCAAAACATGAAAACGGGACCCTTCACGCCTCTACCGCCGAAAACGAGTCCGGAGCGCAAAACATGAAAACGGACCCTTCACCCTGCACCGCCGAAAACGAGTCCGGAGCGCAAAACATGAAAACGGACCTTCACCCTCGCACCGCCGAAAACGAGTCCGGAGCGCAAAACATGAAAACGGGACCCGACGCCCCTGGTACCGCCGAAAACGAGTCCGGAGCGCAAAACATGAAAACGGGACCTGACGCCCTCGATACCGCCGAAAACGAGTCCGGAGCGCAAAACATGAAAACGGGACCCTTCACCTCGTACCGCCGAAAACGAGTCCGGAGCGCAAAACATGAAAACGGGACCCGACGCCTCGCACCGCCGAAACGAGTCCGGAGCGCAAAACATGAAAACGGGACCCGACGCCCGCACCGCCGAAAATGAGTCCGGAGCGCAAAACATGAAAACGGGACCCGACGCCTCGCACCGCCGAAAACGAGTCCGGAGCGCAAAACATGAAAACGGGACCCCCGACGCCCCGCACCGCCGAAACGAGTCCGGAGCGCAAAACATGAAAACGGGACCCGACGCCCCCTGCACCGCCGAAAACGAGTCCGGAGCGCAAAACATGAAAACGGGACCCGACGCCCGCACCGCCGAAAACGAGTCCGGAGCGCAAAACATGAAAACGGGACCCGACGCCCTCGATACCGCCGAAAACGAGTCCGGAGCGCAAAACATGAAAACGGGACCCGACGCCCTCGCACCGCCGAAAACGAGTCCGGAGCGCAAAACATGAAAACGGGACCCGACGCCCCTCGCACCGCCGAAAACGAGTCCGGAGCGCAAAACATGAAAACGGACCCGACGCCTCTGCACCGCCGAAAACGAGTCCGGAGCGCAAAACATGAAAACGGGACCCGACGCCCTCGCACCGCCGAAAACGAGTCCGGAGCGCAAAACATGAAAACGGGGACCCACCCCGCACCGCCGAAAACGAGTCCGGAGCGCAAAACATGAAAACGGGACCCACGCCCGCACCGCCGAAAACGAGTCCGGAGCGCAAAACATGAAAACGGACCCGACGCCCTGCACCGCCGAAAACGAGTCCGGAGCGCAAAACATGAAAACGGGACCCGACGCCCTCGTACCGCCGAAAAACGAGTCCGGAGCGCAAAACATGAAAACGGGACCCGACGCCCGATACCGTACCGCCGAAAACGAGTCCGGAGCGCAAAACATGAAAACGGGACCCTTCACCCTGCACCGCCGAAAACGAGTCCGGAGCGCAAAACATGAAAACGGGACCCACGCCCTCGATGCACCGCCGAAAACGAGTCCGGAGCGCAAAACATGAAAACGGACCCGACGCCCTGCATACCGCCGAAAACGAGTCCGGAGCGCAAAACATGAAAACGGGACCCGACGCCCCGATACCGCCGAAAACGAGTCCGGAGCGCAAAACATGAAAACGGACCCTTCACCCTGCACCGCCGAAAACGAGTCCGGAGCGCAAAACATGAAAACGGACCCGACGCCCGCATACCGCCGAAAACGAGTCCGGAGCGCAAAACATGAAAACGGGACCCGACGCCCTCGATACCGCCGAAAACGAGTCCGGAGCGCAAAACATGAAAACGGGACCCGACGCCCCTGCACCGCCGAAAACGAGTCCGGAGCGCAAAACATGAAAACGGGACCCGACGCCCTCGATACCGCCGAAAACGAGTCCGGAGCGCAAAACATGAAAACGGGACCCTTCACGCCCCTGCACCGCCGAAAACGAGTCCGGAGCGCAAAACATGAAAACGGGACCCGACGCCTCGATACCGCCGAAAACGAGTCCGGAGCGCAAAACATGAAAACGGGACCCGACGCCCTGCACCGCCGAAAACGAGTCCGGAGCGCAAAACATGAAAACGGGACCCGACGCCCTGCACCGCCGAAAACGAGTCCGGAGCGCAAAACATGAAAACGGGACCCGACGCCTCGATACCGCCGAAAACGAGTCCGGAGCGCAAAACATGAAAACGGGACCCGACGCCCTCGCACCGCCGAAAACGAGTCCGGAGCGCAAAACATGAAAACGGGACCCGACGCCCCCCTGGTACCGCCGAAAACGAGTCCGGAGCGCAAAACATGAAAACGGACCCGACGCCCCTGCACCGCCGAAAACGAGTCCGGAGCGCAAAACATGAAAACGGGACCCGACGCCCCTCGATACCGCCGAAAACGAGTCCGGAGCGCAAAACATGAAAACGGACCCCCGACGCCCCTGCACCGCCGAAAACGAGTCCGGAGCGCAAAACATGAAAACGGGACCCGACGCCCTACCGCCGAAAACGAGTCCGGAGCGCAAAACATGAAAACGGACCCGACGCCCTCGCACCGCCGAAAACGAGTCCGGAGCGCAAAACATGAAAACGGGACCCTTCACCCTGCACCGCCGAAAACGAGTCCGGAGCGCAAAACATGAAAACGGGACCCTTCACGCCCCCTCTGCACCGCCGAAAACGAGTCCGGAGCGCAAAACATGAAAACGGACCCACGCCCTGCACCGCCGAAAACGAGTCCGGAGCGCAAAACATGAAAACGGGACCCGACGCCCTCGATACCGCCGAAAACGAGTCCGGAGCGCAAAACATGAAAACGGGACCCGACGCCCGATACCGCCGAAAACGAGTCCGGAGCGCAAAACATGAAAACGGACCCTTCACCCTCGCACCGCCGAAAACGAGTCCGGAGCGCAAAACATGAAAACGGGACCCGACGCCCTGCACCGCCGAAAACGAGTCCGGAGCGCAAAACATGAAAACGGGACCCGACGCCCCGATACCGCCGAAAACGAGTCCGGAGCGCAAAACATGAAAACGGGACCCGACGCCCTCGCACCGCCGAAAACGAGTCCGGAGCGCAAAACATGAAAACGGACCCTTCACGCCCCCTGCACCGCCGAAAACGAGTCCGGAGCGCAAAACATGAAAACGGACCCGACGCCCTCGTACCGCCGAAAACGAGTCCGGAGCGCAAAACATGAAAAACGGACCCGACGCCCCGATACCGCCGAAAACGAGTCCGGAGCGCAAAACATGAAAACGGGACCCGACGCCCGCACCGCCGAAAACGAGTCCGGAGCGCAAAACATGAAAACGGGACCCGACGCCCTCGCACCGCCGAAAACGAGTCCGGAGCGCAAAACATGAAAACGGGACCCGACGCCCTCGCACCGCCGAAAACGAGTCCGGAGCGCAAAACATGAAAACGGGACCCGACGCCCCCTGCACCGCCGAAAACGAGTCCGGAGCGCAAAACATGAAAACGGGACCCTTCACCCTCGCACCGCCGAAAACGAGTCCGGAGCGCAAAACATGAAAACGGGACCCTTCACCCTGCACCGCCGAAAACGAGTCCGGAGCGCAAAACATGAAAACGGACCCTTCACCCTGCACCGCCGAAAACGAGTCCGGAGCGCAAAACATGAAAACGGACCCGACGCCCTCTGCACCGCCGAAAACGAGTCCGGAGCGCAAAACATGAAAACGGGACCCGACGCCCTCGATACCGCCGAAAACGAGTCCGGAGCGCAAAACATGAAAACGGGACCCTTCACCCTGCACCGCCGAAAACGAGTCCGGAGCGCAAAACATGAAAACGGACCCTTCACCCTGCACCGCCGAAAACGAGTCCGGAGCGCAAAACATGAAAACGGGACCCGACGCCCTCTGCACCGCCGAAAATGAGTCCGGAGCGCAAAACATGAAAACGGGACCCGACGCCCTCGATACCGCCGAAAACGAGTCCGGAGCGCAAAACATGAAAACGGGACCCTTCACCCTGCACCGCCGAAAACGAGTCCGGAGCGCAAAACATGAAAACGGACCCTTCACGCCTCTGCACCGCCGAAACGAGTCCGGAGCGCAAAACATGAAAACGGACCCGACGCCCTCGCACCGCCGAAAACGAGTCCGGAGCGCAAAACATGAAAACGGGACCCGACGCCCCGCACCGCCGAAAACGAGTCCGGAGCGCAAAACATGAAAACGGGACCCGACGCCCGCACCGCCGAAAACGAGTCCGGAGCGCAAAACATGAAAACGGACCCTTCACGCCTCTGCACCGCCGAAAACGAGTCCGGAGCGCAAAACATGAAAACGGGACCTTCACGCCCCCTGCACCGCCGAAAACGAGTCCGGAGCGCAAAACATGAAAACGGGACCCGACGCCCTGCGATACCGCCGAAAATGAGTCCGGAGCGCAAAACATGAAAACGGGAGCCGACGCCCTCGATACCGCCGAAAACGAGTCCGGAGCGCAAAACATTAAAAACGGGACCCTTCACCCCTGCACCGCCGAAAACGAGTCCGGAGCGCAAAACATGAAAACGGACCCGACGCCCTGCACCGCCGAAAACGAGTCCGGAGCGCAAAACATGAAAACGGACCCGACGCCCTCGATACCGCCGAAAATGAGTCCGGAGCGCAAAACATGAAAACGGGACCCGACGCCCCGAAACCGCCGAAAACGAGTCCGGAGCGCAAAACATGAAAACGGGACCCGACGCCCCTGCACCGCCGAAAATGAGTCCGGAGCGCAAAACATGAAAACGGGACCCCACGCCCCTGCACCGCCGAAAACGAGTCCGGAGCGCAAAACATGAAAACGGACCCGACGCCCTCGATACCGCCGAAAACGAGTCCGGAGCGCAAAACATGAAAACGGACCCGACGCCTCGCACCGCCGAAAACGAGTCCGGAGCGCAAAACATGAAAACGGGACCCTTCACCCCTGCACCGCCGAAACGAGTCCGGAGCGCAAAACATGAAAACGGACCCGACGCCCCTGCACCGCCGAAAACGAGTCCGGAGCGCAAAACATGAAAACGGACCCGACGCCTCGCACCGCCGAAAATGAGTCCGGAGCGCAAAACATGAAAACGGACCCGACGCCCTCGATACCGCCGAAAACGAGTCCGGAGCGCAAAACATGAAAACGGGACCCGACGCCCCGATACCGCCGAAAACGAGTCCGGAGCGCAAAACATGAAAACGGACCCGACGCCCCGCACCGCCGAAAACGAGTCCGGAGCGCAAAACATGAAAACGGACCCGACGCCCCTGCACCGCCGAAAACGAGTCCGGAGCGCAAAACATGAAAACGGGACCCGACGCCCTCGATACCGCCGAAAACGAGTCCGGAGCGCAAAACATGAAAACGGGACCCGACGCCCTGCACCGCCGAAAACGAGTCCGGAGCGCAAAACATGAAAACGGACCCTTCACCCTGATACCGCCGAAACGAGTCCGGAGCGCAAAACATGAAAACGGGACCCGACGCCCTCGTACCGCCGAAAACGAGTCCGGAGCGCAAAACATGAAAACGGGACCCGACGCCCCTGCACCGCCGAAAAACGAGTCCGGAGCGCAAAACATGAAAACGGACCCGACGCCCCTGCACCGCCGAAAACGAGTCCGGAGCGCAAAACATGAAAACGGACCCCACGCCCCTGCACCGCCGAAAACGAGTCCGGAGCGCAAAACATGAAAACGGGACCCGACGCCCTCGTACCGCCGAAAACGAGTCCGGAGCGCAAAACATGAAAACGGACCTTCACCCTGCACCGCCGAAAACGAGTCCGGAGCGCAAAACATGAAAACGGGACCCGACGCCCTCGCACCGCCGAAAACGAGTCCGGAGCGCAAAACATGAAAACGGACCCGACGCCCCTGCACCGCCGAAAACGAGTCCGGAGCGCAAAACATGAAAACGGACCCGACGCCCCGATACCGCCGAAAACGAGTCCGGAGCGCAAAACATGAAAACGGGACCCGACGCCCTCGCATACCGCCGAAAACGAGTCCGGAGCGCAAAACATGAAAACGGACCCGACGCCCTCGATACCGCCGAAAACGAGTCCGGAGCGCAAAACATGAAAACGGGACCCGACGCCCTGCGATACCGCCGAAAACGAGTCCGGAGCGCAAAACATGAAAACGGACCCGACGCCCCTCGCACCGCCGAAAACGAGTCCGGAGCGCAAAACATGAAAACGGACCCTACGCCCCTGCACCGCCGAAAACGAGTCCGGAGCGCAAAACATGAAAACGGACCCGACGCCCTGCACCGCCGAAAACGAGTCCGGAGCGCAAAACATGAAAACGGACCCGACGCCCCTGCACCGCCGAAAACGAGTCCGGAGCGCAAAACATGAAAACGGACCCTACGCCCCTGCACCGCCGAAAACGAGTCCGGAGCGCAAAACATGAAAACGGACCCGACGCCCCGCACCGCCGAAAACGAGTCCGGAGCGCAAAACATGAAAACGGGACCCGACGCCCTCGCACCGCCGAAAACGAGTCCGGAGCGCAAAACATGAAAACGGGACCCGACGCCCTCGCACCGCCGAAAACGAGTCCGGAGCGCAAAACATGAAAACGGGACCCGACGCCCTCGCACCGCCGAAAACGAGTCCGGAGCGCAAAACATGAAAACGGACCCGACGCCTCGATACCGCCGAAACGAGTCCCGGAGCGCAAAACATGAAAACGGGACCCGACGCCCTCGCACCGCCGAAAACGAGTCCGGAGCGCAAAACATGAAAACGGACCGACTTCACCCCGATACCGCCGAAAACGAGTCCGGAGCGCAAAACATGAAAACGGACCCGACGCCCTCGATACCGCCGAAAACGAGTCCGGAGCGCAAAACATGAAAACGGGACCCGACGCCCTCGATACCGCCGAAAACGAGTCCGGAGCGCAAAACATGAAAACGGACCCGACGCCCCTGCACCGCCGAAAACGAGTCCGGAGCGCAAAACATGAAAACGGACCCGACGCCCCGCACCGCCGAAAACGAGTCCGGAGCGCAAAACATGAAAACGGACCCGACGCCCCGCACCGCCGAAAACGAGTCCGGAGCGCAAAACATGAAAACGGGACCCGACGCCTCGATACCGCCGAAAACGAGTCCGGAGCGCAAAACATGAAAAACGGACCCTTCACCCCTGCACCGCCGAAAACGAGTCCGGAGCGCAAAACATGAAAACGGGACCGACGCCCCTGCACCGCCGAAAACGAGTCCGGAGCGCAAAACATGAAAACGGACCCGACGCCCCTGCACCGCCGAAAACGAGTCCGGAGCGCAAAACATGAAAACGGGACCCGAGGCCCTCAAAACCGCCGAAAACGAGTCCTGGAGCGCAAAACATGAAAACGGGAGCCGACGCCCTCTGCACCGCCGAAAACGAGTCCAGGAGCGCAAAACATGAATACGGGACCCGACGCCCCTGCACCGCCGAAAACGAGTCCGGAGTGCAAAACATGAAAACGGGACCCGACGCCCGCGATACCGCCGAAAACGAGTCCGGAGCGCAAAACATGAAAACGGGACCCGACGCCCGCACCGCCGAAAACGAGTCCGGAGCGCAAAACATGAAAACGGGACCCGACCCCTGCACCGCCGAAAACGAGTCCGGAGCGCAAAACATGAAAACGGACCCGACGCCCCGCACCGCCGAAAACGAGTCCGGAGCGCAAAACATGAAAACGGGACCCGACGCCCTCGCACCGCCGAAAACGAGTCCGGAGCGCAAAACATGAAAACGGACCCGACGCCCTCGATACCGCCGAAAACGAGTCCGGAGCGCAAAACATGAAAACGGGACCCGACGCCCTGCACCGCCGAAAACGAGTCCGGAGCGCAAAACATGAAAACGGACCCGACGCCCTCGCACCGCCGAAAACGAGTCCGGAGCGCAAAACATGAAAACGGGACCCGACGCCCTCGATACCGCCGAAAACGAGTCCGGAGCGCAAAACATGAAAACGGACCCGACGCCCTCGATACCGCCGAAAACGAGTCCCGGAGCGCAAAACATGAAAACGGGACCCGACGCCCCTGCACCGCCGAAAACGAGTCCGGAGCGCAAAACATGAAAACGGGACCCGACGCCTCGATACCGCCGAAAACGAGTCCGGAGCGCAAAACATGAAAACGGACCCGACGCCCGCACCGCCGAAAACGAGTCCGGAGCGCAAAACATGAAAACGGGACCCGACGCCCTCGATACCGCCGAAAACGAGTCCGGAGCGCAAAACATGAAAACGGGACCCGACGCCCCGCACCGCCGAAAACGAGTCCGGAGCGCAAAACATGAAAACGGACCCGACGCCCTCGCACCGCCGAAAACGAGTCCGGAGCGCAAAACATGAAAACGGACCCGACGCCCCTCGATACCGCCGAAAACGAGTCCCGGGAGCGCAAAACATGAAAACGGGACCCTACGCCCCGTACCGCCGAAAACGAGTCCGGAGCGCAAAACATGAAAACGGACCCGACGCCCTGCACCGCCGAAAACGAGTCCGGAGCGCAAAACATGAAAACGGACCCGACGCCCCTCGCACCGCCGAAAACGAGTCCGGAGCGCAAAACATGAAAACGGGACCCGACGCCCTCGTACCGCCGAAAACGAGTCCGGAGCGCAAAACATGAAAACGGACCCGACGCCCTCGATACCGCCGAAAACGAGTCCGGAGCGCAAAACATGAAAACGGGACCCGACGCCCCGAACCGCCGAAAACGAGTCCGGAGCGCAAAACATGAAAACGGACCCGACGCCCCGCACCGCCGAAAACGAGTCCGGAGCGCAAAACATGAAAACGGGACCCGACGCCCTCGATACCGCCGAAAACGAGTCCGGGAGCGCAAAACATGAAAACGGGACCCGACGCCCTCGATACCGCCGAAAACGAGTCCGGAGCGCAAAACATGAAAACGGGACCCGACGCCCCTCGCACCGCCGAAAACGAGTCCGGAGCGCAAAACATGAAAACGGACCCGACGCCCTGCACCGCCGAAAACGAGTCCGGAGCGCAAAACATGAAAACGGGACCCGACGCCCCGATACCGCCGAAAACGAGTCCGGAGCGCAAAACATGAAAACGGGACCCGACGCCCCGATACCGCCGAAAACGAGTCCGGAGCGCAAAACATGAAAACGGGACCCGACGCCCCGCACCGCCGAAAACGAGTCCGGAGCGCAAAACATGAAAACGGGACCCGACGCCCCGCACCGCCGAAAACGAGTCCGGAGCGCAAAACATGAAAACGGGACCGACGCCCTCGTACCGCCGAAAACGAGTCCGGAGCGCAAAACATGAAAACGGACCCGACGCCCTGCACCGCCGAAAACGAGTCCGGAGCGCAAAACATGAAAACGGGACCCTTCACACCCTGCACCGCCGAAAACGAGTCCGGAGCGCAAAACATGAAAACGGACCCGACGCCCCTGCATACCGCCGAAAACGAGTCCGGAGCGCAAAACATGAAAACGGGACCCGACGCCCCGCACCGCCGAAAACGAGTCCGGAGCGCAAAACATGAAAACGGACCCGACGCCTCGATACCGCCGAAAACGAGTCCGGAGCGCAAAACATGAAAACGGGACCCGACGCCCCTGCACCGCCGAAAACGAGTCCGGAGCGCAAAACATG
Organism: Schoenoplectus tabernaemontani; assembly: GCA_037127355.1. NCBI lineage: Eukaryota > Viridiplantae > Streptophyta > Magnoliopsida > Poales > Cyperaceae > Schoenoplectus > Schoenoplectus tabernaemontani. The sequence continues at coordinate 17,184,929 of CM073757.1, forward strand.
AAAAACGGACCCACGCCTCGATACCGCCGAAAACGAGTCCGGAGCGCAAAACATGAAAACGGGACCCGACGCCCTCGGTACCGCCGAAAACGAGTCCGGGAGCGCAAAACATGAAAACGGGACCCGACGCCCCCGATACCGCCGAAAATGAGTCCGGAGCGCAAAACATGAAAACGGGACCCGACGCCCTGCACCGCCGAAAACGAGTCCGGAGCGCAAAACATGAAAACGGACCCGACGCCCTCTGCACCGCCGAAAACGAGTCCGGAGCGCAAAACATGAAAACGGACCCGACGCCCCTGCACCGCCGAAAACGAGTCCGGAGCGCAAAACATGAAAACGGACCCGACGCCCTCGTACCGCCGAAAACGAGTCCGGAGCGCAAAACATGAAAACGGACCCGACGCCCCCGATACCGCCGAAAACGAGTCCGGAGCGCAAAACATGAAAACGGACCCGACGCCCCTGCACCGCCGAAAACGAGTCCGGAGCGCAAAACATGAAAACGGGACCCGACGCCCGTACCGCCGAAAACGAGTCCGGAGCGCAAAACATGAAAACGGACCCGACGCCCGATACCGCCGAAAACGAGTCCGGAGCGCAAAACATGAAAACGGGACCCGACGCCTCGATACCGCCGAAAACGAGTCCGGAGCGCAAAACATGAAAACGGACCCGACGCCCTGCACCGCCGAAAACGAGTCCGGAGCGCAAAACATGAAAACGGACCCGACGCCCTCGCACCGCCGAAAACGAGTCCGGAGCGCAAAACATGAAAACGGACCCGACGCCTCGATACCGCCGAAAACGAGTCCGGAGCGCAAAACATGAAAACGGACCCGACGCCCCGATACCGCCGAAAACGAGTCCGGAGCGCAAAACATGAAAACGGGACCCGACGCCCCTGCACCGCCGAAAACGAGTCCGGAGCGCAAAACATGAAAACGGGACCCGACGCCCTGATACCGCCGAAAACGAGTCCGGAGCGCAAAACATGAAAACGGGACCCGACGCCCTCGATACCGCCGAAAACGAGTCCGGAGCGCAAAACATGAAAACGGGACCCGACGCCCCTGCACCGCCGAAAACGAGTCCGGAGCGCAAAACATGAAAACGGACCCGACGCCCTCTCGTACCGCCGAAAATGAGTCCGGAGCGCAAAACATGAAAACGGACCCGACGCCCTCGATACCGCCGAAAACGAGTCCGGAGCGCAAAACATGAAAACGGACCCGACGCCTCGCACCGCCGAAAACGAGTCCGGAGCGCAAAACATGAAAACGGGACCCGACGCCCTCGATACCGCCGAAAACGAGTCCGGAGCGCAAAACATGAAAACGGGACCCGACGCCCTGATACCGCCGAAAACGAGTCCGGAGCGCAAAACATGAAAACGGACCCGACGCCCTCGATACCGCCGAAAACGAGTCCGGAGCGCAAAACATGAAAACGGGACCCGACGCCCCCTGCACCGCCGAAAACGAGTCCGGAGCGCAAAACATGAAAACGGACCCGACGCCCTCGATACCGCCGAAAACGAGTCCGGAGCGCAAAACATGAAAACGGACCCGACGCCCTCGATACCGCCGAAAACGAGTCCGGAGCGCAAAACATGAAAACGGACCCGACGCCCTCGATACCGCCGAAAACGAGTCCGGAGCGCAAAACATGAAAACGGGACCCGACGCCCTCGAACCGCCGAAAACGAGTCCGGAGCGCAAAACATGAAAACGGACCCGACGCCTCGTACCGCCGAAAACGAGTCCGGAGCGCAAAACATGAAAACGGGACCCGACGCCCCTCGATACCGCCGAAAACGAGTCCGGAGCGCAAAACATGAAAACGGACCCGACGCCCCGATACCGCCGAAAACGAGTCCGGAGCGCAAAACATGAAAACGGGACCCGACGCACCCTGCACCGCCGAAAACGAGTCCGGAGCGCAAAACATGAAAACGGACCCGACGCCCTCGCACCGCCGAAAACGAGTCCGGAGCGCAAAACATGAAAACGGACCCGACGCCCCTGATACCGCCGAAAACGAGTCCGGAGCGCAAAACATGAAAACGGACCCGACGCCCTCGCACCGCCGAAAACGAGTCCGGAGCGCAAAACATGAAAACGGACCCGACGCCCTCTGCACCGCCGAAAACGAGTCCGGAGCGCAAAACATGAAAACGGGACCCGACGCCCTGCACCGCCGAAAACGAGTCCGGAGCGCAAAACATGAAAACGGGACCCGACGCCTCGAAACCGCCGAAAACGAGTCCGGAGCGCAAAACATGAAAACGGGACCCGACGCCTCGTACCGCCGAAAACGAGTCCGGAGCGCAAAACATGAAAACGGACCCGACGCCCTCGATACCGCCGAAAACGAGTCCGGAGCGCAAAACATGAAAACGGACCCGACGCCCCGCACCGCCGAAAACGAGTCCGGAGCGCAAAACATGAAAACGGACCCGACGCCCCGATACCGCCGAAAACGAGTCCGGAGCGCAAAACATGAAAACGGACCCTACGCCCCGCACCGCCGAAAACGAGTCCGGAGCGCAAAACATGAAAACGGGACCCTACGCCCTCGAAACCGCCGAAAACGAGTCCGGAGCGCAAAACATGAAAACGGACCCGACGCCCCCGCACCGTCGAAAACTAGTCCGGAGCGCAAAACATGAAAACGGACCCGACGCCCTCGATACCGCCGAAAATGAGTCCGGAGCGCAAAACATGAAAACGGACCCGACGCCTCGATACCGCCGAAAAGGAGTCCGGAGCACAAAACATGAAACGGGACCCTACGCCCCTGCACCGCCGAAAACGAGTCCGGAGCGCAAAACATGAAAACGGGACCCTTCACCCTGCACCGCCGAAAACGAGTCCGGAGCGCAAAACATGAAAACGGGACCCCGACGCCCTCGAACCGCCGAAAACGAGTCCGGAGCGCAAAACATGAAAACGGACCCGACGCCCCTGCACCGCCGAAAATGAGTCCGGAGCGCAAAACATGAAAACGGACCCGACGCCTCGATACCGCCGAAAACGAGTCCGGAGCGCAAAACATGAAAACGGACCCGACGCCCCGATACCGCCGAAAACGAGTCCGGAGCGCAAAACATGAAAACGGACCCACCCTCGCACCGCCGAAAACGAGTCCGGAGCGCAAAACATGAAAACGGACCCGACGCCCGATACCGCCGAAAACGAGTCCGGAGCGCAAAACATGAAAACGGGACCCGACGCCCTCGATACCGCCGAAAACGAGTCCGGAGCGCAAAACATGAAAACGGACCCGACGCCCCTCGCACCGCCGAAAACGAGTCCGGAGCGCAAAACATGAAAACGGACCCTACGCCGCACCGCCGAAAACGAGTCCGGAGCGCAAAACATGAAAACGGACCCGACGCCCGCACCGCCGAAAACGAGTCCGGAGCGCAAAACATGAAAACGGACCCGACGCCTCGATACCGCCGAAAACGAGTCCGGAGCGCAAAACATGAAAACGGGACCCCACCCGCACCGCCGAAAACGAGTCCGGAGCGCAAAACATGAAAACGGACCCGACGCCCTCGCACCGCCGAAAACGAGTCCGGAGCGCAAAACATGAAAACGGACCCGACACCCTGCGATACCGCCGAAAACGAGTCCGGAGCGCAAAACATGAAAACGGACCCTACGCCCCTCGAAACCGCCGAAAACGAGTCCGGAGCGCAAAACATGAAAACGGACCCGACGCCCCTCATACCGCCGAAAATGAGTCCGGGAGCGCAAAACATGAAAACGGGACCCGACGCCCTCGATACCGCCGAAAACGAGTCCGGAGCGCAAAACATGAAAACGGACCCGACGCCCTCGATACCGCCGAAAACGAGTCCGGAGCGCAAAACATGAAAACGGACCCGACGCCCCTCGCACCGCCGAAAACGAGTCCGGAGCGCAAAACATGAAAACGGACCCGACGCCCTCGATACCGCCGAAAACGAGTCCGGAGCGCAAAACATGAAAACGGACCCGACGCCCCTCGATACCGCCGAAAACGAGTCCGGAGCGCAAAACATGAAAACGGGACCCGACGCCCCGATACCGCCGAAAACGAGTCCGGAGCGCAAAACATGAAAACGGGACCCGACGCCCTCGCACCGCCGAAAATGAGTCCGGAGCGCAAAACATGAAAACGGGACCCGACGCCCCTGCACCGCCGAAAACGAGTCCGGAGCGCAAAACATGAAAACGGACCCGACGCCCTCGATACCGCCGAAAACGAGTCCGGAGCGCAAAACATGAAAACGGACCCGACCCCTGCACCGCCGAAAACGAGTCCGGAGCGCAAAACATGAAAACGGACCCGACGCCCTCGCACCGCCGAAAACGAGTCCGGAGCGCAAAACATGAAAACGGGACCCGACGCCCCGATACCGCCGAAAACGAGTCCGGAGCGCAAAACATGAAAACGGGACCCGACGCCCGTACCGCCGAAAACGAGTCCGGAGCGCAAAACATGAAAACGGACCCGACGCCCCGCACCGCCGAAAACGAGTCCGGAGCGCAAAACATGAAAACGGACCCGACGCCCTCGCACCGCCGAAAACGAGTCCGGAGCGCAAAACATGAAAACGGACCCGACGCCTCGCACCGCCGAAAACGAGTCCGGAGCGCAAAACATGAAAACGGACCCGACGCCCTCGATACCGCCGAAAACGAGTCCGGAGCGCAAAACATGAAAACGGGACCCGACGCCCCTGCACCGCCGAAAACGAGTCCGGAGCGCAAAACATGAAAACGGACCGACGCCCTCGCACCGCCGAAACGAGTCCGGAGCGCAAAACATGAAAACGGGACCCGACGCCCTCGTTACCGCCGAAAACGAGTCCCGGAGCGCAAAACATGAAAACGGGACCCGACGCCCTCGATACCGCCGAAAACGAGTCCGGAGCGCAAAACATGAAAACGGACCCGACGCCCCTGCACCGCCGAAAACGAGTCCGGAGCGCAAAACATGAAAACGGACCCGACGCCTCGTACCGCCGAAAACGAGTCCGGAGCGCAAAACATGAAAACGGACCCGACGCCCTCGTACCGCCGAAAACGAGTCCGGAGCGCAAAACATGAAAACGGACCCGACGCCCCGCACCGCCGAAAACGAGTCCGGAGCGCAAAACATGAAAACGGACCCGACGCCTCGTACCGCCGAAAACGAGTCCGGAGCGCAAAACATGAAAACGGACCCGACGCCCGCACCGCCGAAAATGAGTCCGGAGCGCAAAACATGAAAACGGACCCGACGCCCTCGATACCGCCGAAAACGAGTCCGGAGCGCAAAACATGAAAACGGACCCGACGCCCCTGCACCGCCGAAAACGAGTCCGGAGCGCAAAACATGAAAACGGGACCCGACGCCCTCGTACCGCCGAAAACGAGTCCGGAGCGCAAAACATGAAAACGGACCCGACGCCCTCGATACCGCCGAAAACGAGTCCGGAGCGCAAAACATGAAAACGGACCCGACGCCCCGCACCGCCGAAAACGAGTCCGGAGCGCAAAACATGAAAACGGGACCCGACGCCCCTCGCACCGCCGAAAACGAGTCCGGAGCGCAAAACATGAAAACGGACCCGACGCCCCCCGCACCGCCGAAAACGAGTCCGGAGCGCAAAACATGAAAACGGGACCCGACGCCTCGATACCGCCGAAAACGAGTCCGGAGCGCAAAACATGAAAACGGACCCGACGCCCCTGCACCGCCGAAAACGAGTCCGGAGCGCAAAACATGAAAACGGACCCGACGCCCCGCACCGCCGAAAACGAGTCCGGAGCGCAAAACATGAAAACGGACCCGACGCCCCCGTACCGCCGAAAACGAGTCCGGAGCGCAAAACATGAAAACGGACCCGACGCCCCGCACCGCCGAAAACGAGTCCGGAGCGCAAAACATGAAAACGGACCCTACGCCTCTACCGCCGAAAACGAGTCCGGAGCGCAAAACATGAAAACGGACCCGACGCCCTCGCACCGCCGAAAACGAGTCCGGAGCGCAAAACATGAAAACGGACCCGACGCCCGCACCGCCGAAAACGAGTCCGGAGCGCAAAACATGAAAACGGACCCGACGCCCCGTACCGCCGAAAACGAGTCCGGAGCGCAAAACATGAAAACGGACCCGACGCCCCGCACCGCCGAAAACGAGTCCGGAGCGCAAAACATGAAAACGGGACCCGACGCCCTGCACCGCCGAAAACGAGTCCGGAGCGCAAAACATGAAAACGGACCCGACGCCCTCGATACCGCCGAAAACGAGTCCGGAGCGCAAAACATGAAAACGGGACCCGACGCCCTGCACCGCCGAAAACGAGTCCCGGAGCGCAAAACATGAAAACGGACCCGACCCTCGATACCGCCGAAAACGAGTCCGGAGCGCAAAACATGAAAACGGACCCGACGCCCCTGCACCGCCGAAAACGAGTCCGGAGCGCAAAACATGAAAACGGACCCGACGCCCTGCACCGCCGAAAACGAGTCCGGAGCGCAAAACATGAAAACGGACCCGACGCCCCGTACCGCCGAAAACGAGTCCGGAGCGCAAAACATGAAAACGGACCCGACGCCCCGCACCGCCGAAAACGAGTCCGGAGCGCAAAACATGAAAACGGACCCGACGCCCTCGATACCGCCGAAAACGAGTCCGGAGCGCAAAACATGAAAACGGACCCGACCCCGATACCGCCGAAAACGAGTCCGGAGCGCAAAACATGAAAACGGGACCCGACGCTCTGCACCGCCGAAAACGAGTCCGGAGCGCAAAACATGAAAACGGGACCCGACGCCCTCGATACCGCCGAAAATGAGTCCGGAGCGCAAAACATGAAAACGGGACAAGACGCCCCGGAAACCGCCGAAAACGAGTCCGGAGCGCAAAACATGAAAACGGACCCGACGCCCCTGCACCGTCGAAAATGAGTCGTGGAACGTAAAACATGAAAACGGACCCTACGCCCTGCACCGCCGAAAATGAGTCCGGAGCGCAAAACATGAAAACGGACCCGACGCCCTCGATACCGCCGAAAATGAGTCCGGAGCGCAAAACATGAAAACGGACCCGACGCCCCTGCACCGCCGAAAAGGAGTCCGGAGCACAAAACATGAAAACGGGACCCTACGCCCCTGCACCGCCGAAAACGAGTCCGGAGCGCAAAACATGAAAACGGACCCTTCCCCTGCACCGCCGAAAACGAGTCCGGAGCGCAAAACATGAAAACGGACCCGACGCCCTCGAACCGCCGAAAACGAGTCCGGAGCGCAAAACATGAAAACGGACCCGACGCCCCGCACCGCCGAAAACGAGTCCGGAGCGCAAAACATGAAAACGGACCCGACGCCTCGATACCGCCGAAAACGAGTCCGGAGCGCAAAACATGAAAACGGACCCGACGCCCCGTACCGCCGAAAACGAGTCCGGAGCGCAAAACATGAAAACGGACCCGACGCCCCGCACCGCCGAAAACGAGTCCGGAGCGCAAAACATGAAAACGGACCCGACGCCCCTGTACCGCCGAAAACGAGTCCGGAGCGCAAAACATGAAAACGGACCCGACACCCTCGATACCGCCGAAAACGAGTCCGGAGCGCAAAACATGAAAACGGACCCGACGCCGCACCGCCGAAAACGAGTCCGGAGCGCAAAACATGAAAACGGACCCGACGCCTCGTACCGCCGAAAACGAGTCCGGAGCGCAAAACATGAAAACGGACCCGACGCCCCGCACCGCCGAAAACGAGTCCGGAGCGCAAAACATGAAAACGGACCCTACGCCCTCGCACCGCCGAAAACGAGTCCGGAGCGCAAAACATGAAAACGGACCCGACGCCCCGCACCGCCGAAAACGAGTCCGGAGCGCAAAACATGAAAACGGACCCGACGCCCCGTACCGCCGAAAACGAGTCCGGAGCGCAAAACATGAAAACGGACCCTACGCCCCTGCACCGCCGAAAACGAGTCCGGAGCGCAAAACATGAAAACGGACCCTACGCCCTCGCACCGCCGAAAACGAGTCCGGAGCGCAAAACATGAAAACGGGACCCGACGCCCCGCACCGCCGAAAACGAGTCCGGAGCGCAAAACATGAAAACGGACCCGACGCCCTCGATACCGCCGAAAATGAGTCCGGAGCGCAAAACATGAAAACGGACCCGACGCCCCGATACCGCCGAAAACGAGTCCGGAGCGCAAAACATGAAAACGGACCCGACGCCCCGCACCGCCGAAAACGAGTCCGGAGCGCAAAACATGAAAACGGACCTTCACCCTCGCACCGCCGAAAACGAGTCCGGAGCGCAAAACATGAAAACGGACCCGACGCCCTCGAACCGCCGAAAACGAGTCCGGAGCGCAAAACATGAAAACGGACCGACGCCCCGTACCGCCGAAAACGAGTCCGGAGCGCAAAACATGAAAACGGACCCGACGCCCCGCACCGCCGAAAACGAGTCCGGAGCGCAAAACATGAAAACGGACCCGACGCCCTCGATACCGCCGAAAACGAGTCCGGAGCGCAAAACATGAAAACGGACCCGACGCCCCTGCATACCGCCGAAAACGAGTCCGGAGCGCAAAACATGAAAACGGACCCGACGCCCTCGATACCGCCGAAACGAGTCCGGAGCGCAAAACATGAAAACGGACCCGACGCCCTCGATACCGCCGAAAATGAGTCCGGAGCGCAAAACATGAAAACGGACCCGACGCCCTCGATACCGCCGAAAACGAGTCCGGAGCGCAAAACATGAAAACGGACCCGACGCCCCTGCACCGCCGAAAACGAGTCCGGAGCGCAAAACATGAAAACGGGACCCGACGCCCTCGCACCGCCGAAAACGAGTCCCGGAGCGCAAAACATGAAAACGGACCCGACGCCCCGTACCGCCGAAAACGAGTCCGGAGCGCAAAACATGAAAACGGGACCCGACGCCCTCGATACCGCCGAAAACGAGTCCGGAGCGCAAAACATGAAAACGGACCCGACACCCTGCACCGCCGAAAACGAGTCCGGAGCGCAAAACATGAAAACGGACCCGACGCCCTCGCACCGCCGAAAACGAGTCCGGAGCGCAAAACATGAAAACGGACCCGACGCCTCGATACCGCCGAAAACGAGTCCGGAGCGCAAAACATGAAAACGGACCCGACGCCCCGCACCGCCGAAAACGAGTCCGGAGCGCAAAACATGAAAACGGGACCCGACGCCCGATACCGCCGAAAACGAGTCCGGAGCGCAAAACATGAAAACGGACCCGACGCCCCTGCACCGCCGAAAACGAGTCCGGAGCGCAAAACATGAAAACGGACCCGACGCCCTCGATACCGCCGAAAACGAGTCCGGAGCGCAAAACATGAAAACGGACCCGACGCCTCGATACCGCCGAAAATGAGTCCGGAGCGCAAAACATGAAAACGGACCGACGCCCTCGCACCGCCGAAAACGAGTCCGGAGCGCAAAACATGAAAACGGGACCCGACGCCCTCGATACCGCCGAAAACGAGTCCGGAGCGCAAAACATGAAAACGGACCCGACGCCCCGCACCGCCGAAAACGAGTCCGGAGCGCAAAACATGAAAACGGACCCGACGCCCGCACCGCCGAAAACGAGTCCGGAGCGCAAAACATGAAAACGGACCCGACGCCCCGTACCGCCGAAAACGAGTCCGGAGCGCAAAACATGAAAACGGACCGACGCCCCGCACCGCCGAAAACGAGTCCGGAGCGCAAAACATGAAAACGGACCCTTCACGCCTCTGCACCGCCGAAAACGAGTCCGGAGCGCAAAACATGAAAACGGACCCGACGCCCTCGATACCGCCGAAAACGAGTCCGGAGCGCAAAACATGAAAACGGACCCGACGCCCTCGATACCGCCGAAACGAGTCCGGAGCGCAAAACATGAAAACGGGACCCGACGCCCCTGCACCGCCGAAAACGAGTCCGGAGCGCAAAACATGAAAACGGGACCCGACGCCTCGCACCGCCGAAAACGAGTCCGGAGCGCAAAACATGAAAACGGACCCGACGCCCGCACCGCCGAAAACGAGTCCGGAGCGCAAAACATGAAAACGGACCCGACGCCCTCGTACCGCCGAAAACGAGTCCGGAGCGCAAAACATGAAAACGGACCCGACGCCCCTGCACCGCCGAAAACGAGTCCGGAGCGCAAAACATGAAAACGGACCCGACGCCCCGCACCGCCGAAAACGAGTCCGGAGCGCAAAACATGAAAACGGACCCGACGCCCTGTACCGCCGAAAACGAGTCCGGAGCGCAAAACATGAAAACGGGACCCGACGCCCCTGCGATACCGCCGAAAACGAGTCCGGAGCGCAAAACATGAAAACGGGACCCGACGCCCCTGCACCGCCGAAAACGAGTCCGGAGCGCAAAACATGAAAACGGGACCTTCGACCCTCGCACCGCCGAAAACGAGTCCGGAGCGCAAAACATGAAAACGGACCGACGCCCCTGCACCGCCGAAAACGAGTCCGGAGCGCAAAACATGAAAACGGACCCGACGCCCCTGCACCGCCGAAAACGAGTCCGGAGCGCAAAACATGAAAACGGACCCGACGCCCCGATACCGCCGAAAACGAGTCCGGAGCGCAAAACATGAAAACGGGACCCGACGCCCCGATACCGCCGAAAACGAGTCCGGAGCGCAAAACATGAAAACGGACCAAGACGCCCCTGCACCGCCGAAAACGAGTCCGGAGCGCAAAACATGAAAACGGACCCGACGCCTCGATACCGCCGAAAACGAGTCCGGAGCGCAAAACATGAAAACGGGACCCGACGCCCTCGATACCGCCGAAAACGAGTCCGGAGCGCAAAACATGAAAACGGACCCGACACCCTCGCACCGCCGAAAACGAGTCCGGAGCGCAAAACATGAAAACGGACCCGACGCCCCGCACCGCCGAAAACGAGTCCGGAGCGCAAAACATGAAAACGGGACCCGACGCCCTCGATACCGCCGAAAATGAGTCCGGAGCGCAAAACATGAAAACGGACCCGACGCCCCTCGATACCGCCGAAAACGAGTCCGGAGCGCAAAACATGAAAACGGACCCGACGCCCTGCATACCGCCGAAAACGAGTCCGGAGCGCAAAACATGAAAACGGACCCGACGCCCTCGCACCGCCGAAAACGAGTCCGGAGCGCAAAACATGAAAACGGGACCCGACGCCCGATACCGCCGAAAACGAGTCCGGAGCGCAAAACATGAAAACGGACCCGACGCCCTGCGATACCGCCGAAAATGAGTCCCGGGAGCGCAAAACATGAAAACGGGACCCGACGCCTCTGCACCGCCGAAAACGAGTCCGGGAGCGCAAAACATGAAAACGGACCCGACGCCCGCACCGCCGAAAACGAGTCCGGAGCGCAAAACATGAAAACGGACCCGACGCCCCGCACCGCCGAAAACGAGTCCGGAGCGCAAAACATGAAAACGGGACCCGACGCCCTGATACCGCCGAAAACGAGTCCGGAGCGCAAAACATGAAAACGGGACCCGACGCCCTGCACCGCCGAAAACGAGTCCGGAGCGCAAAACATGAAAAACGGACCCGACGCCCTCGATACCGCCGAAACGAGTCCGGAGCGCAAAACATGAAAACGGACCCGACGCCCCTGTACCGCCGAAAACGAGTCCGGAGCGCAAAACATGAAAACGGACCCGACGCCTCGATACCGCCGAAAACGAGTCCGGAGCGCAAAACATGAAAACGGACCCGACGCCCTCGCACCGCCGAAAACGAGTCCGGAGCGCAAAACATGAAAACGGACCCGACGCCTCGATACCGCCGAAAACGAGTCCGGAGCGCAAAACATGAAAACGGACCCGACGCCCCGATACCGCCGAAACGAGTCCGGAGCGCAAAACATGAAAACGGGACCCGACGCCCTCGAAACCGCCGAAAACGAGTCCGGAGCGCAAAACATGAAAACGGGACCGACGCCCTGAACCGCCGAAAACGAGTCCGGAGCGCAAAACATGAAAACGGACCCGACGCCCTGCACCGCCGAAAATGAGTCCGGAGCGCAAAACATGAAAACGGACCCGACGCCCTCGATACCGCCGAAAACGAGTCCGGAGCGCAAAACATGAAAACGGGACCCGACGCCCCTGCACCGCCGAAAACGAGTCCGGAGCGCAAAACATGAAAACGGACCGACGCCCTCGATACCGCCGAAAATGAGTCCGGAGCGCAAAACATGAAAACGGACCCGACGCCCTCGCACCGCCGAAAACGAGTCCGGAGCGCAAAACATGAAAACGGACCCGACGCCCTCTGCACCGCCGAAAACGAGTCCGGAGCGCAAAACATGAAAACGGACCCGACGCCTCTGCACCGCCGAAAACGAGTCCGGAGCGCAAAACATGAAAACGGACCCGACGCCCTGCACCGCCGAAAACGAGTCCGGAGCGCAAAACATGAAAACGGACCCGACGCCCCTGATACCGCCGAAAACGAGTCCGGAGCGCAAAACATGAAAACGGGACCCGACGCCCGCACCGCCGAAAACGAGTCCGGAGCGCAAAACATGAAAACGGACCCGACGCCTCGATACCGCCGAAAACGAGTCCGGAGCGCAAAACATGAAAACGGACCCGACGCCCTCGCACCGCCGAAAATGAGTCCGGAGCGCAAAACATGAAAACGGGACCCGACGCCCCGATACCGCCGAAAACGAGTCCGGAGCGCAAAACATGAAAACGGACCCTACGCCCTCGCACCGCCGAAAACGAGTCCGGAGCGCAAAACATGAAAACGGACCCTACGCCCTCGATACCGCCGAAAACGAGTCCGGAGCGCAAAACATGAAAACGGGACCCGACGCCCCGATACCGCCGAAAACGAGTCCGGAGCGCAAAACATGAAAACGGACCCGACGCCCCGCACCGCCGAAAACGAGTCCGGAGCGCAAAACATGAAAACGGACCTCACGCCTCGCACCGCCGAAAACGAGTCCGGAGCGCAAAACATGAAAACGGGACCCGACGCCCCTCGCACCGCCGAAAACGAGTCCGGAGCGCAAAACATGAAAACGGGACCCGACCCTCGATACCGCCGAAAACGAGTCCGGAGCGCAAAACATGAAAACGGGACCCGACGCCCCTGCACCGCCGAAAACGAGTCCGGAGCGCAAAACATGAAAACGGACCCTACGCCCCCTGCACCGCCGAAAACGAGTCCGGAGCGCAAAACATGAAAACGGGACCCGACGCCCTCGTACCGCCGAAAATGAGTCCGGAGCGCAAAACATGAAAACGGGACCCGACGCCCCTGCACCGCCGAAAACGAGTCCGGAGCGCAAAACATGAAAACGGGACCCTCACGCCCCTGCACCGCCGAAAACGAGTCCGGAGCGCAAAACATGAAAAACGGGACCCTTCACGCCTGCACCGCCGAAAACGAGTCCGGAGCGCAAAACATGAAAACGGACCCGACGCCCTCGTACCGCCGAAAACGAGTCCGGAGCGCAAAACATGAAAAACGGGACCCGACGCCCCTGGTACCGCCGAAAACGAGTCCGGAGCGCAAAACATGAAAACGGACCCGACGCCCCTGCACCGCCGAAAACGAGTCCGGAGCGCAAAACATGAAAACGGGACCCGACGCCCTCGTACCGCCGAAAACGAGTCCGGAGCGCAAATCATGAAAACGAGACCCGACGCCCTCGGTACCGCCGAAAATGAGTCCAGGAGCGCAAAACATGAAAACGGGACCCGACGCCCGCGGTACCGCCGAAAACGAGTCCGGGAGCGCAAAACATGAAAACGGACCCGACGCCCTCGGTACCGCCGAAAACGAGTCCGGGACGCAAAACATGAAAACGGGACCCGACGCCCTCGGTACCGCCGAAAACGAGTCCGGGAGCGCAAAACATGAAAACGGACCTCGACGCCTCGTACCGCCGAAACGAGTCCGGAGCGCAAAACATGAAAACGGACCTCACGCCCTCGGTACCGCCAAAACGAGTCCGGAGCGCGAAAAACATGAAAACGGGACCCGACGCCCTCGGTACCGTCGAAAATGAGTCCGGGAGCGCAAAACATGAAAACGGGACCCGACGCCCTCGGTACCGCCAAAAATGAGTCGGGCGCGCAAAACATGAAAACGGACCGACGCCCTCGTACCGCCGAAACGAGTCCGGGAGCGCAAAACATGAAAACGGACCCTCACACCCTGCACCGCCGAAAACGAGTCCGGCACGCAAAACATGAAAACGGGACCGACGCCCTCGGTACCGCCGAAAACGAGTCCGGGAGCGCAAAACATGAAAACGGGACCCGACGCCCTCGATACCGCCGAAAACGAGTCCGGAGCGCAAAACATGAAAACGGACCCGACGCCCTCGATACCGCCGAAAACGAGTCCGGAGCGCAAAACATGAAAACGGGACCCGACGCCCTCGTACCGCCGAAAACGAGTCCGGAGCGCAAAACATGAAAATGGGACCCGACGCCCTCGCACCGCCGAAAACGAGTCCGGAGCGCAAAACATGAAAACGGGACGCGACGCCCCGCACCGCCGAAACGAGTCCGGGAGTACAAAACATGAAAACGGACCCACACCCTCGGTGCACCGCCAAACGAGTCCGGGCGCAAAACATGAAAACGGGACCGACGCCCTCGTACCGCCGAAAACGAGTCCGGAGCGCAAAACATGAAAACGGACCCGACGCCCTCGACACCGCCGAAAATGAGTCCGGGAGCGCAAAACATGAAAACGGGACCCGGCGCCCTCGGTAACCGCCAAAAATGAGTCCGGAGCGCAAAACATGAAAACGGGACCCGACGCCCTCGATACCGTCGAAAACGAGTCCGGAGCGCAAAACATGAAAATGGGACCCGACGCCCTCGTACCGCCGAAAAGAGTCCGGAGCACAAAACATGAAAACGGGACCCGGCTCTCTCGGTACCGCCGAAAACGAGTCCGGGAGTGCAAAACATGAAAACGAGATTCGGCGCCCTCGATACCGCCGAAAATGAGTCGGGAGTGCAAAACATGAAAATGGGACGCGACGCCCCGATACCGCCGAAAACGAGTCCGGAGCGCAAAACATGAAAACGGACCTCACGCCCCGTGCACCGCCGAAAACGAGTCTAGGAGCGCAAAACATGAAAACGGGACCCGACGCCCTCGGTACCGCCGAAAACGAGTCTGGGAGCGCAAAACATGAAAACGGGACCCGACGCACTCGACACCGCCGAAAATGAGTCGGGAGCGCAAAACATGAAAACGGGACCCGACGCCCTCGGTGCACCGCCAAAAATGAGTCGAGGCGTGCAAAACATGAAAACGGGACGCGACGCCCCCGATACCGCCGAAAACGAGTCGGGTGCGCAAAACATGAAAACGGGACCTCACGCCCTCGGTACCGCCGAAAACGAGTCCGGAGCGCAAAACATGAAAATGGGACCGACGCCCTCGTTATCGCCGAAAACGAGTCCGGAGCGCAAAACATGAAAACGGGACTCGACGCCCTCGGTACCGCCGAAAATGAGTCCGGCGCGCAAAACATGAAAATGGGACCCGACGCCCCCGGTACCGCCGAAAACGAGTCCGGTCGCGCAAAACATGAAAACGGGACCCGACGCCCTCGGTACCGCCGAAAACGAGTTCCGGTGCGCAAAACATGAAAACGGGGCCCAACGCCCTCGGTACCGCCGAAAACGAGTTCGGGCGCGCAAAACATGAAAACGGAACCCGACGCCCTCGGCACCGCCGAAAACGAGTCCGGGGAGCACAAAACATGAAAACGGGACCCGACGCCCTCGATACCGCCGAAAATGAGTCCGGGCGCGCAAAACATGAAAACGGGACCCGACGCCCTCGGCACCGCCGAAAACGAGTCCGGAGCGCAAAACATTAAAATGGACCGACGCCCTCGCACCGCCGAAAAACGAGTCGGGAGCGCAAAACATGAAAACGGCACCGACGCCCCGTACAACGGGACCGGCGCCCTCGGTATCGCCGAAAACGAGTCCGGTCGTACAAAACATGAAAATGGGACCCGACGCCCTCGGCACCGCCGAAAACGAGTCCGGGCGTGCAAAACATAAAACGGACCCGACGCCCCGGTACCGCCGAAACGAGTCCGGGTGTGCAAAACATGAAAACGGACTTCACGCCTTCGGCACCGCCGAAACGAGTCCGGAGCGCAAAACATGAAAACGGGACCGACGCCCTCGGTACCGCCAAAAACGAGTCCGGGCGCGCAAAACATGAAAACGGACCCGACGCACTCGACACCGCCGAAAACGAGTCCGGAGCGCAAAACATGAAAACGGGACCCGACGCCCTCGGTACCGCCAAAAATGAGTCCGGAGCACAAAACATGAAATCGGGACCCGACGCCCTCGAGTCCGGAGCGCAAAACATGAAAAAACGGACAAGACTTCACGCCTTCGGTACCCGACACACACTAGTCTGGGCGCGAAAAACATGAAAACGAGACCCGACGCCCTCGGTACCGCCGAAAATGAGTCTTGGCACGCAAAACATGAAAACGGGACCCGACGCACTCGACACCGCCGAAAACGAGTCCGGGAGCACAAAACATGATAACGGGACCCGGCGCCCCCGGTACCTCTAGAAAATGAGTCCGGGTGTGCAAAAAAAGAAAATGGAACACGACGCCCTCGGTACCCGAAAACGTGAAAACGTGAAAACGGGACCCGACTGCCTCGGTACCGCCGAAAACGAGTGAGTGAGTGCAAAACATGAAAACGGGACCATACGCACTCGGCACCGCCGAAACGAGTCCGGTGTGCAAAACAAGAAAACGGGACCGCACGCCCCTGCCGCCGAAAATGAGTTCGGGAGCACAATACATGAAAACGGACCCGGCGCACTCGGGACCACCGAAAACGAGTCCGGGAGAACAAAACATGAAAACGGGACCCGACGCCCTCGGTACCGCCGAAAACGAGTCCGGGCGCGCAAAACATGAAAACGGGACTTGACGCCCTCGGTTCCGCCGAAAACGAGTCCGGAGCGCAAAACATGAAAACGGCACCCGACGCCCTCGGTACCGCCGAAAACGAGTCCGGGTGCGCAAAACATGAAAACGGGACACTACTCCCTCGGTATCGCCGAAAACCCAGTCCTGGCGTGCAAAACATGAAAATGGGACACGACGCCCTCGGTACCGCCTAAAATGAGTCCCGGCACGCAAAACATGAAAACAGGACCCGACGCCCTCTGTACGGCCGAAAACGAGTCCGGGAGTACAAAACATGAAAACGGAACACGACGCACGCGACACCGCCGAAGACGAGTCCGGGAGCACAAAACATGCAAACGGGACTCGACGCCCTCTGTACCGCCGAAAAAGAGTCCGGGAGTGCAAAACATGAAAATGGGACCCGACGACCTCGTATGCCGCCGAAAATGAATCCGGGGCGCGCAATACATGAAAATGGGACTCGACGCCCTCGCACCGCCGAAAACGAGTCCGGGCGCTTAAAACATGAAAACGGGACCGACGCTCTCTCGTGCACCGCCGAAAACGAGTACGGTAGCGCAAAACATGAAAACGGGATCCGACGCCCTCGGTACCGTCGAAAACGAGTCTGGGCGCGTAGAACATGAAAACGTGACCCGACGCACTCGACACCGCCGAAAATGAGTCCGGGAGCACAGAACATGAAAACGGGATCCGGTGTCCTCGGTACCGCCAAAAATGAGTCCGGACGTGCAAAACAATAAAATGGGACGCGACGCCCCCGGTACCTCCGGAAATGAGTCCGGGTGTGCAAAACATGAAAACGAGACCTCACGCCCTCGGTACCCGAGACAAAAGAGTCCGGGCACTAAAAACATGAAAACGGGACCCGACGCCCTCGGTACCGCCGAAAACGAGTCTCGGCGCTCAAAACATGAAAACGGGACCCGACGCACTCGACACCGCCGAAAACGAGTCCGGGAGCACAAAACATGATAACAGGACCTGGCGCCCTCGGTACCGCCAAAACTGAGTCCGGCGTGCAAAACACGAAAATAGGACGCAACGCCCCCGGTACCTCCGGAAACGAGTCTGGGTGTGCAAAACATGAAAACGAGACCTCACGCCCTCGGTAGCCGACACACACGAGTCTAGGCGCGAAAAACATGAAAACGGGACCCGACGCCCTCGGTACCGCCGAAAACGAGTCTGGGTGCGCGAAACATGAAAACGGGACCCGATGCACTCGACACCGCCGAAAATGAGTCCGGGAACACAAAACATGATAACGGGACCCGGCGCCCTCGGTACCGCCAAAAATAAGTCCGGGCGTGCAAAACAAGAAAATGGGACGCGACGCCCCCAGTACCTCCGGAAACGAGTCTGGGTGTGCAAAACAAGAAAACGAGACCTCACGCCCTCGGTACCCGACACACACGAGTCCGGGCGCTAAAAACATGAAAACGGGACCTGACGCCCTCGGTGCCGCCGAAAACGAGTCCGGGAGTGCAAAACATGAAAAAGGGACCATACGCACTCGGTACCGCCGAAAACGAGTCCGGGTGTGCTAAACAAGAAAACGGGACCGCACGCCCTCGGTACCGCCGAAAACGAGTTTGGGAGCACAAAATATGAAAACGAGACCCGACGCACTCGGTACCGCCGAAATCGAGTCCGGGCGCACAAAACATGAAAACGGGACCGGACGCCCTCGGTAGCGCCGAAAAGGAGTCCGGGAGCGCAAAACATGAAAACGGGACACGACACCCTCGGTACCGCCGACAACGAGTCCCGGCATGCAAAACATGAAAACGGGACCCGGCGCCCTCAATACTGCCGAAAACGAGTCCGGGAGCATAAAACATCAAAATGGAACCCGACGTACTTGGCACTACCGAAAATGAGTCCGGGAGCGCAAAAGATGAAAACTTGATCCGGCGCCCTAGGTACCTCCAAAAATGAGTCCGGGCACGTAAAAAATGAAAACAGGACCCGACGCCCTTGGTACCGCCGAAAATGAGTCTGGGCGCAGAACATGAAAACGGGACTCGACGCACTCGGCACCGCCGAAAATAAGTCCGGGAGCACAAAACATGATAACAGGACCTGACGCCCTCGGTACCGCCAAAAATGAGTCCGGGCGTGCAAAACAATAAAATCGGACGCGACGCCCCCGGTACCTCCGGAAATGAGTCTGGGTGTGCAAAACATGAAAACGAGACCTCATGCCCTCGGGACCCGACACACACTTGTCTGGGCGCTCAAAACATGAAAACGGGACCCGACGCCCTTGGTACCGCCGAAAACGAGTCTAGGCGCTCAAAACATGAAAACGGGACCCGACGCACTCGACACCGCCGAAAACGAGTCCGGGAGCACAAAACATGATAACGGGACCTAGCGCCCTCGGTACCGCCAAAAATGAGTCCGGGTGTGCAAAACAAGAAAATGGGACTCGACGCCCCCGGTACCTCCGAAAACGAGTCCGGGTGTGCAAAACATGAAAACGAGACCTCACGCCCTCGGTGCCGACACACATGAGTTCGGGCGCTAAAAACATGAAAACGGGACCTGACGCCCTCGGTATCGCCGGAAATGAGTCCGGGAGCGCAAAACATGAGAACGGGACCCGACGCCCTCGGTACCACCCAAAATAAGTCCGGCGCGCAAAACAAGAAAATGGGACCCGACGCCCCCGATACCTCCGGAAACGAGTCCGGGCGAGCAAAACGTGAAAACGGGACCCGACGCCCTCGGTACCACCAAAAACGAGTTTGGGAGCACAAAATATGAAAACGGGACCCGACGCACTCGGTACCGTCGAAAACGAGTCCGGGCGCACAAAACATGAAAACGGGACCTGACGCCCTTGGTACCGTCGAAAACGAGTCGGGAGCGCAAAACATGAAAACGACACCCGACGCCCTCGGTACCGCCGAAAACGAGTCCGGTGGCGCAAAACATGAAAATGGGACCCGACGCCCTCGGTACGGCCGAAAACGAGTCCGTGCGCGCAAAACATGGAAACGTGACCCGACGCCCTCGGTACCGCCGAAAACGAGTCCGGGAGCGCAAAACAAGAAAACGGCACCCGACGCCCTCGGTACAGCCGAAAATGAGTCCGGGAGCACAAAACATGATAATGGGACCCGATGCCCTCGGCACCGCCGAAAACGATTCCGGGAGCGCAAAACATGTAAACGGGATCGGCGCCCTCGGTAGCGCCAAAAATGAGTCCGGGCGTGCAAAACAATAAAATCGGACGCGACGCCCCCGGTACCTCCGGAAATGAGTCCGGGTGTGCAAAACATGAAAACGAGACCTCACGCCCTCGGGACCCGACACACACTAGTCTGGGCGCGAAAAACATGAAAACGGGACCCGACGCCCTCGATACCGCCGAAAACGAGTCCGGGCGCGCAAAACATGAAAACGGGACCCGACGCCCTCGACACCGCCGAAAACGAGTCGGGAGCGCAAAACATGAAACGGGACCGGCGCCCTCGTGCGCCAAAAATGAGCGGGTGCGCAAAACAAGAAAATGGGACACGACGCCCCGATACCTCGGAAACGAGTCGGGTGTGCAAAACATGAAAACGAGACCTCACGCCCTCGGCACCCGACACAAACGAGTCGGGCGCTAAAAACATGAAAACGGGACCCGAACCGCCGAAAATGAGTTTGGGCGCGCAAAACAAGAAAATGGGACCGACGCCCCGATACCTTCGGAAATGAGTCCGGGCGAGCAAAACGTGAAAACGAGACCCGACGCCCTCGGCACCGCCGAAAACGAGTCTGGGCGCGCAAAACATGAAAACGGGACCGACGCACTCGACACCGCCGAAAACGAGTCCGGGAGCACAAAACATGATAACGGGACCTGGCGCCCTCGGTACCGCCAAAAATGAGTCCGGGTGTGCAAAACAAGAAAATTGGACACGACGCCCCCGGTACCTCCGGAAACGAGTCCGGGTGTGCAAAACATGAAAACGAGACCTCACGCCCTCGGTACCCGACACACACGAGTCCGGGCGCTAAAAACATGAAAACGGGACCTGACACCCTCGGTATCGCCGGAAATGAGTCCGGGAGCGCAAAACATGTAAACGGGACCCGACGCACTCGACACCGCCGAAAATGAGTCCGGGCGTGCAAAACAATATAATCGGACGCGACGCCCCCGGTACCTCCGGAAATGAGTCCGGGTGTGCAAAACATGAAAACGAGACGTCACGCCCTCGGGACCCGACACACACTAGTCTGGGCGCGAAAAACATGAAAACGGGACCCGACGCCCTCGGTACCGCCGAAAATGAGTTTGGGCGCGCAAAACAAGAAAATGGGACCCGACGCCCCCGATACCTTCGGAAATGAGTCCGGGCGAGCAAAACGTGAAAACGAGACCCGACGCCCTCGGTACCGCCGAAAACGAGTCTGGGCGCGGAGAACATGAAAACGGGACCTGACGCACTCGACACCGCCGAAAACGAGTCGGGAGCACAAAACATGATAACGGGACCGGCACCCTCGGTGCACCGCCAAAGCGAGTCGGGCGTGCAAAACAAGAAAATTGGACACGACGCCCCGGTACCTCCGAAAACGAGTCGGGTGTGCAAAACATGAAAACGAGACTCACGCCCTCGGTGCACCCGACACACACGAGTCGGGCGCTTAAAAACATGAAAACGGGACCGACACCCTCGGTATCGCGGAAATGAGTCCGGGAGCGCAAAACATGTAAACGGGACCCGACACACTCGACACCGCCGAAAATGAGTCCGGGAGTGCAAAACAATATAATCGGACGCGACGCCCCCGGTACCTCCGGAAATGAGTCCGGGTGTGCAAAACATGAAAACGAGACCTCACGCCCTCGGGACCGACACACACTAGCCGGGCGCGAAAAACATGAAAACGGGACCCGACGCCCTCGGTACCGCCGAAAATGAGTTTGGGCGCGCAAAACAAGAAAATGGGACCCGACGCCCCCGATACCTTCGGAAATGAGTCCGGGCGAGCAAAACGTGAAAACGAGACCCGACGCCCTCGGTACCGCCGAAAACGAGTCTGGGCGCGGAGAACATGAAAACGGGACCTGACGCACTCGACACCGCCGAAAACGAGTCCGGGAGCACAAAACATGATAACGGGACCTGGCACCCTCGGTACCGCCAAAACTGAGTCCGGGTGTGCAAAACAAGAAAATGGGACACGACGCCCCCGGTACCTCCGGAAACGAGTCCGGGTGTGCAAAACATGAGAACGAGACCTCACGCCCTCGGTACCCGACATAAACGAGTCGGGCGCTAAAAACATGAAAACGGGACCTGACGCCCTCGGTATCGCCGGAAATGAGTCCGGGGCGGAAAACATGAAAACGGGACCCGACGCCCTCGGTACCACCCAAAATAAGTCCGGGCGCGCAAAACAAGAAAATGGGACCCGACGCCTACGATACCTCCGGAAAACGAGTCCGGGCGAGCAAAACGTGAAAACGGGACCCGACGCACTCGGTACCGCCTAAAACGAGTCGGGAGTGCAAAACATGTAAAAGGGTGCACCGCCAAAACGAGTCCGGTTGTGCTAAACAAGAAAACGGGACCGCACGCCTCGCACCGCCGAAAACGAGTTTGGGAGCACAAAATATGAAAACGAGACCCGACGCCTCGTATGCCGAAAACGAGTCCGGGCGCACAAAACATGAAAACGGGACCCGACGCCCTCGGTACCGCCGAAAATGAGTCCGGGAGCGCAAAACATGAAAACGACACCCGACGAAAACGAGTTTGGGAGCACAAAATATGAAAACGGGACCCGACGCCCTCGGTAGCGCCGAAAACGAGTCCGGGGGCGCAAAACAATAAAATCGGACGCGACGCCCTCGGTACCTCCGGAAATGAGTCCGGGTGTGCAAAACATGAAAACGAGACCTCACGCCCTCGGGACCCGACACACACTAGTCTGGGCGCGAAAAACATGAAAACGGGACCCGACGCCCTCGGTACCGCCGAAAATGAGTCCGGGCGCGCAAAACAAGCAAAATGGGACCCGACGCCCCCGATACCTCCGGAAACGAGTCCGGGCGAGCAAAACGTGAAGACGGGACCCGACGCCCTCGGTACCGCCGAAAACGAGTCCGGGAGTGCAAAACATGTAAAAGGGACCATACTCACTCGGTACCGCCGAAAACGAGTCCGGTTGTGCTAAACAAGAATACGGGACCGCACGCCCTCGGTACCGCCGAAAACGAGTCCGGGGGCGCAAAACAATAAAATCGGACGCGACGCCCTCGGTACCTCCGGAAATGAGTCCGGGGCGCAAAACAATAAAATCGGACGCGACGCCTCGGTACCTCCGGAAACGAGTCCGGGCGCACAAAACATGAAAACGGGACCCGACGCCCTCGGTACCGTCGAAAACGAGTCCGGGAGCGCAAAACATGAAAACGACACCCGACGCCCTCGTACCGCCGAAACGAGTTCGGGGCGCAAAACATGAAAACGGGACCGACGCCCTCGTACGCCGAAAACGAGTCCGTGCGCGCAAAACATGAAAACGTGACCCGACGCCCTCGGTACCGCCGAAAATGAGTCCGGGAGCACAAAACATGATAACGGGACCCGACGCCCTCGGTATCGCCGAAAACGAGTCCGGGAGCGCAAAACATGTAAACGGGATCCGACGCCCCCGGTACCTCCGGAAATGAGTCCGGGCGCGCAGAACATGAAAACGGGACTCGACGCACTCGGCACCGCTGAAAATGAGTCCGGGAGCACAAAACATTAAACGGGATCCGGCGCCCTCTGTACCGCTAAAAATGAGTCCGGGCGTGCAAAACAATAAAATCGGACGCGACGCCCCCGGTACCTCCGGAATTGAGTCCGGGTGTGCAAAACATGAAAACAAGACCTCACGCCCTCGGGACCCGACACACACTAGTCTGGGCGCGAAAAACATGAAAACGGAACCCGACGCCCCCGGTACCGCGGAAAACGTGCCTAGGCGCGCAAAACATGAAAACGGGACCCGACTTACTCGACACCGCCGAAAACGAGTCCGGGAGCACAAAACATGATAATGGGACCTGGATCCCTCGGTACCGCCAAAAATGAGTCCGGGTGTGCAAAACAAGAAAATGGGACACGACGCCCCCGGTACCTCCGAAAACGAGTCCGGGTGTGCAAAACAGGAAAACGAGACCTCACGCCCCCGGTACTCGACAAACACTAGTCTAGGCGCGAAAAACATGAAAATGGGACCCGACGCCCTCGGTACCACCCAAAATAAGTCCGGACGCGCAAAACATGAAAATGGGAACCGACGCCCCCGATACCTCCGAAAACGAGTCCGGGCGAGCAAAATGTGAAAACGGGACCCGACGCCCTCGGTAGCGCCGAAAACGATTCCGGGAGTGCAAAACATGAAAAAGGGACCATACGCACTCGGTACCGCCGAAAACGAGTCCGGTTGTGCTAAACAAGAATACGGGACCGCACGCCCTCGGTCCCGCCGAAAACGAGTTTGGGAGCACAAAATATGAAAATGAGACCCGACGCACTCGGTACCGCCGAAAACGAGTCCGGGCGCACAAAACATGAAAACGGGACCCGACGCCCTCGGTACCGTCGAAAATGAGTCGGGAGCGCAAAATATGAAAACGACACCCGACGCCCCTCGGTACCGCCGAAAACGAGTCGGGGCGCAAAACATGAAAACGGGACCCGACGCCCTCGGTACCGCCGAAAATGAGTCCGGGAGCGCAAAACAAGAAAACGGGACCCGACGCCCTCCGAACCGCCGAAAACAAGTTCGGAGCGCAAAACATGAAAATGGGACCCGACGACCTCGGTTCCGCCGAAAACAAGTCCGGGCGCGCAAAACATGAAAACGGGACCCGACGCACTCGACACCGCCGAAAACGAGTCCGGGAGCGCAAAACTTGAAAACAACACCCGACGCCATCGGGACAGTCGAAGAGGAGTCCGGGCGCGCAAAACATGAAAACGGGACAGGACACCCTCGGTATCGCCGACAACGAGTCCCGACACGCAAAACATTAAAACTGGACCCGGCGCCCTCAATACCGCCGAAAACGAGTCCGAGAGCGAAGAACATGAAAACGGAACCCGACGCACTTGGCACTGCCTAAAATGAGCCCGGGAGCGCAAAACATGAAAACTTGATCCGGCGCCCTCGGAACCGCCAAAAATGAGTCCGGGCACGCAAAAAATGAAAACCGGACCCGACGCCCTCGGTACCGCCGAAAACGAGTTTGGGCGCGCAAAACATGAAAACGGGACTCGACGCACACGGCACCGCCGAAAATGAGTCCGGGAGCGCAAAACATGATAACGGGACCCGATGCCCTCGGCACCGCCGAAAATGATTCCGGGAGCGCAAAACATGTAAACGGGATCCGGCGCCCTCTGTACCGCCAAAAATGAGTCCGGGCGTGCAAAACAATAAAATCGGACGCGACGCCCCCGGTACCTCCGGAATTGAGTCCGGGTGAGCAAAAAATGAAAACGAGACCTCACGCCCTTGGGACCCGACACACACTAGTCTGGGCGCGAAAAAATGAAAACGGGACCCGACGCCCTCGGTACCGCCGAAAATGAGTCTGGGCGCGCAAAACAAGCAAAATGGGACCCGACGCCCCGATACCTCCGGAAACGAGTCCGGGAGCACAAAACATGAAAACAGGACCCGGCGCACTCGGTACCGCCGAAAATGAGTCCGGGCGCGCAAAACATGAAAACGGGACCCGACGCCCTCGTTACCGCCGAAAACGACTATGTGCGCGCAAAACATTAAAATGTGACCGACGCCCGCGGTACCGCCAAAAACGAGTCCGGGAGCGCAAAACAAGAAAACGGCACCCGACTCCCTCTGTACAACAGGACCCGGCGCCCTCGGTATCGCCGAAAACGAGTCCGGTCGTACAAAACATGAAAATGGGACCCGACGCCCACGGTACCGCCGAAAACGAGTCCGGGCGTGCAAAATAATAAAATCGGACGCGACGCCCCCGGTACCTCCGGAAACGAGTCCGGGTGTGCAAAACATGAAAACAAGACTTCACGCCTTCGGTACCCGACACACACTAGTCTGGACGCGAAAAACATGAAAACGGGACCCGACGCCCTCGGTACCGCCAAAAACAAGTCTTGGCGCGCAAAACATGAAAACGGGACCCGACGCACTCGACACCGCCGAAAACAAGTCCGGGAGCACAAAACAAGATAACGGGACCTGGCGCCCTTCGTACCGCCAAAAATGAGTCCGGGTGTGCAAAACAAGAAAATGGGACACGACGCCCTCCGTACCGCCGAAAACGAGTCCGGGAGCGCAAAACATGAAAATGGGACCCGACGACCTCGGTACCGCCGAAAATGAGTCCAGGTGTTGAAAAAAAGAAAATGGGACACGACGCCCTCGGTACCCGAAAACGTGAAAACGTGAAAACGGGACCCGACTCCCTCGGTACCGCCGAAACGAGTGAGTGAGTGCAAAACATGAAAAAGGGACCATACGCACTCGGTACCGCCGAAAACGAGTCCGGGTGTGCTAAACAAGAAAACGGGACTGCACGCCCGCGGTACCGCCGAAAACGAGTTCGGGAGCACAATATATGAAAACGGAACCCGGCGCACTCGAGACCACCGAAAACGAGTCCGGGAGAACAAAACATGAAAACGGGACCCGACGCCCTCGGTACCGCCGAAAACGAGTCCGGGCCCGCAAAACATGAAAACGGGACCTGACGCCCTCGGTTCCGCCGAAAACGAGTCCGGGAGCGCAAAACATGAAAACGGCACCCGACGCCCTCGGTACACCCGAAAACGAGTCCGGGTGCGCAAAACATGAAAACGGGACACCACTCCCTCGGTATCGCCGAAAACCCAGTCCTGGCGTGCAAAACATGAAAATGGGACACGACGCCCTCGGTACCGCCTAAAATGAGTCCCGGCACGCAAAACATGAAAATAGGACCCGCGCCCTCTGTACGGCCGAAAACGAGTCCGGGAGTACAAAACATGAAAACGGAACACGACGCACGCGACACCGCCGAAGACGAGTCCGGGAGCACAAAACATGCAAACGGGACTCGACGCCCTCTGTACCGCCGAAAACGAGTCCGGGAGTGCAAAACATGAAAATGGGACCCGACGACCTCGGTACCGCCGAAAATGAATCCGGGCGCGCAATACATGAAAATGGGACTCGGCGCCCTCGGTACCACCGCAAACGAGTCCGGGCGCTTAAAACATGAAAACGGGACCCGGCTCTCTCGGTACCGCCGAAAACGAGTACGGTAGCGCAAAACATGAAAACGGGATCCGACGCCCTCGGTACCGTCGAAAACGAGTCTGGGCGCGTAGAACATGAAAACGTGACCCGACGCACTCGACATCGCCGAAAATGAGTCCGGGAGCACAGAACATGAAAACGGGATCCGGTGTCCTCGGTACCGCCAAAAATGAGTCCGGACGTGCAAAACAATAAAATGGGACGCGACGCCCCCGGTACCTCCGAAACGAGTCCGGGTGTGCAAAACATGAAAACGAGACCTCACGCCCTCGGTACCCGACACACAAGAGTCCGGGCACTAAAAACATGAAAACGGGACCTAACGCCCTCGGTATCGCCGAAAATGAGTCCGGGAGCGCGAAACATGAAAACGGGACCCGACGCACTCGACACCGCCGAAAATGAGTCCGGGAACACAAAACATGATAACGGGTCCCGGCGCCCTCGGTAGCGCCAAAAATGAGTCCGGGCGTGCAAAACAAGAAAATAGGACGCGACGCCCCCGGTACCTCCGGAAACGAGTCTGGGTGTGCAAAACATAAAAACGAGACCTCACGCCCTCGGTACCCGACACACACGAGTCTAGGCGCGAAAAACATGAAAACGGGACCCGACGCCCTCGGTACCGTCGAAAACGAGTCTGGGTGCGCGAAACATGAAAACGGGACCCGATGCACTCGACACCGCCGAAAATGAGTCCGGGAACACAAAACATGATAACGGGACCCGGCGCCCTCGGTACCGCCAAAAATGAGTCCGGGCGTGCAAAATAAGAAAATGGGACGCGACGCCCCCAGTACCTCCGGAAACGAGTCTGGGTGTGCAAAACAAGAAAACGAGACCTCACGCCCTCGGTACCCGACACACATGAGTCCGGGCGCTAAAAACATGAAAACGGGACCTGACGCCCTCGGTGCCGCCGAAAACGAGTCCGGAGTGCAAAACATGAAAAAGGGACCATACGCACTCGGTACCGCCGAAAACGAGTCCGGGTGTGCTAAACAAGAAAACGGGACCACACGCCTTCGGTACCGCCGAAAACGAGTTTGGGAGCACAAAATATGAAAACGAGACCCGACGCACTCGGTACCGCCGAAAACGAGTCCGGGCGCACAAAACATGAAAACGGGAACGGACGCCCTCGGTACCGCCGAAAACGAGTCCGGGCGCGCAAAACATGAAAACGGGACCCGACGCCCTCAGTACCGCCGAAAACGAGTCCGGGTGCGCAAAACATAAAAACGGGACACGACGCCCTCCGTACCGCCGAAAACGAGTCCGGGAGCGCAAAACATGAAAATGGGACCCGATGACGTCGGTACCGCCGAAAACGAGTCAGGGCGTGCAAAACATGAAAACGGGACCCGACGCACTCGGCACAGCCGAAAACGAGTCCGGTAGCGCAAAAACTTGAAAACGACGCCCGACGCCATCGGGACAGCCGAAGAGGAGTCCGGGAGCGCAAAACATGAAAACGGGACACGACACCCTCGGTAGCGCCGACAACGAGTCCCGGCATGCAAAACATGAAAACGGGACCCGGCGCCCTCAATACCGCCGAAAACGAGTCCGGGAGCATAAAACATCAAAACGGAACCCGAGGTACTTGGCACTACCGAAAATGAGTCCGGGAGCGCAAAAGATGAAAACTTGATCCGGCGCCCTAGGTACCTCCAAAAATGAGTCCGGGCACGTAAACAATGAAAACAGGACCCGACGCCCTTGGTACCGCCGAAAATGAGTCTGGGCGCAGAACATGAAAACGGGACTCGACGCACTCGGCACCGCCGAAAATAAGTCCGGGAGCACAAAACATGATAACAGGACCCGACGCCCTCGGTACCGCCAAAAATGAGTCCGGGCGTGCAAAACAATAAAATCGGACGCGACGCCCCCGGTACCTCCGGAAATGAGTCTGGGTGTGCAAAACATGAAAACGAGACCTCATGCCCTCGGGACCCGACACACACTTGTCTGGGCGCGCAAAACATGAAAACGGGACCCGACGCACTCGACACCGCCGAAAACGAGTCCGGGAGCACAAAACATGATAACGGGACCTGGCGCCCTCGGTACCGCCAAAACTGAGTCCGGGTGTGCAAAACAAGAAAATGGGACTCGACGCCCCCGGTACCTCCGAAAACGAGTCCGGGTTTGCAAAACATGAAAACGAGACCTCACGCCCTCGGTACCCGACACACATGAGTCCGGGCGCTAAAAACATGAAAACGGGACCTGACGCCCTTGGTACCGTCGAAAACGAGTCCGGGAGCGCAAAACATGAAAACGACACCCGACGCCCTCGGTACCGCCGAAAACGAGTCCGGTGGCGCAAAACATGAAAATGGGACCCAACGCCCTCGGTACGGCCGAAAACGAGTCCGTGCGCGCAAAACATGAAAACGTGACCCGACGCCCTCGGTACCGCCGAAAACGAGTCCGGTGGCGCAAAACATGAAAATGGGACCCAACGCCCTCGGTACGGCCGAAAACGAGTCCGTGCGCGCAAAACATGAAAACGTGACCCGACGCCCTCGGTACCGCCGAAAATGAGTCCGGAAGCGCAAAACATGAGAACGACACCCGACGCCCTCGGTACCGCCGAAAACGAGTCCGGGGGCGCAAAACAATAAAATCGGACGCGACGCCCTCGGTACCTCCGGAAATGATTCCGGGTGTGCAAAACATGAAAACGAGACCTCACGTCCTCGAGACCCGACACACACTAGTCTGGGCGCGAAAAACATGAAAACGGGACCCGACGCCCTCGGTACCGCCGAAAATGAGTCTGGGCGCGCAAAACAAGAAAATGGGACCCGACGCCCCCGATACCTCCGGAAACGAGTCCGGGCGAGCAAAACGTGAAAACGGGACCCGACGCCCTCGGTACCGCCGAAAATGAGTCCGGGAGTGCAAAACATGTAAAAGGGACCATACTCACTCGGTACCGCCGAAAACGAGTCCGGTTGTGCTAAACAAGAATATGGGACCGCACGCCCTCGGTCCCGCCGAAAACGAGTTTGGGAGCACAAAATATGAAAACGAGACCCGACGCACTCGGTACCGTCGAAAACTAGTCCGGGAGCGCAAAACATGAAAACGACACCCGACGCCCTCGGTACCGCCGAAAACGAGTTCGGGGCGCAAAACATGAAAACGGGACCCGACGCCCTCGGTACGGCCGAAAACGAGTCCGTGCGCGCAAAACATGAAAACGTGACCCGACGCCCTCGGTACCGCCGAAAACGAGTCCGGGAGCACAAAACATGATAACGGGACCCGACGCCCTCGGTATCGCCGAAAACGAGTCCGGAGCGCAAAACATGTAAACGGGATCCGACGCCCCCGGTACCTCCGGAAATGAGTCCGGGCGCGCAGAACATGAAAACGGGACTCGACGCACTCGGCACCGCCGAAAATGAGTCCGGGAGCACAAAACATTAAACGGGATCCGGCGCCCTCTGTACCGCTAAAAATGAGTCCGGGCGTGCAAAAACAATAAAATCGGACGCGACGCCCCCGGTACCTCCGGAAAGGAGTCCGGGTGTGCAAAACATGAAAATGAGACCTCACGCCCTCGGGACCCGACACACACTAGTGTGGGCGCGAAAAACATGAAAACGGGACCCGACGCCCTCGGTACCGCCGAAAACGAGTACGGGCGCGCAAAACATGAAAACGGGACCCGACGCACTCGACACCGCCGAAAACGAGTCCGGGAGCACAAAACATGATAACGGGACCCGATGCCCTCGGCACCGCCGAAAACGATTCCGGAAGCGCAAAACATGTAAACGGGATCCGGCGCCCTCGGTACCGCCAAAAATGAGTCCGGGCGTGCAAAACAATAAAATCGGACGCGACGCCCCCGGTACCTCCGGAAATGAGTCCGGGTGTGCAAAACATGAAAATGAGACCTCACGCCCTCGGGACCCGACACACACTAGTCCGGGCGCGAAAAACATGAAAACGGGACCCGACGCACTCGCACCGCCGAAAATGAGTCCGGGCGCGCAAAACATGAAAACGGGACCCGACGCACTCGACACCGCCGAAAACGAGTCCGGGAGCACAAAACATGATAATGGGACCTGGATCCCTCGGTACCGCCAAAAATGAGTCCGGGTGTGCAAAACAAGAAAATGGGACACGACGCCCCCGGTACCTCCGAAAACGAGTCCGGGTGTGCAAAACATGAAAACGAGACCTCACGCCCTCGGTACCCGACAAACACTAGTCTAGGCGCGAAAAACATGAAAATGGGACCCGACGCCCTCGGTACCACCCAAAATAAGTCCGGACACGCAAAACAAGAAAATGGGACCCGACGCCCTTGGTACCGCCGAAAACGATTCCGGGAGTGCAAAACATGAAAAAGGGACCATACGCACTCGGTACCGCCGAAAACGAGTCCGGTTGTGCTAAACAAGAATACGGGACCGCACGCCCTCGGTCCCGCCGAAAACGAGTTTGGGAGCACAAAATATGAAAATGAGACCCGACGCACTCGGTACCGCCGAAAACGAGTCCGGGCGCACAAAACATGAAAACGGGACTCGACGCCCTCGGTACCGTCGAAAACGAGTCCGGGAGCGCAAAATATGAAAACGACACCCGACGCCCTCGGTACCGCCGAAATCGAGTCCGGGGGCGCAAAACATGAAAACGGGACCCGACGCCCTCGGTACCGTCGAAAACGAGTCCGGGAGCGCAAAATATGAAAACGACACCCGACGCCCTCGGTACCGCCGAAATCGAGTCCGGGGGCGCAAAACATGAAAACGGGACCCGACGCCCTCGACCGCCGAAATCGAGTCCGGGAGCGCAAAACAAGAAAACGGGACTCGACGCCCTCCGAACCGCCGAAAACGAGTCCGGAGCGCAAAACATGAAAATGGGACCCGACGACCTCGGTTCCGCCGAAAACAAGTCTCGGGCGCGCAAAACATGAAAACGGGACCCGACGCACTCGGCACCGCCGAAAACGAGTCCGGGAGCGCAAAACTTGAAAACAACACCCGACGCCATCGGGACAGTCGAAGAGGAGTCCGGGCGCGCAAAACATGAAAACGGGACAGGACACCCTCGGTACCGCCAACAACGAGTCCCGGCACGCAAAACATTAAAACTGGACCCGGCGCCCTCAATACTGCCGAAAACGAGTCCGAGAGCGAAGAACATGAAAACGGAACCCGACGCACTTGGCACTGCCTAAAATGAGCCCGGAAGCGCAAAACATGAAAACTTGATCCGGCGCCCTCGGAATCGCCAAAAATGAGTCCGGGCACGCAAAAAATGAAAACCGGACCCGACGCCCTCGGTACCGCCGAAAACGAGTTTGGGCGCGCAGAACATGAAAACGGGACTCGACGCACTCAGCACCGCCGAAAATGAGTCCGTGAGCACAAAACATGATAACGGGACCCGATGCCCTCGGCACCGTCGAAAACGATTCCGGGAGCGCAAAACATGTAAACGGGATCCGGCGCCCTCTGTACCGCCAAAAATGAGTCCGGGCGTGCAAAACAATAAAATCGGACGCGACGCCCCCGGTACCTCCGGAATTGAGTTCGGGTGTGCAAAACATAAAAACGAGAACTCAAGCCCTCGGGACCGACACACACTAGTCTGGGCGCGAAAAAATGAAAACGGGACCCGACGCCCTCAGTACCGCCGAAAACGAGCCTGGGCGCGCAAAACATGAAAACGGGACCCGACGCACTCGACACCGCCGAAAACGAGTCCGGGAGCATAAAACCTGATAATGGGACCTGGATCCCTCGGTACCGCCAAAAATGAGTCCGGGTGTGCAAAACAAGAAAATGGGACACGACGCCCCCGGTACCTCCGAAAATGAGTCCGGGTGTGCAAAACATGAAAACGAGACCTCACGCCCTCGGTACCCGACACACATGAGTCCGGGCGCTAAAAACATGAAAACGGGACCTAACGCCCTCGGTATCGCCGGAAATGAGTCCGGGAGCGCAAAACATGTAAACGGGATCCGGCGCCCTCGGTACCGCCAAAAATGAGTCCGGGCGTGCAAAATAATAAAATCGGACGCGACGCCCCCGATACCTCCGGAAATGAGTCCGGGTGTGCAAAACATGAAAACAACACCTCACGCACTCGGGACCAGACACACATTAGTCCGGGCGCGAAAAACATGAAAACGGGACCCGACGCCCACGGTACCGCCGAAAACGAGTCCGGGCGCGCAAAACAAGAAAATGGGACCCGACGCCCCCGATACCTCCGGAAACGAGTCCGGGCGAGCAAAACGTGAAAACGGGACCCGACGCCCTCAGGTAACGCCGAAAATGAGTCCGGGAGTGCAAAACATGAAAAAGGGACCATACGCACTCGGTACCGCCAAAAACGAGTCCGGTTGTGATAAACAAGAAAACGGGACCGCACGCCCTCGGTACCGCCGAAAATGAGTTTGGGAGCACAAAATATGAAAACGGGACCCGATGCACTTGGTACCGTCGAAAACGAGTCCGGGCGCACAAAACATGAAAACGGGACCCGACGCCCTCGGTACCGCCGAAAACGAGTCCCGGAGCGCAAAACAAGAAAACGGGACTCGACGCCCTCCGTACCGCCGAAAACGAGTCCGGAGCGCAAAAAATGAAAATGGGACCCGACGACCTCGGTACCGCCAAAAACGAGTCAGGGCGCGCAAAACATGAAAACGGGACCCGACGCACTCGGCACCGCCGAAAACGAGTCCGGGAGCGCAAAACTTGAAAACAACACCCGACGCCATCGGGACAGCCGAAGAGGAGTCCGGGCGCGCAAATAATGAAAACGGGACAGGACACCCTGGGTACCGCTGACAACGAGTCCCGGCACGCAAAACATTAAAACGGGACCGGCGCCCTCAATACCGCCGAAAACGAGTCCGGGAGCATAAAACATGAAAACGGAACGCGACCCACTTGGCACTGCCGAAAATGAGTCCGGGAGCGCAAAACATGAAAACTTGATCCGGCGCCCTCGGTACCGCCAAAAATGAGTCCGGGCACGCAAAATATTAAAACAGGACCCGACGCCTCGCATCGCCGAAACGAGTCTGGGCGCACGAACATGAAAACGAGACGCACTTCGGCGAGTCCGGAACATGATAACGGGACCCGACGCCCTCGGCACCGCCGAAAATGAGTCCGGGAGCGCAAAACATGTAAACGGGATCCGGAGCCCTCGGTACCGCCAAAAATGAGTCTGGGCGCGACCACCGAGGGCGTGCAAAACAATAAAATCGGACGCGACGCCCCCGGTACCTCCGGAAATGAGTCCGGGTGTGCAAAACATGAAAAGAGACCTCACGCCCTCGGTACCCTACACACACTAGTCTGGGCGCGAAAAACATGAAAACGGGACCCGACGCCCTCGATACCGCCGAAAATGAGTCTGGGCGAGCAAAACATGAAAACGGGACCCGACGCACTCGACACCGCCGAAAACGAGTTCGGGAGCACAAAACATGATAACGGGACCTGGCGCCCTCGGTACCGCCAGAAATGAGTCCGGGTGTGCAAAACAAGAAAATGGGACACGACGCCCCCGGTACCTCCGGAAATGAGTCCGGGTGTGCAAAACATGAAAACGAGACCTCACGCCCTCGGTACCCGACACACACGAGTTCGGGCGCTAAAAACATGAAAACGGGACCTATCTCCCTCGGTATCGCCGGAAATGAGTCCGGGAGCGCAAAACATGTAAACGGGATCCGGCGCCCTCGGTACCGCCAAAAATGAGTCCGGGCGTGCAAAACAATAAAATCGGACGCGACGCCCCGTACCTCCGGAAATGAGTCCGGGTGTGCAAAACATGAAAACGAGACCTCACGCCCTCGGGACCAGACACACATTAGTCTGGGCGCGAAAAACATGAAAACGGGACCCGACGCCCACGGTACCGCCGAAAACGAGTCTGGGCGCGCAAAACAAGAAAATGGGATCCGACGCCCCCGATACCTCCGGAAACGAGTCCGGGCGAGCAAAACGTGAAAACGGGACCCGACGCCCTCGGTACCTCCGAAAATGAGTCCGGGAGTGCAAAACATGAAAAAGGGACCATACGCACTCGGTACCGCCAAAAACGAGTCAGGTTGTGCTAAACAAGAAAACGGGACCGCACGCCCTCGGTACCGCCGAAAGCGAGTTTGGGAGCACAAAATATGAAAACGGGACCCGACGCACTTGGTACCGTCGAAAACGAGTCCGGGCGCACAAAACATGAAAACGGGACCCGACGCCCTCGGTACCGCCGAAAACGAGTCCGGGAGCGCAAAACAAGAAAACGGGACTCGACGCCCTCCGTACCGCCGAAAACGAGTCCGGAGCGCAAAACATGAAAATGGGACCCGACGACCTCGGTACCGCCGAAAACGAGTCATGGCGCGCAAAACATGAAAACGGGACCCGACGCACTCGGCACCGCCGAAAACGAGTCTAGGAGCGCAAAACTTGAAAACAACACCCGACGCCATCGGGACAGCCGAAGAGGAGTCCGGGCGCGCAAATAATGAAAACGGGACAGGACACCCTGGGTACCGCTGACAACGAGTCCCGGCACGCAAAACATTAAAACGGGACCCGGCGCCCTCAATACCGCCGAAACGAGTCCGGGAGCATAAAACATGAAAACAGAACCCGACCCACTTGGCACTGCCGAAAATGAATCCGGGAGCGCTAAACATGAAAACTTGATCCGGCGCCCTCGGTACCGCCAAAAATGAGTCCGGGCACGCAAAATATTAAAACAGGACCCGACGCCCTCGGTACCGCCGAAAACGAGTCTAGGCGCACAGAACATGAATACGGGACTCGACGCACTCGGCACCGCCGAAAATGAGTCCGGGAGCACAAAACATTATAACGGGACCCGACGCCCACGGCACCGTCGAAAATGAGTCCGGGAGCGCAAAACATGAAAACGACACCCTACGCCCTCCGTACCGCCAAAAACGAGTCCGGGGGCGCAAAACATGAAAACGGAACCCGACGCCCTCGGTACCGCCGAAAACGAGTCCGGGAGCGCAAAACAAGAAAACGGGACTCGACGCCCTCCGAACCGCCGAAAACGAGTCCGGAGCGCAAAACATGAAAAGGGGACCCGACGACCTCGGTACCGCCGAAAACGAGTCCGGGCGCGCAAAACATGAAAACGGGACCCGACGCACTCGGCACCGCCGAAAATGAGTCCGGGAGCGCAAGAACTTGCAAACCACACCCAACGCCATCGGGACAGTCGAAGAGGAGTCCGGGCGCGCAAAACATGAAAACGGGACAGGACACCCTCGGTACCGCCGAAAACGAGTCCGGTTGGGCTAAACAAGAAAACGGGACCGCACGCCCTCGGTCCCGCCGAAAACGAGTTTCGGAGCACAAAATATGAAAACGGGACCCGACGCACTCGGTACCGCCGAAAACGAGTCTGGGCGCACAAAACATGAAAACGGGACTCGACGCCCTCCGAACCGCCGAAAACGAGTCCGGGAGCGCAAAACATGAAAATGGGACCCGACGACCTCGGTACCGCCGAAAACGAGTCTGGGCGCGCAAAACATGAAAACGGGACCCGACGCACTCGGCACCGCCGAAAACGAGTCCGTGAGCACAAAACTTGAAAACAACACCCGACGCCATCGGGACAGTCGAAGAGGAGTCCGGGCGCGCAAAACATGAAAACGGGACAGGACAC
This sequence comes from Schoenoplectus tabernaemontani, assembly GCA_037127355.1. Taxonomy (NCBI): domain Eukaryota; kingdom Viridiplantae; phylum Streptophyta; class Magnoliopsida; order Poales; family Cyperaceae; genus Schoenoplectus; species Schoenoplectus tabernaemontani. Next base: position 17,221,939 of record CM073757.1, read on the forward strand.
CCTCGGTACCGCCGACAACGAGTCCCGGCACGCAAAACATTAAAACTGGACCCGACGCCCTCAATACCGCCGAAAACGAGTCCGGGAGCATAAAACATGAAAACGGAACCCGACGCACTTGGCACTGCCGAAAATGAGTCCGGGAGCGCAAAACATGAAAACTTGATCCGGCGCCCTCGGTACCGCCAAAAATGAGTCGGGCACGCAAAATATTAAAACAGGACCCGACGCCCTCGGTCCCGCCGAAAACGAGTCTGGGCGCACAGAACATGAAAACGGGACTCGACGCACTCGGCACCGCCGAAAATGAGTTCGGGAGCACAAAACATGATAACGGGACACGACGCCCTCGGCACCGCCGAAAATGAGTCCGGGAGCGCAAAAAATGTAAACGGGATCCGGCGCCCTCGTTACCGCCAAAAATGAGTCCGGGAGCACAAAACATTATAACGGGACCTGGCGCCCTCGGTACCGCCAAAACTGAGTCCGGGTGTGCAAAACAAGAAAATGGGACGACGCCCCCGGTACCTCCGGAAACGAGTCCGGGTGTGCAAAACATGAAAACGAGACCTCACGCCCTCGGTACCCGACATACACGAGTCCGGGCGCTAAAAACATGAAAACGGGACTGACGCCCTCGGTATCGCCGGAAATGAGTCCGGGAGCGCAAAACATGTAAACGGGATCCGGCGCCCTCGGTACCGCCAAAAATGAGTCCGGGCGTGCAAAACAATAAAATCGGACGCGACGCCCCCGGTACCTCCGGAAATGAGTCCGGGTGTGCAAAACATGAAAACGAGACCTCACGCCCTCGGGACCAGACACACATTAGTCTGGGCGCGAAAAACATGAAAACGGGACCCGACGCCCACGGTACCGCCGAAAACAAGTCTGGGCGCGCAAAACAAGAAAATGGGACCCGACGCCCCGATACCTCCGAAACGAGTCCGGCGAGCAAAACGTGAAAACGGGACCCGACGCCCTCGTGCACCGCCGAAAATGAGTCCGGAGTGCAAAACATGAAAAAGGGACCATACGCACTCTGCACCGCCAAAAACGAGTCCGGTTGTGCTAAACAAGAAAACGGGACCGCACGCCCTCGGTACCGCCGAAACCGAGTTTGGGTGCACAAAATATGAAAACGGGACCCGACGCACTAGGTACCGTCGAAAACGAGTCCGGGCGCACAAAACATGAAAACGGGACCCGACGCCCTCGGTACCGCCGAAAACGAGTCCGGGAGCGCAAAACTTGAAAACAACACCCGACGCCATCGGACGAAAACGAGTCCGGAGCGCAAAACATGAAAAGACCGAGTCCGGAAACGAGCGCAAAAATGAAAACGGGACCGACGACGCCGAAAACGAGTCTAGGGCGCAAAACCGAAAACGACAACGAGTCCCGGCGCGCAAAACATGAAAACGGGACCGCGCCCTCAATACCGCCGAAACGAGTCCGGGAGCATAAAACATGAAAACGAAACCCCGGAGCCCAATTGCACCGCACGCCGAAAATGAGTCCGGGAGCGCAAAACATGAAAACTTGATCCGGCGCCCTCGGTGCACCGCCAAAAATGAGTCCGGGCACGCAAAATATTAAAACGGGACCCGACGCCTCGCACCGCCGAAAACGAGTCTAGGCGCACAGAACATGAATACGGGACTCGACGCACTCGGCACCGCCGAAAATGAGTCCGGGAGCACAAAACATGATAACGGGACCCGACGCCCACGGCAACGTCGAAAATGAAGTCGGGAGCGCAAAACATGAAAACGACACCCTACACCGCGCGTACCGCAAAAACGAGTCCGGGGCGCAAAACATGAAAACGGGACCCGACGCCCTCGCACCGCCGAAACGAGTCCGGGAGCGCAAAACAAGAAAACGGGACTCGACGCCCTCCGAACCGCCGAAAACGAGTCCGAGCGCAAAACATGAAAATGGGACCCGACGACCTGCATGCGCCGAAAACGAGTCCGGGCGCGCAAAACATGAAAACGGGACCCGACGCACTCGCACCGCCGAAAATGAGTCCGGGAGCGCAGAACTTGCAAACCACACCCGACGCCATCGGGACGATCGAAGAGGAGTCGGGCGTGCAAAACATGAAAACGGGACAGACACCCTGCACCGCCGACAACGAGTCCGGTTGTGCTAAACAAGAAAACGGGACCGCACGCCCTCGGTCCCGCCGAAAACGAGTTTGGGAGCACAAAATATGAAAACGGGACCCGACGCACTCGGTACCGCCGAAAACGAGTCCGGGCGCACAAAACATGAAAACGGGACCCGACGCCCCCGCACCGCCGAAAACGAGTCCGGGAGCGCAAAACATGAAAACGACCCGACGCCCTCGGCACCGCCAAAAACGAGTCCGGGGCGCAAAACATGAAAACGGGACCCGACGCCCTCGGTACCGCCGAAAATGAGTCCGTGCGCGCAAAACATGAAAACGGGACCCGACGCCATCGGTACGGTCAAAAATGAGTCAGGACGCGCAAAACATGAAAACGGGACTCGACACCCTCCGAATCGCCGAAAAAAAGTCCGGAGCGCAAAACATGAAAATGGGACCCGACGACCTTTTATTCCGCCGAAAACGAGTCGGGCGCGCAAAACATGAAAACGGGACCGACGCACTTCGGCACCGCCGAAAACGAGTCCGGAGAGCAAAACTTGAAAACAACATCCGACGCCATCGGGACGGCCAAATGAGTCGGGGCGCGCAAAACATGAAAACGGGACGGGACACCCTCGGCCCGCCGACAACGAGTCCGGGCACGCAAAACATTGAAAACGGGACCGACGCCTCAATACCGCCGAAAACGAGTCGGGAGCACAAAACATGATAACGGGACCCGACGCCCTCGGCACACCGCCGAAAATGAGTCCGGGAGCGCAAAACATGTAAACGGGATCCGGCGCCCTCGTTACCGCCAAAAATGAGTCCGGGAGGGCAAAACATGAAAACGAAAACGGCGCCCCGCATCGCCAAAACCGACGCCCAAAACAAGAAAATGGGACGACGCCCCCGCACCCGAAACGAGTCCGTGAGTGCAAAACATGAAAACGGGACCACGCACTCGACCGCCAAAACGAGTCCGGGTGTGCTAAAAACGAGAAATCGGGACCGCACGCCCTCGTATCGCGAAATGAGTCCGGGAGCGCAAAACGAGTTCGGGGAGCACAAAATATGAAAACAATAAAATCGGACGCGCGCACTTGGCACCACCGAAAACGAGTCCGGGAGCACAAAACATGAAAACGGGACGCCCCGACGCCCACATTAGTACGCGCGAAAAACATGAGTCGACGGACGCGCAAAACATGAAAACGGGACCCGACGCCCTCGATACCGCCGAAACGAGTCCGGCGAGCAAAACATGAAAACGGGACCCGACGCCCTCGACCGCCGAAAACGAGTCCGGGAGCGCAAAACATGAAAACGGGACCATACGCACTCGTACCGCCAAAAACGAGTCGGGAGTGCAAAACATGAAAACGGGACCGCACACGACCGCCGAAACCGAGTATCGCACAAAATATGAAAACGGGACCGACGCACTAGGTCCGGCGAAAACGGCGGTGCAAAACATGAAAACGGGACCCGACGCCCTCGGTACCGTCGAAAATGAGTCCGGCGCACAAAACATGAAAACGGGACCCGACGCCCTCGGTACCGCCGAAAACGAGTCCGGGAGCGCAAAACTTGAAAACAACACCCGACGCCATCGGGACAGCCGAAGAGGAGTCCAGGAGCGCAAATAATGAAAACGGGACAAAACACAACGAGTCCCGCACGCAAAACATTAAAACGGGACCCGGCGCCCTCAATACCGCCGAAAACGAGTCCGGGAGCATAAAACATGAAAACGAAACCCGACCCACTTGGCACTGCCGAAAATGAGTCCGGGAGCGCAAAACATGAAAACTTGATCCGGCGCCCTCGGTACCGCCAAAAATGAGTCCGGGCACGCAAAATATTAAAATAGGACCCGACGCCCTCGGTACCGCCGAAAACGAGTCTAGGCGCACAGAACATGAATACGGGACTCGACGCACTCGGCACCGCCGAAAATGAGTCCGGGAGCACAAAACATGATAACGGGACCCGACGCCCACGGCAACGTCGAAAATGAATTCGGGAGCGCAAAACATGAAAACGACACCCTACGCCCGTGGTACCGCCAAAAACGAGTCCGGGGGCGCAAAACATGAAAACGGGACCCGACGCCCTCGGTACCGCCGAAAACGAGTCCGGGAGCGCAAAACAAGAAAACGGGACTCGACGCCCTCCGAACCGCCGAAAACGAGTCCGGAGCGCAAAACATGAAAATGGGACCCGACGACCTCGGTACCGCCGAAAACGAGTCTGGGCGCGCGAAACATGAAAACGGGACCCGACGCACTCGGCATCGTCGAAAATGAGTCCGGGAGCGCAGAACTTGCAAACCACACCCGACGCCATCGGGACAGTCGAAGAGGAGTCCGGGCGTGCAAAACATGAAAACGGGACAGGACACCCTCGGTACCGCTGACAACGAGTCCGGTTGTGCTAAACAAGAAAACGGGACCGCACGCCCTCGGTCCCGCCGAAAACGAGTTTGGGAGCACAAAATATGAAAACGGGACCCGACGCACTCGGTACCGCCGAAAACGAGTCTGGGCGCACAAAACATGAAAACGGGACCCGACGCCCTCGGTACCGTCGAAAACGAGTCCGGGAGCGCAAAACATGAAAACCGCACCCAACGCCCTCGGTACCGCCAAAAACGAGTCCGGGGGCGCAAAACATGAAAACGGGACCCGACGCCCTCGGTACTGCCGAAAATGAGTCCGTGCGCGCAAAACATGAAAACGTGACCCGACGCCCTCGGTACGGCCGAAAACGAGTCCGGGAGCGCAAAACAAGAAAACGGGACTCGACGCCCTCCGAACTGCCGAAAAAGAGTCCGGAGCGCAAAACATGAAAATGGGACCCGACGACCTTTTATTCCGCCGAAAACGAGTCAGGGCGCGCAAAACATGAAAACGGGACACGACGCACTCGGCACCGCCGAAAACGAGTCCGTTAGAGCAAAACTTGAAAACAACACCCGACGCCATCGGGACAGTCCAAGAGGAGTCCGGGCGCGCAAAACATGAAAACGGGACAGGACACCCTCGGTACCGCCGACAACGAGTCCCGGCACGCAAACCATTAAAACTGGACCCGGCGCCCTCAATACCGCCGAAAACGAGTCCGGGAGCATAGAACATGAAAACGGAACCCGACGCACTTGGCACTGCCGAAAAAGAGTCGGGAGCGCAAAACATGAAAACTTGATCCGGCGCCCTCGGTACCGCCAAGATTGAGTCCGGGCACGCAAAATATTAAAACAGGACCCGACACCCTCGGTACCGCCGAAAACGAGTCTGGGCGTACAGAACATGAAAACGGGACTCGACGCACTCGGCACCGCCGAAAATGAGTCCGGGAGCACAAAACATTATAATGGGTCCCGACGCCCTCGGCACCGCCGAAAATAATTCCGGGAGCGCAAAACATGTAAACGGGATCCGGCGCCCTCGTTACCGCCAAAAATGAGTCCGGGCGGGCAAAACATGAAAACGTAAAACGGTACCCGACGCCCTCGGTACCGCCGAAAACGAGTCTGTGAGTGCAAAACATGAAAAAGGGACCATACGCACTCAGTACCGCCGAAAATGAGTCTGGGTGTGCTAAACAAGAAATCGGGACCGCACGCCCTCGGTACCGCCGAAAACGAGTTCAGGAGCACAAAATATGAAAACAGAACCCGGCGCACTTGGCACCACCGAAAACGTGTCCGGGAGCACAAAACATGAAAACGGGACCCGACGCCCACGGTACCGCTGAAAATGAGTCCGGACGCGCAAAACATGAAAACGGGACCCGACGCCCTCGCATCGCCGAAACAGTCCGGCGCGCAAAACATGAAAACGGGACCGGACGCCCTCGTGCGCCGAAAACGAGTCCGGCGCGCAAAACATGAAACGACGTGACCGACGCTCCCCGGACCGTAAAGAAACGAGTCCGGGAGTGCAAAACATGAAAACGGGACACGACTCCCTCGGTATCGCCGAAAACCCAGTCCGGGCGTGCAAAACATGAAATAGGGACCCGACGCCCTCGGTACCGCCGAAAATGAGTCCCGGCCGGCAAAACATGAAAACCGGACCCGACGCCCTCAGTACCGCCGAAAACGAGTCCGGGAGCACAAAACATGAAAACGGAACCCGACGCACGCGGCACTGCCGGAAACGAGTCCGGGAGCACAAAACATGAAAACGGGACTCGACCCCTTCCGTACCGCTGAAAATGAATCCGGGGGCGCAAAACATGAAAATGGGACCCGACGACCTCGGTACCGCCGAAAACGGGACACGACGCAAAATATGAAAACGGGACACGACGCACTCGGCACCGCCGAAAATGAGTCCGTGCGCGCAAAACATGAAAACGAGACCCGACGCCGCGGTACAGCCGAAAACGAGTCCGGGAGTGCAAAACATGAAAACGGGACACGACTCCCTCGGTATCGCCGAAAACCCAGTCCGGGCGTGCAAAACATGAAATAGGGACCCGACGCCCTCGGTACCGCCGAAAATGAGTCCCGGGCCGCAAAACATGAAAACGGGACCCGGCGCCCTCGGTACCGCCGAAAACGAGTCCGGGAGCACAAAACATGAAAACGGAACCCGACGCACGCGGCACTGCCGAAAACGAGTCCGGGAGCACAAAACATGAAAAAGGGACTCGACCCCTTCCGTACCGCTGAAAATGAGTCCGGGGGCGCAAAACATGAAAATGGGACCCGACGACCTCGGTACCGCCGAAAACGGGACACTACGCACTCGGCACCGCCGAAAACAAGTCCGGGAGCGGAAAACTTGAAAACGGCACCCGACGCCATCGGGACAGCCGAGAATGAGTCCTGGCAAGCAAAACAGTCCAATTTTCTTGTTTTGCACTCCCGGACTCATTTTCGGCGGTTACGGGTGCGTCGGGTTCCGTTTTCATGTTTTGGCTCCGAATCGAATCGTTCTACGGCGGTGCGAGGGCGCCGGTCCCGTTTTCATGTTTTGCGCTCCCGGACTCATTTTCGGCGGTAGCGAGGGCGTCGGGTCCCGTTTTCATGTTTTGCACTATCGGACTCGTTTTCAGTGGAAACAAGGGCGTCCGGACTCGTTTTCGGCGGTACCGAGGGCGTCGGGTCCCATTTACATGTTTTGTGTGCCCGGACACGTTTTCGGCGGTACCTAGGGCGTCGGGTCCCGTTTTCATGTTTTGTGTGCCCGGACTCGTTTTCGGCGGTACCTAGGGCGTCGGGTCCCGTTTTCATGTTTTGCGCTACCAGACTCATTTTCGGCGGTACCGTGGGCGTCGGGTCCCGTTTTCGTGTTTTGCGCTCCCGGACTCGTTCTCGGCGGTACCAAGGGCGTCGGGTACCGTTTTCATGTTTTGTGCTCCCGAAATCGGCTTCAGTGGTACCGAGGGCGTCGGGTCCCGTTTTCAAGTTTTTGCTCCCGCACTCGTCTTCGGCGGTAGCGAGGGCGTCGGGTCACGTTTTCATGTTTTTAGCACCCGGACTCGTTTTTGGCGGTACCAAGGGCGTCGGGTCCCGTTTTCAAGTTTTTCGCCCCCAGACTCGTGTGCGTCGGGTATCGAGGGCGTGAGGTCTCGTCTTCATGTTTTGCACACCCGGACTCATTTTCGGCGGTACCTAGGGCGTAGGGTCCCTTTGTCATGTTTTGTGCTCCCGGACTAGTTTTCGGCGGTACCAAGAGCGTCGGGTCCCGTTTTTCATGTTTTGCGCGCCCGAACTCATATCCGGAGGTATCGGGGACGTCGGGTCCCTTTTTTTGTTTTGCGCGCCCAGACTCATTTTCGACGGTTTCGAGGGCATCGTGTCTCGTTTTCATGTTTTGTGCTCCCGGACTTGTTTTTGGTAGTGCCGAGTGTGTCGGTTTTCATTTTCATGTTTTGTTCTCCCGAACTCGTTCTAAGTGGTACCGAGGCGTGAGGTCCCGTTTTCATGTTTTGCGCGTCCGGACTCATTTTCGGCGGTACCGAGGGCCCCGGGTCCCGTTTTCATGTTTTGCGCTCCCGGACTCGCTTTCGGCGGTATCTAGGGCGTCGGGTCCCGTTTTCATGTTTTGCCCGCCCGTACTCGTTTTAGGCTTTACCGAGGGTGTCGTCTCCCGTTTTCATGTTTTCTGCTCCCGGACTCATTTTCGGCGGTACCAAGGACGTGAGCTCCCATTTTCATGTATTGCGCTCCTGAACTCATTTTCGGCGGAACCGAGGGCGTCGGGTCCCGTTTTCATGTTTTTAGCCCCCGGACTCATTTTTGGAGGAACCGGGGACGTCGGGTCCCATTTACTTGTTTTGCGCGCCCGCACTCATTTTCGGCGGTTACGAGTGCGTCGGGTTCCGTTTTTGAATGTTTTGTGCTCCCGGACTCATTTTCGGCGGTGCCGAGTGCGTCGGGTTCTGTTTTCATGTTTTGAGCTCCCTGACTCGTTTTCAGTGGTAACGAGGGCGTGAGGTGCCGTTTTCATGTTTTGCGCGACTAGACTCGTCTTCGGTGGTAGCGAGGGCGTCGGGTTCCGTTTTCACATTTTGCGCGACCGGACTCGTTTTCGGAGGTACCGGGGGCGTCGTGTCCCGTTTTCATGTTTTGTGCCCTCGTACTCATTTTCGGCGGTGTCGAGTGCGTCGAGTTCCATTTTCATGTTTTGTGCTCGCGGACTCGTTTTCGGCGGTTACGAGTGCGTCGGGTTTCGTTTTCATGTTTTGTGCTCCCGGAATCGTGTACGGCGGTACCGAGGGCGCCGGGTCCCGTCTTCATGTTTTGCGCTCTCGGACTCATTTTCGGCGGTACCGGGGGCGTCGGGTCTCGTTTTCATGTTTAACGCGCCCAGACTCGTTTTTGCCGGTACCGAGGGCGTCGGGTCTCGTTTTCATGTTTTGCGCACCCGGACTCATTTTCCACGGTACCAAGGGCGTCGTGTCCCATTTTCATGTATTGTGCTCCCGGACTCGTTTTCGGCGGTACCTAGGGCGTCGGGTCCCGTTTTCATGTTTTGCGCTCCCGGAATCGTCTTCGGCGGTACCGAGCGCGTCGGGTCCCGTTTTCATGTTTTACGCGCTCAGACTTATTTTCGGCGGTAGCGAGGGCGCCGGGTCCCGTTTTCATGTTTTGTGCGGTCGGATTCATTTTCGGCAATACCGAGGGCGTCGGGTCCCGTTTTCATGTTTTCGGATCGTTTCGGAGGTAGCGGGCGTCGAGTCCCGTTTTTAGCGCCCGGACTCGTTTTCGGCGGCACCGAGGGCGTCGGGTCCCGTTTTCATGTTTTGCGCGCCCGGACTCGATTTCGACGGTACCGAGGGTGTTGGGTCCCGTTTTCATGTTTTTGCGCGCCCCGACTTTTTTCGGCGGTCCCGAGGGCGTCGGGTCCACTTTTCATGTTTTGCGCGCCCGGACTCATTTCTGGCGGTACCGAGGGCGCCGGGTCCCGTTTTCATGTTTTGTGCGGTCGGACTCGTTTTCGGCGGTACCGAGGGCGCCGGGTCCCGTTTTCATGTTTTGCGCTCCCGCATTCGTTTTCGGCGGTGCCGAGGGCGTCGAGTCCCGTTTTCATGTTTTGCGCTCGCGGACTCGTTTTCGGCGGTACCGAGGGCGTCAGGTCCCGTTTTCATGTTTAACGCGCCCAGACTCGTTTTTGCCGGTACCGAGGGCGCCGGGTCTTATTTTCATGTTTTCCGCACCCGGACTCATTTTCCACGGTACCGAGGGCGTCGTGTCCCATTTTCAAGTATTGTGCTCCCGGACTCGTTTTCGGCGGTACCTAGGGCGTCGGGTCCCGTGTTCATGTTTTGCGCTCCCGAACTCGTTTTCGGCGGTAACGAGGGCGTCGGGTCCCGTTTTAATGTTTTACGCGCTCAGACTTATTTTCGGCGGTACCGAGGGCGCCGGGTCCCGTTTTAATGTTTTGTGCGGTCGGATTCGTTTTCGGCAATACCGAGGGCGTCGGGTCCCGTTTTCATGTTTTGCGCGACCGGACTCGTTTTCGGAGGTACCGGGGGCGTCGAGTCTCGTTTTCACGTTTTTAGCGCCCGGACTCGTTTTCGGCGGTAGCGAGGGCATCGGGTTCCGTTTTCATGTTTTGCGCGCCTCGACTCTGTTTCGGCGGTACCGAGGGCGTCGGGTCCACTTTTCATGTTTTGCGCGCCCGAGTCATTTTTGGCGGTACCGAGGGCGCCGGGTCCCGGTTTCATGTTTTGTGCAGTCGGACTCATTTTCGGCGGTGCCGAGTGCGTCGGGTTTCGTTTTCATGTTTTGTGCTCCCGGACTAGTTTTCGGAGTTACCGAGGGCGTGTGCTCCCGTTTTCATGTTTTGCGCTCCCGGACTCATTTTCGGCGGTACCGAGGGCGTCGGGTCCCGTTTTCATGTTTAACGCGCCTTGGCTCGTTTTTGCCGGTACCGAGGGCGTCGGGTCTCGTTTTCATGTTTTGCGCGCCCGGACTCATTTTCCGTGGTACCGAGGGCGTCGTGTCCCGTTTTCATGTTTTGCGCGCCCGGACTCGTTTTCAGCGGTAGCGAGGGCGTGGGGTCCCGTTTTCATGTTTTGCGCGCCCGGACTCGTTTTCAGCGGTACCGAGGGCGTGGGGTCCCGTTTTCATGTTTTTGCGCGCCTAGACTTGTTTTCGGCGGTACCGAGGGCGTCGTGTCCACTTTTCATGTTTTGCGCGCCCGGACTCATTTTTGGCGGTCGGATTCGTTTTCGGCAATACCGAGGGCGTCGGGTCCCGTTTTCATGTTTTGCGCGACCGGACTCGTTTTCGGAGGTACCGGGGGCGTCGAGTCCCGTTTTCACGTTTTTAGCGCCCGGACTCGTTTTCGGCGTTACCGAGGGCATCGGGTCCCGTTTTCATGTTTTGCGCGCCCGGACTCATTTTTGGCGGTCGGATTCGTTTTCGGCAATACCGAGGGCGTCGGGTCCCGTTTTCATGTTTTGCGCGACCGGACTCGTTTTCGGAGGTACCGGGGGCGTCGAGTCCCGTTTTCACGTTTTTAGCGCCCGGACTCGTTTTCGGCGTTACCGAGGGCATCGGGTCCCGTTTTCATGTTTTGCGCGCCACGACTCTGTTTCGGCGGTATCGAGTGCGCCGGGTCCCGGTTTCATGTTTTGTGCAGTCGGACTCATTTTCGGCGGCGCCGAGTGCGTCGGGTTCCGTTTTCATGTTTTGTGCTCCCGGACTAGTTTTCGGCGGTACCGAGGGCGTGGGGTCCCGTTTTCATGTTTTTGCGAGCCTAGACTTGTTTTCGGCGGTACCGAGGGCGTCGTGTCCACTTTTCATGTTTTGCGCGCCCGGACTCATTTTTGGCGGTACCGAGGGCGTCGAGTCCCGTTTTCATGTTTTGTGCGGTCGGACTCGTTTTCGGCGGTACCGAGGGCGTTGGGTCCCGATTTCATGTTTTGCGCTCCCGCATTCGTTTTCGGCGGTGCCGAGGGCGTCGTGTCCCGTTTTCATGTTTTGCGCGCCGGACTCGACTCATCGAGGGCGTGGGGTCCCGTTTTCATGTTTTTGCGCGCCTAGACTTGTTTTCGGCGGTACCGAGGGCGTCGTGTCCACTTTTCATGTTTTGCGCGCCCGGACTCATTTTTGGTGGTACCGAGGGCGTCGAGTCCCGTTTTCATGTTTTGTGCGGTCGGACTCGTTTTCGGCGGTACCGAGGGCGTTGGGTCCCGTTTTCATGTTTCGCGCTCCCGCATTCGTTTTCGGCGGTGCCGAGGGCGTTGGGTCCCGTTTTCATGTTTTGCGCTCGCGGACTCGTTTTCGGCGGTACCGAGGGCGTCGGATCCCGTTTTCATGTTTAACGCGCCCAGACTCGTTTTTGCCGGTACCGAGGGCGTCGGGTCTCGTTTTCATGTTTAACGCGCCCAGACTCGTTTTTGCCGGTACCGAGGGCGTCGGGTCCCGTTTTCATGTTTTGTGCGGTCGGACTCATTTTCGGCGGTACCGAGGGCGTTGGGTCCCGTTTTCATGTTTTGCGCTCCCGCATTCGTTTTCGACGGTGCCGAGGACGTCGGGTCCCGTTTTCATGTTTTGCGCTCGCGGACTCGTTTTCGGCGGTAGCGAGGGCGTGAGGTCCCGTTTTCATGTTTTGCGCGACCAAACTCGTTTTCGGCGGTAGCGAGGGCGTCGGGTACCGTTTTCATGTTTTTCGCGCCCAGACTCGTGTGCATCGGGTACAGAGGGCGTGAGGTCCCGTTTTCATGTTTTGCACACCCGGACTCGTTTTCGACCGTACCAGGACTCGTTTTCGACGGTACCAAGGGCGTCGGGTTCTGTTTTCACGTTTTGCGTGAACGGACTCGTTTTAGGAGGTAACGGGGGCGTAGAGTCCCATTTTCTTGTTTTGCACGCCCGACCTCTATTTCGGTGGTACCGAGGGCGTCGTGTCCCGTTTTAATGTTTTGTGCTCCCGGACTCGTTTTCGGCGTTGTCGAGTGCGTCGGGTTCCATTTTCATGTTTTGTGCTCCCGGACTCGTTTTCGGCGGTTACGAGTGCGTCGGGTTCCGTTTTCATGTTTTGTACTCCCGGACTCATTTTCGGCGGTGCCGAGTGCGTCGGGATCAGTTTTCATGTTTTGTGCTCCCGGAATCATTTTCGGCGGTAGCGAGGGCGTCGGGTCCCGATTTCATGTTTTGCGCGCCCGGACTCGGTTTCGGCGGTACCGAGGGAGTTGGGTCCCGTTTTCAAGTTTTTCGCGCCCAGTCTCGTGTGCATCGGGTACCGAGGGCGTGAGGTCCCGTTTTCATGTTTTGTACACCCGGACTCGTTTTCATCGGTACCAATGGCGTCGGGTTCCGTTTTCACGTTTTGCGCGACCAGACTCGTTTCCGGAGGTACCGGGGGCGTCGAGTCCCATTTTCTTGTTTTGCACGCCCGACCTCATTTTCGGCGGTACCGAGGGCGTCGTGCCCCGTTTTCATGTTTTGTGCTCCCGCGTTTTCGGCGTTGTCGAGTGCATTGGGTTGCATTTTCATGTTTTGTTCTCCCGGACTCGTTTTCGGCGGTTACGAGTGCGTCGGGTGCCATTTTCATGTTTTGTGCTCCCGGACTCGTTTTCGGCGGTACCGAGGGCGTCGGGTCCCATTTTCATGTTTTGTGTGCCCAGACTCGTTTTCGGTACCGAGGGCGTCGGGTCCCGTTTTCATGTTTTGCGCGCCCGGACTCGTTTTCGATTGTACCGATGGCGCCGGGTCCCGTTTTCATGTTTTGCGCGCCCGGACTCGTTTTCGGCGGTACCCAGGGCGCGAGGTCCCGTTTTCATGTTTTGGGCCCCCGGACTCGTTTTAGGCGGTAACGAGGGCGCCGGGTCCCGTTTTCATGTTTAACGCGCCCGGACTCATTTTCGGCTTTACCGAGGGTGTCGTCTCCCGTTTTCATGTTTTGTGCTCCCGGACTCATTTTCGGCGGTGCCGAGTGCGTCGGGTTCCGTTTTCCTTTTTTTGTGCTCCCGGACTAGTTTTCGGCGGTACAGAGGGCGTGAGCTCCCGTTTTCATGTTTTGCGCTCCCGGACTCGTTTTCGGCGGTACTGAGGGCGTCGAGTCCCGTTTTCATGTTTTGCGCGCCCGGACTCGTTTTCGGCGACACCGAGGGCGTTGGGTCCCGTTTTCATGTTTTTGCGCGCCCAGACTTGTTTTCGACTGTACCGTGGGCGTCGGGTCCACTTTTCATGTTTTGCGCGCCCGGACTCATTTTTGTCGGTACCGAGGGCGCCGGGTCCCGTTTTCATGTTATGTGTGGTCGGACTCGTTTTCGGCGGTACCGAGGGCGTGGGGTCCCGTTTTCATGTTTTGCGCTCCCGAATTCGTTTTCGGCGGTGCCGAGGGCGTCGGGTCCCGTTTTCATGTTGTGCGCTCTCGGACTCGTTTTCGGCGGTACCGAGGGCGTCAGGTCCCGTTTTCATGTTTAACGCGCCCAGACTCGTTTTTGCCGGTACCGAGGGCGTCGGGTCTCGTTTTCATGTTTTGCGCGCCCGGACACATTTTTCGCAGTACCGAGGGCGTCGTGTCCCGTTTTCATGTTTTGTGCTCCCGGACTCATTGTCGGCGATGCCGAGTGCGACGTGTTCCGTTTTCATGTTTTGAGCACCTTGACTCGTTTTTGGTGGTAACAAGGGCGTGAGGTCCCGTTTACATGTTTTGCGCGACCTAACTCGTTTTTGCCGGTAGCGAGGGCGTCGGGTCCCATTTTCATGTTTTTTACGCCCGGACTCGTGTGCATCGGGTACCGAGGGCGTGAGGTCCCGTTTTCATGTTTTTCAAACCAGGACTCATTTTCGACCGTACCAGGACTCGTTTTCGACGGTACTAAGGGCGACGGGTTCTGTTTTCACATTTTGCGCGAACGGAGGGCGTGAGGTCCCGTTTTCATGTTTTGCGCGCCCGGACTCGTTTTCGGCGGTAGCGAGGGTGTCTTGTCCCGTTTTCATATTTTACGCGCTCAGACTCATTTTCGGCGGTAGCGAGGGCTTCGAGTCCCGTTTTCATATTTTGCGCTCCGAATTCGTTTTCGGTGGTGCCGATGGCGTCGGGTCCCGTTTTCATGTTTAACGCGCCCAGACTCATTTTCGGCTTTACCGAGGGTGTCGTTTCCCGTTTTCATGTTTTGTGCTCCCAGACTCATTTTCGGCGGTGCCGAGGGCGTCGGGTTCCGTTTTCATGTTTTGTGCTCCCGGACTAGTTTTCGGCGTTACCGATGGCGTGAGCTTCCGTTTTCATGTTTTGCGCTCCCGGACTCGTTTTCGGCGGAACCGAGGGCGTCGTGTCCCGTTTTCATGTTTTGCGCGCCCGGACTCGTTTCCGGCGGTACCGAGGGCGTCGGGTCCCTTTTTCACATTTTTCGCACCCGAACTCTTTTTCGGTGGTACACGATGCATCGCGTCCCGTTTTCTTGTTTTGCTTGCTCACATTCTTTTTCGGCGGTACCGAGGGCGTCGGGTCCCGTTTTCATGTTTTTCGCACCCGGACTATTTTTCAGTGGTACCGAGGGCGTCGGGTCCCATTTTCATGTTTTTAGAGCCCGGACTCGTTTTCGGCGGTATTGAGGGCGTCGGGTCCCATTTTCATGTTTTGCGCGCCCTGACTCGTTTTCGGTGGCACCGAGGGCGTCGGGTCTCGTTTTCATTTTTTGCGCGCCCAGACTCATTTTCGGCGGTACCGAGGGCCTCGAGTCTCTTTTTCAAGTTTTGCTCTCCCGAACTCATTTCCGGCAGTACTAAGGGCGTCGGGTCCCGTTTTCACATTTTTCGGTGGTACAGGGTGTGTCTTGTCCCGTTTTCTTGTTTTGCCCGTTCGCATTCTTTTTCGTCGGTATCGAGGGCGTCGGGACTCGTTTTCATGTTTTGCGCTCCCGAATTCGTTTTCGGCGGTACCGAGGGCGTTGGGTCCCATTTTCATGTCTTTTGTGCGCAGACTCATTTTCGGCGGTACCGAGGGCGTCGGGTCCCGTTTACATGTTTTGCGCTCCCGGACTCGTGTGCGTCGGGTACCGAGGGCGTAGGGTCCCTTTTTCAAGTTTTGCGTTCCCAGACTCGTTTTCACGTTTTGCGCGACCGGACTCGTTTCCGGAGGTATAGGGGGCGTCGGGTCCCATTTTATTAATTTGCGCGCCCAGGATTATTTTCGTTTTCATGTTTTGTGCTCCCGGACTTGTTTTCGACGGTGTCGAGTGCGTCGGGTTCCGTTTTTATGTTTTGTGCTCCCGGACTCGTTTTCGGCGGTACCGAGGGCGTCGTTTCCCGTTTCATGTTTTGTGCTCCCGGACTCGTTTTCGGCGGAGCGGAGTGCGTCAGATTCCGTTTTCATGTTTTCTGCTCCAGGAATCGTTTTCGGCGGTACCGAGGGCGCCGGGACCCGTTTTCATATTTTGCGCTCCCGGACTCATTTTCGGCGGTACCGAGGGCATCGAGTCCCATTTTCATGTTTTTTGTGCCCAGACTCATTTTCGGCGGGACCGAGGGCGTCGGGTCCCGTTTTCATGTTGGGTGCTCCGTTTTCGGCTGTACCGAGTGCGTCGGGTTCCGTTTTCATGTTTTGTGCTCCCGGACTCGTTTTCGGCTGTACCGAGGGCGTGATGTCCCGTTTTCATGCTTTTCGCGCCCGGACACGTGTGCGTCGGGTACCGGGGGCGTGAGGTCCCGTTTTCATGTTTTGCACCTCATGACTCTTTTTCGGCGGTACCGAGGGCGTAGGGTCCTTTTTTCATGTTTGGTGCTCCCGGAATCGTTTTCGGCGGTGTCGAGTGCGTCGGGTCCCTTTTTCATGTTTTGTGCTCCCGTACTCGTTTTCGGCGGTGTCGACTGCTTCGGGTCCCTTTTTCATGTTTTGTGCTCCCAAACTCATTTTCGGCATTGCCGAGTGCGTCGGGTTCCGTTTTCATGTTTTGTGCTCTGGGACTCGTTATCGGCGTTACCGAGGGCGCCGAGTCCCGTTTTCATGTTTTGCGCTCCCGGACTTGTTTTTGGCGATACCGAGGCCGACGGGTCCCATTTTCATGTTTTGTGCGCCTTGACTCGTTTTTGGCGGTACTGAGGGCGTGAGGTCCCGTTTTCAAGTTTTGCGCTCCCGAACTCGTTTTTGGCGGTAGCGAGGGCGTCGGGTCCCGTTTTTATGTTTTGCGTGCCCGGACTCATTTTCGGCGGTATCGAGGGCGTCGGGTCCCGTTTTTATGTTTTGCGTGCCCGGACTCGTTTTCGGCGATACCGAGGGCGTCGGGTCCCGTTTTCACATTTTTCGCTCCCGGACTCGTTTTCGGTGGTATAGGGTGTGACGCGTCCCGTTTTCTTATTTTCTCCAATCGCATTCTTTCTCGGCGGTAACGAGGGCGTCGGGTCCCGTTTTCATGTTTTCCGCGTCCGCGTCCGGACGTCGGTCCCGTTTTTATGTTTTGCGTGCCCGGACTCATTTTAGCGAGGGCGTCGGGTCCCGTTTTCATGTTTTGCGTGCCGGACTCGTTTTCGGCGATACCGAGGGCGTCGGTCCCGTTTTCACATTTTTCGCTCCCGGACTCGTTTTCGGTGGTATAGGGTGTGACGCGTCCCGTTTTCTTATTTTCTCCACTCGCATTCTTTCTCGGCGGTAACGAGGGCGTCGGGTCTCGTTTTCATGTTTTCCGCGCCCGGACTCGTTTTCGGCGGTACCGATGGCGACTGGTCCCGTTTTCATTTTTTGCATACCCGGACTCGTTTTCGGCGGTGCCGAGTGCGTCGGGTTCTGTTTTCATGTTTGGCGCGCCCGGACTTGTTTTCGGCGGTATCGAGGGCTTCGGGTCCAGTTTTCATGTTTTGCGCTCACGAACTCATTTTTGGCGGTACCGAGGGCGCCGGGTCTCGTTTTCATGTTTTTCGGCGGTGCCGAGGGCGCTAGGTCCCGTTTTCATGTTTTGCGCTCTCGGAGTCATTTTCGGCGGTACCGAGGGCGTCGGGTCCCGTTTTCATGTTTAACGCGCCCAGACTCTTTTTCGCCGGTACCGAGGTCGTCGGGTCTCGTTGTCATGATTTGCGCGCCCGGACTCATTTCGGCGGTACCGAGGGCGTCGTGTCCCATTTTCACGTTTTTTGCTCCCGGACTCATTTTCGTCGGTGCCGAGTGCGTTAGGTTCCGTTTTCATGTTTTGAGCTCCCTATCTCGTTTTTGGCGATAACGAGGGCGTGAGGTCTCATTTTCATGTTTTGCGCGCCCGGAGTCATTTTCGGCGGTGCCGAGTGCGTCGGGTTCCGTTTTCATGTTTTGTGCTCCCGGACTCGTTTTCGGCGGTACCGAGGGCGTGAGGTCCCGTTTTCAAGATTTGCGCGCCCAGACTCGTGTGCGTCGGGTGCCGAGAGCGCGAGGTCCTGTTTTCATGTTTTGCACCCCCGGACTCGTTTTGGCGATAGCGAGGGCATAGGGTCCCTTTTTCATGTTTTGTGCTCCCGGACTCGTTTTCGGCGGTGTCGAGTGCGTCGGGTTCCGTTTTCATGTTTTGTGCTCCCGGACTCATTTTTGGCGGTACCGAGGGCGTGAGGACCCGCTTTCATGTTTTGCGCGCCCAGGCTCGTGTGCGTCGGGTACCGAGGGCGCGAGGTCCCGTTTTCATGTTTTGCACCCCTGGACTCGTTTTTGGCGATACCGAGGGCATAGGGTCCCTTTTTCATGTTTTGTTCTCCCTTTTCGGCGGTGTCGAGTGCGTCGGGTCCCTTTTTTATGTTTTGTGCTCTCGGACTCGTTTTCTGCGGTGACGAGTGTGTCGGGTTCCGTTTTCATGTTTTGTGCTCCCGGACTCGTTTTCGGCGGTGCCGAGTGCGACGGGTTCCGTTTTCATGTTTTCTGCCCGACTCATTAACGGCGTTACCGAGGGCGTCGGGTCTCGTTTTCATCTTTTGCGCTCCCGGACTCGTTTTCGGTGGTACCGAGGGCGTCAGGTCCCTTTCTCATGTTTTGCGCTCCTGGACTCGTTTTCGGCGGTACTGAGGGTGCCGGGTCCCGTTTTCATGTTTTGCGCGCCCGGACTAGTTTTCGGCGGTACCGAGGGCGCCGGGTCTCGTTTTCATGTTTTGTGCGGTCGGACTCGTTTTCGGCGGTACCGAGGGCGTCGGGTCCCATTTTCATGTTTTGCGCTCCGAGATTCATTTTCGGCGGTGCCAAGGGCGCGTGTCCCGTTTTCACATTTTGCGCGACCGGACTCGTTTCCGGAGGTACCAGGGGCGTCGGGTCCCATTTTCTTGTTTTGAGTGCCCGGACTCATTTTCGCCGGTACCGAGGGTGTCGGGTCTCGTTTTCATGTTTTGCGCGCCCGTACTCATTTTTGGCGGTACCGAGAGCGTCGTGTCCCGTTTTCAAGTTTTGGGCTCTCGAACTCATTTTCGGCGGTGCCGATTGCGTCGGGTCCCGTTTTCATGTTTTTCGCGCCCGGACTCGTTTTCGACGGTAGTGAGGGCGTCGGGTCCCGTTTTCATGTTTTTCGCGCCCAGACTCGTGTGCGTCGGGTACTGAGGGCGTGAGGTACCGTTTTCATGTTTTGCGCACCAAGACTCGTTTTCGGCGGTACCGAGGGCGTAGGGTCCCTTTTTCATGTTTTGCACTCCTGGACTCGTTTTCGACGGTACCAAGGGCGCTGTGTCCCGTTTTCACGATTTACGCGACCGGACTCGTTTTCCGGAGGTACCGGGGGGGTCGGCTCCCATTTTCTTGTTTTGCGCGCCCGGCCTCATTTTCAGCGGTACAAAGTTCGTCGTGTCCCGTTTTCATGTTTTGTGCTCCCGGACTCATTTTCGGCGGTGTCGAGTGGGTCGGGTTCCGTTTTCATGTTTTATGCTCCCGGACTCGTTTTTGGCGTTAACGAGTGCGTCGGGTTCAGTTTTCATGTTTTGTGTTTCTCGGAGTGCGTCGGGTTCGTTTTTGTTTTGTGGCGTGCGGCGTTACGAGGGCGCCGTGGAGTCGAGGGAGTCGGGTCCCATTTTCACGTTTTGTGCTCCCGGACTCATTTTTGGCGGTGCGAAGGGCGCATGTCTCGTTTTCACATTTTGCGTGACCGGACTCGTTTCCGGAGGTACCGGGGGCGTCGGGTCCCATTTTCTTGTTTTGAGTGCCCGGACTCATTTTCGCCGGTACCGAGGGTGTCGGGTCTCGTTTTCATGTTTTGCGCGCCCGTACTCATTTTTCGCGGTACCGAGAGCGTCGTGTCCCGTTTTCGAGTTTTGTGCTCTCGAACTCATTTTCGGCGGTGCCGAGTGCGTCGGGTCCCGTTTTCATGTTTTTCGCGCCCGGACTCTTTTTCGGCGGTAGCGAGGACGTCGAGGTCCCGTTTTCATGTTTTGCGCACCCCGACTCGTTTTCGGCGGTACCGAGGGCGTGAGGTCCCGTTTTCATGTTTTGCGCACCCAGACTCGTTTTCGGCGGTAACGAGGGCGTGAGGTCTCGTTTTCATGTTTTGCGCACCCAGACTCGTTTTCGGCGAAACCGAGGGCGTAGGGTCCCTTTTTCATGTTTTGCACTCCTTGACTCGTTTTCGACGGTACCAAGGGCGCCGTGTCCCGTTTTCACGATTTACGCTACCGGACTCGTTTCCGGAGGTACCGGGGGCGTCGGGTCTCATTTTCTTGTTTTGAGTGCCCGAACTCATTTTCGCCGGTACCGAGGGTCTCGGGTCTTGTTTTCATGTTTTGCGCGCCCGTACTCATTTTCGGCGGTACCGAGAGCGTCGTGTCCCGTTTTCAAGTTTTGTGCTCTCGAACTCATTTTCGGCGGTGCCGAGTGCGTCGGGTTCCGTTTTCATGTTTTGAGCTCTCGGACTCGTTTTCGGCGGTAACGAGTGCGTCGGGTTCAGTTTTCATCTTTTGTGCTCCCGGACTCGTTTTCGGCGGTGCCGAGTGCGTCGGGTTCCGTTTTCATGTTTTGTGCTGTCGGAATCGTTTTCGGCGTTACCGAGGGCGCCGGGTCCCGTATTCATGTTTTGCGCTCCCGGACTCGTTTTTGGCGGTACCGAGGGCGTCAGGTCCCATTTTCACGTTTTGTGCTCCCGGACTCATTTTCGGCGGTGTCGAGTGCGTCAGGTTCCATTTTCTTGTTTTGAGCTCCCTGTCTCCTTTTCGGTGATGACGAGGGCGTGAGGTCCCGTTTTCATGTTTTGTGCGCTCGGATTCATTTTCGGCAGTGCCTTGTGCGGGTTCCGTTTTCATGTTTTGTGCTCCCGGACTCGTTTTCGACGGTACCGAGGGCGTGAGGTCCCGATTTCATGTTCTTCGCGCCCAGACTCGTGTTTGTCGGGTACCGAGGGCGCGAGGTCCCATTTTCATGTTTTGCAACTCCGGACTCATTTTTGGCGATACCGAGGGCATAGGGTCCCTTTTTCATGTTTTGCGCTCCCGGACTCATTTTCGGCGGTGTCGAGTGCATGGGGTCCCTTTTTTATGTTTTGTGCTCCCGGACTCATTTTCTACGGTGTCGAGTGCGTCAGGTTTCGTTTTCATGTTTTGTGCTCCCGGACTCGTTTTCGGCGGTGCCAATTACATCGGGTTCCGTTTTCATATTTTGTGCTCCCGGACTCATTTTCGGCGGTGCCGAGTGCGTCGGGTTCCGTTTTCATGTTTTGTGCTCCCAGACTCATTTTCGGTGGTATCGAGGGCGTGAGGTCCCGTTTTCATGTTTTGCGCGCCCAGAGTCATTTTCGGCGGTACCGAGGGCGTCGTGTAACGTTTTCATGTTTTGTGCTCCCGGATTCGTTTTCAGCGGTGTCGAGTGCGTCGAGTTCCGTTTTCATATTTTGTGCGACCGGACTCGTTTTCGGCGGTGCCGAGTGCGTCATGTTCCGTTTTCATGTTTTTATCGCGGAATCGTTTTCGGCGTTACCGAGGGCGCCGGGTCCCGTATTCATGTTTTGCGCTCCCGGACTCGTTTTTGGCGGTACCGAGGGCGTCGGGTCCCATTTTCACGTTTTGTGCTCCCGGACTCATTTTCGGCGGTGTCGAGTGCGTTAGGTTCCATTTTCATGTTTTGAGCTCCCTGTCTCGTTTTCGGTGATGACGAGGGCGTGAGGTCCCGTTTTCATGTTTTGTGCGCTCGGATTCATTTTCGGCAGTGCCTTGTGCGGGTTCCGTTTTCATGTTTTGTGCTCCCGGACTCGTTTTCGACGGTACCGAGGGCGTGAGGTCCCGATTTCATGTTCTTCGCGCCCAGACTCGTGTTTGTCGGGTACCGAGGGCGCGAGGTCCCATTTTCATGTTTTGCACCTCCGGACTCATTTTTGGCGATACCGAGGGCATAGGGTCCCTTTTTCATGTTTTGCGCTCCCGGACTCATTTTCGGCGGTGTCGAGTGCATGAGGTCCCTTTTTTATGTTTTGTGCTTCCGGACTCGTTTTCTACGGTGTCGAGTGCGTCAGGTTTCGTTTTCATGTTTTGTGCTCCCAGACTCGTTTTCGGCGGTGCCAATTACATCGGGTTCCGTTTTCATATTTTGTGCTCCCGGACTCATTTTCGGCGGTGCCGAGTGCGTCGGGTTCCGTTTTCATGTTTTGTGCTCCCAGACTCATTTTCGGTGGTATCGAGGGCGTGAGGTCCCGTTTTCATGTTTTGCGCGCCCAGAGTCATTTTCGGCGGTACCGAGGGCGTCGTGTAACGTTTTCATGTTTTGTGCTCCGGATTCGTTTTTTCGGCGGTGTCGAGTGCGTCGAGTTCCGTTTTCATATTTTGTGCGACCGGACTCGTTTTCGGCGGTGCCGAGTGCGTCATGTTCCGTTTTCATGTTTTTATCCCGGAATCGTTTTCGGCAGGACTGAGGGCGTCGGGTACCGTTTTCATGTTTTGCGCGTCCGGACTCATTTCCGACGGTAGCGAGGCCGTCAGATCCCGTTTTAATGTTTAGCGTGCCCGAACTCATTTTCGACGATACCGAGGGCGTCGGGACCCGTTTTCATGTTTTGCACGGCCAGACTCAATTTCGGCAGTACCGAGGGCGTCAGGTCCCGTTTTCATGTTTTGCGCATCCGGACTCATTTTCGGCGGTACCGAGGGCGCCGGGTCCCATTTGCATGTTTTGCGCTCCCAAACTCTTTTTCGGCGGTACCGAGGGCGTCGGGTCCCGTTACCATGTTTTGCTCTCCCGGACTCATTTTCAGCGGTACCGAGGGCGTTGTGTCCCGTTTTCATGTTTTGTGCTCCCGGACTCGTTTTCGGCGGTGTCGAGTGCGTCGGGTCCCTTTTTCATGTTTTGTGCTCCCGGACTCGTTTTCGATGGTATAGGGTGCGTCGCGTCCCGTTTTCTTATTTTGTCCGCTCGCATTCTTTTTCGCAGGTACCGAGGGCGTCGTGTCCCGTTTTCATGTTATTTGCGCTCGGACTCGTTTTTGGCGGTACCGAACGCGTCGGGTCCCGTTTTCATGTTTTGCGCTCCCAGACTCATTTTCGGCGGTACCGAGGGCGTGAGGTCCCGTTTTCATTTTTTGCATAACCGGACTCATTTTCTGTGGTACGGAGGGCGTTGGGTCCCGTTTTCATGTTTTTTCCCTCCCGGATCGTTTTCGGCCTTACCGAGGGTGTCGTCTCCCGTTTTCATGTTTTGTGCTCCCGGAATCATTTTCGGCGGTGCCGAGTGCGTCGGGTTCCGTTTTCATGTTTTGTGCTCCCGGACTCATTTTTGGCGGTATCGAGGGCGTGAGGACCCGCTTTCATGTTTTGCGCGCCCAGACTCGTGAGCGTCGGGTACCGAGGGCGCGAGGTCCCGTTTTCATGTCTTGCACCCCGGACTCGTTTTTGGCGATACCGAGGGCATAGGGTCCCTTTTTCATGTTTTGTGATCTCGGACTCGTTTTCGGCGGTGTCGAGTGCGTAGGGTCCCTTTTTTATGTTTTGTGCTCCCGGACTCGTTTTCTGCGGTGTCGAGTGCGTCGGGTTCCGTTTTCATGTTTTGTGCTCCCGAACTCGTTTTCGGCGGTGCCGATTACATCGAGTTCTGTTTTCATATTTTGTGCTCCCGGACTCATTTTCGGCGGTGCCGAGTGCGACGGGTTCCGTTTTCATGTTTTGTGCTATGGGACTCATTTTCGGTGGTACCGAGGGCGTCGGGTCCCTTTTTCATGTTTTGCGCTCCCGGACTCGTTTTCGGCGGTACCGAGGGTGCCGGGTCCCGTTTTTATGTTTTGCGCGCCCGGACTTGTTTTCGGTGGTACCGAGGGCGTCGGGTCCAGTTTTCATATTTTGCGCGCCCGATCTCCTTTTCGGCGGTACTAAGGGCGCCGGGTCACGTTTTCATGTTTTGTGCGGTCGGACTCGTTTTCGGCGGTACCGGGGGCGTCGGGTCCCATTTTCTTGTTTTGAGTGCCCGGACTCATTTTCGCTGGTACCGATGGTGTCGGGTCTCGTTTTCATGTTTTGCGCGCCCGTACTTATTTTCGGCGGTACCGAGAGCGTCGTGTCCCGTTTTCAAGTTTTGTGCTCTCGAACTCATTTTCGGCGGTGCCGAGTGCGTCGGGTCCCGTTTGCATGTTTTTCGCGCCCGGACTCGTTTTCGGCGGTAGCTAGGGCGTCGGGTCCCGTTTTCATGTTTTTCGTGCCCAGACTCTTGTGCGTCAGGTACTGAGGGCCTGAGGTCCCGTTTTCATGTTTTGCGCACCAAGACTCATTTTCGGCGGTACCGAGGGCGTAGGGTCCCTTTTTCATGTTTTGCACTCCTGGACTCGTTTTCGACGGTACCAAGGGCATCGTGTCCCATTTTCACGATTTACGCGACCGGACTCGTTTCCAGAGGTAGCGGGTGCGTCGTGTCTCATTTTCATGTTTTGTGCTCCCGGACTCGTTTTCGGCGGTGTCGAGTGGGTCGGGTTCCGTTTTCATGCTTTGTGCTCGCGGACTCGTTTTCGGCGGTAACGAGTGCGTCGGGTTCAATTTTCATGTTTTGTGCTCCCGGACTCGTTTTCGGCGGTGCCGAGTGCGTCGGGTTCCATTTTCATGTTTTGTGCTCTCCGAATCCTTTTCGGCGTTACCGAGGGCGCCGGGTCCGTTTTCATGTTTTGCGCTCCCGGACTCATTTTTAGCGATACCGAGGGCATAGGGTCCCTTTTTCATGTTTTGTGCTCCCGGACTCGTTTTCGGCGGTGTCGAGTGCGTAGGGTCCCTTTTTCATGTTTTGTGCTCCCGGACTCGTTTTCTGCGGTACCGAGGGCGTGAGGTCCCATTTTCTTGTTTTGCCTGTCCAGACTCATTTTCGGCGGTGCCGAGTGCGTCGGGTTCCGTTTTCATGTTTTGTGCTCCCGGACTCGTTTTCGGCGGTGCCGATTACATCGGGTTCCGTTTTCATATTTTGTGCTTCCGGACTCATTTTCGGCGGTGCCGAGTGCGACGGGTTCGGTTTTCATATTTTGTGCTCCGGAACTCATTAATGGCGTTACCGAGGGCGTCGGGTCTTGTTTTCATGTTTTGCGCTCCCGGACTCATTTTCGGCGGTACCGAGGTCACCGGGTCACTTTTTCAAGTTTTGCGCTCCCCGGACTTATTTCCGGCAGTACTGAGGGCGTCGGGTCCCGTTTTCACATTTTTCGCTCACGGACTCGTTTTCGGTGGTACAGGGTGCGTCGCGTCCCGTTTTCTTATTTTGTCCGCTCGCATTCTTTTTCGCCGGTATCGAGGGCATCGGGTCCCGTTTTCATGTTATCCGCGCTCGGACTCGTTTTCAGCGGTACCAAACGCGTCGGGTCCCGTTTTCATGTTTTGTGCTCCCATACTCATTTTCGGTAGTACCGAGGGCGTGAGGTCCCGTTTTCATTTTTTGCACACCCGGACTCATTTTCTGTGGTACGGAGGGCGTCGGGTCGCTTTTTCATGTTTTTCCCTCCCGGAATCGTTTTCGGGCGTACCGAGGGTGTCGTCTCCCGTTTTCATGTTTTGTGCTCCCGGACTCATTTTCGGCGGTGCCGTGTGCGTCGGGTTCCGTTTTCATGTTTTGTGCTCCCGGACTCATTTTCGGCGGTATCGAGGGCGTGAGGACCCGTTTTCATGTTTTGCGCTCCTAGATTCTTTTTCGGCGGTGTGAAGGGCGCAGGTCCCGTTTTCACATTTTGCGCGACCGGACTCGTTTCCAGAGGTACCGGGGGCGTCGGGTCCCATTTTCTTGTTTTGAGTGCCCGGACTCATTTTCGCAGGTACCGAGGGTGTCGGGTCTTGTTTTCATGTTTTGCGCGCCCGTACTCATTTTCGGCGGTTCCGAGAGCGTCGTGTCCCGTTTTCAAGTTTTGTGCTCTCGAACTCATTTTCGGCGGTGCCGAGTGCGTCGGGTCCCGTTTTCATGTTTTTCACGCCCAGACTCGTGTGCGTCGGGTACTGAGGGCGTGAGGTCCCGTTTTCATGTTTTGCGCACCCAGACTCACTTTCGGCGGTACCGAGGGCGTAGGGTCCCTTTTTCATATTTTGCACTCCTGGACTCGTTTTCGACGGTACCACGGGCGTCGTGTCCCGTTTTCACGATTTACGCGACCGGACTCGTTTCGGAGGCACCGGGGGCGTCAGGTCCCATTTTCTTGTTTTGCGCGCCCGGCCTCATTTTCAGCGGTACAAAGGGCGTCGTGTCCTCTTTTCATGTTTTGTGCTCCCAGACTCGTTTTCGATTGTGTCGAGTGGGTCGGGTTCTGTTTTCATGTTTTGTGCTCGCGGACTCATTTTCGGCGGTAACGAGTGCGTCGGGTTCAGTTTTCATGTTTTGTGCTCCCGGACTCGTTTTCGGCGGTGCCGAGTGCGTCGGGTTCCGTTTTCATGTTTTGTGCTCTCGGAATCGTTTTCGGCGTTACCGAGGGCGCCGGGTCCCGTTTTCATGTTTTGCGCTACCGAACTAGTTTTCGGCAGTACCGAGGGCGTCGGGTCCGATTTTCACGTTTTGTGCTCCCGGACTCAATTTCGGCGGTGTCGAGTGCGTCAGGTTCCGTTTTCAAGTTTTGAGCTCCCTGTCTCGTTTTCGGTGATAACGAGGGCGTGAGGTCCCGTTTTCATGTATTGCGCGCCCGGAGTCATTTTGGGCGGTGCCGAGTGCGGGTTTCGTTTTCATATTTTGTGCTCCCGGACTCATTTTCGGCGGTGCCGAGTGCGTCGGGTACCGTTTTCATGTTTTGTGCTCCCAGACTCATTTTCGGTGGAATCGAGGGCGTGAGGTCCCGTTTTCATGTTTTGCGCGCCCGGAGTCATTTTCGGCGGTACCGAGGGCGTCGAGTAACGTTTTCATGTTTTGTGCTCCCGGAATCGATTTCGGCGGTGTCGAGTGCGTCGGGTTCCGTTTTCAAGTTTTGTGCTACCGGACTCCTTTTCGGCGGTGCCGAGTGCGTCATGTTCCGTTTTCATGTTTTGTGCTCCCGGAATCGTTTTCGGCGGTGTCGAGTGCGTTGGGTTCCGTTTTCATGTTCTGTGCTACCGGACTCGTTTTCGGCAGTGCCGAGTGCGTCATGTTCCGTTTTCAGGTTTTTGTGCTCACGGAATCATTTTCGGCAGTACCAAGGGCGTCGGGTCCCGTTTTCATGTTTTGCGCGTCCAGACTCATTTCCGGCGGTAGCAAGGGCGTCAGATCCCGTTTTAATGTTTAGCGTGCCCGAACTCATTTTCGACGATACCGAGGGCGTCCGGTCCCGTTTTCATGATTTGCGCGGCCAGACTCATTTTCGGCAGGACCGAGTGCGTCAGGTCCCGTTTTCATGTTTTGCGCACCCGGACTCATTTTCGGCGGTACCGAGGGCGCCGGGTCCCATTTGCATGTTTTGCGCTCCCAAATTCTTTTTCGGCGGTACCGAGGGCGTCGAGTCCCGTTTCCATGTTTTGCTCGCCCGGACTCGTTTTCGGCGGTACCGAGGGCGTCGTGTCTCGTTTTCATGTTTTGTGCTCCCGGACTCGTTTTCGGCGGTGTCGAGTGCGTCGGGGTCCATTTTCATGATTTGTGCTCCCGAACATGTTTTCGGCGGTACCGAGGGCGTGAGGTCCCGTTTTCTTGTTTTGCGCGTCCGGACTCATTTTCGGCGGTGCCGAGGGCGTCTAGTCCCGTTTTCATGTTTTGTGCTCCCGAACTCGTTTTCGGCGGTACCGAGGGCATCGTGTCTCGTTTTCATGTTTTGTGCTCCCAGACTCGTTTTCGGCGGTATAGATGGCGTCGGGTCCCGTTTTCTTGTTTGTCCTCTCGGAATCGGCTTCGGCGGTACTTAGGGCGTCGGGTTCCGATTTCATGTTTTGTTCTCCCGGACATGTTTTCGGCGGTGCCGAGTGCGTCGGATTCCGATTTCATTTTTTGTGCTCCCGGACTCGTTTTCGGCGGTGCCGAGTGTGTCTGGTTCTGTATTCATGTTTTGTGCTCCCAGACTCGTTTTCGCCGGTACCGAGGGCGTCGGATTCCGTTTTCATGTTTTGTGCTCCCGGAATCATTTTCGGCGGTACCGAGGGCGTCGGGTCAGGTTTTCATGTTTTGCGCGCCCGAACTCGTTTCCGGCGGTACCGAGGGCGTCGGGTCCCTTTTCCATGTTTTGCGCGCTTGAACTCCTTTTCGGCCGTACCGAGGGCGTCAGGTCCCTTTTTCATGTTTTGCGCGGCCGGACTCATTTTCGGCGGTAGCGAGGGCGTCGGGTCTCGTTTTCATGTTTTGCGCTCCCGGACTCATTTTCGGCGGTACCGAGGGCGTCGTGTCTCGTTTTAATGTTTTGTGCTCTCGGACTCGTTTTCGGCAGTGCCGAGTGCGTGGGGGTACATTTTCATGATTTGTGCTCCCGAACTCGTTTTCGGCGTTACCGAGGGCGTCAGGTCGTGTTTTCATGTTTTGAGCGCCCGGACTCGTTTTCGGCGGTACCGAGGGCGTGTCGTAAGGTGTTCATGTTTTGTGCGGTCGGATTCGTTTTCGGCGGTACCTAGGGCGTCGGGTCTCGTTTTCATGTTTTTCGCGCCCGAACTCGTTTTCGACGGTACCGAGGGAGTCGTGTCTCATTTTTCATGTTTTGTGCTCCCGAACTCGTTTTCGGCGGTACTGTGGGTGTCGGGTCCCATTTTCATATTTTTAGCGCTCGGACTCGTTTTCGGCGGTACCGAGGACGTCATATCCCGTTTTAATGTTTAGCGCGTCCGGACTTGTTTTCGACGGTGCCGAGTGCGTCGGGTCCAATTTCAATGTCTAGCGTGCCCGAACTCATTTTCGGCGGTACCGAGGGCGTCGGGTCCCGTTTCCATGTTTTACATGCCTGGACTCGTTCTCGACGATACCGAGGGCGTCGGGTCCCGTTTTCATGTTTTGCGCGGCCCGACTCATTTTCGGCAGTACCGAGGGCGTCAGGTCCCGTTTTCATGTTTTGCGCACCCGGACTCATTTTCGGCGGTACCGAGGGCGTCGGTCCCGTTTTCATGTTTTGCGCTCCCGAACTCGTTTTCGGCGGTACCGAGGCGTCGGGTCCCGTTTTCATGTTTTGCGCGGCCAAATCATTTTCGGCAGTACCGAGGGCGTTAGGTCCCGTTTTCATGTTTTGCGCACCCGATCTCGTTTTTGGCGGTACCGAGGGCGTCGTGTCTCGTTTTCATGTTTTGTGCTCCCGGACTCGTTTTCGGCAGTACCGAGTGCGTCGGGGTCCATTTTCATGATTTGTGCTCCCGGACTCGTTTTCGGCGGTACCGAGGGCGTGAGGTCATGTTTTCATGTTTTGAGCGCCCGGACTCGTTTTCGGCGGTACCGAGGGCGTGAGGTAACGTTTTCATGTTTTGCGCGCCCGAACTCATTTTCGACGGTACCGAGGGCGTCGTGTCTCGTTTTTCATGTTTTGTGCTACCGAAGTCGTTTTCGGCGGTGCCGAGTGCGTCGGGTTCCTTTTTCATGTTTTGTGCTCCTGGACACGTTTTCGGCGGTACCGAGGGCGTGAGGTCCCGTTTTCTTGTTTTGCGCGTCCGGACTCATTTTCGGCTGGCCGAGTGCATCATGTTCCGTTTTCATGTTTTGTGCTCCTGGACTCGTTTTCGGCGGTGCCGAGGGCGTCGGGTCCCGTTTTCATGTTTTGTGCTCCCTGTCACACCCAGAAATAAATTGAACGGATTAGGGGTGCTTAATCCCGCCACGTACGCACGATGAGACGTGCGTACGAAAGGCTAAGTGAATAAAAATAAAGTAAATCCCAGAATAAACAAAACAATAATAATAATACAAAACAAAACAGTCCAGAATATACAGATAAATACAACGCCAGACACCGGCGGGGCTAACTCCATCGGAATGGGTAGCAAATCTCTCAAATAAAGCACAAAGAAAGAAATCAAAAACCCGATGCCCGATAAGTCCTAATCATCTACCCGCCTCACTTTGCTGATGCGGCGAAGCACCTCTGATATCACGCAGGACTGCACCTAGCACTCGCTCCACATAAATCCCGAACCTGTAAAACCTCGATCCCACAACCACCGTGGAAACGTGAGTAATCTTTAAATTACTCAGTACGGATTTAGATCCAGCCTTAAGATTTGATCTTCATTCCTAGACTGGACCCAAATACCGATACCGAATTTAAAGTGCAATGAAATATTTTAATATATATTGATGTGTTATTACTTTTATACATGTTTGAGAACACACCTATATGAATGACATGTAATGGCAAATAACCCAAAATAGAAAAGCTGTGGAAATAGTAATATAATATAAAATATAAGGTACGAGAATCAAACACCCGAAATAAATATCCCGATTTGTAAATCACCAGATCTATCCCAAGCGGGCGCCACCAACGTCCCAACTTACGAACTTGGGCCTTGCCTAAGCGGGCGCCACCAGCGACCCAACTTACGAACTTAGGACTTTATGTTTATGCGGCGCCAATGCCACATAAACGGCAATTCGGGCTCCCGAGGCGATAACGCCCTAGGAGAGTGAGCGTGCATAAGCACGTACTCTAGTCTACTAAATCGGTAATTCACCTTACAAAATAAAAACAAACGGATAAATATGTCTTCAGTTGTCATATCGCCAAAAGGAGATAACTACCCGTGAATTAACAAATCGAAATCAAATGGGAGCCTACACTGTACCAAACAAGGGTCAGAGGACCGCATCCCGTAAAAGTATCAAAACGAAATATAACAAATGGGAGCCTACAGTGTACCCACTAAGGCCAGTGGACCGCATCCCGGCTTTCTCTGTACCAACTATGGGCCAAAGGAGAAAGCCCTTCAAACAATATTAGGATCCTAAATAAGCCGGATAAATATAATAATATAGTATCACGAACTAGATTCCAGTCTCGGATATGGCCGCCCACACTAAACACTGAAGTACATGGTATCCTAATCGCTCAAATTTGGATTAAAAATTTAATCATATAAAGAATAATAATAAAATATAATAAAGATCAAAAGAAAGCACTCTGACACAGCCGAACCCGCCAAATGACGGGATCAGTGAATAATCCGTCAGGCAAAGATGCGCAGTACATATACAGACCAGTGGGTCCCACGGGCCTATGGGTCACCGTACGTAACCACAACGGTGTGGTTATGCAAGGCAACTCGAGCGGAATTACCCGGTCCGCCTCTCAGCACTCCCATGCATTTAATGCATGATTAACTACCTGACTTAGTTAATAATTAGTGATAGTAATAATATTTTCCTAATAATTATTATCTACAACTTGAATTATTTAATTCTATCTGATCCTATCTCGGGACTATTTCCCGGATCCTACTCCTATCCTGTCTACGTGCAATATGACATGATATGACATGCGAATGCGGGTATGTCTCAAATATGCTGGTCAATTTACCGGATGCAAATGACAGGTCAGATTTGGTCTCTAATTAATTTTGGTCAGAAAAATATCGCAACTCAGATTTATTTTGAAAACAAATTTATTTTCGGTTTGAGTTCCTAATTCTGAAGAGAGAAAATCAAATCCCAGGAAACCGTACCTGAGAATAATCCGATCAGGTCGGTAGCGTCAAATTGCTTAATTTCCGGTGACGTTCATGATCTCGTTAACCGTCTCATCTTGAGCGTACTCAATTGTCGGCTCGTCGGGACACTTCTGAGAGCCTACGTTGTCCAAAAAAAATTAAATTCGCGAGTGTCCTATTTACGCTTGGTATGGTTAGGTCAGGGTATACAGGACCCCTCAATGGAAATTATTATTATTTAAGTTCGTGTTTTAAGATTATATTAATTTTGATTAATGTAGTTAACTTAATTTATTTAAATTAATTAAGTTAGCTTAATGTTATCACTCAACTAATTTAATTATAATTAGGATAATTAATTATTAGAAATAGAGAATTTGATTAATATATAATATTATATAATTAATATTGTTCTTATTAAAAATAGAGAAATTGATTAATATACATATATATGTATATTTATATATTTATTAATATTATTCCATTATTAAATAGAGAATTTGATTAATATATATTTTATTTATATATAATATTATATTTTAATAATATTTTATTTATATTAAAAATAGAGGAATTAATTAATATATATTATACATAGATAATATTATATTTTAATATTCTTTTATTTATTTAAAAGTAGAGAAATTGATTAATATATATTATATCTTATATATAATACTAAATTCTAATATTCTTTTAAATCTAAAAATAGAGAAATTGATTAATATATATATACTAATATATATTCATTATATCCTAATTATTATTTTTATCAATTTCTTTTATTATTATGTATATATATATTTAACATTATATTTCATAAATTAGAAAAATAGTTTAAAATAAATTAAAAAGGAAAACTTAAAAGAAAAATTTAAAATAAAAAGAAGTAAACTAATTTAAGAAAATTATTATTGTTTTATTAATGTGTTGACGTTTTAATGTTCGGGATCATACGCTGGCTACCAAATCAATTTGAGCCTATGCTCTGATATCCCGTATTCGGGGGCAGTCAGGGAATTTAATCATTTCCTGATATTAAGGTTTATGTTATTATCCATGGATACCGCCTAACCTTTCGGGGCGGCTTCCAATTAATTAGTCAAATTTTTAATTACTCACTTTTATTATCTGGAGACTTTTAATTATTAGGCCTTAATTATTTTTACTAATTCTAATTAGTATTTTAAATAAATTAGATTTAATTGTCGGCCCAATAAGTAATTTATTATATCTTGATTATTAGAAATGGGCCGAGTCATTTTATTATTTTCTTATGAATTTCCACCTTTTACTTAAGGTCCAACCGGCCCATATATATATCCTTATCATTAGTGAATTCATTTTGGCCCATTCCACTAATCCGTTTGTTTAAATTTTAGCCCATTAATATATGTTATCTAAGCCACATTCAATCCCAATTATAGGAACAGGTCCCCAGCAAGGCAACAGACCAGATTAGCACACAACCATAAACCGAGCAAACAAGACACAGGGTCAACACACAAACCAGGAACAAGGCAAGGAAATCAAGCATACACAGTAGACAACAAGCACAAACACGCAAGGCATCATACAACCAGACAGAGATAGTTCATGAAATCACAGAACCAATTCAGATATCAGCAAGACAAGGGCAGCAAGGTATTCAGATGGTACCAGATCAGCAATAACCTGGTACAGAGGTGGCAGTATTAACAAAACCCAGAAACCAGTCAGCCCTCTGCTTCACTGGTACCAGTGGTACCAGTGTACCAGAGGTACTACCAATGCCCATTTAGCCAACCCAAACCAGAAACCAACCCGACAAAGCAGCAAAATCATCCATTCAGAAGCAAACGATCAAACTAGCAATTGAACGAATTAGACAATATATAACACATCCACAAGGGCCAGTCAAGACAGGCACCAAGGGTAGTACTAGGTAATTACCATCAACAAAAAGGCAGCACATGACCAAAAATTAGGGAAAAACACCAGCGCAGATCTGACAGAAACCAGCATACCAGAACCAACCCACAAGAACAGGCAATACATTAGGTCTCAGATAGATCAAGGGTATCAGTCAAAACACATATCCCATCACAATGAACCAACATAAATAATTTAAATCCCAGCATACCGATCAACTAGCCAACAAGAAAAACAGTGAGTGAAAGGAGGGGGAGGGGGTGACCTCGCATCACTAGTACCAGCTGGTACCAGTGTACCAAGGCCCAATATAAAGGCCAAAGGAAATAATGACACAACAAAGAGGCGGCAGGACGGTGCCAGCACAACCGCAAACCACACAAAATAGCCATAACACAAGATATGCACAACTCATCAAGCAAACAACACACAACCATAAAAGAAAAAACCAGACTAGGGTTTACCAGTAAGGAAACCAAGCAGGCAGCACAAGGCAGCAAGGACAAGAGTCGGCTTATTCCAGGGCGAATTCCGGCCACCACCTTCTCTCTCCCCTTTGAAAATCTCTTTTACTTAACCCTTTTGGTTCTCAACAGATAGTTTTAACTAGAAACGAGTTCTCAGCACATGAGTTTGGCGAAAAAGGGAGAGGGGGCGCACGCACGAAATTTATGGAAGGGGTTAGGGCGTAATGGTCTCGTGTGGTCGCTAAGAGTGGGTGGAGGAAAGGACAGCGGCCCAGCGGAGTCAACAAGGGGATGGGCTTACGGGACAAGGGAGAACCCTCATCAGAGAGGGTTGGTGAACGAAGGGGTGAGAGACAGCGACTAATCGGGGAAGAACAAAACCCTCGCCAGAGGAGAGAGAGAGACAAAAAAGGGGCGACGGTAAGAGGAGGACAGAGAGGCAACGGTCAGAAGGGGTGACAGGATCGGCGGTCTCTCGCAAGAGAGAGACAGAGAGGGAGAGAGTATCGGAAATCAGAGAGTCGGTAGACTCGAGGGGAAAGAAGTGAAAGAGGGAGTCGCCGGGTGAGAGGAAAGGACGGGGCGCTGTCGCCCCAATAAATGCGACCTAGAGAGAGAGAAAGAGAGAGAGACGCAATAATGAAGAGAGAGAAAAGAGTGCTAAGGATTTTCTGTGGCACACCAGTGTAGCAATTGGTGTGGTGTGGCCATGGTGTGGTGAGTCATTCTCTGAGGGAAATTAAAGTCTTAAGATACGATAATTTCTTTTTGATTAAATTCGTATTATTGTTCCCATTTGGTCAATATCATTATATTATTTCATTTTATTAAGTTTCTAGTTTAATGGATCTATTATTTGTTCTTGTCATATTAATCATTTATTGTTATTTTCATTTATATATTTCTTTATTTGTCGGTTTATGTTATCTGTTTAATTAAATTTGGATCTGTACCTACTTAATTTCATAGGTCATTGGTAAGATCTATTATAAGATTTATTTATTTTAGGTTATATAGTTAATTACAATTTAACTTCATAATTAAATTAACTAGCTAGTTTTAGGGGATTTTAAATCATGATTTATTTATTTTATTATTTTTATTATTATTATTATTTCATCTATCAAAATAATTTCCTATTTATGTACACATCTTTCAACAATTAATTTATTTAGTTTTTAATCATTTCATCGAATTTCAACATATTAAAATATTTCTATCTACTCAATTTAGATTTAACTTATTTATATTTTATTACATATTGAATTTGATTTTTGAGATAACTTTTAATTAAGATTTCTTCCTTCCGAATTATAAAATTTATTATATGCATTTTTCCTCATAATTCGCTTAATTGTATATTTATAGATTTTTATTATTTTAAAAGTTATGAGGTTTCACCCTCCCGGACCCGTTTTCGACGATACCGAGGGTGTCGTGTCCCGTTTTCATGTTTTGTGCTCCCAAACTCATTTTTGGCGGTACAGAGGGCGTCGTGTCCCGTTTTCTTGTTTGTGCTCTCGGAATCGGCTTCGGCGGTACTGAGGGTGTCGGGTCCCATTTTCATATTTTTAGCGCTCGGACTCGTTTTCGGTGGTACCGAGGGCGTCAGATCCCGTTTTAATGTTTAGCGTGCCCGGACTCGTTTTCAACGGTGCCGAGTGGTCGGGTTCCGTTTTCATGTTTCGTGCTCCCGGACTCATTTTCGGCGGTGCCGAGTGCGTCTGGTTCTGTATTCATGTTTTGTGCTCCCAGACTCGTTTTCGGCGGTGCCGAGTGCGTCTGGTTCTGTATTAATGTTTTGTGCGTGTCGGGTCTCGTTTTCATGTTTTGAGCTTCGAGACTCGTTTTCGGCGGTACCGAGGGCGTCGGGTCCCGTTTTCATGTTTTGCGCGCTCATACTCGTTTCCGGCGGTAGCGAGGGCGTCGGATCCCGTTTTAATGTTTAGCGTGCCCGAACTCATTTTCGGCGGTACCGAGGGCGCCGGGTCCCGTTTTCATGTTTTGCGCTCCCAAACTCATTTTCGGCGGTACCGAGGGCGTCGGGTCCCGTTTTCATGTTTTGCTCGCCCGGACTCATTTTCGGCGGTACCGAGGTCGTCGTGTCCTGTTTTCATGTTTTGTGCTCCCGGACTCGTTTTCGGCGGTGCCGAGTGCGTCGGGGTCCATTTTCATGTTTTGTGCTCCCGGAATTATTTTCGGCGGTATCGAGGGCGTGAGGTCCCGTTTTCATGTTTTGCGCGGCCGGACTCGTTTTCGGCGGTACCGAGGGCGTCGGGTCCCATTTTCATGTTCTGCGCTCCCAAACTCGTTTTCGGCGATACCGAGGGCGTCCGGTCTCGTTTTCATGTATTGAGCGCCCGAACTCATTTTCGACGGTACCGAGGGCGTCGTGTCTCGTTTTTCATGTTTTGTGCTCCCGAACTCGTTTTCGGCGGTGCCGAGTGCGTCGGGTTCCGTTTTCATGTTTTGTTCTCCCGGACACGTTTTCGGCGGTACCGAGGGCGTGAGGTCCCGTTTTCTTATTTTGCGAGTCCGGACTCCTTTTCGGCGGTGCCGAGTGCGTCAGTTTCCGTTTTCATGTTTTGTGCTCTCGAACTCATGTTCGGCGGTGCCTAGGGCGTCGGGTCCCGTTTTCTTGTTTTGTGCTCCCGGACTCGTTTTCGGCGGCCGAGGGCGTCGTGTCCCGGTTTCATGTTTTGTGCTC
The DNA here is from genome assembly GCA_037127355.1 of Schoenoplectus tabernaemontani. NCBI lineage: Eukaryota > Viridiplantae > Streptophyta > Magnoliopsida > Poales > Cyperaceae > Schoenoplectus > Schoenoplectus tabernaemontani. Next base: position 17,258,478 of record CM073757.1, read on the forward strand.
CTAGACTCGTTTTCGGCGGTACAGAGGGCGTCAGGTCCCGTTTTCTTGTTTGTGCTCTCGGAATCGGCTTCGACGGTACAGAGGGTGTCGGTTCCCATTTTCATATTTTTAGCGCCCGGACTCATTTTCGGTGGTACCGAGGACGTCAGATCCCGTTTCAATGTTTAGCTCGCCCGGACTCGTTTTCGACGGTGCCGAGTGCGTCGGGTTCCGTTTTCATGTTTTCCGTCCCGGACTCATTTTCGGCGGTACCGACGGCATCGTGTCCCGTTTTCAAGTTTTGTGCTCCGAGACTCGTTTTCGGCGGTAGCGAGGGCGTCGGGTCCCGTTTTCATGTTTTGCGTGCCCAGACTCGTTTCCGGCGGTACCGAGGGCGTCGGCTCCCGTTTTAATGTTTAGCGTGCCCGAACTCATTTTTGGCGGTACCGAGGGCGTCGGGTACCGTTTCCATGATTTGCGCGCCTGGACTCATTTTCGGCGGACCGAGGGCGTCGGGTCCCGTTTCCATGTTTTGCGCGCTTGGACTCGTTTTCGACGATATCGAGGGCGTCGGGTCCCGTTTTCATGTTTTGCGCTCCCAAACTCGTTTTCGGCGGTACCGAGGGCGTCGGGTCCCGTTTTCATGTTTTGCGCGGCCGGACTCATTTTCCGCGGTACCGAGGGCGTCGGATCCCGTTTCAATATTTTGAGCTCCAGGATTCGTTTCGGTGCAGTACGAGAGGAGCGGTCCCGTTTTCATGTTTTGTGCGCCCGGACTCGTTTTCCGCGGTACCGAGGGCGTCGGGTCTCGTTTTCATGTTTTGAGCTCCCGGATTAGTTTTCGGCGGTACGGAGGGCGCCGGGTCCGGTTTTCATGTTTTGCGCTCCCAAACTCGTTTTCGGCGGTACCGAGGGCGTCGGGTCCCGTTTTCATGTTTTGCTCGCCCGGACTCGTTTTCGGCGGTACCGAGGTCGTCGTGTCCTGTTTTCATGTTTTGTGCTCCCGGACTCGTTTTCGGCGGTGCCGAGTGCGTCGGGGTCCATTTTCATGTTTTGTGATCCCGGACTTGTTTTCGGCGGTATCGAGGGCGTGACGTCATGTTTTCATGTTTTGAGCGCTCGGACTCGTTTTCGGCGGTACCGAGGGCGTGAGCTCCTATTTTCATGTTTTGCGCGGCCGGACTCGTTTTCGGCGGTACCGAGGGCGTCGGGTCCCATTTTCAAGTTCTGCGCTCCCAGACTCGTTTTCGGCGATACCGAGGGCGTCCGGTCCCGTTTTCATGTTTTGCGCGCCCGGACTCATTTTCGACGGTACCGAGGGCGTCGTGTCCCGTTTTTCATGTTTTCTGCTCCCGAACTCGTTTTCGGCGGTACCGAGGGCGTGAGGTCCCATTTTCTTGTTTTGCGTGTCCAGACTCATTTTCGGCGGTGCCGAGTGCGTCGGGTTCCGTTTTCATGTTTTGTGCTCCCGGACTCGTTTTCGGCGGTGCCGAGGGCGTCGGGTTCCGTTTTCATGTTTTGCGCGCCTGGACTCGTTTCCGGCTGTACCGAGGGCGTCGGATCCCGTTGTAATGTTTAGCATGCCCGGACTCATTTTTGGCGGTACCGAGGGTGTCGGGTCCCGTTTTCATGTTTTGCGCTCCCAAACTCTTTTTCGGCGGTATCGAGGGCGTCGGGTCCCGTTTCCATGTTTTGCTCGCCCAGACTCGTTTTTGGCGGTACCGAGGGCGTCGTGTCTCGTTTTCATATTTTGTGCTCCCGGACTCGTTTTCGGCAGTGCCGAGTGCGTCGGGGTCCATTTTCATGATTTGTGCTCCCGGACTCGTTTTCGGCGGTACCGAGGGTGTGAGGTCCCGTTTTCTTGTTTTGCGCGTCCGGACTCATTTTCGCCGGTGCCGAGTGCGTGGGGTATCGTTTTCATGTTTTGTGCTCCCAGACTCGATTTCGGCGGTGCCGAGGGCGTCGGGTCCCGTTTTCATGTTTTGTGCTCCCGGACTCGTTTTCGGCGGTGCCGAGGGCGTCGGGTTCCGTTTTCATGTTTTGTGCTCCCGGACTCGTTTTCGGCGGTACCGAGGGCGTCGTGTCCCGTTTTCATGTTTTGTGCTCCCGGACTAGTTTTCGGCGGTACCCAGTGCGTCGGGTCCCGTTTTCATGTTTTGTGCGCCCGGACTCGTTTCCGGCGGTACCGAGGGCGTTGGATCCCGTTTTAATGTTTAGCATGCCCGAACTCATTTTCGGCGGTACCGAGGGCGTCGGGTCCCGTTTCCATGTTTTGCGCGCCTGGACTCGTTTTCGACGATACCGAGGGCGTCGGGTCCCGTTTTCATGTTTTGTGCGGCCAGACTCATTTTCGGCCGTACCAAGGGCGTCAGGTCCCGTTTTCATGTTTTGCGCACCCGGACTCATTTTCGGCGGTAGCGAGGGCACCGGGTCCCATTTTCATGTTTTGCGCTCCCAAACTCTTTTTTTGCGGTACCGACGGCGTCGGGTCCCGTTTCCATGTTTTGCTCGCCCTGACTCATTTTTGGCGGTACCGAGGGCGTCGTGTCTCGTTTTCATGTTTTGTGCTCCCGGACTCGTTTTCGGCAGTGCGTGCGAGTGCGTCGGGGTCCATTTTCATGATTTGTGCTCCCGGACTCGTTTCGGCGCATGCGAGGGCGTGAGGTCATGTTTTCATGTTTTGAGCGCCCAGACTCGTTTTCGGCGGTATCGAGGGCGTCGGGTCCCGTTTTCACGTTTTGCGCGCCCGGACTCATTTCCGGCGGTACCGAGGGTGTCGGATCCCGTTTTAATGTTTAGCGTGCCAGAACTCATTTTCGGCGGTACCGAGGGTGTCGGGTCCCGTTTTCATGTTTTGCGCACCCGGACTCATTTTCGGCGGTGCCGAGGGTGCCGGGTCCCATTTTCATGTTTTGCTCTCCCAAACTCTTTTTCGGCGGTATCGAGGGCGTCGGGTCCCGTTTTCATGTTTTGCTCGCCTGGACTCGTTTTCGGCGGTAGCGAGGGCGTCGTGTCCCGTTTTCATGTTTTGTGCTCCCGGACTCATTTTCGGCGGTGCCGAGTGCATCGGGGTTCATTTTCATGATTTATGCTCCCGGACACGTTTTCGGCGGTAGCGAGGGCGTGAGGTCCCGTTTTCTTATTTTGCGCGTACGGACTCATTTTCGGCGGTGCCGAGTGCGTCAGGTTCCGTTTTCATGTTTTGTGCTCCCGGACTCGTTTTCGGCGGTGCCTAGGGCGTCGGGTCCCGTTTTCATGTTTTGTGCTCCCGGACTCATTTTCGGCGGTACCGACGGCGTCGTGTCCCGTTTTCATGTTTTGTGCTCCCAGACTCGTTTTTCGGCGGTACAGAGGGCGTCGGGTCCCGTTTTCTTGTTTGTGCTCTCGGAATCGGCTTCGGCGGTACTGAGGGTGTCGGGTCCCATTTTCATATTTTTAGCGCTCGGACTCGTTTTCGGCGGTACCGAGGGCGTCAGATCCCGTTTTAATGTTTAGCGCGCCCGGAATCGTTTTCGACGGTGCCGAGTGTGTCGGGTTCCGTTTTCATGTTTTCCGTTCCCGGACTCATTTTCGGCGGTACCGAGGGCGCCGAGTCCCATTTTCCTATTTTGTGCTCCCAGACTCGTTTTCGGCAGTGCCGAGTGTGTCGGGTTCCGTTTTCATGTTTTGTGCTCCCGGACTCGTTTTCGGCGGTGCCGAGTGCGTCGGGTTCTGATTTCATGTTTTGTGCTCCCGGACTCATTTTCGGCGGTGCCGAGTGCGTCTGGTTCTGTATTCATGTTTTGTGCTCCCAGACTCGTTTTCGGCGGTGCCGAGGGCGTCGGGTTCCGTTTTCATGTTTTGTGCTCCCGGACTCGTTTTTGGCGGTACCAAGGGCGTCGTGTCCCGTTTTCATGTTTTGTGCTCCCGGACTCGTTTTCGGAGGTACCGAGGGCGTCGAGTCTCGTTTTCATGTTTTGCGCACCCGGACTCGTTTCCGGCGGTACCGAGGGCGTTGGATCCCGTTTTAATGTTTAGCGTGCCCGAACTCATTTTCGGCGGTACCGAGGGCGTCCGGTCCCGTTTCCATGTTTTGCGCGCCCGGACACGTTTTCGACGATACCGAGGGCGTCGGGTCCCGTTTTCATGTTTTGTGCTGCCAGACTCATTTTCAGCCGTACCAAGGGCGTCAGGTCCTGTTTTCATGTTTTGCGCACCCGGACTCATTTTCGGCGGTACGGAGGGCGCCGGGTCCCATTTTCATGTTTTGCGCTCCCAAACTCTTTTTCGGCGGTATCGAGGGCGTCGGGTACCGTTTCCATATTTTGCTCGCCCGGACTCGTTTTCATGTTTTGTGCTCCCGGACTCGTTTTCGGCCGCGCCGAGTGCGTCGGGGTTCATTTTCATGATTTGTGCTCCCGGACTCGTTTTCGGCGGTATAGAGGGCGTGAGGTCATGTTTTCATGTTTTGAGCGCCCAGACTCGTTTTCGGCGGTACCGAGGGCGTGAGGTAACGTTTTCATGTTTTTCGCGGCCGGATTCATTTTCGGCGGTACCGAGGGCGTCGGGTACCGTTTTCATGTTCTGCGCTCCCAGACTCGTTTCCGGCGATACCGAGGGCGTCCGGTCCCATTTTCATGTTTTGCGCGCCCGAACTCATTTTCGACGGTACCGAGGGCGTCGTGTCTCGTTTTTCATGTTTTGTGCTCCCGAATTCGTTTTCGGCGGTGCGAGTGCGTCAGGTTCCATTTTCATGTTTTGTGCTCCCGAACAAGTTTTCGGCGGTAACGAGGGCGTGAGGTCCCGTTTTCTTGTTTTGCGCGTCCGGACTCATTTTCGGCGGTGCCGAGTGCGTCGGGTTCCGTTTTCATGTTTTGTGCTCCCGGACTCGTTTTCGGCGGTGCCGAGGGCGTCGAGTCCCGTTTTCATGTTTTGTGCTCCCGAACTCGTTTTCGGCGGTACCGAGGGCGTCGTGTCCCGTTTTCATGTTTTGTGCTCCCAGACTCGTTTTCGGCGGTATAGAGGGCGTCGGGTCCCGTTTTCTTGTTTGTGCTCTCGGAATCGGCTTCGGCGGTACTATGGGTGTGGGGTCCCATTTTCAAATTTTTAGCGCTCACACTCGTTTCCGGCGGTACCGAGGACGTCAGATCCCGTTTTAATGTTTAACGCGCAAGGACTCGTTTTCGACGGTGCCGAGTGCGTCGGGTTCCGTTTTCATGTTTTCCGTTCCCGGACTCATTTTCAGCGTTACCCAGGGCGTCGTGTCCCGTTTTCATGTTTTGCGCGCTCGGACTCATTTCGGGCGGTACCGAGGGCGTCGAATCCCGTTTTAATGTTTAGCGTGCCCGAACTCATTTTCGGCGGTACCGAGGGCGTCGGGTCCCGTTTCCATGATTTGCGCGCCCGGACTCGTTTTCGACGATACCGAGGGCGTCGAATCCCGTTTTCATGTTTTGTGCGCCCGGACTCATTTCCGGCGGTACCGAGGGCGTCGAATCCCGTTTTAATGTTAAGCGTGCCCGAACTCATTTTCGGCGGTACCGAGGGCGTCGTGTCCCGTCTTCATGTTTTGCGCGGCCAGACTCATTTTCAGCAGTACCGAGGGCGTCAAGTCACATTTTCATGTTTTGCGCTCCCAAACTCTTTTTCGGCGGTACCGGGCGTCGGGTCCCGTTACCATGTTTTTCTCGCCCGGACTCGTTTTCGGCAGTGCCGAGTGCGTCGGGGTCCATTTTCATGATTTGTGCTCCCGGACTCGTTTTCGGCGGTACCGAGGTCGTGAGGTCATGTTTTCATGTTTTGAGCGCCCGGACTCGTTTTCGTCTGTACCGAGGGCGTGAGGTAACGTTTTCATGTTTTGTGCTCCCGAACTCATTTTCGACGGTACCGAGGGCGTCAGGTCCCGTTTTCATATTCTGCGCTCCCAGACTCGTTTTCGACGGTACCGAGGACGTCGTGTCTCGTTTTTCATGTTTTGTCCTCCCGAACTCGTTTTCGGCCGTGTCGAGTGCGTCGGGTTCCGTTTTCATGTTTTGTGCTCCCGGACACGTTTTTGGCGGTACTAAGGACTTGAGGTCCCGTTTTCATGTTTTAGCGCGCCCGGACTCGTTTTCGACGGTGCCGAGTGGTCGGGTTCCGTTTTCATGTTTCATGCTCCCGGACTCGTTTTCGGCGGTGCCGAGTGCGTCTGGTTCTGTATTCATGTTTTGTGCTCCCAGACTCGTTTTCGGCGGTGCCGCGTCTGGTTCTGTATTAATGTTTTGTGCTTCCAGACTCATTTTCGGCGGTAGCGAGTGCGTCAGGTTCCGTTTTCATGTTTTGTGCTCCCGGACTCGTTTTCGGCGGTGCCTAGGGCGTCGGGTCCCGTTTTCATGTTTTGTGCTCCCGGACTCGTTTTCGGCGGTACCGACGGCGTCGTGTCCCGTTTTCATGTTTTGCGCTCCCGGACTCGTTTTCGGCGGTACCGAGGGCTACGGGTCCCGTTTTCATGTTTTGCGCGCCACGACTCGTTTTCGGCTGTACCGAGGGCGTCGGGTCCTGTTTTCATGTTTTGCGCGCCCGGACTCGTTTTCCGCGGTACCGAGGGCGTCGGGTCCCGTTTTCATGTTTTGAGCTCCCGGATTCGTTTTCGGCGGTATAGAGGGCGTCGTGTCCCATTTTCATGTTTTTGTGCTTCCGGACTCATTTTCGGTGGTGCCGAGTGCGTCGGGTTCCGTTTTCATGTTTTGTGCTCCCGGACTCGTTTTCGACGGTACCGAGGGCGTGAGGTCATGTTTTCATGTTTTTAGCGCCCGGACTCATTTTCGGCGGTACTGAGGGTGTGAGGTAACGTTTTCATGTTTTGCGCGGCCGGACTCATTTTCGGCGGTACTGAGGGCGTCGGGTCCCGTTTTCATGTTCTGCGCTCCCAGACTCGTTTTCGGCGATACCGAGGGCGTCCGGTCCCGTTTTCATGTTTTGCGCGCCCGAACTCATTTTCGACGGTGCCGAGTGCGTCGGGTTCCGTTTTCATGTTTGGTGCTCCCGGACACGTTTTCGGCGGTACCGAGGGCGTCGGGTCCCGTTTTCATGTTTTATGCTCCCGAAGTCATTTTCGGCGGTATCGAGGGCGTCGTGTCCCGTTTTCATGTTTTGTGCTCACCGACTCGTTTTCGGCGGTACAGACGGCGTCGGGTCCCGTTTTCTTGTTTGTGCTCTCGGAATAGGCTTCGGCGGTACTGAGGGTGTCGGGTCCCATTTTCATATTTTTAGCGCTCGGACTCCTTTTCGGCGGTACCGAGGGCGTCAGATCCCGTTTTAATGTTTAGCGCCCGGACTCGTTTTCGACGGTGCCGAGTGCGTCGGGTTCCGTTTTCATGTTTTGTGCTCCCGGACTCGTTTTCGACGGTGCCGAGTGCGTCTGGTTCTATATTCATGTTTTGCGCTCCCGGACTCGTTTTCGGCGGTACCGAGGGCGCCGGGTCCCGTTTTCATGTTTTGACCGCCGAGACTCGTTTTCGGCGGTACCGAGGGCGTCGAGTCCCGTTTTCATGTTTTGCGCGCCCCGACTCGTTTTTGGCTGTTCTGAGGGCGTCTGGTCCCGTTTTCTTGTTTTGCGCGCCCGGACTCATTTTCCGCGGTACCGAGGGCGTCGGGTCCCGTTTTCATGTTTTGAGCTCCCGGATTCGTTTTCGGCAGTACAGAGGGCGTCGTGTCCCGTTTTCATGTTTTGTGCTTCCGGACTCGTTTTCGGTGGTGCCGAGTGCGTCGGGTTCCGTTTTCATATTTTGTGCTCCCGGACTCGTTTTCGCCGGTACTGAGGGCGTGATGTCCCATTTTCATGTTTTGCGCTCCCGGACTCATTTTCGGCGGTACCGAGGGCGTCGGGTCCCTTTTTCATGTTTTACGTGCCCAGAGTCGTTTTTGGCGGTATCGAGGGCGTCAGGTGCCGTTTTTATGTTTTGCGCTCCCAGACTCATTTTCGGCGGTACCAAGGGCTTCAGGTCCCGTTTTCATGTTTATCGCGCCCAGACTCGTGTGCGTTGGGTACCGAGTGCGTGAGGTCCTGTTTTCATATTTTACACACCCGAAATCGTTTTTGGCGGTACCGAGGGCGTAGGGTCCCTTTTTCATGTTTTGCGCTCTTGGACTCGTTTTTGGCGGTACCAAGGGCGTCGGTCCCGTTTTCACGTTTTGCACGCCCAGACTCGTTTCCGGAGGTACTGGGGGCGTCGGGTCCCATTTTCTTATTTTGCGCGTCCAGACACATTTTCGGCGGTACCGAAGGCGTCGTGTCCCGTTTTCATGTTTTTTGCTCTCGGACTCATTTTTGGCTGTGCCAATTGCGTCGGGTTCCGTTTTCATGTTTTGTGCTCCCGGACTCGTTTTCGGCGGTGCCGAGTGCGTCGGGTTCCGATTTCATGTTTTGTGCTCCCAGACTCGTTTTCGGCGATGCCGAGTGCGTCGGGTTCCATTTTCATTTTTTGTGCTCCCAGACTCGTTTTCGGCGGTACCGAGGGCGTTAGGTCCCATTTTCATATTTTGCGCGCCCGGACACGTTTTCGACGGTACCGAGGGCGCCGGGTCCCGTTTTCTTGTTTTGAGCGCCCGGACTCGTTTCCCGAGGTACCGGGGGCGTCGTGTCCTGTTTTCATGTTTTGTGCTCCTGGACTCATTTTCGGCAGTACCGAGGGCGTAGGGTCCCTATTTCATATTTTGTGCTCCCGGACTCGTTTTCAGCGGTACTGAGGGCGCCGGATCCCGTTTTCATGTTTTGCGCTCCCGGACTCATTTTCGGCGGTACCGAGGGCGTCGGGTCCCATTTTCATGTTTTGTGCTACCAGACTCGTTTTCGGTGGCCAACCTCAATTTCTTTCTACTCAATTTCCATACAAAAATAATCGTGTCATCTCTTTCTTCCTCGAAAAAGATAAGCCACTAAGCCACGAGGTCTACCAATTAAGCCCCCCTCCTTACCCACAGAAACACACACCAAAAATCCATATACAAATATCTAGGTAGTTAGCTGTTACCATATAGTTGGTGGCTTTCTGAATTCTAGCTAATACATTTCTTCATCAGGATGCAAGACATGTTGAAAGATAAATTTAATTAAAGTTAAATAAATTAGGAAATAAAGGGAGACTCTTTGGCTTCAGCACTTTGGCAGAATTTTGAGGTTGATTAATGACAGTATTTGAAGGGCAAATGAACGTAAAATTTAGTGTGTGACCTATGTGTGGAAAGGTCTAGAAGTCTAGTTTTCAATGGTTCAAGTCTCAAGTCGTTTGGAGTTCTTAATAGAAAGTTATGTCGATTTTAGTGAAAGGGTGTCAGCTGAAAGAGTACCGTTTAGAATTCTATTTTTATTACGAATTTCTAGAGTCTTCTCAGATGTTTAGGCAATATAAAGAGTTGTATTATGTTGTTTTGTAAGCAAAAAAGTTATAAGAGTCAATAGAAAGTATTTGCTTAATTTTATCCACCTTTCTCTTATCTTTTCTCATTTATCTATCAACCTCTAATTCTATCAAAATGGTATCAGAGCAAGGTTCAAATGACCACAAAAACCTCAAATATTTCCTTCCAATATCCAGTTCTAACCAAAACCAATTATGATAAATGATCGCTGCGAATGAAGGCTATCATTGGCGCTTATGGCTTGTGGAACATTGTCGAGAAGGGATACGAAACCTCCGAAAACGAGACCGGTCTTATGGTGGCTCAAATAGCGGCACTACAAAAGAAGAGAAAAGACGATCAACGCGCTCTAAGTATCATTCATCAAGGTGTGGATGACGACATGTTCGAGAAGATTACCAATGAGACGCGAGCAAAAGATGCATGGGAGATTCTAAGAAATTCGGCGGTTGGAGCTGAAAAAGTGAAGAAGGTGCGGCTTCAAACATTAAGAGCCGAGTTTGAATCGATTGTGATGAAGGAGAGTGAGTCAATAGGAGACTACTTCACGCGAGTATTGGCGGTGGTCAATCAAATGAAGAGGCTTGGTGAAAAGATAGAAGATGTGAGAGTAGTAGAAAAGATTTTGCGATCTCTCAATCCGAAATTCAACCATATTGTGGTGGCAATTGAAGAATCGAAGGACCTTGAGTCCATGACGGTTGATGAGTTGAATGGATCTTTGTTAGCACATGAGGAAAGAATGAAGAGAAGCCAACAAGAGCTGGTGGATCAAGCATTGCAAGCAAGGTTTTCCTTTAATCAAAAGGGAAACGACAAAGGAGGCCGAGGTCAAGGACGAGGAAGAGGCCGAGGTCGAGGCCGTGGGTGCGATCAAGGACGAGGAGAAGGTCGTGGACATGGTGAAAATGATGAAAGAAGTAACAACAAGAACAACAATACACGTGGTAGAGGACACGGTCATGAAAGAGGCGGCCGATCAAATATGTACAATGTTGATTATTATAATTTTGGCAAATATAGTCATTATGCAAGTGAATGTTATTCCGAGAAGAAGGTGGAGGAGAATGCTAATTTTGTAGCCAAGGAGGAAGTCGAGAACAATGATGTGGTGTTATTGGCTAACAAGGAGAATGGTCCCGAGAAGGAGAATGTTTGGTACCTCGACACAGGTGCAAGCAACCATATGTGCAGCTACAAGCATATGTTCACCGAATTGAAGGAAGTAGCAAATGGCCATGTTTCTTTTGGTGATGCCTCCAAAGTATGTGTAGAAGGTGAAGGTAATATTTTGATTAAGTTGAAAGATGAGACACAAAAGTTTATTTCAAGTGTTTATTATGTCTCGGAAATGAAGAGTAACATTTTGAGTTTGGGATAATTATTGGAACGTGGTTACACGGTGTTTATGAAAGACCGATCTCTTTATTTACAAGATAATAGTAATCGGTTAATAATCCAAATTGAGATGGCCAATAATAGAAAGATTAAATTGAATTTAATGAATATTGAGGCAACATGTTTAAGGGTTTGTGTAGAAGATAAAAATTAGTTGTGACATTTAAGGTTTGATCACAAGAATTTTGGAGGATTAAAAGAAATGGCTAGTAAGAAGATGGTGTGGGGATTGCCATCAATTGATTCTCATGACAAGTTTTGTGAAGGGTGTGTGATTGACAATCACTCAAGAAATAGTTTTCCAAAGATGACGGAATGTCGAGCAAAGAAACCTCTCGAGTTGGTGCATATTGACATTTGTGGGCCGATCCAGCCGAACTCAATTGGTGAAAACCGGTATTTCATAACCTTTATTGATGATTTTCTCGTAAAACTTGGGTTTATTTCTTAAAAGAAAAATCGGAGGCTTTTGTAATTTTTAAAAAAATTAAAGTTTTTGTTGAGAAGCGAAGTGGTTTTTATATCAAGGTTTTGAGATCGGATCGTGGCAGTGAATTTATTTTGGCCGTATTTAACTCTTTTTGTGAAGAACATGGTATTCGACGTCACTTGACGGTGCCATACTCGCCACAACAAAATGGAGTCGCGGAGCGCAAGAATCGGACCATTCTCGACATGGTTCGAAGTATGCTTAAGAGTAAGAACACGCCAAAAGAGTTTTGGGCAGAGGCGGTAGATTGTGCCGTTTATTTATTAAATCGGTGCAAGACATCAAGCTTGGAGAATATAACACCACAAGAGGCATGAAGTGGTTTTAAGCCTTCGGTATCACATTTGAAAGTATTCGGTAGCGTAGCATATGCGCACATACCGGACCAAAAGCGTGTGAAATTGGATGATAAAAGTTTAAAGTTGATCTTTGTTGGATATGATGAGAGGTCTAAAGCATATAAACTTTTTGATCCAACTAACAAAAGGATGTATATTTGTCGTGATGTACAGGTGAACGAAGAAGCGATGTGGGATTGGAGCACAATGATGGAGATTTATCATGAGAAGACAAGAGATGAGATACACACACCGATGAGCATTCCATGCAACAATGATGAAGATGTGCCACCAATTACACCACATGAAGCATCTTCATCGGATGATGAGACGAGAACCCCCAAAACAAGGAGCATCCATGACTTGTACGAGGCGACAAGTGAGTTACATTTGGTGTGTCTCTTGGCTCAAGGCGACAACATCTCCTTTGAAGAGGCGATTAAAGATGACAAATGGCGAGCCGCCATGGATGATGAGATACGTGCAATCGAGAAGAACGACACTTGGGAGCTCACCTCTCTTCCTAGAGGTCATAAGGCAATCGGTGTCAAGTGGGTGTATAAGAAGAAGATGAACCCTCAAGGTGAAGTTGAGAAGTACAAAGCAAGATTAGTGGCGAAGGGCTACAAGCAACAAGCTGGTGTCGACTATGAGGAGGTTTTTGCACCAGTGGCTCGAATGGAGACCATTTGACTTTTAATTGCTCTTGCGGCTCAATCAAAATGGCGTATTTATCAAATGGATGTGAAGTCGGCCTTTCTTAATGTGTTGGAAGAAGAAGTATGGTTTGAAGAAGGCTTTAAAATTAAAGAAGGCTTTGTATGGTTTGAAGCAAGATCCAAGAGCTTGGAATACCCGGATTGATCAATACTTTAAATCACACGATTTTGTGCAATTCCCTTATGAACATGTGTTATATGTGAAGATTGAAAATGAAGATATGTTGATTGTATCTTTGTATGTTGATGACTTAATTTTTATGGGTAGTAGCGGTGCAATGATTGATGAGTTCAAAAGGGCCATGAAGAAAGAGTTTGAAATGACCGATTTGAGACTTATGTCCTATTTTCTTGGTCTTGAGATAAAGTAAGGAGATGAAGGAATTTTTGTTTCTCAAGAGGGTTATGCAAAAGAAATTTTGAAAAGATTCAAGATGGAGGATTGCAAGCCGGTTAGCACACCGGTTGATTGTGGCGTGAAGTTATCTCGGCATGACAAAGGGAAGGTAGTTGATGTGACTTTATACAAAAGTTTAGTTGGTAGCTTGAGATATTTGACATGCACTAGACCAGATATTTTATATGCGGTTAGCTTAGTAAGCCGGTACATGGAGGAGCCGAGATCGACGCATTAGAAAATTATCAAACGAATTCTTCGTTACATTCGAGGTACTCTATCACTTGGTTTGTTTTATGGTTATTCCGCTAACAAGTTTGTAATTTTTAGCTATTCGGATAGTGATTGGGGCGGAGATATCGATGATAGAAAGAGCACCTCTGGTTTTGCATTTTACATGGGAGATATGGCATTCACTTGGCTATCAAAGAAGCAACTGATTGTGACACTTTCGACATGTGAGGCAGAATATGTCGCGGCGGTGGCATGCGTGTGCCATGCAATTTGGCTAAGAAGATTACTCAAGGAGATCAATCTCACTCAAGATGTGGCTACACCAATCTATTTGGATAGCAAGTCGGCAATCGAGTTGGCGAAAAATTCAGTCCATCATGAAAGAAGCAAACATATCGATGTGAGATTTTATTTTATGCGAGAGGGAGTAAAGAAGAAGAATGTCGAGTTGATACATGTGACTAGTGAAGACCAAGTGGCAGACATTTTCACAAAACCATTGCCAACCATGAAATTTAAAAAATTCAAGAAGCTTCTAGGCATGAAGGATGAAAAAGAAATTAAGTTTAAGAGAGGGTGTTGAAAGATAAACTTAATTTTAGTATTAAAGTTAAATAAATTAGGAAATAAAGGGGTCTCTCTTTGGCTTCAGCACTTTGGCAGAATTTTGAGGTTGATTAATGATAGCATTTGAAGGGTCAAATGGACGTGGAATTTAGTGTTGACCTATGTCTGGAAAGGTCGAGAAGTCTAGTTTTCAATGGTTTAAGTCTCAAGTCGTTTGGAGTTCTCAATAGAAAGTTATGGTGATTTTAGTGAAAGGGTGTCAGCTGAAAGAGTACTGTTTAGAATTCTATTTTTATTATATGTTTTAATTATGAATTTCTAGAGTCTTCTCACATGTTTAGGCTATATAAAGAGTTGTATTCTATTGTTTTGTAAGCAAAAAAGTTATAAGAGTTAATAGAAAGTACTTGCTTATTTTATCCACTTTCTCTTATCTTTTCTCATTTATCTATCAACCTCTAATTCTATCAAGACATTCTCTGTTCCTTCTTGCTTCTTTTCTCCGGTCGAAAAGCTGCCTGAGAACTCCACTAGCTCATGGTCAGGTCAGAGCTTGGTGGCCCTCATTTACTGAGTCGAGATTTCGGGAAGCTGCCGTCTTGTCACCGTCACTTGGTGCAAGAACCTCCTTGCGCATGGTCTCTCCGTTTCTATCCAAGGCTCAAATGCTGAATCTGACAGTGATGATGAAGAAGAAAAAAGATTCTACTGTGCCAGTATAGGTACCACCAGCTCGGACAGTACTGCGAAGAGCAACACCACATGTAAGGTGGAGATGCGGCCCTGACACTTTTGGCGGAGGTACGAATCAAAGTGTTTCCATGTGGATGGTGCTGTAATCAATGTATTATGGGACTTGAAGAATGCTAAATTTTCTTCTTCCGACAACCCGGAGCCACTGTCGGGCTACAACATGGCTGTGGTTTACGCTGATGAGGTTGTATTGCTTCTTGGCGACCTTAAAAAGGAGGCATTTAGAAGGAACGGCGCCAGGCCGTCTCTTTTTGACCCAATATTGGTGTCAAAGAAGGAGCATGTGTTCGGTAAGAAAAGATTTAGCACAAGAGAAAAATTCCATGAGAAGGAAAAGATGCATGAGATCATGGTCGAGTGTAATTCGTGCGGCAGGAACGATATAGACATGGCGATAAAGGTTGATGGCAGTGTGAGCGTTCTTGTTAGGCAACTCCAGTTGAAATTCAGAGGCAATGAGACTATTTTTGTTAACAATTTGAGGGTGCAAGTGTATTGGGACGTGCACAATTGGTTGTTCAGCCCCGGTCCAAGGCAAGCTTTATTCATCTTCAAACCAGAAGCGATGCTGATCGAATGTTCATCAAGTAGTGGTAAACAAGCAGATCACACATTCTTGCGCTCCGCGACTTCAAGCGGCTCTGTGTCATGGATGCTCTTGTGATTGTATGCAATTGGAACATTTGCAGGCTTGGCTCCCATCTTTCTAGTTTTCCTAAGTAAGTCCAACACATACTTCCTTTGAGATAAAAATAAGTCTTTGTGAGAGCAAGCAATTTCAATATCAAGGAAATATCTCAAAATGCCAAGATCTTTGATATCAAACTCTTTTCCAAGATGCAATTTGAGATTTTATATACATGTTGGATCACTTTCAGTGATTACTAAGTCATCCACATATATTAAAATAATCATAATACTTTGTCTTGATGTCTTACAAAACATAGAAGAGTCGGCCGCACTACACTTGAATCAATTAAACTAAGTGTGGTGCTCAACTTATCATACCATGTGCGAGGTGATTGTTTCAATCCATATATAGCATTTTTCATGCGGCATACGAGTCTTTTCTCACTTGGTACGATCAACCCAGGTGGAAAATCCATATATACCTCATCTTCAAGTTCTCCATGGAGAAAGACATTTCTCACATCCATTTGGATCAATGGCTAGTCATAATTTGTGGCAATTGACATGATAATATGAATAGTATTTATTTTGGTTAAAGGTGTAAAAGTTTCTTTATAATTTATACCATAGATTTGAGTGTATCATTTAGTAACTAATATCGCTTTATGTCTTTCTATCGTACTGTTACTTTTGTACTTGATCTTATAAACCCAACGACAGCTGACTATTTTCTTACCAATTGATAGTTCTACTAGTTCTCAGGTTTTATTTCGATTTAAGGCCTCAAGTTCCTCATTCATAGCTTTAATCCATTGACTCTGTTTTCTTGCCTCCTCAAAATTATTAGGTTACGAATTCTTATTAATCTCAGCTAGAAATGTAACAATAGTTTGGTGATAACTTATCATACCTTATGCAGTTTTGAATTGGATATTAAGAAGTGTGATATGTGATGAAGTCCTGTAGCCTAGTTGGGGGCCTGACAATGCGACCAGATCTTCTAATTGTAGCTTCAGCTGGTCCGTTCTCAGTTTCAAGTTCTCCTTCCCCTGCAAGTTCGACATCAACATGATTCAGCCCATTATCCTCATTCGGGCTTTCCTGTTGGTAGCTCGCCTAGTGAGCTTGGATTGATCTCGGGCTCATTGGGATATGGGCTGACATGAAAATCATTATAACTAGTTTTCTCCTCCTGTTATTTTTCTTCATAATACGTGTTCTTCATCAAACCGTACATCTCGGGACACAAATAAACACCTTGATTAGGGACTGTAGCACTTATATCCTTTTTGCATTGAGGAATATCCAACAAATATATATTTTTCAGCATGATGATCTAACTTGCCTGTATTTTGTGAATGTACAAAATAAATACATCCAAACACTCGTAAGTGAGAAATATCAGCCTTTCTTTCATACAAGATTTCAAAAGGACTTTGAAAATCAAGCACTCGACTAGGTAGTCGGTTTATTAAATAGCATCCTGCAAGTATAGCGTATAACCAATAATTCTTTAGCAAATTAACAGAGAAGAGTAACACACGAGTTACCTCTAACAGATGACTATTTTTTCTTTCGGCTACACTGTTTTGTTCAGGAGTACCGACATAAGAAGTTCAATGTATTATACCTTTATTATGAATAAAATTTTGAAAGTCGTGATTCATGTACTCTGTACCATTATCAGTTTTAAGAATGTTAACATTAGTATTAAATTGATTCTCAATCATGCTGTAAAAAAATTGAAAGGTTCAACATGCTTCACTTTTTTTATTTAAGCAAGTATACCCATGTGGCACGTGACTTATCATCATTAAATGTAACAAAGTACTTGAAATCTTCTTTAAATTCAATTGATGCATTACCCCAGACATCAGAGTGAATTAATCCAATTAACTCTTTAGATTTATTTAAATGTGCTGGAAAAGGTAATCTATGAAGTTTGGCAAATTGACAAGAATCACAAGTTTTAACATTATTATGCAAAAACAAATAAAAAAACTGAAAAATCTTATTAGAGGGGTGTCCCAATCTCCTATGCCAAAGCTCGGATGAAGATACACCAATTTGTGTTACGGCTAAAGCTGAGATGTCCGGCTTAATCAGATACAACCCATCAACCAATCTCCCTTCACCAATCTTCTTCCTGGAAGTTCTGTC
The DNA here is from genome assembly GCA_037127355.1 of Schoenoplectus tabernaemontani. Classification (NCBI taxonomy): domain Eukaryota; kingdom Viridiplantae; phylum Streptophyta; class Magnoliopsida; order Poales; family Cyperaceae; genus Schoenoplectus; species Schoenoplectus tabernaemontani. Next base: position 17,275,521 of record CM073757.1, read on the forward strand.
CTAAAACACTACTTTCTGAGGAGTGAAGATAACATTGCAATTCCATTGGTTAGTGCATTTGCTAATGAATAATAAGTTAGCTTTTAATTTAGAAATAATTGTAACATCAATTTCTTTTGAGAAGATTATGGCTTTGCCTGATCCATTGGTAGGCATTGGAAGACCATTTGCCACTGTAACGTGGGAGTATGCATTTTCAGGTTGTCATTTGGTTAAAGATCTATTTGTGGTGAACATATTATCGGTAGCACCTGAATCTACTACAATCTTGGAACAGGAACCAATAGATAAAGCTAAGTGATTATCAATATGCTTTACAGCATTAGAAGTTTCACCACCTGGACCCGCAAAGGAAGGTTCAGCGTTACCAGTGCATGTCTTCATTAGAAACTCAAGTTGTTTAGTCATCTGTTTGAGTTCGAATTGAACATTGTTGTCTTCATGTTTTGCCTTCAGATTAGCTTCATTGGGCTTGTTTCTGGCAAGCTTTAAATGTGGGGATAGAGTACCCAGCATCTGTCATTAGTGTGGCCACTGCGATTGCAATGATCGCAGTATAATTGATTTCCCTTTTTATCCTTACCTTTGTTCCATTTAGTGTTATATCCTGTTCTAGATGAGAAGTGAACAAAATTTTCAGAGTTATTTATCTTTTGATCTCTGCCCATGACTTTCTTTCGTGTCTCTTCACTCTGTAAAATAGCATACACAGTGTTAAGTGATGGAAGTTCAGGCCGCATCAGTATATCTCTCCTTGTCTCCTCAAATTCTAGTGTGAGACTTGCCTAAAATCAAAAAATCTGGTCATGTAATTCTCTCTTCACGTATTCATTTACTGTTGCAGCAGGTGGTCGATGGAGCTGAAGCTCCCCCCACAATTGTTTCATCTTTTCGAAATGCTCCATTACTGTCTGTCCTGGTTCTTGGTTAAGAGTAACTAATTTCTGCTGAATTTCAAATATGCGAGATGAGTTATTTGAATTCCCATACATTTCGTATAATGAATACCACATTTCCTTGGCAGAACTAGCGAAGGCAAATATCTCATAAACTTTGGGTTTCATTGCATTGCAAAGCAAGGACATAACACATAGATCATTGGCTACCCATTCATCAAACTTAGTACCTGCTTCAGTTGGTGCTTTTGTTGTTCCAGTAATATGTCCGAGTTTGGATTTTCCTCCTAGCACCAATTTCACAGCCTGAGCCCATGTCTGGTAATTTGTACCATTAAGCAGGAAGTTGGTGAGGCTTTGATTTGTGGAGGTTTTTGAGTTTGTGTCAGCCATGAGATAATATGCTAGAATTAGGAGAGCACAAAACACAAGAAAGATGGTTTATTGATAGGAGCAGTAGAGAAAAAATAGGTACTGACTTGTACTAGGTGGAAGTTAATGCTAAAATATGAGGGAAAGAGATGACACAAATAGAAAAGAAACCAGGAAAAAAATATAAGGTATTCAGACCACCTTCGGCATGACCATCAGCAATCTGATACCTCGATCAATCCTGCTCTGATACCATATAAAAATTTAAGAGAATAACAGTGACACAGCGCTCCCAGAAATCTCCCTTCCCTCCCTTATTTTATCGCATAGAAGTTTTTGAATACATATTTTTTTCATACTGAACAAACTCACGATAAACAGTACAAATACTAGAAGCTGTAGGCTAAACATAGAAAATATATGCTAGCAAATAACACACAAGGAAATTTAATAAAGTAGAATCAATCCAGCTGATTGAGAATCAATCAGCAGAAATTGAGAATCAATCCAAGAAATTGATGCTGTCAATGTTCCAAACATAGAGGACAGCTGTAGATTTCCCAATACATGGAAGTACATTTACATGAAAGACCGATTGCAGGTAACGAAACAAGACAAGCCTAAATTATTTATTTGCATGGTGGATGCATGAGGTTTGAGCATTACAAGAGGATGCATGAGGTGGCATACTGGCATGCACATGCAAGAGCCAAGGTGGGGTTATGTTATGTAATATCACCCAAGAATGCTAGGAAGTAGACATCTGTTGTGAGAGACGAAGGATTTGCTTTGCTCAATTATTAAATTCAGTAATCATCTTCACTTATTATTCTCCTCTCTTAATTCTTTCCTATCCATGAGGAATTGATTTGCAGCTAGCTTAGCTGTTTTGTTCGGTAGCGTTTTTGGTTCCTCTGTGGCATTTATTGATTTAATGTATCGTACGGTGTATTGCCATGTGAAATATTTGTAGAGTAAGATCAACTGACCGTGTTGGGTCGGAAAAATTAGAGCAACTTATTCTATAAGGTTTACTAAAATTGAACAAGGATAAAAATATTTAACTTGATTAAGTGTTGCAAGCAAGAGAAGAGAGCAGCAAGTAAAAATGTTACACATTGTTAGGTACATTATGTATCAAAATGCAACTGGTTTTGCTCTCTTCGATAAGGTACGAATATATAGCGCAAGAACAATGAGTACCAAAGTGAATAATGTCACTCCGTATATGAATATTTTTTTGGTAATAGAAAAACTTTTTATTTGAATTCGAGAACACTGAGTACCAAAGTGAATAAAATGAAGGGAAACCGGGAAAGTAAAAGGACGGCCTTTTTTGACAGGGACAGGAAAGAGCAGCTGAGGATTTAAAATCCAGGGCTGTGTATGCTGGATAAAAGTGGGCCTTCATTTCTCTTGGGCCCTTTTCTAGTCTTGGGATCTTGTGTAGCAACTTGCAAGTGTACAACACAAACTTGAAAACATATAATATAGTTAATACGAAAATGAAAGATGTAACTGTACTGATCTGGATCTGGATGAGAAATGTGCAAGTACAACCAGGAGGCAACTCAAGTTGTGTACACTTGAATGAACATAGTACATGAGGACGAGTTCAAAACTTGACACTTTTTTCCAGGGAGAGAAAGAATCAGATACCAAGTGTATTTTAGAGTCCAATCTATTCCAGGATCCTTTTCTTAGCTGATTTGTCATGCTGAAAACAGTCAAAACAAACCATGGGCACTGAAATTATAGGAAAAATGTACTATTGACATATGATATTTGCATTAGATCAACTATTGAAATGAAGAACACTTTTTTCTAACCTCATGGTCCACAATGGAGTAAAAAGGATGAGAGGTTAGGGGAGGATAAAATTTATTTGCTCCACAATTAATGAATCAGATTAGAAGAAAAAAAACTCGTCTAAAACTCTGAAATTCTGGCCATATATTCAAAAGAAAAAGAAAACAAAGAACATGTTCAAAGATAGAATTAAGTAACAAAACAAATAAATGAAGGCCAGTCAGCATTTCTTCTTCAAGAGTTCACCATTTGGGGGGAGGCCGAGAAGGATATCGCATGATGGGCGGAACCAGTTGGTGTAACGCCACCACCTCCCGAAGAGCCATCGGGTCCTGAATTTAGCGGTCAAATGCAACGTCACCCCTCCTCCCCCTGCTTGTGTTCCATTACCCCATTCTTGCGCCACTTGAAGCGGCAGTGCCACCGCACTTGTGACTATATGGAGGTTCCTCAGAGCTGCAGTTCCCCTTGGTTCATAGAATTCGTTGATTACCTGAGTGCCAATCATGATGCCCTGCATCCAATTAACAATTTGTCAAAACTTTGTACCTAATGTAATTAGTATCCTAGTCGATTCACTTAGTTAATTATATTCCCAAAGCAGAAAACCAATTATCTAACAATTAGATGACTATAAATTAATCATCAATTTTGTCAGATTGTTACAAATGAGTTGTGTTATACCTGATAATACATATCCAGCTGCAAATAGGAGAAATAAATGTTGACCTTCGTGTTAGGGTTAATCACATTCGCCAATAGAGTGATGTCAGCATTGAGTAAATTGCCAGTATCAATGTATCCTGCATTTAGAGTGCCAGCGACAATGTCGAATTGAGGGCTTTTGGGCCGGTACAGGAGGTACACGATCAATACAGCAAGACCAAGTAGTATCACAGCAACCCAAAAGATGGTGCAGATTGCTGCCATACACCATGACAGTATGCTTGTACGCTTTCGTAGCCTTGGTTGGAACGGTATGAGGGGTTTTGTGTAATGTTCATGTTGTGCATTGTGATTTTGGTCATGGCCGTGGTTGTGGTTCTGGTTAAAAAGATGTGGCAAGTGCTGGTTTGGTTGATCTGAACTAGAAGCAAAATGAAGATCTCCATGCAGTTCATGTGGAGTACGCGACATAATTTTGTATCTTCTCTTTCTTAATTTTTGATGGATTATTTTTGAGGATAGAGTAATAAAGGGGAGTTTAATCTTTATCCTCTGTTGTGTAGGATCGTGCAGCACAATACGTGGACCGTTGGATTTTCTCGTGATTTGAACCATCATAAATTTCAATGTGATCCAACAGATCATATGCTGAGCAACGGAGAATCAGAATCCGGAGGGAGTTTGGAGGGAAGAAGAAGAAAGGAATAGATGGTCTGGATTCTGTGTGGCACATGATTAGGGTCTACCAAAGTGGTGCTTGTGATCAATGCGCCTGACGTTCAGGGTCTACCAAAGTGGTGCTGCTCAGTTACTGACCCGCATTACAAATGGACTGCTTGGTAATTGACAGGGAATATTCCATCAATAATTTGAGTGCGCAACCAACCAAAGAATACTCGCCTAAGTCTTCTGAGAGGGGGTTTATACTTTTTGTGATCAAGTGATCCTTTTGGAAGAAAAGATAAGTGCGAACAAGAATTTGTCTAATTTTAAATTAATATATAAATGTTTCTTATAGCTCAGATTTATGTTCATTATAATTGCGATGACTGTTTAGTTGTACAAGTAAGTGTAAAGGATTGAAATAACGAGTTTTTAGCATTTATTCATGTGGTTTAAATTATTGCTATAATAAATAATGCATTTCAAAATTCAAAATAAGTGTTAACAATTGTGGAATGATATTTTATAAGGTTTGAGCAACCATTTAGCGATATAATCGAAATGATGCATGAAAAATATTAAGTTTGAAAAGATGTTATGTTTTTTTGAAGGAGAATTTCAAAAACATATGTCAAAAACTGCTCCTGAAATAAGAACAATTACACTTTCTACGAGAACTTCCTAAAACATTTTAACTTTTTGGTGGATCATTTTATCAAAAATATTAAGAACGCCAATTAGAATTTTTGTATTTATTATCAATATATCATGTACTTTTCATTCACACATCACATACTCATTTTCAAGTTTCGCGCTCCCAGATTCGTATTCGACAATATCGAGCACGCCGGGTCCACTTTTAAATTTCGCGCTCCCGAACTAGTTTCCGGTGGTACCGAGGGTGACAGAACCAATTTTCAAGTTTCGCACTCCTGGACTCATTTTCAGCGGTACCGAGAGCGTCAGGTCTAGTTTTTAAGTTCCTCTCCTAGACTCATTTTCGGCAGGACCGAGGGCGTCAGGTCCAGTTTTCAAATTCCACACTTCTGGACTCATTTTTAGCGGTACTAAGGACGTCGGGTCCAGTTTTTAAGTTTCGCACTCCTAAACTCGTTTGCAGCAGTACCAAGGGCGTCGGGACTAGCTTTCAAGTTCCACGCTCTCAGACTCATTTTCGATGGTATCGAGAGCGCCAGGTCCAGTTTCTAAGTTCCGCGCTTCTAGACTCAATTTTTGGTAGTACCGAGGGCGTCAGATCTAATTTTCAAATAATATGCTCCCGAACTCGTTTCCGACAATATCGAGTGTGCCGGTCCCGTTTTCAAGTTTCGCGCTCCAAGACTCATTTTCAACGGTACTGAGGGCGTCGGGTTCCGTTTCCAAGTTTTGTGCTCTCGAACTCATTTTCTACGGCACCGAGGGCATCGGTTCCTGTGTTCAAGTTCCACGCTTCAGGACTCATTTTCGGCGGTATCGTGAGCGCCGAGCCCTTTTCTCAGCTCCACGCTCCCAGACTCATTTTCGACGGTACCAAGGGCGTCAAGCCCTTTTCTCAGCTCCACGCTCCCAGACTCATTTTCGACGGTACCAAGGGCGCCTAATCTCGTTTTTAAGTTCGAGCTCCCGAACTCATTTTCGGTGGCACTGAGGGTGTTGGGTCACATTTTCAAGTTTCGTGCTGCTAGACTCATTTTCGATGGTACCGAGGGTACCAGGTCCAGTTTTCAAGTTTTGCGCTCCGGACTCATTTTCGACGATATCGAGGGCGCCATATCCCCTTTTCATGTTCTGCAAACCCCGGACTTATTTTCAGCGGTACAGAGGGCGCTGATTCCCATTTTCTAGTTCCACGCCCCCAAACTAATTTTTTGTGGTATTGAGGGTATCAATTCCTGTTTTCAAGTTTCATGCTCCCAGACTCATTTTCAACAGTACCGAGTGCTCCGGGACTATTTTTCAAGTTCCACGCTCCCGGACTCATTTTTGGCGGTATTAAGAGCGTCGATTCTTGTCTTCAAGTTTCGCGCTCCAAGAATCTTTTTCAATGGTACTGAAGGCGTCGGGTCCTATTTTCAATTTTCGAGCTCTCGAACTCGTTTTTCAGCGGTATCGAGGGCGCCGATTGTTGTTTTCAAGTCCCGTGCTCCTGGACTCATTTTTTACGGTACCGAGGGTGCCGGTTCCTTTTATCAAGTCTCACGCTCCTCGACTCGTTTTCAACGCCATAGCGGGCGTCAGGTCTATTTTTCAAGTTCCCATCTCCTGAAGTTAGTTTTTTGGAAAAAAGAAGTCGTCGAGTTTCGATTTCAAGCTCTGAACTCCGGGACCCATTTTCGGCGATACCGAGGGTGTCGGGTCCCGTTTTGAAGTTCCGCGCTTCCAGAATCATTTTCTGCGATATCGAGGGTGTCGGTGATACCGATTGCAAGTTACATGCTCCAGAACTAGTTTTCGACCAAGGGCGTCGGGTTAAAATTTCAAGTTTCGCGCTCCTCGGCTTGTTTTTGGCAGTACCGAAGGCGCCGAGTCCAGTTTTCAAATCCCACACGCGAGGTCTCTTTTTCTGTGACACCGAGGGCACGTGATCCAGTTTTTAAGTTTTGAGCTCCCAAACTCGTTTTCAACGGTATCGAGGGCGTCGAGTCTAGTTTTGAGCTCCCAATTGTCACTTACCCGATGCATTAATAGCTCAAGCACGCTTGTGTGTTTCTGAAAGCTCATGTGAAATGCACTAATATCCCTTGATCTCAATGCACTAATACCCTAGTAACCACTCACACTAGAGATGTATCATGACATGAAATAAGGAAAGGAAAAGAAAATGACAAAAGAAAGAATCAATCTTAAAGAAAACCTAATTATACTCAAATGCACTTACAATTAGAATTGAGTCAATTCAATTGTTAACTGAGATTTCTTTCTCAACTTCTCTTCTCTCTATTCACTCTTGCTTTCTCTCTCTTTTTATTTTCTCTTTCAATCTTGTTATTTCTCTCCTATCTCTCCCTTTTTGTCTGTGTGTGTCATGTGTGTGTCATGCTCTCTACTGTGGCATTTATATAAGCATTGGTGGAAAGTTCTAGGTTGTTACATGTGGGGCCCACATGTCAGAAATTCAACAGAGAGTTCATTCATCAACCCATGCATCAAGTCTACACAACATTAAATAGAGATTTAAATCAAAAGAGGAAAAGGAGTATGTACCTGGCCCATGTGTATTGTGCCTCTGACGGTGGGCCCCACCTTGTTGTGGACTCTGTGCGCCGAGCTCAGCCTCCCTGGAGCTCTTTCTTTCTCCCCTCTCTCTCTTCTTCCTTCTTCTCGACGAGGCAGATGGCGTCATTGATGCCGATTGAGCTCTCCAAAGCTCGCAACTTCAATCCCTTTCAGTTGGAACTAGCCTACACATAGGAGAAGATGTGTGAATGATCAAAATTGAAAAGTAGCAAGTGAATAGAGTGATTGAGAGAGATGAACACCTCGGGTGATCAATGAGGCAGTTCAATCCTTGCTTCAAACTTCAAAATTGAAAGTGCAAATCTCTTCTACTCACTTAGGCGACACTGTAGATAAAGAAAGGAGAAAAAATTGTGAGTTGCATTGAAGCAATTGAGTCAAGGTATTGAAATCGGACAAATTAAGGAAAGTTAAAACCTTGCACTTTGAACTCGAATTGGCAATGCATATAGGCTCTACACACTCACACGATGCTGCTAGAGTGATGAAGATTAGTAATTGAATGAAGGAGATATGATTTGAGCCAAGAGGTGAATTTGAGTGAATGAATTATGAACTTAAGAGATGGGCTACAATGGTAGAGAGTAAAGGGACAGCTTTGATGCATTAACATGAATACAAATAGCACCTAGAGAGGTCTAGAAGGTTCCATCAACAAGTGATAAGTGAGGAGGGGGTCAAAATCAGTCAACAGTCTAAGAACCCACCTTGGATTCGTTTAAATTGGGCCCACACTATAACATAATGACTAACAGAAAGTGAAGACCATGTTCATAGGCCATGACAGCTCAATTGTTGGTGTTTGTGTGGTGTATGGTTCTAGCTCCCCTGTGCACCACTTTTATTGCCTATATAAACTCCTAATTGATGCAAAAAAAGGAGAGAGATACAAAGAAGAAAAAATGAGGATTTCACTCATTCTAGCACCAATAGTCAGAGAAGAGAGTAATTGAGAGCTATACACAACAGAGAAAAACAATTGAGAGAGAGATTGATTGCAAGAAGAGAAGAAGATCAAGAAACCGATTGATCTCAGTTTTAACTTGAGAACTCGGTTGTTATATCTCCAATTATTCACTAGAGGTAAGTCCTGAGCCTAGATTTGATTGAATTCTGAGCTTCAACGTTTAATTTTCAATGTAAATAGTGTAATCGCATTTGAATTTTGGAATAACAGTATAATAGTAATTGAATTTTTAATTTTCTTCTTTCAATTTCGCAACTTCATCTCTTCTTTCTTTTAATACTTGATCTAAATTTCATTTCTTGCTTCCTTTCTTGATTGAATTTCAATATAATAGCAATTGAATTTTTAATTTTCTTCTTTCAATTTCGCAACTGCATCTCTTCTTTCTTTTAATACTTGATCTAAATTTCATTTCTTGCTTCATTTCTTGATTGAATTTCAAGTGAAAACTCATAATTGAGCTGAAGAAATCGATTGATCTCGGTTAAAATATGAGAACTCAATACCAGTGGAAGTCTATGTTTTGATTCTTTGTTTAAACATCAAACCTATCTCGGTTTATGCTTGCATTACATATATCCAAAATTCATATCATAATTCAGAGTCGATAGATCTCTGCCAAGGCTTGAGAACTTGATGAGATTAGAAATTCCAGTGTTGTTATCGCGTCGTACTGATAAGACTGAGCGTCAAACCGAGATTAGAAGGAAATTGCATACATAATCAAGCATATTTCATTTGTAATTGTTGTCATGAAACTAGTTGAATGAGTAATTAGAGTTGTAAACAAGTTAACAACAAGAATTTAGAGTGAATTATAATCGGTACCGAACGGTACTATCGCATGATCAATTTGCATAGTGCTAATCATGTTAATATACACTAACGTACATAGACGACATGAATCGAGTGATCAATTGTTAGGAATAGTGATTAGTTGCATTGAATTTGTGAGATTTGGGATTCGGTACCAAACAGTATCAATCTGTTCTATTTGGCACTAGTGCATAGCACTATTCATCGCATTGATCATCGATCGGATACCGTGGAGAGGTTCCTTGTGGAAAGACGATGATAAAGCACCTATCTGATCGGAAAACGGGAGTCCCAATCACCGGCGACGCCACCAGCACGAATCTTGGCTATGCTATTGACCGGAGAGTCAAAGAGATGCAGCAGCACGAGTATTGATGCACAAGCATGAATATTGAAGCACATGAGTAGATCTTGGAGGAGATCGAATGTTTGTAGCGAGTTACAGTTTAAAAGAAAATAATAAATAAATATGAGCCGTTCATCATTTAATACGTTAATCTCAGAGTAAATCCAACGGCCTACATTATATAACATAATATAAATAAATAAAGTTCAAAAATAATAAAAATATAAAAAAATCAGGAATCGTTGTAATGATTCCTTGAATCGTTATATGATTCACCAAAGCGTTGAACGCTTCACAAGACGTTAGTGTTTACCCCTGAAAGGTCGAGAGAAGAAATACAAAAGGAAGTCAAGATCAAACCCTAGATATTGATCTTCAAGCAAGCCCTATGAGCAGAACCAATACAATCCCTATACTACATGGAATGGTGTCGATGCCAAGCTAGTATTTTGATACAACCAATCATGAGAAACCTCAATATGATTTTGCTTTCAAGGTTGACCTGGTGCCAAAGCTGTGAGCAACCAGCTAACCATGCTTTGATTTGTGTCAATTGCTGATAAGTAGTCAGCTCTTTGACCAAATCACCCTCATGTTAAGGGATTGAAAGTCAATTTCACAAGTCTGATCATTTGCCAAAATTGGGAGCAACGACCTGATCAAGTCTAGATTTGTATCAATTGCTGATAAGTAGTCAGCTTTTGATCAAATCAAACCCTAATAAGCATCATTATTGGTGTTAATTGGGGAAGAGTTTCTGCAAAGAGAGTATTTGGCAGAGACACTAAGGTACAACTGATAACTAATAAATAGGGGTTTTATAAGAATAAAATAGGATTTCTTGATCAAGGAATTTTTAGCACAAGCAAACAGGGGTAAAATGGGAATTAAAAATTACAGGGGTGATGATCATGAATTTAGAGATTTATGGTGAAATTTTCATGATTTTTGGATGAAGGGATCTATTAAAATCCATTGGGGAAAGAAAATCAGATCAATTAGAGGGCCAGGATTTGATCAAGGACTTTAAGGGTACAACTTGGGGATAATACTTAACTGGGTACGAATTGGAGGTGACAAGCAGCACATTCAGGTGTTTGGCGCTGGAGATGATTTTTGAAGGGACGAATATTTGTGTGAACCCAGCGCACCATCCTTGTGTCTCATTAATAATGACGACTGGGCCCAGAACACGTGCGACTAGTCCACCGAGTTGCACTACCTTTCTCTCCTCATTTCTTTCACTGCAACCGGGCCCCACAGGGCAGAGCCATCTTCCCTTCTTCCCTACCGTGACTTCTCCTTTTCTGACTCAACTTCTCAACAGAAAATTAAATTGAAAATGAAAAATGGCTCAATCGGTCATGAATTTTTGCAAATGATATATCGCTGGAAAGCTCTAACCGAGGAGAATCCATTGAAGCAATTGATTTTAAAAATGGTGCACTGTGTGTCACTCACATCTAAAGGGAAGGGAATCGAGTAGAAAATGAAATTGGCCGTTTGAGATGGAAATGCGGCAAATTGATAATGTGGGAAGTATCGTGTGGGTCCCACGATTCAGTTGAGGTAGTTGCTGGCACAAATTAACTCCCTTTTACATATTTTTCATAATGAAGTTGGTGTATAGAACCGGGAGCAATGAAATTGGACTAATTCACTTGGCGTTTGAAGAAAGAAGAGCAGGGAAAGATTGGATTGTGATCACAGCGCCATGATATCGATCCAAACCTCAGAGTTTTGCTCACAACAAACACAAGCTGGATTGATGTAAGCCACTGGATTATTGGATCAGAGGTTGTGATCATGTCATGTCATCGATCCGTTGGGTCGAGGAAACACAAATTGTGCAAAAAGAAACACAACTGGAGTGTAATTGAGCCTATATAAGCACTGGAGCAGCAATTGATCGCCGGAATATATAGCCTCTCCATTATTGGAACGTCACTAACTCTCATTCCTTCCACAAAACCCGATTTGTAATCAATTAAATTCAATTCATATTTCTTTCAATTTTTTTGATTGCATCCTAATTGTAAGGTAGAAATCGTGCTTCTTTTTCTTTCTATCGATTGATCTCGGCCGAAATGGCTTGAGAACTACTCAATATTACACATGCACAATAAAAATAGACAGAATGTCAGTTTTCTCGTTTTTTATCTTACAGTTCGTTTGACATAATAAAGAATTGCATTAAATATTAAATTAACAAAGCATTAGTAAACGAACCTGAAAAAAATTATTTACATTACTCTGATGTTAAATTACAACGCTAACTAATACAAACCAAGTCCTGACAATTCAAAATGCCCCCTCTCAGTCTAACCTTGCTTTATGCTCTTTCAACCTATAATGACAAGTTTCACGAACAATAACAAAGTAATTAATTCTCAATAATTCAGTTTAAAACTTTAAATGTTGCATAAAACAATAACTACGTTATAGGTTGCATGTTATTCCAATATTCTAGGTTGCTTACGGGCCTAAGATATAATAACAAATGCAAAAGCAGCAAAACCTAGCAACCCACAGATAATTACAAACTAAAAAAAACAAAATAATCAAATATGAGGAAGAAAAGTGAAGCATTTAATCATATGCCACCTTTCTTATACACCAATTCTGTCATTCATCCAAAGTGGTCCTTTCCAAAAATTCCGGGAAACTGAAATTGGCATCGCAACCTATTACATTAAGAAGCAATACTGCCTTGGCCACACCATTGAAAGCCCTAATTGCACAATGCAGGTCCCACCAAACCTTTAACCTGTCACCCTTTTTCTCTTCCTTACCCTTTTCCCAATCTACAATAACTGCATACTCAGAGTGTACCAGTGCTGGATGATGCCTGTACACCACAAAATCAACCCCATTTTTTGTCCCTTTCTTCACAACCCAATTTTTGGACCTCAGATGCAAATATGCCCTATAGTAAATGGGGAACAGTTCACTTCTAGTTCTCATGAAAGTCCACAAGTCATTGCTACTCATAAAGTCTTTGTTGTTGATTGATACTTTAAGACACTTAAGATAATGATGCAAATAAAAGACTTCTTCAGGACTCAGTTGAAAGTATTGTTTGGCATCTTGTGAAGTTTTGAGTTGCCGTCCAAATGAAGCCCGGTGTAGCAAGTCAGTAAGTTCAGATGTAGTTCCCAGTAGAAAATGAGGGGGGGGGGGGGACGTCACTGGCCTCCTCTATCTAGGGTTAGGGTTAGGGTTATAGGAGGGTTTTTTTTCGTCTTTATCTCTCGCGCTTCGGCCTCTCAAAGACGGTTTTGTACCATTAGTTCAACTCATCAGTAAATTATTATTTTTTAGAAAAAAAATAAGAAGAAGACAACTAGATGGATGGGCAAAGAAACAACATATGTAATCTTGACAACGGCTGACTAAAGCCGGGGCAAATCTATTAAGGGATGACCTCAGATCAATGTCTGAACTTAAATTTTAAAATTCAATAAAATACAAGTAATTTTTTTTTCTTTGAAGACTTTTAGAATAATACTTATTTCTATAGTTGTGTCTAACCTTAATTATTATCGGATTGAGGACTTAGATGATAAAAAATTTCTTTGAATCATTATATTCATTGTGCCCAGATTTATATATATTTTTTTTCTGAATTCGCTACTGTTAATATATTAGCATACATGGGCGTCTCTCTACCCATTGATTAATGGTTGAGGTGAAAGGATAAATCTATGTTTAACGTGACTTGAAGACTTGAGTAGAAAATGAGCATCAACCAGATAAATTGGACAAAAAAGCTTGTTCATAGCGGGCAATGCGGTGACATAGTTTGAATGGATGACAAAACTTCCCAAATTTTCTTTTATGTTGGAAGAACAATGTGGTTTTAGGCAAACAAACAGGATAGCATTGCATTCATGAGCTGGTGACAATATTTTCTTGCACGGTCTTCCATGATTTTTCTAGACCAAACTTTGTCTCATCTAGGAGGCTATTTTTTCATGTATCGGGAATTTTTGAGCATGGGTCCGACTATCTTAATTGATGGGTTCTCAGCTAGGGCAGTCAATGAAACTTTTTTTGACCATTTATCCAATCCGTATTGCATCCGATAAAATGAATACGGATAAAATTTTATTTTTGTTAATTTATTGAATATGGATATGAGTATCGGTAAGAATTTTTTTTAATAATTTATCGGGTAAAGGGATAGATAAAAGCTATTTCGTACCCGATACTAATGATAAATTATATAAATATAGAGATAAATATGAGTCTTATAATGTTAAATTAACTGTGTAAGTGTGGAATGATTTTATTGAAGGTGAAAACATGGACGGATGGACCCATTCCACTTATTTAGAAAAAGCATGTACATTATTTAAATGCATAAATATGCACGCCTCTTTAAATATTTGTAATCCTTAATTACTACTAATAATACTAATTTGGTTAATTAATAAAAGTACAAGGGTTAAATTATAATTTTAACAAGTTCTACAACAATCAAGCACAATCAATTTCTAAATCAAAGATATGAAATAAAATAAAGAGAAAGAGTTCAGAAATGCTCAATCAAAGGATCGAGTTGACACGCGATGTAACGAGGTTCGGCGTTATGCGCCTACTCCTCGGATCCCCGGCTTCCCGTCTAATGGTAACAAAGCCGGTCCGATCTATTCAACCAAATACGAGTCTTGTACAAGGTCGAACTTTGCCCTCTTACACACAAAGGATGAGAGACAAATCCTAAAGTTAATGAACTAGCAAAAGCTAAGAGTAGATTTAGCAATGAAGCAAATCACTCAAATCTCACAAGTGTTTAGAACAAGTTTAGATCAAAGATCTTGAGTTTTAGCTAGGTATAGCAATGTTTTTTCAAAGCTCTTTAATGGTGGCTGTAAGAATGTATTTTGCAAGTGTATTCAACAATAGAAGGAGAAGGGAGATGGTCCCCCTTTTATAAAGAGCTGAAAATAAAAAATAACTCACTTTTTCGGCCTGAACCGTTATAACGGTTTACAAAGTCGTTACAACGATTTACCAATCGTTATAACGGATTAAGATTCAAACGGTAGGATTGTCAGAGAAATTTGACTGTTGTTCTGTCGTATAGCCGTTGGATCAACTGGGCTGAAACGTTATAACGATTTATCAAATTATTATATGTTTCATGAATCGTTGTAACGATTACAGAATCGTTATACGTTTCACAAATCGTTGTAACGATTACTGAATCGTTACATAACAATTCACTCTGGTTTCTTTGAGAATGTTTTTGCCTTAGAATATTTTTGAGTATCGAGATGAACCGTTATAACGATTACTGAATCGTTATAACGATTCACTGGGCAGAAGCACTTTTCTTGTTGTTTAAGCTCAATTTCTCTTGACCAATTCAACCCAGTTTGAGTTTTACTAAACCTAAGCCTAATGCAGTCTTGATTAAGCTCTTGTATCTCAGTACTAGTCTTGGTTCTTGTGCACTAGTCCATTTGCATGTTAATCCCTGCACAAAACTCAAACAAGGCAAATTGTAAAATTCAAGATTATTTTGTAAATCGACAAATCAAAGAAGATGTTAAGTGTAACAATATTAACTAATCTTTTCAACTTCCAACAAATCTCTTCATATTCCTTTCTTTATATTAAATTAATAAATTATTAACACAAAAATATTTTTATACTCTCCCTCAACAGTCAGATTAGGGGTGTCAATGATACCATTTTACCCATTTATCATATTTGTACCGTATTCGATAAGATGGGTATGGATAATTTTTTTTTCCGTTAACTTATTTGATATAGGTAAGGGTAAAAAATTTATTTCGTTAAGTAAATGGGTAAGGGTATGGATAAAAATTATTTCGTAACCGTTTGCCCTATAGGGTAAATTATTAAAAAAAATAACTTATATTGTTTTCAATATAATTATCTCGTGTAATAATTTTTTTTGGTAAATAAGATAAAAAATAGGAAATTGGTAAGAACAACCTGAAGTTATGCGTTAATGGCTAGTAGTTTCAAACTCGGTCCAGACCATTAACGCACAACTTCGGAGTATTCTTAGTTGCCCCGATTTTTATGAGTTAATTACTAGAAATTATAGTTATCATCTTTTTCAAGTTTAACCATCTTATAAGTTATAATGTTTGAATAATATTTAGTAGAGTACTTCTTAAAATGATTAAATGGACAATATTAGATTTTATTTTAGACAAGATGTTATTTTTGCTTTTAATATATTTTATTTTTTTACTTAAAAAGTTTGACAATAGATGTTTATTTTTTAATTTATTTATTTTGAAATGACTCAAGTTAGAATTGTTTGCATAATTATATTTTTATTTTATACTAGTAAAATAGATACGTATTTGTATGAACAGAATGAGTTCATATATTTTTTTATAAATAATAATAAATTAAGTAATACATTAATATTATTCGTTAGCATCCATTATCGTTTCGTTAACCGTTTATTTTAACGGGTAAGGATAGGGTATGGGTAAGTCTAATTTTAATAGGTAATGGTAGGGTATGAGTAAGAGTAATTTAACATGGGTATGATAATAAAAATATCTCCACCCGACCCGTACCGTACTCATTGACACCCCTAAGTCAGATACATGCATACAACACCCATTGCCTACTCACCTTCTGTCTCTTACACCATCCATCTCCTGTTCATCTTCTGATACTCACAAAATGTTGAATTCAAAAAAATCCAAATTGCATTGGCTCAGATAATGAATCTTACAATAGCATTGATCATGACGATGAGTAAGAGTTGATTCTTCTATTTAAAAAATTATAATTT
The DNA here is from genome assembly GCA_037127355.1 of Schoenoplectus tabernaemontani. Lineage (NCBI taxonomy): Eukaryota > Viridiplantae > Streptophyta > Magnoliopsida > Poales > Cyperaceae > Schoenoplectus > Schoenoplectus tabernaemontani. Next base: position 17,292,083 of record CM073757.1, read on the forward strand.
GATCTTTTTTTTTCTTGAATGGACATCGTTGCTTGTTCATTTTGACCTTTTTCCTTTCATTTTGATTTTTTAACTTTTCTTTTCTATTTAAAACCTACAATATCATGGTGATTTTCATAAGCTACTTTGAGCTTCTTAATGTCAGACCAAAGTATACGAGAATGTAGCTGCTTAAGCAAGTATTATTATTTTCAATTTTTTGTTTATATCATCCATTAACTAATTAAATTCAAATTGTTTATTTAGGATGCCTTTAGAATTAAATGGAGAGTCACGTGAGGCAGTTGAACAAATACAGAATAATGTTAATGCTGCTGACCCAAATCCAGCTCCTAATTCAACCAAAGTCAAATCCTCTAGGAAATTAAGGTCTAAAGTGTGGAATGATTTTGAGAAAGTGGACTTACTAGATGGATCTTACAATGCTAAGTGTAAGCACTGTAAAACCACACTGTCAGAAGGTGGTACCAGTGGTACTAGTCATTTGAAATATCATTTAAACCATAGTTGCATGCCTTACAAAAGAGCAATGCGCAAGAATATTGATGTGCAACAAAAAATGTTGCAAGTTCGCGAAAGTCAGAGAGATGGCACAGCAAAAGTTGATTGTTTTGTGTTTAATCAAGAAAAAAGTAGGAAAGATTATTCTAGAATGGTTTCAGCTCATGAATATCCATTTTGCATGGCCAATCATCATTTCTTCAGTGTGTTCGTTAAAAACCTGAACCCTCAATTTAAATTAAACAAAAGAAACACAATTAGAACTGATTGTGTAAAATTATACCGAGAAGAGAAGGCAATTTTGTACGATGTCCTTGATAAGCTTAATTGCTGAGTAAGTCTTACAACAGACATGTGGACCTCGTCTAATGTTGAAGGTTTTCTATGCTTAACCTGTCATTACATTGATGACCAATGGAGGTTGCAAAAGAGAATTTTGAGTTTTGTTCATGTTAAATCTTCACACACAGGTTTAAACCTTTGTTCGGTGATAACAAAGAAGTTGTTTGACTGGAACATTGATAAAAAGCTCTTTAGCATTGTTCTAGATAATTGTATCACTAACGATGTCCTTGTTAGAGAGATGTTGACTATTTTAAAACCCAAGAATACACTTCCCATGAGTGAAAACCTGTTTCATATGCGTTATGGTGCCCATATCCTAAATATTATTGTTCAAGAAGGTCTTGATGATCTGAAAGTTGTCATTCGTAATGTTCGGGAGACGGTGAAATATATACGTTTTTCGGAAGCAAGGATTGAAAGATTTAGAAAGGTAGCCCAACAGGTACGGGCTCCACAAACCAAGCTTTTTTTGGATGTACCGACTAGATGGAATTCGACATTTTTAATGCTTGTGAATGCCCTCAAGTTTCGCGAGGCATTTTCTCGTCTGGCCGAACTTGATCGTGATTACAAGCATGCTCCATCTGATGAAGATTGGGACAATGTTGCTGCTGTATCCCAATGCTTGCAAATCTTTTATGATGCCACCATAAAAATTTCAGGTACCAAATATCCAACTCTGAATATCTTCTTTACTGAATTCTGCGAAGCTTACTTGAGTTTGCAGAATTGGCTCAACAGTGGCCATCATTTCATAGTCAATATGGCTACTCACATGTTTGAGAAGTTCCAAAAATATTGGCGCATCAGTAGTGTGTTGTTAGCCATTGCTTCCATTTTAGATCCTCGTTGCAAGTTGAAATCACTAGAAGCTTTGATATGTACTCAAGATTGGTTGAGAGTTTCTGGAATTGGTATTTATATCGTTTTCAAAATTTTAGCATGTTAGTATTTACTTGACTATTTAACAAATATTGTTAATTGCAACATTTTCGACAAATGAGTGCGCTGATGAAGATGGAGCACTTGTGTCATTATCAGAATCTGTTGGTGTTGATGAAGAAATTGATTTGCACTCTATTTCGTTTGATAACGTTTAACTAGCTAGTAATTAGTATATATTTTTCTTATCAAGGGCCTGACAGTGTATGGTTATTTTGCTCTAAATATGAGATGCAACTTTTTTAGTCTTTTACTGAGTTGAACAATGGTGTAGCTGATAGGTATTGGAATGAAAGGCGGGCATACTCAGGGGCGGACCCAGTTAAATCCAGGGGGGGCACGTGCCCCCCCTGGATTTTGAAAAATAGTGTTTTTCGGTAATGTTTTCGGCACGTGCCCCCTTGAAAATTTTTTTGCCTCCTCCTGAATTGTCTGGTTATTTTTATTGAGAAAAAAATATTTAATACCGTGCATAATGAAATAATTATGCAAAGATATCAAAATATAAAGTTCCTTAGTCGAAAACTTTCTTCATCAACTTGATTATCTATTACTTTGAGCTTTATTTTATTGTTATTTTAATATATAAAATGTTATTATTTAATAAAAAAATTATTAGTAAAGTATATATATTAAATTATTAATTTTTTTTATTTAGTACCCGGTTAGTTAATGAATTTTAACCCGATAAGCCATTACAATCCGATAATTGCCCCCCCTAATCAAAATCCTAGATCCGCCACTGGGCATACTAAAGTTCATTTTATTTTCCTCTAATAACTAAGATGAATAACCATATTTTACCACAATGCCAGTAGCAGTTGGGCTGACCAGTGCCTGATTCGATGAAGTTAGAGAAACTATAAATGAAATTATCATTTATTCTGACAATCACCGTGGATGGTTATTCACTCTCTAATGCACATTCATTTGACATGATACTTATTATTTCAAAACTGTAAATGTAATAAGATCTTGCAATTTAGTAGGATATAAATTTATTCGATATCATTTATTTGTCAAGATTATATAATTTTTCTATTGAATTATTATTATTATTATTATTATTATTATTATTATTCGTTATCAACCATTACTTGTTTCGTTATCTGAAATTTTTAATAGATATGGATAGAATATAAATATAAATTTTTTAATGAATATAAATAGAATATTTTTTTTAATGAATATGAATATAAAAATATTTTTATTCGTACCCTATCCTACTCTACTCATTGACAACCCATTGACAGCTGAGAATAAACCCATTGACAGCTCTATTCTCAGCTGCCACCAGAGAGTGGAAAAAAAAACCATTCACTCTGACTTGATTTGTTTTTTCTCACAATTTAACAAACGTATGAAAAATCTAGATTGGAAAAAACAACCGATCCCAATGAATTGGAAATGACAGCTGAGCTGGTACGAAAATAAACCCCATCAAAATGGAATTCTAATCTATTCCCATTAATTCCTTGACCACAGGCCTAATAGAGCGACTTGCATAAATAGATAACTAGAAGACGAACTCTAGGTTATGCTCAAGTTTCGAATGCTGTAAGCTCTAGATGCTCAACATAACTCAGAAAACAGTGTAGAAATATTATTTGGAGCCTCACAGAAAAGTTGAAAACGCATGTCACATATACGGATCTCAATTCTAACATGTTATATAATATACAGCATATTAAATAAAAAAAAATATAAAACAGAAAATTGAGTCTACTGGGACAACCAGCAGCTTGCTCCTCATACTAGTAATTAAGCCAAGACTAAAGGTGTACGGCTTCCACACTTGGATCAAGAGAAGCTACACCAATGACACCCCCCCCCCTCCCTTCTTTTCCTTTCTTGGTGAAGGAAAAAATAATAAGACCAAACTCAACTACACAATATACATACCTCTATGAATTCTCAGTTACCATATAAAAGAAATGAATGAATAGAAAAACTATGTTGTTCTTGTATATCTGCCGTTCTAATTCTCCTCGAGTTTACTTAAAGAAGCTTGCTGGTGCGACGTTTTGCGGGACCTCCAGGAAATAGCTTCATTATCCAACCAAACACTCTTTCCACAACCTTTGCATAAGTTAAAAGTAACATGAGTTTTTGTCTTTTTAAGAGATAAGAACAAAGCCAAATAACCGATTGGTCAGATTTACGGTCACTTGCCCCTCCAGCTAACTATGTTAGGATACAGGGAAAAAAAATAGCTAAGTACGTTGATTACCAATGGAATATACACTAACAACCTGTTCTTCTGTACTTTGAAAAGTTATCAACTTTTGTACTAAATTAAAAGTTATTATACGTGTAACTATAATCCTGTAAGGATTATGATCAAACATTTAAAACAATTACAGAAATATTGAGATGACATAATATGCAAAAAAATAGCAATTATTTTTGGACCAGTACAGGGATTCTGTAAATTTTAGAAAATGAAACCACATCTCGATAATTGAGTTGTTATCTTATCATTTTTTTCTTTTTCCTTTTTCAATTTTTTTGCGGTTGGGAATAGTGCAGACTGCAGACGAATGCCAACTGTCAACTGTTAAATGCTATGTGCAAACCATTAGCAAGGATTAAAGTTACAGAAAAGTTTCATAAAAGTAACATCCCATTCACATTTTTATCCCTCAAATAAAGTGGTCCATAGCATTTTCGTTGATAGTATTAGAACTGAACCACTCAACATCAGCACCAGAACTTACAACTCATATTAGGATGATACCACCAAAATAGTAAAAACTGGAAAGTCTCAGGACCAAAGTGTAATATGTGCAATTCTATGACCAATGCTGGAAAAGAGTGATACAAAGGACTATTATAGAATTCAGATTGAACAAACCAAACCTCATCTCCTTCATCAGCATATACTGCATGTTCACTGATCAAGTGAGATATATCAGACGGTTGTGCTATTGAGCCTTCATTAGCCATTCTTTGTGCCGTCATTAGCTCCAGTCTCTGTGTCTGAGCTTCTAGTTTGTGTGTCAAATCCTTGTTCAATTCCTGCCTCATTTAAAATCAGAGCAAATAGTAGCTTAGACTTCACTGACGTTTAAGTAAACCTCATACCCATTAGGAGACGAGAAATTATTCTTCCACCCCTTATTTGCACCCAATATTAAATATAAACAAATATTGAAAATACATAGTTTCTAACTTAAATTTTGAAATGGGTACCTTTGAAAGTATTTTTGAAAAGTGTTTATATCTAACATTGGGTGCAAATAAGGGGTGCAGTTATCACACATGAAATTAAGGTCAGCCACATCAGAAGTGGACCCTGTATTGAGGTATTTGCTCTATGCGATTACTTATTGCTTCAACTTAAGTGTTACAATCAATCAGAACACAGAAGGAAACAAAATGATAGGAAAATTGGAGTTAGTACAGTATTCCAACCCTCCATAGAAATATTCAGAAAATTTTACAATTAATAACAACAACGAGGATAGACGTGCAGTGAGAAAACTTATCTAACATTGTTAAAGCTCAGACAAAAAGAGTACCTTCAACTTGGAACAATTGGATGATTCAATTCTCAGTGCACACATAAGCTCCTCTCTCTCCACAGACAACTGACAAGAACAAGCCCCGCTAAAATACACTTTAGAAGATAAATATAATCCCAAGATAAACCAATAGCTTGGCACACTCAGTAAAAAAAAAAGTGCAAAAGTGCACTCAAGTGTAACATAATGAGAACTGAGCATTCAGTTAAAAAAAAAGAGCAAAAGTGCACTCAAGTGGATGAGATAAACTATATTTACTGGTGAACAAATGTTTCTTAAAAAATTAAAATTGACTTATAGGACCGTTTAGACTTCATGAAAGAGGTGGGGTTGAACAAAACCACATGCCCAATGGTTCAGAGTCTTCAGACCTAACAGGTTAGGTCAGCTAGGGTCAGACGGAACCAATTGCAGGGCCAGATGACCGAAGTACTGAAAGCAAGAGGAAGTCTATGAATGTAAGGAGAAAACCTCAGATATTAAAGAGTTGATGTTATGGATCATTCTATGTTGGTCAGGTGGCAAAACTTCATGCAGTTCTCCAATAGCAAATGGAATCTCAGAAGTATGGAGGGGCTGAGTTTGAGATGTCCCTGCTTCTTGCTCAATGTGGCCAGCTGCTGTTGATTCAACCACATTTTGTGCTACACTGCTTACATCTGCAAACAAATTCGTCTTTCTTCAGAAAATTGAATAAAAACTCTGTTTTCTTTCATTCCACATATTTCTACATTATGCCCACTGTTTATCCTTATCTGCAGACAATTTTCAATTTTGTAAAAGCACTCATGTACATAAGTCAAAACTGTCAAATAGTGCTCAGTTACTTTCAATATCTAATAGGCCCAGGTGGAATATATATATGATTATTTTATTTGTCTTTTGCAAATCCAGATACACCCTAGAATGTGTGTCAGAAAGTACTAATCATGCAACATATGCTATGTGTCTCAGCCACAGATCATTGAGGCCCAAAGTTTGTCCTCTACAGTGCATCCCATCAAACTTGCCAAGCTTTTCCATTTGGGATGATTATTTATGTTTGCCACTCCATATGAACCATCAAGCTTTTTGCTAAAATTTTGACCATTTTATATACAACGAGGCTCTGCTGGCTAATTTTGGTTGCCACAAGCTAAAGCTGCAATAACTCTGTTGTACTAATACGTTAAAATCCAAAAAAGCCAAATGACAATTTAAAATCATTAATGTTATTCTTTTTTCATGGTCAATGTGTCCATATAAAGTTTTTTAAGTTTTTTAATTCATTTCACAGAAGATCAATAATGGATGAAAGGAACTGATAAAATCAGAAGTAACAGTTAATTGGATTTTAGTGCATTCATCTTTTGGGAATGATCAAACAAATGATAAAATTATTAAATGTTATGTAACAGTCTGGTAATCATTTGAATTTTGAATTTTGAAATTAATAAGAAAGAAAGGTAGTGGCAATTTGCAGCACCAATAATTGAACTTTTTTTTACATATTTCACCTAAAGTTTATTTATATATTTCAATCTCTTGGTTAAAGGTTTCGTTGTTGTTCTTTTTATCTCTTGGTTCTCCCCCATTTACTCTTCTCCATCTTATCTGCCTCATCCAGCTGATTCACAATTTGCATCTAATTATGTCTCTTAAAAAAAGATGCATATAGATATATTTTTCATTGTTATATTTTTATTCACAAACTGTATCATATCATCATTTCTGTGATATCTTTGAACCATTCATAAAGATGATAACAAAGTTACATATAATAATTAATTATTTTCATTAATACTTGGAGGTATTGCATCCTAAAATATTGAAATTGTGCATTATGTGTCCATGCAACAAATGATTCAGTCAAATGGCAACAATCCACAATCTAGAATGTTTATAAAATCAAACAAGATAAATCACATAACCTAAATCGCTGGTAGAGGTAGATACATCTGCTGTCTCTGGTGTCTTTGATGTATCCTTAACCTTCTCACTTGTAGAGGCATTTCTTATCTTATTCATCAACAGATTTCTCTCTGTTCATTTAGTAGCTTTGTCAGACAAAAACTTATTTACATCAGCATAAGCAAAAGTAAACATTTTCATGATGTAGAGAGCTAAAACAAATGAAGTGGCCTTATTTAATAACTTACCTCCAAAATTACTAATATTGTTCAAAAGAACTGAATTTTCAATAAAATTAATAATCACAAACGTACATGAATATGAATCATGCATTTACCTTCCTGAAGAACATCAATAGTAGATTGGAAATCCTGACGCTCTCTTTCTAATGCTGAAACTTTACGTCTACACCATTTTAACTTAATCAATAACAAAAGAGTTCAATATAAACATTCTATAGAGGGTAATATAAGTATGTAACTAGCCAAGTCACAGAAAATGATAGTAAAAAGTTTCCGTATCACCTATATAAATATAACTACTGACAGAATAATCTAAAACAATAAGAACATGAATACAGAACACACATACTTGAAAGAATAAATTTCGGAGCTCAGGGATTCAACTTGTTTTTCCAAACGGAGTTCATTGGATCTTAATCTGAGAGCCTAAAAGAAAAATGCAAAAGAAAATTAAGTAAACAAATATTTATTATCTCAAAAGTAATTTAATTTACAGCAGCTTCAGGTTTGCTTTCACCTTGCCGGTATTGCTGTTTTGTTTTGCTTATATCTAAACAATATGATGGATTCTTAAAAAGGTGATAATTTAAAAGGGTGGGGATGCCTTGACAAACATTTATTTTGACAATCTTTGACAACTAACTTCATATAAATTCATAGAAAACCTTAAAAATGGAAAAAAACGCTACAAACATATTCTTGACTTATAGATAGGTTGTGTTCCAATTTTCTTGCAACTTGAGTGCACCATTTGGTACTCCATCAAAGACCATCAAAATTATATGATAATTTTAACGGTCTTTGATGACACTCAAATTGCATGAAAAGAGCACAATCAATCTATAACTTCATGAATATGTTTGTGAAGTTTTTTTTTTCCATTTTTAAGATTTTCTATGAATTTATATGAAATTCGTTGTCAAGATTGTTAAAATAAATGGTTGTCAAATGATCCCCACTAAATTTAAAATCTATAGTCAAACTATTTACCAAGCTGAAACCAGTACCTTCTCTTCTAAACTAATGACTTCTGAAGCCAGTATCTTAGCCCTTTCGTCAGCTGCATTGCACTCGTATCTTGCGTTGTCATACTCCATTCGTAAGGAATCAAGCGCCAGCTATTTGTAGATTAAAGAATAAAGGCATCAAAACCAAAAATGAAAGCAAAAAAAAAAAACAGCATATTAAGAATAAATTATTAAATAGCACTGATACTACAATAAAATTCCAATCAATCGAGAGGGACAGCTCTTAACAATACTTTAAATAAAAATAAAAATATTGCATATTATGATCAGAGATTCAGAAATATAATTTACTCAAAGCATAATGCAAGTACATTGGTTGTTAGTATAAAAAACCGGCTATTGACACTAACATGTTTGCCTTTTTACCCCCAAAGATCATGCTTTGTTATTAAATTACTGAAGGGGCATTTGTTCTGCCCTTCCATTTTTTCCCTCCTGGTTCTAACTAAAACCAAGCATGTTAGACTGCATCTTTTACCCACGATATAACTGATTAACTATAGAAGACTATAGTATTAGGGGCATTTAAAGCTTCATTTTAGCATGTAATTCAGATGTACAAGATTTAGAATTTGTAAAGCAAAATAAAGAGAAAGGAATAATAACAAACCAATTGAGCTTCCATTTCATGTCTCAACATCTCCATGTCAGATTTTAACTGACTGATTACTTGCCCCTGATCAATATGACAAATAATTGTTAATTAAGACCAAAGTTACAGAAGCTGAACAGCAAATTGAGCAACAACAACAAAGCCTTTAATCCCAAATAAATTGGGGTAGGCTAGAAATGAAACCCAATCGGAAAACATAAGATCAAAGATCTCAAATATCAGTGATAAAAATGAATATGATGGAAGAAAAAATAATAATAATAATAATAATAATATATAAATAAAGATGATAATGATAATATGCTAATAATAGTAGCAATAATAACAATAATAATAATAGTACAATAAACCTCTATTATAAAATCTATTTCTAATTTCTAAAATCCTATTTTAAAACCTAATTCTAAATTCTAAATCCTAAAATCCTATCTAAACCTCTATTTCTGAAATCTATTTCCAAATTCTAAATCCTAAAATCCTAAAAAATCTAAGAATATGAAATCTATAACTCTACTATTAGACTCTAACTCCTAAATCATGGTTCAGGTACATGAATCGCTATCTTCCACGCACTCCTATCCAAAACAAGCTCTTTGGGTATATTCCATTCCTTCAAATCTCTTTTTATTGCTTCCTCCCATGTCAATCTCGGTCGACCTCTTCCTCTTCTTATATTTTCAGGACGACTTAAAATACAGCAAATTGAGCACTTAATGAAATTTCAAATATGCACTACACAATTTTTAAATAATCTGAACAACTAAATTTACCCTGTTGCCTGCATGGTATTTTTTCCCCTTATTTTACGAAGTGTAAAACAATGGAATGGGGCTACAGTGTTATTGTTTGAAGTAAATAAGGTTGCATTCTAACAGGGGAGAAGGCATTTGACATATTTTGTAGGAATACAGGTGATATTTATGAGTTTTATTGGTGTATACATCAAAACAGCAAAATGAAAAAGCATCTATGAGGACTGACTTGTTGGTTATAATTCTCGGTGATAGATGTATGATCTGCAGCTAAGGTGTCAGCAATACTCTTTGATGTATCAAGAGCTCGTTGCAGCGAAAACTTCTCTTGTGTCAAATCTTCAATAAGCTGCTCAAAAACAAGCGAAGGCAAGGAAGCATTTAAAACGCATGCATCAAAGGTGTTTTGCAAACTTTTGCAAATAATACAGACTATTAATTCACTTTTGTCAACGTCCAATATTTTTTCCATTTCTGAAACAAAACCCCAGGATATAAGATATAGGTCTATTAAACTAAAATCAAGGCAAGTGTATCCAATATTTGTGCATACAAAAAAATATTCAAAAATACATTTGCTAAATATTATAGTTGCAGGAATTCAAGACTTCTGCAGACATAAAGTAAATAGTCCAGCATATTCACCAATTACCCAAAGTATGGCTACTAGATGCAAATAGAAGAAAAATCAGAGCATCATTTGAAAACAACACAAAGAAAATGGGTGTCATCTGCAAGAAAGCTATGTTACAATGGAGAAGAGTCCACCAAACAATGAGTCACCTGCTCTAAGGCTGCAAAATCTTCATCCTTTGCTCGAGCTGGTGTTATTTTGAACGAGTCCATAGAATCATTTGATGTGTCCTTGGCTGCAAAATCTTGGCCCTCTGTATCGCAGAACTTCCCATTGAAGTTTGAAACAGGAGGTTGTTGTGCAAATGGACTTGGCAAATTTGAATTATTGTAAGAGAATAAAGAACTGGATTTGTCAGGCTCTCCATATGTGGTCTCTTGAAATGCAGAGCCTTGACTGACCCCAATAGTGCTAAGAAAGGACGCTTTAGATCGAGTGGCGCTGCTGCCAAAGGTATTTGATGAAAATGGACTTTGGTTAGAGTATGAGCTAAGTCGATTCCAATCCGACATAGGGTGTGAACAAACAACATTATCTTCTCTACTAATGCCGGTATTCCCGCCATAGCCAATTTCAGAGATGGATTCTGTTAAGTTGACAAAAAAAATAATAATAAATGGCTGACTTAATCTTTTATGACAAAAACTTGCAATGCGGGTACAAAGATCCAGAAGTAGAAAGTTTATGACAAACTTTTGATATGATAAAGTACAAATAATCATATAACAATTTCGCTCATATCATACAGAATTTTGACATGATAAGTACACAAATTGATTAATATAGGATCAATTGTTCTTGGACCTGCAATTTTGATTAACTTTGTGAAACAAAGATCTCAGATCGGTCTTATTGTTAGATCAATGATACCACATTCCAGTGGTAGTGCCCACCTATATATCTGGTACAGGCAGAACCAGGGTGGCAATCATTGTCCAATCCAATCTGACTTGATTTGATCCAATGCGTAGATGAGCAAATTGGGTCAGAATTTCTTGACCTTTTGTCAGATGGGGTCCAATCTGACAGTTTAAATTCTTATTTTCAATTCTTTGTTTAATTTAAGATAAAACCTAAACATCTAATCAGCTCAATACCTCTATCACTATGAAACATTTCTGTCCCTTTGAAGAGAAAAAAAAAAGATAAACCCAACAACTATTGACAATTTTTCATATTTGATCATTAATGAAGCATTGTGACAGATCTGGCCGGAATTTTTGCACCCACTGGCAGTCAGACTGGAACTTTCTCTTAATCAGACCCACCCAAAAAATCGAGATCTTTGAGGCAATTATGCAGAAACATAAGAATCTAATATATTTGACTTGTACCTTCAAATTTATTACTATGGCCAGCAATAACATCACTCTTGGAAACTTTGGGCTCAGGTCGCTTCCTAAAAGAAAAGCTTGGATCCTGAGCATATCCATTAATATTTGACGAGAAAACAGGCTTATCTTTTGGGACACTATCAATATTTTCACTCAAGACATAATGGTATCCGTTTGCAAGGTTTGAGAGGCTCTCTGTTTTATTGTTGTTTTCAAAGGTATTATTATAATTGAAAGAAGTTAAGATGTTGCTTTGTGCTAAACTGCTTTCAGTAGTGGTTGTTTCGACATTAGTTAATATAGGTTGGTTGGGTAACGTAGAAGTGCTTGGAGAGACTTCTATTTGTGGTTCCGGTTGGGTTGCTTCATTTTGGATACTGGATTCTGTTTTCTTGGAAGCTTTTGACTTTCGCTGTTTACGGAACTCCTCCAACTGAAATTTAATTCATAAAAAGAATGTCAGCATCAGCTCATTTATTGACAGCTAAAACCAAGTATAAGCAGTAATCAATGATAGAAACAAACAATAACTTTTCAAGAGCAGAACTACAGAACAGTTTTTTTTTATATTTTCTACAATTAGATTTTTGAGAAGAGGTTTAGATCCTCCATCACTCAGAAAATATGCACGTGCATCATTACAGCACATGTCGTAAACCACTAAGGCAGATATATAGTGCTCTTATAATGGTAATGAAACCCCAATAGGGGCTTTAAACTTTTTCTAAGCGTTGATACTTGATAACTAAATTTTATATCATTGCATTCAAAATAAGGACATAACTATCCTCATAGAAACAAGTTGAGATCAAGCCAATCAAGGACCAAGAGGAAAGTTAAATATGACATCCTCTGGCACTATATTGTTTAAGCCAGTGAATGACTGAGAACTAGACCACTAGACTTCCCATCTGCTGCCACAAATATTACAGTGCAGATTTACTACTAATAAAATGAGCTGTATGAAGTCTAATCTGCAGACTTCATAACAGCACATCTGATGCATCATAATAATGACGGCAGATACAAACTTCAGAGTTCAGATCACTAATATTATTGCAGAGACCGGTAAATTTTAATACAAACCAAGATAGGCTCCTCTCAGTGGCGGAACCAAAGGTGAACAAATGGGGTCAGGCCCCACCTGTAAATTGGAAATTTGCATTTTACCCTTTAAATTTTGCATATATTCTAAATAAAAATGCTCTCTGGCCCCACTTATAGAAGTGAAATTATACTATATTTGTCATCACCCCCTCTTCCCAATTCCTGGTTCTGCCCCTGGCTCCTCTCATATTGAATTTTAATTTCTATCTGTGTAATAAAACATGAAAGAATGCATTTCAGCAAATTGTTGGATATAGTTTGCTTAATGTACAAAATGTGTGAAATGTACTTGTAGTGAACTTCACGTCTAGATGAGTGTTAGTTATAACAAAAGTTAGTAGAATCGCTTTGGCATCCACTTTAAAATCCACAGCTTAGATTATCTTCAATTCTTCATGGTTACAAAGTTAAGTAATGTGTATCGCCTTCAGCAAATTGCTCGGAACAAATTCATTAGCGGGTTTAAAGTGACTAGCCCTTGGAATTAGTACAGCTTAGCTGCTCCAGCAAAATTGGAACCGGAAACAGCAAGATCGACTAAGTTCAGACAAAAAAGAGTGATTTCTTCAACCTCTTTGTCAAAAAAGAAAAAAGAGTTTTGTAATTTGTTACCTTCTTCTTCCCGGCTTCGAGATGCTCTTTGCGCGACGAGGCGGGCGAGACTGGCGCGGACGCCATCTCCGACAGGTGTGCCCGGCGCAAAGAGCTCCGTCCCTGGCCGGCCTCGGATTATCAGGTTTGATTCGGTGGAAGGCGGGTGGCTGGATCGGAGAGGAAGAGGGGCAATAAACAATTAGCGATTTGGGGAGAGCACGGGGATCGATCCCAGATCTCTCTCCTCTCTTCTCTCTCGTATAGGCTTCTGTTTCGTTTTCGAATTTGCTTTATGTTCCTTTCCTTCCTCCTCCTCCTCCCTCTCTCTCTCTCTCTCTCTCTCTTCCCTCTCGTGGCTCGTGCGTTGATGGTGCTGTCTGTGTCTGCAGTCCTTTGGTGGGCGGCTCTCTTTCAGTTCAGGTACAAATCGGTTGGTTCGAATTGTTTGTTACTTTGGTTTCACGCGAAGGTCTTGCGAATTTACAATTCGGCGATTCACTGTCCGGTCTGAGTCTGACTGGTAAGGTCAGACTCGGTTGCTGCCATAACGTTGCTATTAGACGGACAACTGGTGTCGTCAAGTGTACATACAAATTGCCATAGGCAATAGGAAACGTTATTCCCCCCTTTTTGAGTTTTTGCTCATCTTCAGATCGACGCGTCAAGGCAAGTCGACAGCAAATTCTGGGTGTTGCTTCGAATTTAGATTTGGGACGCGAGAGCAGGCTTAGAATAAATTTGGGCCTGAAATTTTGGTGTTTCACACGGATCGTCAGATTTGAGTTCATCCGGACGAGCTGTACATATTTTTTTGGGAAAATTATTCTTTTCCCACTACAAAGTTTTAAAATTAAAACATTATCACTACAAAATTTCAATTAACAAATTTATCATTACAAACTTGATTTGTTCTGAAAATTGTCATTATAACTATATAGTCAAAATAAATTTTTTTTTTTTAAATACCAGAAATACCCTTCCTAATATCAAAACAAATCGAGTCTGAAATATCAGAACTCATTTTCCACCCCTTGTCGCAGAACCCCTCCGTCAAAAAAACACTATCTCCGCCTAGGCTCAGAAACCCTCCACCAACCTCCGCCTAGGCCTAGAACTCCTCCGCCAACGCTCAGAACCCTTATCGGTTTCTCCTCCTCTGCAACATTTGAAATCGCAAACTCTAGTCTCAGGCAGGAAGAAGAATCGAGACTGGTATGTTTGATACATTTACCTTTGAGGAGAATTTTATTATCAGTTGTGCGAAAGCTTTCAGACAACCCGATCTCAATATCAGATAGGCAGTGAAGTTATAAGATGTCACTAAGGAATTAACCTTACTTGGGCGTAATTTCACACATAAACCCCATTAAGCATGTTTTTTTTTTTTGCCTATCCTCATTTATCAAAAGAGTAATGCTATAAAGAACAAGATGAGAAAATTACCAGGTCAAGATCTTTGAAGACCAACATTAACTCTTTTTAAATTTGGTGAATGCTTCAGCAAGCATGCCACCGAGTAAAAATCACGAGTGGAGGGGTTCATTTGCGAGTGTGGAAAATCGATAGGGTTCTGAGCAGGCGGAAGGAGTGAGCTTAGTGTTTTCTCTCGCCAGCTACTCTCTTTGTCCAAGAGAAAAGTAGAGGAGAAACACAAGTACCGTCTGAATCAATTACTAATCGCCTGAGAAGACAAAAATTTTACAAAGGGTAATTTTGGTATTTTTAAAACTTTTAGTATTTTATTTCTGATTAAGTTAGTATATGACAAAAATTCAAAATTAATCAATATTGTAATGGAAAAATTCTTAATTGATACCTTGTAATGATAATTTTTTAATTTTAACACTTTGTAGTAGCAACAAATTAATTTTCCTTTTTTTTGGTGAAGTGTTCGCTAATTTATAGTGTGGGTTTGGATGCAGTGTAATAGCATAATTTAGAGTGGGTTTGTAATGCCATTTTTTAAAAAATTTGAGCCTAAAAAAATTAAAATTTTAATTCTAAGCCGTATAATCATATATTTCAAAATCTAGAATGGATGCTCGTGTCCACCATCAATAAGGAGCGAGGAGCCTCCAACAAAAAGCTGAGTACATCACCTTTAAGCAGCATCCAAACTAAATAATGAGTTTCAAATATACTATTTTCCGAAGAAGAAATAAAGATGAAGAAAAAGTTCATGAATTATGTCGTTTATGGTGTCTCGGCTAGATGTTGTCATTTGATAGTCTCTATTTTGCACTCCATCAATTAATGAAGTTCAGGCTGGTTGATGTAATTTGTCAGAGTGCTTTCTATATTTCAAAATATAAAGTTGTTTGGCTTAATATTAGAAAAGAGAATATCTTGTGGCTCAAATAAAAAAATCATGGTTTTTGGCTTAATATTACAAAATAGAATGTCTTGAGTTCAAACTAAAAAGGTATGCATGAGCGACAATTAGGGTGTAAACGGAGCGGATATTATCCGCTCCGTTCGGCTCCGTATTCGAAAATTATCTGAAAATATATCATTCGTATTTGAATATTAATTATCCATATTCATATTCAATTCGTATCCATAAAAAATGATGCCGATATAGATATAAATTTGATTTCAGAATCTATTATCCGTATCCGAAATAGAGCATATATTATAAAATTTTCTTTATAAAATGATATTATTTATCAATATTTTTATTTATATATAATATTATTGTTATAAATACTAACAAATATATATATTATAAATACTTACTGTTAATATAAGTATATATTTTTATTATATATACATAGCTATTAGTAATATACATTAATTTTTATTTCATATCCATCACAAAATATGTATCCGTTAAATATCCGTTTCGCATCCGTATTCATTTAAAGCGGATTTGGTATTGAATTTTGATATCCATTTAATATCCGTAACCGTATCCGTCAATAAGAAGCGGATATAAATATGATTTCAGCACTATCCGTTCCGTATACAGCCCTAATGACAACCCATGACGCTTTCAAAGGAACAAAAAAGTAGAAAATATGATTAAATTAAAAATGTACGCAAATGAGTTTTATAAAGATTTATTTTTTAATTTGAAAATTGTTTTATATAAAATTAAGAAGAGAGTTTCAATATCATCAATTTCGTGTGTCATTAAATATCATCGACTTCATGAAATTTATATTTTAAAGATTTGACAATAAAAAATGAAATCTAATACGTTCTAATATTGATTAGTCCATGGTGAGAGAAAAATATGTGGGTAAGAATGACTAAAGCCCTCTTTCTGTATTATTTTAGGCATTTATATAAGTTTTTTTTAACATTAGTACATGTATATGCTTTTACGCACGGATTTTTTTAATAAGTAGGCTCTTTCTAAATGCTTTCGGTATCTGTAAGCAATTTTTAGAAATTAAACGAAGGATAAAATAAATTAGTGATTGTATTAATTGTTTTTGTTAGATATTTTAATTTTTAAATAAAATAATTAAATGTATGAAAAATTCTAACAATTTATGAAAATATAAATTATAAATTTCTTCAAAAGGCAATATTTTCTTCAAGAAAACACTTGTAATAAATGCTAGTAATTGTATCCGATATTACGTGCAGACCATCATATATAATAATTTATTTATTTTTAACTACAATCAGCAATTATGCTAAAAAAAATTAATAAAATCTCATGTATTGTTATTGCTAAACAATATTTTTTATATTATATACTTCATTATCATTGACAATTAACTATATGAGAATATAAATAAATGCATATAGTAAAAAAAAATCCACACCAAACGGTGTATTCTTTTATTCTATCATTTGTATAGAAAATTCAGCACACGATAACATTACAAATTAATATTACATAACCAAATGTAAAAATTATAAAATAGCAAATATAACAAAGATTACAATAATAAAAAATATTATATATAGTTATTTACCGATGTCATCGAGATCATTCGTTGAACCAACATTTACCAATGCACGGTTGAGACCTTTGCGCATATATTAAAAAATATACACCTAGTGTGTGGCATTTGATTTGTAATCTTCACATATTAATTTTGATGTCAGAAGCATCTTCAACGACTTATCTGTTTTTTCTTCTGCAATTGCCGAATCAATGTTGATGTCAGAAGCATGTTCAACCTTCTGAGTTTCTGATTCCTTCCCGGGCTTCTTTCGTGCGGGTTGCATTGTTTTGCTTAGATTTAGCTTATTTGTTGGTGGATTGGTTTGTAGAAAAGTAAATAAAAAGAATGCAATGAACACTCATCTAATTATAATAAATTTAAAATTCATATGGAAAGGCCGAAACAAAAAATAGATTAATAAAAAACAAAGCAAGAAGTGTCACACTCCAGAAATAATAAAACATATTAGGGGTGATTAATCCCGCCACGTATGCACGACGAGACGCGCGTACGGAAAGCTAAATAAATAATATAAGAAAAATCTCAGAATAAACAAAACAATAAGAAATATAAATACATGACCATACAGTCCAGAATGAACAAAGAGTATATAACGCCTACATAGGCGGGGCTAGCTCCATCGGAATGGGCAGCAAATCTCTCAAATAAAAACCCAAAAGAAAGAAATAAAATTCGAAACCCGATAGATCCTAATCCACTACCCGGCTCACATGCACATGCAGCGAAACATCTCTGTCATCGCGCAGGACTATCCCTAGCACTCGCTCCAAGAAGATCCTGAACCTGGAATACCTGGATCCCACAACCACCGTGGAAATGTGAGTAATTTTAAAAATAACTCAGTAAGGATTTAGATCCAGCCTTAAGATTTGATCTTCTTTCCTAGACTGGACCCAAATACCGATACTGAATTTTAAATGCAATGAAATATTTTAATATATGTTAATGTAGTATTATTTTATACATATTGAGAACACACCTACATGAATGACATGAAATGACAAATAACCCCGAAATAAAAAATCTGTGGAAATAGTAATATAATATACAATATAAGGTACGAGAATCAAACGCCCAAAATAAAAATCCCGATTTTGAAAATCACCAGATCTATCCCAAGCGGGCGCCACCAGCGTCCCAACTTACGAACTTGGGCCTTGCCTAAGCGGGCGCCACTAGCGACCCAACTTACGAACTTAGGACTTTATGTTTATGCGGCGCCAATGCCGCATAAACGGTAATTCGGGCTCCCGAGGCGATAACGCCCTAGGAGAGTGAGCGTGCATAAGCACGTACTCTGGTCTGCTAAATCTGGTAATTCACCTTACAAAATAAAAGCAAACGGATAAATATGTCTTCAGTTGCCATATCGCCAAAAGGAGATAACTACCCGTGAATTAACAAATCGAAATCAAATGGGAGCCTACACTGTACCAACCAAGGGTCAGAGGACTACATCCCGTAAAAGTATCAAAACGAAATATAAACAAATGAGAGCCTACACTGTACCCACTAAGGCCAGCGGACTGTTAGTTTGTAATAATCTTGAAGTCAATAATACGATAAATTGATTATATAAAGCTTTGTTCATGAATTGGATATTTAAACGATATTTTGTTTCCTTGAGTATTATTGAATTTATGAATCATTCCGAGTTCATGACTGGAATTGTGAAACTTCATAATATAGAATATACTCTTAAAAGTCACTAACCAAGGTAATTAGTAGGAACACTAATTAATCATTATCAGGTTAGTATGTGGATTAAATGATGGTCAAGTTTTACAAACCATAGATAAAGAGTTGTCATTTTAATCACATAGATAAATGTTCTAGGAACATCGTATTTGATAGACCTCGAATGAAACATTAAATGGAATTATGTTCGTGTCATTAATGTTTTCGTTCAGTATTAAATTCTAAAGTATGAGGTATTCATCTTTCCTACATAAGATATGTATGTGTGTGATTTCTACCAAACGTTATCCGTAAAAGGTGGCTATAAAGGTAGCTCTTCGGTATACATAACTTATGCGGAGGAAGAGATGGTTTGCCAAAAGTACTATTGTCCCTCGTATATCTATGCAAGTTATAGCATCACTTGGCCCCTTGATAGAGTAAGATTATCTGCTAGAAGTATAATTACAAGAGTAATTATATTTTATAATTTACTCAGGATCAAGAAAAGATTAAGTTTGCAAGGATGACACATATCTACCTTGAAACCGATCGATAGCTATGAGACAAAAGAATTAAACACAAGTAAATAGTTTATTGGATCATGATATTGTACGAGTACATCATCATCTCGTGTAATTAGATGGTCATAGTGCATTTCGCGGATGTCTCCTATGATTATAGAAGTTAAAACGGTTTTAACTCTATTTACCAACATAACACGGATCATGTCGGGTCACACCGTATAGGAGTTAATCGGAGAATCTTATTGATTAATTATAAATTATTTATAATTAATAATAAGATGATTATAATTAATTATATATGATATAATTATATTTGTCATAGAGATGACAAGAAGCAAAAATCAGATTGAATTTATAACGTGTTGGACACGTCGTATAAATTCGCCGAAACAACAACCGAGAAAAATATAATTGTAGATGACAATTATATATATTTGATTTGGATTTTAAATGTTAATTATGGATTTGAATTATGGGCCAAAGCCCATTTATAATTAAAGTCATAATTAATAATTAAAAGCCCAAAATCAGAAAAGCCCAAAAAAGTCCAAAATTGAAAAAGCCTAAAATCTGAAAAGCCCAAAAAGGCCCATGAAAAGCCCATGACGACCTCCAAGGATATTTTGGTAATTTATCCAAAAGCCCAAGGGTATTTCGGTAATTTGGCCAAAAAGCCCAATAGTGTTTTGGTAAATTGGATGAACTTTAAGGGTATTTTGGTCTTTTCACTTTGAAACCTCCCTACTATTCACGAGGGCATTTTGGTAATTTGTCAATTCCACTTTTTCTATAAATAGAGGGGTAGGGTGAGAGAAAAAGTTCCACCAAATCGATTCTACTTTTCTCTCTCGGATATACGGTTGTTTCGTAATTCACGGGATCGGTGAATAGTGTTTTTACGAAAGTTGCGGTATTTCGCACATTTGTGAAACGAATTACTGTGAGTCGTGAATAGTACTATTTCGTCTTTTCTCGGGTGAATAGTGTTTTTGCGAGAAACCGCGGTTTACGGTATTTCTGGCAAAAGAAATAAACCGCTCTCTGGTCAGTCCTGGTGGATAACCTACAGAGACATCAGACGTTTGGTGCTCCGAGACAAGTCGATTTTCATTCCGATTGAAATTTGGAAGCGAGGTATAACATCTTATATTAATCTATTTAATTGTTAAGTAGATTAATATTTTAGAAATCAATCATGGAGTAGATCAATAAAGGTTTAAAGAGGTGTGTATCTCTCGGTAATCATCCGACACATCACTTTAACCCTAAACTTAAGTTAGAAGTAAAATAATATTTTATCGTCTTTTATAAAGGATTAAATGTCTGTAACTCTCGGTTATTATCCGACATACTTTAATCCCTAACTTAAGTAGAAGTAAAATTTTTGTTCTACGGTCTTTCCGCAGCTTGAGCATTAACGGGATTTGGGCATTCCAAATCCCTACACGGACCGCATCCCGACTTTCTCTGTACCAACCAGGCGCCAAAGGAGAAAGCCCTTCGGACAATACCAGGATCCTAAATAAGCCGGATAAATAATATAATATAGAATCACGAAATAGATTCCAGTCTCGGATATGGCCGCCCACAACTAAACACTGAAGTACATTGTATCCTAATCGCTCAAATTTGGATAATAAAAATTTAATCATATGAAGAATAATAATAAAAATTTAATCAAGCAGAAATTAATTTGTAATGCTTAATCAATTGATTTTTGATTATATTAATTGACAATTTAGAATTCTTTTGACTTTCGTAACTCTAAAAATATCAAGTAATATATGAAAATTCTCATAATTTTAAGGAGAATTTGATTTTATCATAAAATTTGAGTTTTAAGATTTTAGGTTTCGAAGAAATTTTTGATTTGAATTTGTAGAGATTCGGCATTTAATTATTTTCTTCAGAATTTTAATTTTTGTATATTTTTAGGAATTCTTCTTTTTCCTTGATGCTTATGAACTTGAATTAAGGCTCTTCGGGCTTTTAAAATTTCTCCTTGAATCTTTCAAATCTTTTGTCCCAAGTTATATTTTTTAAATTCCTCGAATTTTCAAGGATAAACAATTACCAAATAAATAATCTATCTTCTCACCAGATGGTGAAATCTGAATTTGATGCTTAGGCGCCGTGCCTTAGAAATTGGTGTCCAACCTTCGAAATAATACCAAACTCCTGTGTTGTCTATGACAATCTTGCAAAATTGCTCAACAGTTGTCCTTCTTGAAACCACAAAATTTTGTTGCATTATGCAAATAACAAAAATCTGGAAAGTACATCAATAGTAGAATCTAGTTCTGTAAATAATAATAATAATTTTGCCTACAACTCGGGTGTTTCTTTTTTCCATGTCATCAGTTCACTAAGCTCAAACCAAATAAAGAAAAGAATGAAAGTAAATTTATGTATTTATTTTCTAATTTTAGATAGCTAGAAACATTACAACAAATGAGATGGCCAATTTCAAACGGTATGATTAAAGGTCCTAAGGGCCGTTTTAGAAATCCATACAATATTGGCTGTCGGAAAAACTGCACTAACATTTGGGTGCATGGTCATACCACTGATAATGCAGTTTTTATTATTAATAATTATTATTAAATTAATATTATTAAAAATAAGAGTGAGAACCGTAAAATTTTAAATATACGAATGGCAGCGTGCCACTGGCAGTGGCGCGTTTCGTCCAAGCCCCGCGCAAGTGAGATGGACAGGCGCTGCGCGTTTTGTATATATAAGAAGCAAACGCGCCGCCGATGGCGCGTTTCGTAAAAATAATGAAACGCGCGCATGCCGGTGGCGCGTTTCGTAAAAATAATGAAACGCGCCACTGCCAGTGGCGCGTTTCGTAAAAATATTAAAACGCGCCATTGACAGTGGCGCGCTGCCATTCGTATATTTAAAATTTTACGTTTCTCACTCTTATTTTTAATAATATTAATTTAATAAAACTTATTATTACTAAAAACTGCTGATAATGAGATAGTGTGGCCTTTTCTCAATCAGATTCTGCAAATTATAGTAATTAATACTAAGGATATCTACTATGAGTTTCTAGGTAAGAGGCAAAGCATATTATTTTATGCACTTTCTTTGAGTTATGTAGTGCTTCATGTCTTATTGATTAATTATTTGAAATATGAAGTGTCTGCTCGTATATAGTTTTTGTACAGCTTTCACATGAGAATACTCTCAGTTGCATATGCCTGACATTCAGTAGTAAAGATTCATATACATGGCATTTATAAAAAAAGGGGTCTGAATACCTTTATGAGCAAAAAAGAAAAATACATATCCTTGTATATATTATGTAACATTTTTCCTTTTTTTTACAGGTCATATTTGCAATGTAGCTCTCACTTGTGTAAGTCTGAAAGCGACCAACTCCGGTTTATCTAGAAGCAAGCCTCTATCAAACAGGCAACTGAAATCTACATGAACGCAATCACTACTTGTAGAATCGAACAAGATATTCTCTCCATGCCGGTCACCAAGCCCTACAGTATGCTCCACCATGGACCACACAACTATTATGTGAGCATATGTCAGCCTGGCACGGAAGCATGCAGCTGGTTCAGAGAAAGTGGTCAAAACCATCTATGGAAAAGTGGTGGAAATTAACATTGGCAAAATCTTTGTTTTAAGCATCTCATCTTCTGACATCTTACCCTGACAATATAAAATTAAACATGTCAGATCAGCAGCTGATTGACTTTTGAGCATTAATTGACCATGATGATAACCTCAAGCAAAATTTATTTATCCACAAAATAATTGAAGTATAGATGGCCAATTCATGCTCACGAGATGAAATATATTAATGATGAATATTCTGCACTAAATACAGCTGATGGCTGAAAGAAACTACAAACTCTCATTAAAAGAATTTCAATTAGGATACTGGCATCTATCATGTTCAATTAGACGTGATCACACAAAATTGCACAAATTCTAGCAAGTTAGATAATGTACCAAGTGTCCCCAACTTCTCGAAGGTCCATTGCCTGCAGATATTAGCAGCCTTTTTTATCAGACTACGGATACTTAATTACTAAGGAGAATTTGTAATATATAATTTATTAGTTTAAGTGTTGATAAGTTACCTTAGTTTTTTTTTGAAGTGTCCTTCTTAAGTATTTTATTTTTTTGAAAACAAATAGGAGCAATCCACAACAGAGAAGCCCTGGTTTATTGTTTAGAAGAGGAACCAAGATATCAATGTAGTAGTTTTGTACATGAAACATCAAGCTTTGCAGTTACTAGTTATAATTGAAAGCTAAATTAATTGAAGTTTGAGATGCATTTCATAAACTTGGTCCCAAAACATTATGTACGGAGTACTAACAAATGTAAATAAACTACATTAACCTACCTTATTTTGAATTAATCAAAAGCTGCGGGTTTAATTTTAAGTCAAGTACAAATCTGACATATAATCAATGAATTGTCACTATATTTTATCAAATTAAAGCAAGTGAATGGAAAAATAGAAAAGAAGGACGTCAGTAAATAGTTATTGAATTATTCACTTGGCAAAAAAATAAAAATAAAATAAAAGCAAGTAAATAAAAAATCGAAGACAGCTCGATTTAATGATTCATGAAATAGAGAAAAGAGAGAGACACAAACAATATATTTCAAAAAAAAAATATGAAAGAGAGTACATACCGATAATGTACGGCATGACTCTTCAGATATAGTACTTGACAGTTGGAGAGGGAAAAGCATCGTCGTTCTCCGTCACTTGAAGAAATGTATCTTCGTATGGCGAGGCGAGCCATGCTCGACACGGTGCGAAACGATGCCATCGCTGGTGCGATCTGATCGCAGACTTGAAAAGGAAAAAAAGTGGAGAAATGGGAGAGATACTGAGGTGAGCAGGAGTGAGTTTCACGGAGAGGGTGGCTTAGAGAGAAGATTGTTCATTCATTTGAAAAAAGAAGAGAAAGAAAAAAGAGAAAAAAGCACAGACAGGTCACGACTAGGGGTGTCAAAGTTTCAACGTTTCGACGTCACGTTTCGCTCGGACGAAATGTGAAACGCAATGATTTTTTGTTACGTTCGAACAGCGAAACGTGAAACACAAACGAAATTTCTTACGTTCTAATGCTATTTTCACGAAAATGAAATATTTCGCTACATTTCGCTCGAACGAAACGTGAAACGTAATTTTTTTTTACATGGGACAAACGAAACGTGAAACGCAACATCCCTGTTTCGTTCCCGTTTCGCACGTTTGACACCTCTAGTCACGACTGCGAAGAGAGTTAATTCGTTGATCAATGTCTGAGCGATCAGCGAAAAAAATAATTGTTTAAACTGGAGGAGAAAGTGCAGAATAATCGCTAAAATATCTCGTTCTTTTGTTCTTTAAAATTTTTAATCCAATCCATCGATAGGATAGACCACAAATCAAAAAGTGCGTTCAAAAGGGTATTTTTAGAATTTCATTGCTTAAAAAATTCAAAACAAACTAAATTTTTCAGTGCTTAAATGTTTTTTAAGATAGTAAAATAAAGACTCAGTTATAATTAGATAGCATTTAAGGTTTAAGGTCACATAATATGTAGGTAATTTATAAGCCCTCTAATGTGCAATTTTAAAAATTTAATAATAAAGAATTAAAAGGATTTTTCTTATGATTAAAATCTAAATAGAACTCAAATCCAAATACAAGTTGGGGTGTCTTTGATGTGTGCGTGATTCTAACAACTTGCTAGAGTTGATTGAAGCGCATACAACACCGAGAGACTAAGAAAGATCTCATTCACCAATATCCAGCAAGAATAACCCACAAACACTATCTTCTTCTTTTGTTAAGATAGTCAGAAAAGACTCTCCTTGGTCTATTGGACCTCCTCGACTAATTCTTAGTGTTTCTAGTGGTGGTGGTGATTCTCAACACATGAGAAAAATGCAAATACAATCACAAAGAAAATTTAGTGAATTTTAGCATGAAAACACAAAGATGGGATATAATTCTTAACGGATGAGATGATCTTATATAGACATCTAACCTAAGAGTTAGTGCATACCATGTTTTAGAATTTTTCCATGAAACTGGTAAGTTTTCGGCGAAAACTATGAAAAAACTAACCAAAAATTGAGACATAACAATAACTATGTCAGAAACCACTATAAGTCATTACAATGGCTCATAAGCCATTGTAACGACTTATGTTTCTA
The DNA here is from genome assembly GCA_037127355.1 of Schoenoplectus tabernaemontani. Taxonomy (NCBI): domain Eukaryota; kingdom Viridiplantae; phylum Streptophyta; class Magnoliopsida; order Poales; family Cyperaceae; genus Schoenoplectus; species Schoenoplectus tabernaemontani. The sequence goes on from CM073757.1 coordinate 17,317,905, forward strand.
CATAGAAATCTCAACAACTCGAGATCTCTGTTATACAACTGTCTCTAAGGCATCATAATAGTTCTCCAGTAGTTACAACATTTCAGGATGAAGAAATTCTATTAGAGTTTGAAAAAAATTATTAAATATTATTTCCAAGTTATTGTAATGGTTCAAGCTGATTTGATGGTTTCTTTAGTTGTTACATATCTACATGTCAAATACTTTGACAAATACTTGCACAATTCTCGTATTGATAAAAAATCACAATCTTGAACATGTCCAACACATCCAAAAAATTAAGGAATATTTATGAGCTATGAGCTATGTTCTTTTATGATGTCATTATGTAGGACCCGCTTTACTTAATAATGAGATTAAAACTCTTTTAATTTAATAAATCATAGATGATATCAGTAATGTATATTTTGACCCTTGAGTAATATATTATATAAGTATGCTACTAACATTATGATCTTAAATGACAATAATTATTATCATGAGCTCATTTTTGTGCTATATAATATCCACAATGACGCAAGACAGGAACATATCATAATTTATAATCCACTTTATTGAGTGACGTGAAATTTAGATATCATCACTTAGGCTAATAAATAAGAGGGACATCAGTTTTCTTGATTAATGCATATTCTTCATACAAAAGGCTTGCATTAAGATAGAATGTATGATTGTCGGCTATGAACAACAATGGATAATATCCATAAATATAAATCATTTGTATAATAAGAACATTCATCTTATACTTGAGAATAAGAAACTAAATAAAATACTAATGACATGAACATAATTCTTATAATATTTCATTATGAGTCAAGCCTAATAACATATCAAACACGTTATTTTATAATTAAGCCGATAACATTCATCACATTATATATAAAATAAAATCATGACTTAACTTACACTATACATCATTATGGTAGTTATTGTTCATAGATAATTAATAGATTAAGAACATTTAAGATTACCATTATTATAATACATGCATAAAATGCTAGGATTTTATCGGTGTAACTAGTGTAAAAAAATCAAAAAATTTATCTAAAACACTAATAAAATCTTGTATATGACTTATCTGAATCAAATATAAGTTATAAATAAGGTTTGTATACCTTTGAAACGTGCTTGAGTCACCGAAAGTGTAGAAAATAATCGGAAGACATGCACGACATAAAGATATCAACCAAGATCTCCTCCAATGGTAGCCACCAAGAACAGCCTATAAATACCTTCTCAACCTCTTAGTATGATAGTTAAAAGTGCTCACCTTAATTCTTTAGTCATTCTCTATGAATTCTAATTCTTAGATGTGATAGAAATGACTCTCAACACATGAGATGGTCAAAACTGTGTAGCAGAATTTTGGTGCAGTTAGAGATGAAAAAACTACAGTTTCTTGACTATATATATAGTCTTTTAATTGAAAGTGTTCAAGATATCGATCCGACTGTTAAAAGTGTTCTCCAATTTTTAAATTCAAGATATCGATCCGACTGTTAAAAGTGTTCTCCATATTGAAATATGTTTGGAGACCAAATTTTATATTTTTTTAGAACTTTTTTCTATTTTTTTGAGGATTAGAAAATTATTCTTATTAAAAATCATAAATTCAATACATTTTCATCCCCTAAAAAAATAGAATTTTTTTTCTAAAAAAATATAAAATTTGGTCTCCAAACATATTTCAATATGGATAACACTTTTAATAGTCAGATCAGTGTTTTAAATTTGATAATAAAATAAAATACGATGCGAAGTACAAAAACGTCTTGTACTTCACAACTAACCGTGGCATATATATATATATATATATCGCGCACACCATAGTAATTGCCGAATGGGGTTCAGTCAATGCGCCTAACAATTGTGACACTTTTAAGCAACGTCTTATCCACTTTGTTATTGTCCATTAAATTTCGGTGAAAGGATTGCCCATCAAAAATTGGGTTGCCACTGCAAGCTCCATTTGGGCAAAAACCATTCCCCCTCTATGAAATTTGTACAAGGACTCTATTTCAGTCCATTATGGTATCTTCATATCGATCCAAATGATAATTGCTTGCACTTCAAATTATTTTCTTTTACCTGCAAAAATAAACTGCATAAGAAAATGAACAAATTCAGGGATAAGGAATTTGGTTCATTACTATCTTGTATTTCTCGAAGAGTTAGAACTGATTGGTTTAAATAGTTAAAATGAACAAATAAGACAAGGAATTAGGTGCCTTTCTATATTTTGGATTGGATTCGTATTTCTGTTTTTAGCTGACATTGACCAGTTTGTGGTGAGAAGGAATTGATAACTTGGAGAAGCAAGTAGACTGACCAGATTCAGGATTAATATGAATTTTTAAACAGTATTTTTTTCCCTTTAATTCATCTTTGAATATTTTTTTTATATCACCTATCCATGTCCGAGTTGTGGTGGGAATCAATATTCTTTCCGTTTATTAGTCTTATGTACAGCTTTAAGTAGCTTAAGTCAAACCTAAATATCAGATTGCGGTATCAAAAAACTATTGTTTCGTAATTGAAAATTTGAAATAAAGGGTAAATCCACTTTTTGTCTCTATTTGAGGATGTTGAAGACAAATACGCATGCCGTAATTATAGAGGTTAATAAATTCACTTAAATGTTAGCATGGTTAATAAATTCATTTTAGTTCTATTTAAACGTTTAGCATGGTCTTAGTAAATTTCTGATCTGAAACCTTAATCTGATTTTATCACAATCTAAAACAAATTCTAAAATTCTAAATATACTATATTCATATGAATTTTTTTAATAGAACTTAAGCCACTTTATTCCAACTATACTTGGACAGCTTTATTATGAACCGTATATAATAAGGATGAATCACTTTCCATTATTTTCAATATTATGGATACTGGGACTATTTCTTTTCTTTGCAACATTTTTTCCCCTCTTAAATCTACATTTGTATCTTCTTACAAAATATAAGTAACAACCTTTTAGAATATAAATAATTAATACGCATTTATGATTACTTTTCTTAATAAGCTGCTATATAAATTCATGTGTATACAGTGTCTTCAACTTGTCTCATAATTGAAGCAAAATCACCCCTAAAAGAGATTTTGCTTCCATATATATTTTTAAACATATATTTCACTATGATAGAGACAGTCCTGTAACAAAGCTTGGGTGTCAATTCTAGTTTGATTCATGAATCTAAAAAAAATGCAAAAACTATTTGGTTTGAATGAATCTCAACAATGAAAACCAAAGAAATCAGATTGTTATGTTCATAGATTCATACTACATATATAGAAAATGAACTAGCTCTGACGGCCTGGATATTAGGTTTGGATTAAGAAACTTTTATCATCGGTCCAATTTTGAAGATGCTTGCAATCATGAACCAATTAATTCACCTAATTATTTGTGGTAAGAGTCTATACATAGCATAAGAACACTCGAGAATTAATTATCAATGATTAATTAAGGGATCAAACATATATAATATCACTTCAATCATTATTAAGTGGGTATATAACAACACAAACGGCGAACACATAGTTACATATCAAATTCTTATTTTATACCATTGCCCAAGTACTTGGAGATATATATAGTCACGGCCATATATTATGCAAATATGTCATCCGCCGTATAACATATGTACTGATCTGGATTTTATTCGTTTCTAAACAGATAATCCTGCTTGCGCTCATAGCACTCCACAGTCTCTGTTTCGCGACCCTTGTTGTCGACCCGCCCCATGTGCTTGGCCCTGCCGAACCGGCCTGCTGCATCGAACTCATTGTCCACCTCCTCGTACACCTCGACTCGCTTAAATGCATGCTGCATGTTGCCTGAAAATATATAGCCATGATTAGGAGTAGTTTGTGCAAATATACGCTGCTGTTAAATGAAAAGTTAATTTCTCCCATAGAACTTAGTGATGTATTACAATTAGCAAAAAGTTCGGCCAATTAAGATTTTTCAACAAATATATTATGGATTGAAAAAGTTCTAGACTCCTTTTTGTCTATTCCCTGATTTTCGAATGGAATATGTTTACAAGTCATACTGAATTAATACAATGCATGCACTCAGAATGAACTCGATCCAGAAAAATACAACAACGTTTCAGTTATTGTTTAAAATTTAAAAAACCGAGATATATTTATGAATGTTACAGGTTATAACAGTTTCATCTTATAATATTCAATTTATCACTAATCAACAATAAATTGATATATATATCACACCATAATGACACAAATAAAAATACCAAAGTGAGGACCATCAGTCATGCTCGTCTTCTTTTCGATGCGGGTGAGATAGGTGCAGTAATCCTCCTCAGACTCAACATGTTTGTCATGGTGGCGACCATGGTTGCGATTGTGAGTACCAAGGAAAGTTGACATTCTCTTCGAGGAAGATTTGTATCACCTTCTCTTTTCTCTTCTCTTGCAGGCTTGCAGCTATCAATGTATGTATGGCGCCATTTTATAGGCAGAGCAGATGCATGACATTATCTACTAAGGTGGAAGAACTTATTCCCACTGGAATAAGATGGGGACTTGGGGAACTTGTGGGTGTTTATTCTCGGCTTTAGTCATGTCAAGCATCTTCCTCCTAATTATTTCTTCTTCCGTTGTGGACATGGTGGAGAAAAGGGATTCTCCTTGTCTCTTGTGGATAGAATATTGCCATAGTTTTGTTCTCTCCATTAGAGATGAGAATGCATGGAGAGACTACAACTGCTGGCAACTTAATTAGCGTAAATACTAATTCAAGTAGTAGTTGTCCACAAAAGTACTATTTGAGTTTTGATATGTGAACTCTCTTACAATCTTTGGTTTTCCATCAATTTTAGACAAGATATATGCATAACTCTTTATCTTTTATCTTTTCCAAAATTTCAAATTTTGAGAGGGGGAGGCAAAAGTTGCTATGTATTTTCGTTTTATGTTCTCTTGCAAAAGAAACACCAATTCTCACCTTCTCTTCCCCTTTTAGCAGTACAAACACAGGAAAAAAAAGAGTTCGCTGTTTGAATGGTGGAAGGACCAGTGCAACAATAGCGTTTTTTTAGTTAGTGATTGAGAGCAGTATGAGGTTATTTTTTTAGAAAATATAACAATAAAGATAATTTTTTACTGTTCGAATTAGTAAAATATTTTTTGGATGATAATTTGAGAATAGTGATGAAGAAAATAATACAAATAATGAATTATTATTATTGTTTGATCCGATTGTTTCTATTATTTTTTAATTAGTAATATTTGCTATTTTATTTAATATTAAAAATATTATTTTATATTATTATTTGCCATTATTTAATATTTTGTTTAATACTTTTAATAATTATTTATTTATTATAATTTACTATCAATTTATTTATAATTGTTTACTATTAATTTATTTATTATTATTTTACTTAATAGTAATGCTTATTTAAAATTACTTTGTACTATTATTAATTATAATTTATCTATAACTAATTATTATTATTTATTATTTTATTAAAAATAAAAATTATTTAATATTACATTTTACTCTTATTAAATATTATTTTATTTAATATCAATGATTATTTTTATATATTATTATGTATAAATATTTTTTATTATTAGTTATTATTATTTTTTCAATATTAATGTTTATTATTTTGTATGATTGTTAACTATTATTTTATTACTAATTATTATTAGTTATTAGTTTATTTAATATTATTACATATATGAATAAAATAATAAGATAGAGAATTTTTTATTATTTTCGCTATTCTCTCGGAGTATTAATCTACTAAACCATCAAATGGTTGGTTTAGCATATTAGCATTGTTCCGAGCTAACTCTAAATTTCTATTTTGTGTTTGGATGGTGCTACTATTGGAGGTTGTGTTGCTATTCTAAAAATAGACTAATCTTGCACATCCAAACACACTTAGTGGGTTAGCTACTATTTTTATTGTTATTCTATGTTTGGATGAGAAAATAGCTCTTCAAAAATATTAGGTTAGTAGCTATTCTACTAACCCAACAAAAGATTGATTTAGTTACTACGCTAAATTTGGAGAATAGTGAAATGTTGTTTGGATGGTAACTTGATAATAGTGATGGAGAAAATAAATCAAATAATAAATTATTATTTTTTTGTTTGATTCTAATGTTTCTTATTTATTATTATTACTAATTTGTTTTATTATTATTTTAATTAGTAATATTTACTATTTTATTTAATATAAAATTATTATTTACCATTATTTAATATTTCATTTAATACTTTTAATACTTTATTATTTATTATAGTTTACTATCAATTTATTTATAATTATTTACTATTAATTAATTTATTATTATTTTACTTAATGGTAATGCTTATTTAATATTACTTTATACTTTTATTAATTATTATTTTATTTAATATTATTGATTATTATTGATTATTTTATTTAATATTACATTTTACTATTATTAATTATTATTTTATTTGATATCAATGATTATTTTTTATATATTATTATGTATAAATATTTTTTATTACTTGTTATTATTATTTTTTTCAATATTAATGCATATTATTTTGTATGATTATTAATTATTATTTTATTACTAATGATTATTATTTTATTTATTTATTATTATTATTAGTTTATTTAATATTATTATATAAATGAATAAAATAATAAGACATGAGAATTTTTTATTATTTTCGCTATTCTCCCAGAGTGCTACCGCTAAACTATCAAATGATTAATTAAGCAGATTAACACTGTTCCGAGCTAACTCTAAATTTTTATATTATATTTAAATAATACTAGTATTAGAATTAGTGTTGCTATTCTAAAAATAACACTAATTTTGCACATCCAAACACAAAAATAGTAGGTTAGCAGCAACCTACAAAAGGGCCCTCAAAATAGCCCAAATACTAAAAAAACCAAAAGAGTAAATTCATTTTGTAATTGTTTTGTTTCACTACCAAACGTTAAAACTTAGTGATTTTTATATAAATGGAGAAAAAGAAAACCCTGGTAGATTCCTGGCGGAAAGCAAAGACGCATGGCAACATTTGACTCGGAACGATTCCAACATTTGTCTTAAGTGAAATGTGCTAGAAAATGACACGGTAAGATACCAGATTTTTTTTATTTTAGTAAATAAAAAATAAAAAAAATGGTAAGATTATTCTGAAAATTAGCCCACATAATCTGGACCGAGTTTGAAACTCGGTCCTAGGTTTTTTTTACGTTTATGTGTGTCATATTAAAAATAAAATATAACAGTCAGTAGTTTGATCTAAAATATTACAATAAAAATTAAAATAAAGTTTTATAATATAAGAAATATTAATACATTGTTCTAAAATAGTATCAAATAAATAGAACTATTACAACAACAATTAAAATCTAATTATTCTGGTAAATATAACAACAAAAAACATAAACACACTGATAATCTAAATCCTGCTCTGTTGGAACGAGCTCGACCTCGAGTTGGCAGTCTGTTGATACGATCCTCCATTTCATCCATAATCATTGGAATGCGTATCTTTCTTTCCTTCCTTTGTTGATTTTTTGCTGGATCTGGCCTAATGACCGAATCATTGTACATTGGTCAATCTTGTTTATTGTCATAACTACGCCAATGACCAGACCATGTGTTAATGTAGTACTGGATGGTATAATATGGACTAACGTACCGAGTGTAATCCAGCATTCTGAATGAACAAACAACAAGCAAGTGGTCGCATAGGATGCCGGTCAATTGCGGTTTCTGACACCAACAATTACCAATTCCTTCATCGCTAATTCAACCTCATATTTCATTTCACCCCTTCGTCCCTATTATTTCAAATAGAAATTACAAATTACTGCTTAAATTTTGTAGTTGAATAAAAAATTATATAAGTATCGAATATTACCGTCTCGATAAGTCAATTTCTGTTGTAAATATCATAGATGTTGTTACCCAATCCAGTGGTATGACATCATAAGTTCTCCCCTTATCACCACGATATTTTATTAGTTCGGTGACCTTTTGGGAGAACACCAGACATTGGGCTTCCCAAGCTACTATAATATCTCGACGCTTATAGAACCACTCAACACATTTGTGCCACGTATTCTCGACGATAGCACATATCGGAAGTTGTCTAGCGATTCTGAACACGTTATTCAGTGATTCTGAACCGTTGTGTATCATTATTCCCCACCAATTGAGACCCCCGTCTAGATGTTGTGCCCATCTTTCTTGATGCAATGCGGCCACTTGCTCTGGAATTAACTCATCGTAATGGAATTTCTCGGCTGACACTTCCTCAGCTACAACGGGATGGTTATTACGGTTTCTGTTATTTTGTGTCCTTCTCTTGGATACTTATTATGTTGGGATATTTCCTTGCATGATTTTTATTTTTCTTATGAACTTATGGGATGCCGGTATAATATTGTTAATTTTTTTTAGATATTCCTCACACCTCCATGGGTTCTTATGTCTTGTAACTTGTTTAAAAAGAGTCTTTACTCTTTTCATATGATAATCCTTATATACATTTTGTGCAATTTATTGAGTACAATAATGATGAACAATCTCGTCTGTTGATTCCTACCATCCAAAATATGGTCTCTCAAATACTCCCTTATACCCAGATGTTGATCTCAGATTACGGTAATTTTACCAGGATTGACAACCTCTTTACGCAACAACTGCATGAACCAACCCCAATTTGTCACACTTTCCTCGTCTGCTACAACAACAAATGCAAGTGGTACTAGTTTTTGCTCCGCATCATAACCACATGCCATAAATAGTTGCTAAAATTAAGTTTGAACAAGCAAGTACACAAACATACAGAATTTTTGTTGATTTTTCTATGCACAATTCAAACAAGGATCTTGCATGTGATAAAACTGAACCAAAATCATAGATCTAGACTAAATTATTGTACCTTTGATACGTGAGTCTTCGGGGAGGCTCGGGGTAGTCTCCTTCTCGCTCGATTTGCATCGGTACCCGCAAAGACACCAAGTGTAGGCGCCCTCCAAGGTATCCACCAAGGCAGCCCACTATCCGATCTCCTTCGCACTTGCTAGGATGCTAGAGAGACTCTCCTTGATCTCCTCCACACCACTATGATTAAACTCCTTTAATCTATGTGAAAAATCTGGTGGAAGATGGGTCTCAACACATGAGATACGCAGCAGAAATTCAGCAAAGCTTTCACGCGCGTATGTGAAAGATGGATGGATTTCTTGGCAGCCTAGGCCTCCTTTTATAAAGCCCCAAAGTAAGAGACTCCTCTCTCCATGTCCTTAGGTAGTTTCCCCACGTTCTAGAGTGGAGAACATCCAAAAACTGTAAAAAAACTGTTGAAAAACTGCTGAAAAACTGTTGAAAACGTGGCAAAATAACTCTCAACTTCAGCCTTGCCTTCTACCCATGTTTTGGCATAATCACCCACTACTTTAGGCCATGTGCAGCCATTAGAAGGGCCCTAGTTGGGCTTCATGCGTCCAAAATAGTGAGGTGTCTTGCACTATGGGTATTTGGGCCGAATGGAAGTCGAATGGGGCTGAACCGGGCTGTTTTTGCATCGCTTTTATGTTTTCAGCCTATTTATCAAACCATTTGATAAATATAATTAATTATTCATTTCCTACGACTATATATCTCATGTTTAACACTCAATTTAATATGTCCAACATATTAAATGATCAAGGAACGAATAGAGACACAATCCTTTTTCGATGTGACCCTTTGAGACCTAAATTATTTAGCAATGAGATTAAACCCCTTAATCTCATAGATTGTGAGCGGCACCCAGCAATATGCATCACAACCTCTAAATAATTCAGATATGAGTGCGATACTTATATCCCGGTCCTAGGCAACGATAATTGCCTCATGCTTAGTCTATGTCCTATGATATCTCGAATGTTACAAGGCAAGATCATGTCATCCTTTGCAATGCATTTGTATACTATGTGCACCTAGTTGGATATCATCACTCCCATCGACAAACGAGAGAGACATCGATGTTCTTGACTCATGCATCCCCTTCATACAAAAGACATACACCGAGATAAAGCCCTTATGGTTGCCAGTTACGGACAACGTTAGACGATATCCACAAATGCAAATCAGACGTATAAGAAGATCATTTGTCTCAACTTAAGAATTAGCATCCAAATGAAATAATAATGACATCAAACACAATCTTTATAGTATTTCAACATGGGTCATGTCCAATAACATGTCCAACATGCTATTTGTGTAATTAAGCCGATAACCCCTTTATCGAGTGATCTGTGAAACACGATCAACACTTAACTTACACACTAATCCATTTACGTTAATTATTATTCTTAGATAATTAACGGATTAGGGACTTTTAGAGTTTTCATTATAATCTTTATATATATATGTTTCACATTTGAAGTCCAACTCAAAATATAAATAATGAATACTCAAGGAACAAATGAAATATCAAATATATCATCCTTTTACATGAAACTAAATGTAATCATCCAATGATTGGCTACTAGATCACTATAACACTAACTATCTCCCACTTGAGCTAGAGCCAATCAAATATACAATCTTCATGCATAAAAGAATACAACTCTAACTAATTAGGGCAGCCTGAAGTACATCCCCATGTACATGACTCATGAAAACTCTCGGTGCCAATCACACATAAACTTGATGCCCATTCTAGTTTTGTGCATCATGTGTTTGGCTTGAGATAAGGGCTTAGTCAGTGGGTCGGCTGTGTTTGCCTCCGTATCTATTTTACAAACCTTGACATCATCCCGTTCGACAATCTCGCGAATTAGATGATATCTCCATAAAACATGCTTTGACTTCTGATGTGATCAAGGTTCCTTCGCTTGGGCAATGGCTCCATTGTTGTCACAATAGAGCTCCAATGATCCGGAAGCACTGGGGACCATGTCAAGCTCAGCTACGAACTTCTTGATCCATACACCTTCTTTAGCTGCCTCCGAGGCGGCTATGTATTCAGCCTCTGTGGTTGAGTCTGTTGTCGTATCTTGTTTGCAACTCCTCCAATTCATAGCACCACCATTGAAGGTGAACACAAACCCTGATTGCGATCTTAGATCATCACGATCTGTTTGGAAACTAGCATCCGTGTAACCCCTTACAACGAGCTCAGTTTCTCCTCCATAGACGAGAAACATATCTTTAGACTTTCTCAAGTACTTTAGGATAGTTTTTACCGTAGTCCAATGTGCGAACTCTGAATTTGCTTGATGTCTACTTGCCACACTCAACGCGTATGACACATCTGGGTGAGTACATATCATGGCATACATTATAGATCCAATTACAGAAGCATATGATATCTTCTTCATGCTCTCGAGCTCAGCAGTCGTCTGAGGACACTACTTCTTGCCGAGATCAATGCCATGGGACATGGACAAGTTTCCTTTCTTGGAATCTTACATGTTGAACCTCTTCAACACCTTGTCCAAATATGATTCTTGACTTAATCCACTAAGTCTCATTGATCTATCCCTATAGATCCTTATGCCTAAAACATAGGCAGCCTCGCCCAAGTCTTTCATTGAGAAAATCTTCTTCAATGATGACTTGACTTCTTCCAAAGTAGGAATATAATTTCCGATCAGCAATATGTCATCCATATATAATATGAAAAACATAATATTACTCTCACTGAATCGTTTGTACACACATAGCTCTTCATCACACTTGACAAAGCCAAGCGCTTTGATTTCACTGTCAAAGCGTTTATACCAACTTCTTGATGCTTGCTTCAAACCATAAATGGCTCTTCAAAGCTTACATACCTTATTAGCATTCCTTGGATCCTCAAAACTCATTGGTTATGTCATATACACATCCTCTTCTAAATCTCCATTTAGAAAGACGGTTTTGACATCCATTTGCTAAATCTTATAATCATGAAATACGGCAATGGCTAACAATATCCGAATTGACTTAAACATAGCTACAGGCGAGAAGGTCTCATCAAAATCAATTCCTTGAATTTGTTTGTAACCTTTCACAACTAGTCGTGCCTTGTAAGTACTCAAGTTACCATCCATGTCCGACTTTCTTTTGAAAACCCACTTGTTTTCAATAGGATGCACTCCTTCAGTGAGGTCAACCAAATTCCAAACTTGATTGTCGTACATAGACTGTATTTCGGATTGCATGGCTCCAAGCCATTCAGTGGAGTCGGGCCGTGCCATCGCTTCCGTATAGATCATGGGATCTTTGGTCTCCACCGTTGATCCTTGATGAAGCCCCAACCATCTTTCAGGAGGGTGACTTGATCTACTCGACCTTCGAAGTACTTGTGGCTCAGATGCCTCTTGAGCCATGTTTTCTAAGCCCAATTTCGGAGTCCCACTCCCACTAGGCTCAGTATCCATAGGAGGGATTGTGAAGTCATCACCGACTTCACTCTCATGTGCTTCTTGAATTTCTTCAAGTTGCACACTACTCCTACTACTTCCTCTTGCGAGAAACTCCTTCTCCAAGAATACTGCATGTCTGGCAACAATTATCTTATTTTCAGACTTGAAGTAGAAGTAGTACCCTTTTGTTTCCTTAGGATATCCCACGAACAAGCACTTATCAGATCTAGGGCTAAGCTTGTCAGACATCAGTCGTTTGACATAAGTCTCACAACCCCAAATCTTAAGAAAAGACACATTTAGTACTCTTCCAAACCATAACTCATATGGTGTCTTTTCAACGGATTTTGATGGCAATCGATTCAATGTGAATGCAGCAGTTCCAAGCGCAAATCCCCAGAAAGAGCGTGGTAACTCAGCTTTGCTCATCATAGAACGAACCATGTCCAACAAGGTTCTGTTCCTCCTCTCAGAGATACCATTCCATTACGGCGTCCCGGGAGGAGTGAGCTGTGGGACTATCCCATATTCCTTTAGGTACTCCCTAAAGTCACCGCTCAAGTATTCACCATCTCGATCTGTTCTAAATACTTTAATCTTCTTTCCGAGTTGGTTCTCAACTTCAGCCTTGAACTCCTTGAACTTGTCAAAGGATTCAGACTTATGTCTCATCAAATAGACATAGTCATATCTACTGAAATCATCAGTAAACGTGACAAAGTATCTCGATCCATCTCTAGCACCAATGCTCATAAGACTGCACACATCGCTGTGTACTAGGTCCAATAAGTCATTTGCCCTCTCACCTTGCTTGGTAAAAGGTGCCTTAGTCATTTTCCCCAATAAACATGACTCGCATGTTGCTAATGACTCCAAGTCAAAGCAAAGAAGTCTAACCTCTTATAATTTTTTAATGCGCGTCTCGTTTATATGACCTAGGCGATGATGTCATATGAGAGCCTCACCCTCATTAGAAGACTTAATTATCTTATTATTGATGTTAAGGACTTGATTATCCATTTCTAGAACATATATGCCATTCACAACCTGGGAATGGCCATAGAATAAGCCATCTCTATAAAAAGACAAACAACGATCTTTAATAGAAAAAAACAAATCCATCCTTGTCCATATATGAGACAGAGATAATGTTTCTAGAAATAAAAGGAACATAATAAACACTACTAAGTTCTAATACAAGGCCACTGGGTAAATACAAATCTAAATCTCCTACAGCAATAGCAGCAACACTCGCTCCATTGCCGACCCGGAGCAGCATCACCCTTGCCTAGCAACCTCTTATTCTGTAGTGCTTGCACATTTGAACAAATATGAGCACATGATCCGGTGTCCAACACCCAATCAGAAATAGAAGTAGCAAGGTTAATTTCAATAACAAGTATACCTGATGAAGTAGGGACCTTCCCATTCTTCTTATCCTTCAGGTATTTAGGACAGCTACGCTTCCAATGCCATATGCCTTTGCAATAAAAGCACTCGGCCTCAGAAACATCCTTGGACTTGGACTTGCTCGAGATCACCACTTGAGCCTTGCCTTTGCCCTTGCCCTTCTTGCGCTTGGAACTCTTTTTAATTTTCTTCCCTTCCTGACTCATCGCGAGGATGTTACAAGACATTTTGTTCATGTCCTCCTCGGCAGTCTTAAGAAGTCCCAACAACTCATCCATGCCTCCCTTCAGTCCCATCATGTTGTAGTTCATAATGAACTGAGAGAAGCGTGATGATAATGAGTCGAGTACAATGTTCCGCATGAGTTGCTCGTCCCACTTGCAACCTAGCTTCTCAAGCTGCTCAATATAACTAGTCATCTTGAGCATATGAGCGCTAACAGATTCGTTCTCGCGCATTGTGCATCTCATTAGCGACTTGGTGACATTGTACATCTCGGGCTGGGCCTTCTCTTGAAACATGTTATTGAGAGTGTCCATGACCTCATACGCACCATGAGTTTCAAACCTCTTTTGAAGCTCTGGACTCATAGTGGCCACCATTAGGCACGAGACATCAAGTTCGTCATCCACGAACTTAGTGTACTTGTCCTTGTCAGCCTGAGATGCTTTATCGTGGGGTTTCTTTGGAACGGGTTGAGTTAAGATGTGTTTCTTTTTCTCATGCCTCAAGACTATCCTGAGGTTACGATGCCAATCCATGAAATTCATTCCATCACTTTTAAGTTTTTTTTGTCTAGGAGAGATCGAAGAGAGAAAGAGGGTTCTTTTGCCATGTTCTACAATTTAAAAGGTTTGAATTTAGTTCATGCATTGTAATGTTTTATATAAATATAAAACTCCCACTACAATTATTAAGTCCCGAAATTTGTACTGAGTCCAAGATCTCTATCTTTACTAAGCTCAAGCCAGCGTCGGCATAAACTTGAATTTAGCTATTTTAGGTAAGAATACTCCTCGCTAATCACAATCGTATGTGACTCTTGGTTCCGTCTCGAGTACCCAGTACTCATGACGAATACTCCTCCCCGAGGTACAAACTAGGCCAGCGTCGGCATGTAACCCAGAGTTACCCCGCTCAAGTAAAACCTCTCTATTTGAGATGACACGTCCGACGTGCCCCACTTCCCCAAGGATAGGATGCAGTGCCTACTGAGTAGGTCCTACCAACACCCCATACAAGGTTTCCATGGATAGAGGAGGAAGGGAGATCGACTTAATTTTTAGGGACTTTATTTTATATGACTCTTTGAATGGTGGTCGTGATAGCATACACCCATACCTATCCTACGACTCGCAATTCAATCACATAAAATATCATAAACAATAACATGCACAACCACACAAATGATCGTGAGTTTGTATAGCCCTTGTGCTTCCTTGGCCTCCGATCACCGCCTCTTCGATCATCTCCATGAACAAACTAGTGATCTAAGTACCCCCAATTTCTAATTTCCTATTTAAGACTACTCTCAAATCGAAACAGAAAATTACATTAGAAATTCTCATTCCTAACTTGACACGCAGGCCATAAATACAATATTAATCATGCAACAAAATAATTAATATCATGGGGCACCTTAGGCCGCTTACAAACATTCATGCATGCAATCATTACAACACACAAGGCATTGAACATGGCTATACAAACCCACTGCTGCAAAACAAAGTTAGAATAGCGCAATAACTTGCACCAAACCGATTGAAACTATTAATAATTCATAATCTAATAATTATGCATGGTTGTGCTCAGTTTCACTTCTTATTGTGATCTAGAAACCACTCAAAAGCATCATCTAATGTTGGTTTAAGTTGCTGTCCAGAAATTGCAGTTTTTCAGTTTTGGCTCTCCAAAGAACAATCCTTAACGATTTGGGCCAAAACGAAGACTCAATTCATCACAGCCCCTTTGATCAATTCCTAACCCATAATAGACCCCATTTATAGACTTGAAACTGAGCCCCAACCTTCGGTTTTACAATAATTTTATAAACTTGACAAATCTAACACATACCATGGGCATGAACGCATGTCAATTCGTAAAAATCTGAAAAACTCATGCACAACTATCTAGATATACAACTTATGAATAAATCGCTCAATTTAGTTTAGTCTTTTGGCCATGATTTATCACATACAACGACCAAATGCTCTGATACCACTGTTGGAATTTAGTTTGAACAAGCAAGTACACGAACATACGGAATTTTTTTTTATTTTTCGGTGTACAATTCAAACAAGGATCTTGCATGTGATAAAACTGAACCAAAATCATAGATCTAGACTAAATTATTGTACCTTTGATGCATGAGTCTTCGAGGAGGCTCGGGGTAGTCTCCTTCTCGCTCGATTCTCACCGGTACCAGCAAAGACACCAAGTATAGGCGCCCTCCAAGGTATCCACCAAGGCAGCCCACTATCCGATCTCCTTCGCACTTGCTAGGATGCTAGAGAGACTCTCCTTGATCTACTCTACACCACTGTGATTAAACTCTTTTAATCTATGTGAAAAATCTGGTGGAAGATGACTCTCAACACATGAGATACGTGGCAGAAATTCAGCAAAGCTTCCGCGCGCGTATCTGAAAGATAGATGGATTTTTTGGCAGCCTAGGCCTCCTTTTATAGAGCCCCAAGGCAGGATACTCCTCCCTCCATGTCCCAGGTAGTTTCCCCACGTTCTAGAGTGGAGAACAGCCCAAAACTACAAAAAAACTGCTGAAAAACTGCTGAAAATGTGGCAAAACAGCTCTCAACTTCAGTCTTGCCTTCTACCCACATTTTGACATAATCACTCACTACTCTAGGCCATGTGCAGCCATTAGAATGGCCCTAGTTGGGCTTCATGCGTCCAGAATAGTGAGGTGTCTTACACTATGGGTATTTGAACCGAATGGAAGTCGAATGGGGCTGAACCGGGCTGTCTTTGCATCGTTTTCATGTTTTCAATCTATTTATCAAACCATTTGATAAATATAATTAATTAATCATTTCCTACGACTATATATCTCATGTTTAAGACTCAATTTAATATGTCCAACATATTAAATGATCAAGGAACGAATAAAGGCACAATCCTTTTTTTGTGTGACCCTTTGGGACCTAAATTATTTAGCAATGAGATTAAACCCCTTAATCTCATAGATTGTGAGCGACACCCAACAATATGCATCACAACCTCTAAATAATTCAGATATGAGTGCGGTACTTATATCCCGGTCCTAGGCAACGATAATTGCCTCATGCTTATTCTATGTCCTATGATATCCCGAATGTTGCAAGGCAAGATCATGTCATCCTTTGCAATGCATTCGTATATTATGTGCACCTAGTTGGATATCATCACTCCCATCGATAAATGAGAGAGACATCGGTGTTCTTGACTCATGCATCCCCTTCATACAAAAGACGTACACCGAGATAAAGCCCTTATGGCTGCCAGTTACGGACAATGTTAAACGATATCCACAAATGCAAATCAGACGTATAAGAAGATCATTTGTCTCAACCAAAGAATTAGCATCCAAATAAAATACTAATGACATCAAACACAATCTTTATAGTATTTCAACATGGGTCATGTCCAATAACATGTCCAACATGCTATTTGTGTAATTAAGCCGATAACCCCTTATCGAGTGATCTGTGAAATACGATCAACACTTAACTTACACACTAATCCATTTACGTTAATTATTGTTCCTAGGTAATTAAAGGATTAGGGACTTTTAGAGTTTTCATTATAATCTTTATATATATATGTTTCACATTTGAAGTCCAACTCAAAATATAAATAATGAATACTCAAGGAACAAATGAAATATGAAATATATCATCCTTTTACATGAAACTAAATGCAATCATCCAATGATTGGCTACTAGATCACTATAACACTAACAATAGTTTACCGGCATACCAACCCGATAAAAATCCAGCATCGATAGTTAAGACTGGTCGTAAGTAAGGTCGTTGAACATGAAAATCAGCGATTTTCACTTTCAACTCTGGTTTTATACTGAACTGCTACCGACACCAAATTGTTCATCAATTCTAGGTGATTTGCGAAAATAAGGCTCGTCTGCATACGACATTAGCATATTATCAGCAAATTATGCACACGGGTGCTTCATTCCCCGATTGATAAAAGGAATAGACATTTGTCACTCTTTTACTATTTCTTCGACATCTACCGCATCATCAATTTCATCCATATTTTTATCTGTTGCATCCTGTATATCATCCTCCTCGATATCCAGGTGCCACCATTCCTCTTCGTCATTCTCATCGACATCCACATTCACATTTTGTACTAGAATACAGGATGGTCGCTGCTCCCGAGCTTGGGAGTGGATTCTTTCCTCAGCCACTACTGGATAACTACTTCCAGGAATACTGGTCGGATCATAGTTATCAGAACTGGATATTGGTTCAGATATAACTACTAGCTCCAGTATTTTATACCCGAGTAATTAGTACAGAGCTGTTGTTTTAATCATTTTCCAAATTTCATCAGAAACAATCTCAAATAAGCTATAAAAAAATCACTTGAACCTGCTGGTGCAGTGTTGATCCGTGCTCTAATACTGATGTTGAATTTGCTAGGGAGCAACTCCAAACCAGCATGAATTTGTCTCTTCAAGTCACAAAGATTGATTGTCTCGTCGGCAGAAAATGTGCATGCGGCATGAATATCATAACCCATGCCGGTTGAAGTGTTCAGGATTTGACCTCCGTGATACATACTGATCAGCAATATTTTAATCTCTACAATATGAATGATAAACCCTACTGTTGGTGTATTTTAATTTTATAGCAAAAAATAATAGTCGAAATAGAAAAAAAATTACAATGTTGATGAGACGAGAGTGGTGAATACGGATCGGCTCTGGATCCGTCGAAAAATAAATTTCCAATTGAAAGCTCTTGCAACAGTAACAATGGCGATTTTGAAGAAATTGTTGGCTGAAGGAAGATGAAGGAGAAATGTGTTGGGTGTGCTATATAATAGCAGAATGCTGAGACTGAGTTTAAAACTCGGTCCAATCACCTGTAATTTTCAAATATACACAAACGTTGTAATTTTTAAATGCTGGGACTGAGTTTAATTTTTGTTGTAATATTTTAGATCAATCTACTGATTGTTATATTTTATTTTTAATATAACATATGCAAACGTAAAAAAAAACTTGGGACCGAGTTTCAAACTCGGTCCAAACAACTGAGACCGAGTTTGAAACTCAGTCCAGATTATATGAGCTAATTTTCAGAATAATCTTACGATTTCCATTTATTTATTTATTTTATTTACTAAAATAAAAAAATCTGCGGTAAAATACGGCATAGACGCATAGTGCAGTTGCACGTGATTTAAACACGGTGAGATATATACGGCACTGTTCTCGTCATCTTGGCCTGCCACGTGTCGTCTGCCAGCATACCAGACGGTCCAGACCACTTGTGCCAGCCTACGGGCTTTCCTCAATAAAGGAAAAGACCACTTGTGCCACTACTTTGCTATTTAATGAAATGAGAGAAGCTTCTAATTTATAAGCTTAACTGGATCTAAAACATTACGACTTTATATTCTAAATCGAACGAATCAGATTTAACCAATTGGAATGCTTCTAAAAAAATTAGTTGAGCACAAGATAAAATAAAAATTCAAGAGAATAGGGGGGGGGGGGGGAGTGTTCATTTCAATTAGAAGCCGTAGCCACAATATCTTACCTATAAATCAGTATTAGACACTATAACCGTAGGAGAGACTATACTGGGACATGCAATCATAGCTGACATCAATGCTTTTAAGTACAAATTTCTTCGTGCATGTGCAAGATCACTATATATGTGGATCTTTATGCTGTGTGTATATATAGAGAGAGTTTGTCTATTGTGTTTTCAGTAGCACTTCGGTCAAAACGTTATCAATTTTAATTTTAATTTTTCATACTCAAAATTTTAATTTAAGTAGTTTAATAAAATATTTATATCATAATCTTATAAAATACTAATTTTTATCATGTTTGGAGTTAGTTTGTTATGCTTAATGATATTTAAAAAGTAAGCATTTTTGACATGCAAATTTTATCGTGTTTGGAGTTAGTATTTCGGCCTAAGTGCTACTGGAAGAACAATAGACAAACTCTCTCTCTATATATATATATTTCTTATTTTTAAATAGAGAATATAATAAAAAATACTCAATTATAAAACAAGGGTGGGGATCGGTTGATAATGGGTTATTTTGACAACCTTAACAATGAACTTCTAAATAAATATGAAAAAAAAATAAAAAAAATAAAAAAAGTTTATAAATATGTTCTTCTACCTATAGATTGATGGTTATTCAAATTTCATTCAATTTCAATATTGTTCGATAGGCCATCAAAGACTGTTAAATTGAAACTGTTGTAAATTATATGAAAATTTAATGGTCTTTGATGAACTCATTATCAACCGATCCCTTTCCATAATACAAATGGGTTGTAGCTTAATAGTAATATGAAAAAATATTAAACATGACTAATTCTAAGTTTGAATTATATTGAGAGCCAATTAAATTCTTTATTTTTTAATTTTTTTAAAATACATATAGACTGCATGAACTTGCATATAAACTGTATGGACCCATAAATAAATCATATGAACCGTGTATGAGTAAAAATATTATATCTTGAACTATATAACATTATGATAACGATTTGCGTGTATATGCAACCATTAAAGACCACATTTAAAAATACTGGGATTGAGTGATGAAAATTATACCATTAAAACCTGATTCAAAATTGGAACATAATACACTTGTCAAAAAATAAAAACATAACCTCCCTATCAATTTTCCATAAAATCCCTCTGAAATAAATAACATCTAACATGATAATTTTATTCTAAAAAGATACAAGAGCAATTACCCAAAAAAAAAAAAAATTCAACATAGCACATTATCATGTTTGAACACAAGCCTTCAAAAACGTGCCTGGGGAAAAAAGAAATTGTTAGCTCAATAAACTATTTAAGAAAATTTAGAAATTTAGAAATTAGCATATGAAACAAACCTTGCCTTCAGATAACAATGATGGGGGTGTTAAACACATACAAGGATACAACCAATGCTACTGACGTAGAAAAAACAAAGAGAAATATTAGTAGTACACAGTTCACACCTTCCTCTTTTTATTTCTCTTTCCTCTCTCCACTGTACTGTGCTCTAGAGGTAACATTTTAACATCATCAAAGAAGGCCTCTGTCAAACCGAGCAATCTGTTCAGAAAGAAGGAAAAAATTAAAATCAGATCTAACTATAAAAGCCTTGTCAGATGAAAGTCTGGGATGGTCAATTTTTCACTTTAACTATATAATCGTTTAGAAATTAGAAATGACACCCTGATAAAATCGTTTGTTGCAAATTATAAAAGACCATATTGTCTTTACAGATACTGCTCATACATTTTTACTGGAGATGCTTGCGCTTTTGCCTTACCATTACGTTTAGGTTAATAATGGACAAAACATTTTCTTTACGTTTAACAATATTGTTTCCACCCCAATACGCCTTTCTTACCTTAATGCTGTCTGGTTAGTGGAACGGAACACAAAGGGAGATTCATTATTCATATTCTCTTGTTTAGTTGTTCTACTAGCCCTTTTGTTACAGAGCAGTGAGAAAAAAGAAAGCTGAATCGACTCTTTTTCTTAAGAGGTTAACAAGTAACTTCATAAACCTTTAATATCCTATTAAAATCTAACCAAACAGATAAGTTTATGATGTTATATTTCCCACCATCCAGAAAAGGCCTTGGTTAAATTAGAACCAGAGTGAAATGTGTTTGGCATTCAATTTTATTTGAACGAATTATGAAGCAATTAGGTAGCTCAGCTATATGTAAACTTAGGGTGTGCTCTAGAATAGGTAGAAAAGAGGAGTGGAGGGCAGTTAAGGGGAGGTAATGGGAGAGGTGACTAGCCTGCTCAGTACCTTATTACTTACTCTGGAAACTTAATTTTCAGTGGGGAGAGGATGGGAGAAAGCAGAGACGAGGTGAACAAAGAACAAAATTTATATAGATTTGTTGAGAGTAGTAAACTCCAAGTTTTAATTTCGAAGGACTAAGAACTCGGGAACCCGATCATCTCGAGATACCCTATGTTAAATCCGAAGAAGCAGCAGCACTAAGGACGAGTACGTGTCAAAGGCAAAACTCGAGATATACCGAAGTCTAACAGCTCGGGAACGTCAGGAAGCTTGAGATGGATGATGAATAGAAAACTTCTGACATCTGCTGCATGTGTCAGAGACAGTTGATGAGAGCAGCAGTGGAAGTGACAGAAATGTGGCTAGATAATTAATGTCACTGTATAGTTAGGATTAAATTGATTGTATAGGTAGGTCGGTGCATTTATGACACTAAGCACTATAATAGAGAAGTAGTGTAAAGTAGAAATAAGAGAGATAATAGAGAGAACACACTTTGTAAACATAATTGAGTTATAAAGGAAATAATTTTCAGAGCACTCTCTCATTCTCTCCGATCTAGAAATTTATTTTTTCTCATTTAATTCAGTTCTTCATCTGTTCTTGTTTGTGAGAGTAAATAAAAATAAAAATTAAAAAAAATTACATCAACAAAAAGTAAAAAAAACTCTCAAAAAAGGATATTTAAACTTAGCGGCTAAAATAAACTTTGTAGCGGCTATAGTTGTCACTACAGTATCGTAGTAGCGGTCTTTTTGTAACTTAATTCTCGCCACTATATATTTGTACCAAAAGAATGTAGTAGCGGATTATAACCGCTATAAGAGTTCGCATAGAATCACCTATTGCTGCTACTAGACCTAACACCCATTGGTGAGGATTTTTTGATTGTGACAACAAATGCCGCTACTATTGAAGTACAAATAGCACTATATGTGCGAGGATAATCACGTTACTGTTTACCCCTGAAAATTCAGGGAATTAAAAAGCAACTTGGGACAAAAGATTCAAAAATTCAAGGAGTAATTTTAAAAGCCCGAAGAGGCTTAATTCAAGTCCGAAGCACCAAAAAAAAGAAGAATTCAAAGTGAAATGCTCAAAAATCAAAATTCTTAAGAAAAGAATTAAATGCCGAAGCTCTACAAATTCAAATCGAAAACCTCTTCGAAACCCAAAATCTCAAAACTCAAATTTTATGGTAAAATCAAATTCTCCATAAAATTCTGAGAATTTTCATATATTACTTGATATTTTTGGAGTTACAGAAGTCAAAGAAATTCCAAATTATCGATTAATATAATGAAAAATTAATTAATCAAGCGTTAAAAATTAATTGATGCTTGACCAAGGGGCAAAATGGTAAATAAAAATTATCATAAATTTTGTTATATTTCAAGGAATTTTTGAGCAAATTTTGGTACAATTTGGACAAAGGGATCTTTGAGAAACAATTTAAAAGCAAAGGAGAAATAAGAAAAATCAGCAAATGGAGGGCTTCAATTAAAAATCAAAATGGAGAGGGGCCAAATTCGAAAATGTCCATACTGCTACAGTCCCGTGCTACAGTAACCCGAGTTCTTCACTGTTTCAAAACCGAAAATGGAGCCTATGGCCCCGTGCGATGAAAACCCACATATTATATACCGTTGGAAAGAGCACGGAGAGGAGAACACAATGAGATAAAGAACTTGTAAAATGGTTGAGCGGTTTGGGAGAAAACTAAAGGGGAAGTTTTCGATCTAAAAATGAAATTGAGAAATCCGAGCCATAATTGATCAAATTGACACTTCAAACACATTCTCCATGGTCACAAGAGATTGTTTGAGGGCTTGGTTGAATTTCATAAGCTTTAAATTGGTGAGACCACGAACTCGCAAATCGGGTCAAAAAACCGAGTTGGTCAAACTCTATACCAGAGCATTCTATTGATTGAATAAACATTATAGATCAATTCCTGGGATCAATTAGATGCTA
Organism: Schoenoplectus tabernaemontani; assembly: GCA_037127355.1. Lineage (NCBI taxonomy): Eukaryota > Viridiplantae > Streptophyta > Magnoliopsida > Poales > Cyperaceae > Schoenoplectus > Schoenoplectus tabernaemontani. The sequence continues at coordinate 17,341,710 of CM073757.1, forward strand.
ATCAAGCTTTGAAACACAAGAAATGGTGAAGAAATGAAGGAGAACGACTATGTGGCTTGAAATCGGGTTTGAAGGCAAAAACGGGTCTCGGGTGCGTAATTATGATCCGGCAAGGTCTAAAATGCAGGAAGAGAGTGGCAAGAACATGTTTGAATCTCTACAACATTCTAGAAGTCCCTAGAATCATCTGGTGACCAAGTGGTGGTTAGAGAGGGCAAATTTGTAAATTTTCAGCAAACATAACAAACTCCACTTGTGCCCCACTTGTCCTCTCACTGTTAGAGCAAGACATTTAAAACACTTAGAACTGGTCTAATACACCACAAAACGTTCAGAAGAGTATGAGAAGATGAATGAAGGAGTTGGTGCATAAATTGGTCAAAGAAAAGTCAAACCGATCTCATACACCCATCTACTATCCCTTAGCCTATATAAACCCCTCTCCTCCTTCAAACACAAGAGACACAACCCATCCCAAGCTGAATGCTAATCCAAAACGCTGCCAAAACCAATTGAAGCTCAAATTAGATATAAAATAAGATCCAATCTTTGAGTTGAGATCAAAATCAAGCCCAAAGATACAAGATTCAATCAAATCCTCTTCTACTCAAACTACAAATTAGATCTAGATAGCCATATATCATGTAAATATAGATATCAAGAGTGTATTAGAGCTTGTAATTTTGATTCGTGCAATAAAGATTAAATTTTTCATGTGCAAATTGATTTTTCTTCTTTTTCTTGACGTTCTTATGTTGCAATTCGATCTTTTTTATTTTTTTCTTTTCTTTTAGCTCAAATCTGCATACAAACATCATTGAATGTTAGATTGAAGCTAAATGATGCATTTAAACCATATAAGATCAATGAATCCCTTATAAATGCAAAATCAGCCCTAAAATGGCTGAAAATGCAATAAAAAGAAAAACGGGATGAGATCTACTCCAAATCTTATAAAACTTTCAGATCTAGTAGAAATAAGTCATATGAATCTACAGAAACTGATTTTGTATTTTTTTGATTTTTCTATAAAAAGTTATAGCCTTTTTAATTCTGAAAAACAGCAAGTTCTGGTAACATCAATTCATCTTTTGCTTTTTTCATTTTTTTTTGTTTTTTTCATTTTCTTTCTTTTCTTTTGGCTCAAATCTATATATAAACATCATTGAATGTTAGATTGAAGCTAAATGATGCATTTAAACCGTTTAAGATCAATGAATCCCTTATAAATGCAAAATCAGCCCTAAAATGGCTGAAAATGCAATAAAAAGAAAAATGGGATGAGATCTACTTCAAATCTTATAAAACTTTCAGATCTCGTAGAAATAAGTCATATGAATCTATAGAAACTGATTTTATATTTTTCTGATTTTTCTGTAAAAAGTTATAGCATTTTTAAATCTAAAAAACAGCAAATACTGGTACAGCATTTTCCTCTTTTGCCCCTGGTCTGATTCGAAAATAAAAAATCATACCTCTGCTATTCCAATTTAATTGAAATTTTGCAAGCATCTAGATCTAGTTATAGTGCATCTCTCTGTAAATTTTCATAATTTTTGGAGCTTCATATCATTTTATATGAATTTAAATTTAAGCATAATAAAAACCAACAAGCTCTTCTTAGCTTTGGTGCCGGCTAATACAAAGTCGCGAGTGCCTGGTTTTGGGGAGTATAAGCTTGTGCCGGCTATACACAGCCGCGAGTGCTCGCTTCTGTTGAGATTTAAAAGACTTTTTTTTTTAAAATTACATTCTTATATATATGCATATTCCCCTTTACAATTGATAATTACCTTCTATAAAAATAAATTTTCTTTTTTATTTTTCTGTTGAATAAAAATCCTTTTAAAACACATTTAAGATAGACTTAAATAAAAATATTATCAAAATGAAAGTTATCACAAATATACTCCTTAAAATGTTCATATTTTTTCTGAAATATTTTCTTTAATAGATTCTCTAAAAATGTTCAAAATATCCTCAGCTGTCCAGTTTAGCCTTTATCAGAAAAGAATTAAAAAACTGTACCGATCCGTAAATGTGACATATATATATTATTTTATATTCATAAAATACATATCAAGAGGAGTTTGTATATAAATTTTCATGCAAAAATACGCTTTAAATACATTTCAAATAAGCAAAACAATCCTGACAGCTCCTGATTTTCAGAACCGTCTTCTGCTGGTATTTTGCTCAAAACAGTACTTTTAAGAGCTCAAAATGAAAAGTGTTCAACATAAAAGTTGTTCGTAACATCCCATTTCATATTTCTGTTAAATAAAATCAGTATGTTATAAACTCGTTTTACTCTAAAAAAACAAAAAAACAGTATTATCTGCTGAAATCTTCGTAATTTTCAGATTTGTCCGTTTCTAATATTCCTCCCGAAATAATATTTTAAAGGATTCAAATTAAAAAATATTCAAATTAAAAGTTGTTCATAACATTGTCATTAATATTTTTATCAAATAAAATTAGTATCTTACTAATATATTTTTCTCAAAAAGTCTAAGAAGATCACTACCTGATTATATTTTCTTTACCGATAAAAATCAGAAAAATATTATGGTCCATTCTAAAAAATATTTTAAAATCATAAATATTTTGATAATAAGTATAAATAAAAATATAATAAAATTTTTTATAAATATATCTTAAGAAAATAAATTAAAAATAGTTTCATAATAAATCATTTTCATTAAAGAATAATCATTTCAAGATAAAATATAATAATTAGAATAAAAATCATAATAAAATAAAATAAAAGTAATGCATTCATTGAAAATATATAATAAAAAGAAATGACATAAAAAATGATAAGATAAAAAATTTCTTAATATAAATAAATATAATTTTTATTCTAAATTAAATAATTCTAAATAAAAATATACAAAAATAAACAAAATTAAATATATAATGAATAAAAAATAAAATAAATAAAATAAATATAAAAAATCAAATAAAAATTAAATAAAAATGAATTAAATAAATAAATACATAAAAAAAATAAAAGACTTTATGATTTTTATTTTTACCAATTAAAGATAAATTCAATTTCAAAACTAAATCAACATTCACCTAAAATAAAGAAAAAAATATAAAGTAACTCTCAATTTCAAAATTAAATAAATTTAAATATCAATAAATGAATAAAATAGTAAAAAATAATAATAATAAACTAAAAGACTTTTTTTCTTCTTATCAAATAAAAAAATTCAATTTTAGAATTAAACCAACCTTAATCTAAAATAAAAATAAATCTCAACATTCAAGACTAAATAAATTTAAATATGAAATAAATAAATAAATAAAAACTAAATCATTTTATCAATAAAAAATAAAAAGTCAATTCACAAGGTGTAAACTACCTTGAAAAGTCCATATATTCTATGCCCTTACTCACAGCGACCGCTTAAAATTGCTTAACTATTTTGTTTATTTTCTCTTTCTTAATCAGAGGTTCCTCGGGTTCAAAGCCCAGGGTAATTAACAATGGGGGCTTGCGCCCATTGGAATCTTAAAGACCCCACAATCTCTAAAACCTTTAAATGTGCATTCCAAATTTATATAAATATACCCCAATGCACACTTAGAGGGATCTCCGTGTCCTTCTTCCGCAATTCATCGTCCGGTTCTTTTCGGGGCGGTGAGGGCGCGAAAAAGGGTCGCACAGATCGGCACGCCGGTGGGACAAAGATTCTCCTCTCATCTTTGAAAGAGAAAAATAAATAAAATAGTTAAGTAAATTAAGTGGTTGCTTATATAAAAAAAAAACTAATAAATTTGAAGTTGTTGTTTTGTTTTGTAGGTGAAATGATATATCTCGACAAAGAACGAGACGACAACAACAATGGTGGCTTCTCACACCATCATCCTTCGCAAGAAGTCATCATCAACACTCCAAAGTGGTGGCTTCAACCATGGTGGCTCCTTTCTCCGCAGCAGCCCCAACTGAAGAAGAAGACGAAGAAGAAATATATTTTGCTCTAACTCAGAAGGGCATAGACAACAAAATCATGGACTCTCCTCCTGGACCTCAAAAGAGGAGGAGACGCCCAACCAAGAAGGCAATCTCTCTCAAAACTGCCTCTACACTCAAGGTCTCCCAGAAAAGAACTCGAGAAGTATCTCAAAAACGCTTGATGACTAGGCCAAATATTCCTATATCCAACTCTTTCTCCATTCTAAGAGTTGTAGCAGAGGACCCTGCTAGAGGTTAGAGACGCCAAGTTTGGGAAGTTTCATCAAGAAAACCTCAACAAAGCTAGAAAAAGTCAATCTCGCCAGTAACCTTGAAAGAAAGAAGAAACCTGAAAACTAGAAAGTCGAGATGTCAAATCTCTGACCGAATCCAAAATCGGGTAATAGTCAAACCCAGGTCGATCCTTCCTCTCAAGATCAAGTAAGCCGAATTGGCGCAATCGAGCCGCTCAAGCCGTGAGACTCGTAAAAGGAAGAAATCGAGAAAATCGTACAAGAACGGATCCCCATAAATTTTAAGACACAATATGAATCCCAATTAAAACGGTGGTGAAGAACACACCTCTTATAGGGTGTTTAATAGGTTGAGTCCCAAGATTCGATCCAAAAATTTGGCTATCTCCGTCAGTAACCAAAGCCGAAAGAAAAGATGAGTCATTAAACATGTGGGAGATCTGGAAAGGCATTTCTCAGCCTATATGGTCATCGCAAACGTCAAAGAAAATAAAGAGTCTCAAGTTCACGCCAGTGTCAATGTTGTGACTTCAGAAGATCCTCAAGATCCTGAAGACCGATCCCCACAATATCAGACCAATACGACAAATACTGGTAAGGGCAATGGTCGAAAAGGAAGACCAAGAAAAAATAAAGGGACAAGTGATAACAACAAATCTGGAGAAGAAGGGGATGAAGAAAATAATTCTTTCGACTCCGAAGACGGATGTGAAAATCACGGAGCAATAAGCATCCCTCCTGACAACATAGAATTATTGAGAAATCATATAGAAATGCATGATGAAGAGCTTGTGAAACAGCGAGAACTCTTGATGGTTGTGTTAAAGCAGAATGAAGAACTAGCTAACACCATCAAGGCTTTACAAGAGCACATGAATCTTAACACTGATACTAACAAAGTAAAGGGTTCTCATCAAATAAGTATCAATGTCGATTCCAAAAATCAGAAAGGAAGAGATGGGTCAAATACCAATGCTGGTCCTAGCAACCCGAGAGTGACCTTTCATAGTCACATAAATCCTGAACCTGAATACCAAGGGGTAGCCAAGAAAGAAATACAAGCGATAATTGCTCAACAGATGCAGATTGCAGGAGGTGGCTATGCACTTCCATCTGTCCGAAACTATGGACATCCATATCCTGTCATCTATGATCTCAAAGAATATCCAAAAGGGTATGTGATACCAAAATTCAGGGTCTTCTCAGGAGAAGGAAATCGAGATCTGAACCCGAAACAACACTTGGCGCACTTTGTAGCCTCGTGTGGGAACACTGGCGGGAATGATGCATTGTTACTATGACAATTCTCTCAAAGTCTAGTTGGCACTGCTTTTCAATGGTATTATTCATTAGAAAATGAAAGTGTAAACACATGAGATGAAATGGTGAATGCATTTAGGGCCAGATTCGCCATGATATCAGATAAAATGAATATAGCCGATCTGGCAAACACGAAACCCAGAAAGGTGAGTCCATGGTGGATTACAGCAACAGATGGAGAAATTTTAGCATCAAATGCGATGAGACCTTGACCGAGTACGAAGCGGTCAACTTGATCAAAAAAAAAATATCGATGGATGGATGGAGATGCTCTTAAGTGTGACCAAAGTCAACACGCTCAAAGATTTACCAAGAAAGCGTTGTCCAACACGAAAAACATGTCCTCTCGCTAATATCCCAAGCTTCATGGGTTCTCGATCGCAATGAAAGACGAAGCAAAGGAGATCGTGAAGAGTAAAGAATTGGTCGTATCCTAGTTGATGCCTTTGGATCTTCAATCAACATCATGCCCCTCAAAACCTTAAAGATAAAAGCCTTTGATGTGAAAACCTATCCACGAGTTCAACCAAAACTTCCAGAAGGCCTTGGAGCAGTGACCCTGAACTTACAACATGGTGGCTTAGAATCCCCGATGAAATTTTATATGATAGATGTTGAGCCATCATATCGGGCATTGTTGGGACGATCTTGGCTACACAACAATCAGTTCTTCTTATCAAAAGAAAGCAAAGAGAAGGATAAATTCTCAGAGTCAGTAAAAACATCAAGGAATGCTATGCAAATGAAGAATCAGAATATGATGCATTTTCAGAGGAAAAAGAAGAAATTAAGTTTCACTTCAAACCTCATACCATGTTTCAAACCAAAAGATCAAGCAATGGATCAGATGAAGAGGGCTGCATTCCAAGTTGAGACATCATCAAATGAAGAGTCCGAGGAATCTGAAGATTCAGGACACACGATGCCGTGTAATATCCCGGTGTACGGGAGTTCAAATGAAGAAGAGTAAGAGAATAACTAAAGATCAATAGAGCGAGAATTATCCGAAAACTCAGAAAGAGAAGAATCAGATGAAGAAATTATCTACTGTTGTCTTCGAAGATCTGAAAATGATATAGATACAAGCAGTGAAAGTGAAGCGTCATATGTGATCGATCACATAGAAGATAAACTTATGTGTCTCGCTATTACCGATGGACCAGCAGATGAAGATCACGTGTTTTCGGGTCCCAACTCTTCAAATGCAAGGCCCCAATGGTGCGATGCCTCGAGAACCCGTGTTTGGGATCTCAAAGTAGCAGAACCTCCCTCAATCGAAGAATTGAGATGCCAAGTAGAAGTCAACAGAAGAGAAATAGCTGAACAATGGGAGGTGATGCATGATATAAAACTACAAAATAATGAAATCCTAGAAATGGTCAAAGCCCTCCAAATAACCATCAGTGACGCTAATACCTTGAAAAAAGCAATGAGAACCCCGGGAGAGAACCAAGATAAATGTAAACAACCCATGTGCGCAAGAGAGAGCAGACGAGATATGACTCTCAAACAAAAGAAGAGCAAATCATATTCTTTTCGAAGAGACAAGGTGGATAAAATCTTCAAAGAAGCGATAAAAAATGGACTTATCATACCAACAAGCAAAAGACCAACGGAGATGGAGAAATACAGTGATTCAAATTACTGTCCTTACCATCGAGTCTTGGGGCACCCGATCGAGGATTGCTGGGTATTTAAAGATTGGATTGAGAAAGGATACACAGAAGGAATAATCAAACTCCCGCAAAGTGTTCTTCAAAGCTCGGTCCCACATGAAGCAAAAGAACAAGAGGAGAGCGTGCAATTCAGAGTATGCACTATCCCACATTACATGATAGATGAAGACTCTGATGAAGGAATTGTCTTCAATCTTAAGTCAATCAAGACTCATTTCCCGGAATCGGGAACCCAAAAAGAAGAAAAGCCAAAAGGAGTCGGGAGTGATCAAAACCATCTCAAGAAGTTTAAGAAAAGAGGAATATTAAAGAAGTGCATCGCTCGAATCATGTATTGAATGTCAAAACAAAATATGAGGCAATTTCACTAGCTATCACAATGGCGCCTGATAAAAACTTCAAAGACTTGACCCTAAGGGAGTCCAGGAAAGACTCTAGTGTTGATTCCTGAGAACGATGGATGATGGAGCCGGAAGACTTGGGCGACGAAAAAGATAATGGTGCTATTATTCACTTCTTCGAAAAGAAAATCAATGAGTTGGCATAAAGGATAAATTGTCTAAGAGACATGTCAAAAACCCGAAGCCAAGACTTTCGTGAGAGTATGGAAAAATTCTCGGAAGATGATCATGGGTCCAGGCGGTGAAATGAAGAATACCCGAGGATTGGGTTATGAATCTGACGATGATTCACGATTCATCAAGAACTAGTCCACCATACATAATCAGTCGTGGAGTGCAAAAAAAATAAAATAAAAACCTCAATAGACCAAAAAAAAATAAAACAGAGTAAAAACCTTAATAGGCCTAAAAAAATTTAAAAATATAATAAAGACTTTAGCAAACTCGAAAATCTAAAACCAGAATAAAAGCCTCAATTGATCCAAAATCTAAAATAAAATAAATGCCTCAGTAGGCTCGAAATCCAAAAATATGATAAAAGTCTCAGTAGGTCCGAGCCTAAAAACTCAAAAATAAAATAAATACCTCAATAGTTCTGAAAATTCAAAATCATAATAAAAACTTTAATAGGCCTAAAAAACTCAAAAATAAAATAAAAGTCTCAATAGGCCCGAAAATTCATAATCAAAATAAAAGTCTCAATAGGCCAAAAACCAAAAATAGAGTAAAACCCTTAATAGGCCTAAAAAAAAATCAAAAACAAAATAAAGGCCTCAATAGGCTCGAATATCCAAAACCAGAATAAAAGTCTTTATAGGCTCGAAAACTAAAAAATAAAATAAAGCCTCATTAAACAAAAAAAATAATAAATGTTAGTACCCCAAACAAAAAAGAAATATAATAATAATAATAAAATGATACCTTAATAAATTCAAATTTCAAAAAATAAAATAAAATTAATTAAGGCTAAAACCCCAAACAGAAAAACTGTAAGGATTCAATTAGAGCCAAATCAAGTCTAAAACAAAAAATCCCATAAAGATCAAATCAAAATTCAATTCAAGACAAAAAAATCCATAAAATAAAATATCACGAAAACTCAAATCAAATTAAAGCCAAAACCACAAAAATGGAAGGCCGCCAAAACTATTAATCATCTGGGTTATGAGCTGACATAGCGTTTCAGATTTCATAATTCATGAATCCCAAGTCGAGACGATTAAGTGATCCAAATCTCATTCGGTCTCTTGATAAACAAACCTAACAAAGCCCAAAACGCTTAGGTTTGATACCCAAGTTATGAGTTGGCAAAATGCGCTTCATACGTTATAACTTGAAAGATCAAGAAACAATCAAGTGATCCAAATCTCACCGTTTTCGATAAAGAAACCTAATAAAAGCCAAAACGCTCGTGTTTCAATACCTAAGTTGTGAATTGGTACAAATGCGCTTCAAATTTCACAATTTAGAAAATCATAAAATGATTAAGTGACATAAATCTCACCCATTTTTATTTTTGATAAACAAACCTAATAAATCCCAAAACGCTCAGTTTGATACCCAAGTTATGAGTTGGCAAAGTGCGCTTCATACTTTATAACTTGGAAGATCAAAAATAATAAAGTGATCCAAATCTCACATGTTTTTCGATAAAGAAACCTAATAAAAGCCAAAACGCTCGTGTTTCAATACCTAAATTGTGAGTTGGCATAGCGCTTCGATTTCATAATTTAGAAGATCAAGAAATGATTAAGTGACCCAAATCTCACCCATTTTCTCGATAATCAAACCTAACAAAGCCCAAAACGCTCAAAGTTTTTTATTGCTTGGATCATGAACTAACACAGTTTCATAATCCGTAAGATTGGTAAAACAACATAGTGATTCAAATCTCATATGTTTTCCGATAATCAAACCTAACAAAGCTCAAAATGCTCGTGTTTTAACACCCCAAATTATGTGCTAGCATCGTTTCATAATTGAGAAGATCGCAAGGTGATTAAGTGAATGAAATTCATAATCTTCTAATAACCGAATCTATAAGGCACAAAACACTCGCATTCATCAATCTCGAACAAAACTCGATCCAGGATCAAGACTAAAATCATAAAATGAGATGCCATGGAGAAACTATCAAGACCAAAACCACGCGAAGGTAAAGGCGACGGCTAAGGTGTTTGGGCCCATAATACAAACACCACCGGGTTTGTCCATTTGATACGTAATAAATATAAAAATGGGCAGTGGTTTGCGCTTGTCCCTTAAACTATCCGTACCGCCCAATGACGAAAGTTGCTTATATTGGTCGCCCACGGTGCAAGCCAAGGGATAGGTCGAGCAAATTGGTGGCTAGTAATAGTCGCTTCCGAGGGCATGTAAATAAATAACTCTCGTACATATTAATAGCAAATAATAATAATAACAAAATTTTTCCTCTCAAATAAAAATATATTAAAAAATATACTATAAAATAACAAAAATATTTTCTATATTTTTGAATAAAACATATAAAAATAAAATTTTCAAAAGGGGTTGTCACCTTTGTCCCCGACACCACGAGTGTTATACAAAGCCAGGTTGGGTGTATTTATCCGCAAAAGCACCGCACGCCTAAGGAAATGGTTTGTTACAATCCCATAACAAATCGTGGAGGGGTCAGAATAAAGGATTTACGCTTTTACCTGGCATTTATATGTCAAACAAAGTGGTTTGCTTAAAGAAGTGACTTTGTTCATGGAGAGCGAACCTACCCGATGAAAGCCCCGTCTCGCAGGATGCGTGATGGATGTTTGAGGGTAGGATCCCCACCGAATAGATTGAGTGGAGATGAGCGACGGTGAGTTTCCACTTTAGCACGCAAAGGTGCACAAATGAGGGGAGAGCATGTGAGCTTCCAAAATTAAATGACAAGTATATATGAAGTCCCCACAAAATGGTGTTGTTAATTGAATCCATAATCCAATTGACACCGGCAAGTTTATCCGTCGTAATAAAAGGATAAACGGTTTGCTCGTACCGGCCTAGGGGTCAATACAGGTAGGTTCGGAGATCCGTAAAATACCATCTCCACCAAACAAATTGAGAGGAGACGAGCGACGGTGAGTTTCCACTTTAGCACGCAAAGGTGCACAAATGAGGGGAGAGTGTGTGAGCTTCCACTTAAAAATGATATATACATGAAGTATCCATAAAATGGTGTTGTCAATTGAATCCATAATACAATTGACACCGGCAAGTTTATCCGTCGCAATAAAAGGATAAATGGGTTCACTCGTACCGGCCTAGAGGTCAATACAGTAGGATTGGTATCCTTAAATACCATGGTCCCTCCGTGAAGCCGTGTCAAAAATGCCGATCGAAGAGACGCCGATTGAACAACATATGCGAGCAAACAAACAAAGAAGCATACAAGCCTACTAGAAGCAAAGAAAGGTGAAAACAAGTTCATTAAAGATCGTGCAAGGCAGAATCTCCTAATGAAAATCCGAGGTACGAAGCCCCCTAGAAAGGATATCGGGTAAACAAGCCACCGTAAGAAAAACACACTAAGTATAAACCGAAAGAAAAAGAAGTTAGAGTTGAAATCACTTGAGGCGAAGGTACTTTGTCGAAGATCCCGACGTACGAGGCCTCAAGTTGTAACCTCTTCACCAAGGATGCATCGAAGGCGAAATCGAGATTCCCCGCGGATGAAAAAGTGAAGCAAGAGTTTCTTTAGATGAAGGCATCCGAGCAAAGACCTTTCAAAAAGAAATTAAATCCAAAACCTCTAAAAAAAAATCATGGTTGAAACTTCTTGGAGCGAATGTACTCCATTGAAGATCCCACCGATGAAGAATTCAAGCCGAAACCTCTTCAAACGAGACTCTAATCGAAGATTGCTTCGAAGGAGTTGGAGACCTAAGTCCAAAAGCGACGTAACGCTTCAAGCTAATGACTTAGAAGGTCGGATAAGACGCACAAAGCTCGGCCCGTCTTCCGATAATTGCAGGCCCCGACGTGAGTTGGCATAGCGCTCCGACTCAAAACGTCCCGAGCCCCGTATCTTTTGTCAAAGATAATCTTATTGGAGTAAAGTAAATCGTAGATTCTTGGCATGAAGAAGTGAAGTCGAAATCTCTTCGAGATGAAGAGATCCAAATGGGAACACCATTCACAAGAAGATTCAATTCGAAAACCTCTACAAAGTAAGAATAAGTGTTAAGTTTGAATGCACCAAAGCAGCCCTTCAATTCTCAAAGTGTTCACGACCCGCTTTGGTGGGTGGCTCTTTGTTTACCCCTGAAAATTCGGGGAATTAAAAAGCAACTTGGGACAAAAGATTCAAAAATTCAAGGAGTAATTTTAAAAGCCCGAAGAGGCTTAATTCAAGTCCAGAAGCACCAAGAAAAAAGAAGAATTCAGTGAAATGCTCAAAAATCAAAATTCTTAAGAAAAGAATTAAATGCCGAAGCTCTACAAATTCAAATCGAAAACCTCTTCGAAACCCAAAATCTCAAAACTCAAATTTTATGGTAAAATCAAATTCTCCATAAAATTCTGAGAATTTTCATATATTACTTGATATTTTTGGAGTTACGAAAGTCAAAGAAATTCCAAATTATCGATTAATATAATGAAAAATTAATTAATCAAGCGTTAAAAATTAATTGATGCTTGACCAAGGGGCAAAATGGTAAATAAAAATTATCATAAATTTTGTTATATTTCAAGGAATTTTTGAGCAAATTTTGGTACAATTTGGACAAAGGGATCTTTGAGAAACAATTTAAAAGCAAAGGAGAAATAAGAAAAATCAGCAAATGGAGGGCTTCAATTAAAAATCAAAATGGAGAGGGGCCAAATTCGAAAATGTCCATACTGCTACAGTCCCGTGCTACAGTAACCCGAGTTCTTCACTGTTTCAAAACCGAAAATGGAGCCTATGGCCCCGTGCGATGAAAACCCACATATTATATACCGTTGGAAAGAGCACGGAGAGGAGAACACAATGAGATAAAGAACTTGTAAAATGGTTGAGCGGTTTGGGAGAAAACTGAAGGGGAAGTTTTCGATCTAAAAATGAAATTGAGAAATCCGAGCCATAATTGATCAAATTGACACTTCAAACACATTCTCCATGGTCACAAGAGATTGTTTGAGGGCTTGGTTGAATTTCATAAGCTTTAAATTGGTGAGACCACGAACTCGCAAATCGGGTCAAAAAACCGAGTTGGTCAAACTCTATACCGAGCATTCTATTGATTGAATAAACATTATAGATCAATTCCTGGGATCAATTAGATGCTAATCAAGCTTTGAAACACAAGAAATGGTGAAGAAATGAAGGAGAACGACTATGTGGCTTGAAATCGGGTTTGAAGGCAAAAACGGGTCTCGGGTGCGTAATTATGATCCCAAGCAAGGTCTAAAATGCAGGAAGAGAGTGGCAAGAACATGTTTGAATCTCTACAACATTCTAGAAGTCCCTAGAATCATCTCGGTGACCAAGTGGTGGTTAGAGAGAGGCAAATTTGTAAATTTTCAAAGCAAACATAACAAACTCCACTTGTGCCCCACTTGTCCTCTCACTGTTAGAAAGACATTTAAAACACTTAGAACTGGTCTAATACACCACAAAATGTTCAGAAGAGTATGAGAAGATGAATGAAGGAGTTGGTGCATAAATTGGTCAAAGAAAAGTCAAACCGATCTCATACACCCATCTACCATCCCTTAGGCCTATATAAACCCCTCTCCTCCTTCAAACACAAGAGACACAACCCATCCCAAGCTGAATGCTAATCCAAAACGCTGCCAAAACCAATTGAAGCTCAAATTAGATATAAAATAAGATCCAATCTTTGAGTTGAGATCAAAATCAAGCCCAAAGATACAAGATTCAATCAAATCCTCTTCTACTCAAGCTACAAATTAGATCTAGATAGCCATATATCATGTAAATATAGATATCAAGAGTGTATTAGAGCTTGTAATTTTGATTCGTGCAATAAAGATGAAATTTTTCATGTGCAAATTGATTTTTCTTTTTTTTTCTTGACGTTCTTATGTTGCAATTCGATCTTTTTTATTTTTTTCTTTTCTTTTAGCTCAAATCTGCATACAAACATCATTGAATGTTAGATTGAAGCTAAATGATGCATTTAAACCATATAAGATCAATGAATCCCTTATAAATGCAAAATCAGCCCTAAAATGGCTGAAAATGCAATAAAAAGAAAAACGGGATGAGATCTACTCCAAATCTTATAAAACTTTCAGATCTAGTAGAAATAAGTCATATGAATCTACAGAAACTGATTTTGTATTTTTTTGATTTTTCTATAAAAAGTTATAGCCTTTTTAATTCTGAAAAACAGCAAGTTCTGGTAACATCAATTCATCTTTTGCTTTTTTCATTTTTTTTTTGTTTTTTTCATTTTCTTTCTTTTCTTTTGGCTCAAATCTATATATATAAACATCATTGAATGTTAAATTGAAGCTAAATGATGCATTTAAACCGTTTAAGATCAATGAATCCCTTATAAATGCAAAATCAGCCCTAAAATGGCTGAAAATGCAATAAAAAGAAAAATGGGATGAGATCTACTTTAAATCTTATAAAACTTTCAGATCTCGTAGAAATAAGTCATATGAATCTATAGAAACTGATTTTATATTTTTCTGATTTTTCTGTAAAAAGTTATAGCATTTTTAAATCTAAAAAACAGCAAATACTGGTACAGCATTTTCCTCTTTTGCCCCTGGTCTGATTCGAAAATAAAAAATCATACCTCTGCTATTCCAATTTAATTGAAATTTTGCAAGCATCTAGATCTAGTTATAGTGCATCTCTCTGTAAATTTTCATAATTTTTGGAGCTTCATATCATTTTATATGAATTTAAATTTAAGCATAATAAAAACCAACAAGCTCTTCTTAGCTTTGGTGCCGGCTAATACAAAGTCGCGAGTGCCTGGTTTTGGGGAGTATAAGCTTGTGCCGGCTATACACAGCCGCGAGTGCTCGCTTCTGTTGAGATTTAAAAGACTTTTTTTTTTAAATTACATTCTTATATATATGCATATTCCCCTTTACAATTGATAATTACCTTCTATAAAAATAAATTTTCTTTTTTATTTTTCTGTTGAATAAAAATCCTTTTAAAACACATTTAAGATAGACTTAAATAAAAATATTATCAAAATGAAAGTTATCACAAATATACTCCTTAAAATGTTAATATTTTTTCTGAAATATTTTCTTTAATAGATTCTCTAAAAATGTTCAAAATATCCTCAGCTGTCCAGTTTAGCCTTTATCAGAAAAGAATTAAAAAACTGTACCGATCCGTAAATGTGACATATATATATTATTTTATATTCATAAAATACATATCAAGAGGAGTTTGTATATAAATTTTCATGCAAAAATACGCTTTAAATACATTTCAAATAAGCAAAACAATCCTGACAGCTCCTGATTTTCAGAACCGTCTTCTGCTGGTATTTTGCTCAAAACAGTACTTTTAAGAGCTCAAAATGAAAATTGTTCAACATAAAAGTTGTTCGTAACATCCCATTTCATATTTCTATTAAATAAAATCAGTATGTTATTAACTCGTTTTACTCTAAAAAAACAAAAAAACAGTATTATCTGCTGAAATCTTCGTAATTTTCAGATTTGTCCGTTTCTAATATTCCTCCCGAAATAATATTTTAAAGGATTCAAATTAAAAAATATTCAAATTAAAAGTTGTTCATAACATTGTCATTAATATTTTTATCAAATAAAATTAGTATCTTACTAATATATTTTTCTCAAAAAGTCTAAGAAGATCACTACCTGATTATATTTTCTTTACCGATAAAAATCAGAAAAATATTATGGTCCATTCTAAAAAATATTTTAAAATCATAAATATTTTGATAATAAGTATAAATAAAAATATAATAAATTTTTTTTATAAATATATCTTAAGAAAATAAATTAAAAATAGTTTCATAATAAATCATTTTCATTAAAGAATAATCATTTCAAGATAAAATATAATAATTAGAATAAAAATCATAATAAAATAAAATAAAAGTAATGCATTCATTGAAAATATATAATAAAAAGAAATGACATAAAAAATGATAAGATAAAAAATTTCTTAATATAAATAAATATAATTTTTATTCTAAATTAAATAATTCTAAATAAAAATATACAAAAATAAACAAAATTAAATATATAATGAATAAAAAATAAAATAAATAAAATAAATATAACTCTTATAAAAAATTAAATAAAAATTAAATAAATAAATACATAAAAAAAATAAAAGACTTTATGATTTTTATTTTTACCAATTAATGATAAATTCAATTTCAAAACTAAATCAACATTCACCTAAAATAAAGAAAAAAATATAAAGTAACTCTCAATTTCAAAATTAAATAAATTTAAATATCAATAAATGAATAAAATAGTAAAAAATAATAATAATAAACTAAAAGACTTTTTTTCTTCTTATCAAATAAAAAAATTCAATTTTAGAATTAAACCAACCTTAATCTAAAATAAAAATAAATCTCAACATTCAAGACTAAATAAATTTAAATATGAAATAAATAAATAAATAAAAACTAAATCATTTTATCAATAAAAATAAAAAGTCAATTCACAAGGTGTAAACTACCTTGAAAAGTCCATATATTCTATGCCCTTACTCACAGCGACCGCTTAAAATTGCTTAACTATTTTGTTTATTTTCTCTTTCTTAATCAGAGGTTCCTCGGGTTCAAAGCCCAGGGTAATTAACAATGGGGGCTTGCGCCCATTGGAATCTTAAAGACCCCACAATCTCTAAAACCTTTAAATGTGCATTCCAAATTTATATAAATATACCCTAATGCACACTTAGAGGGATCTCCGTGTCCTTCTTCCGCAATTCATCGTCCAGTTCTTTTTCAGGGCGGTGAGGGGCGCGAAAAAGGGTCGCACAGTTACTAAAGAAATGTAGTAGCAGTTATATTGTTATAATTTTCACCACTATAAAAAGTGTACTACCAATTTCATCAATTCAATCCCTTTTACCATTCCGACGATTGAATATTTTGAACATCATATAAAAAAAAAGTCATAACAAATATGCATGATTTTTAAATTAATTTAGCATTAATCAAAATTATCATATACTGTATATACAATAGAATATTCACATACGTATTTAATCCAACATACATAATTTTTTAAGAATTAAAATGCTTAAAATCTCATATGCTGATGACAATAAGCAGCCTCTCTAAAACTTGAAGAGCATTGTATTATGAATGAG
Source organism: Schoenoplectus tabernaemontani (assembly GCA_037127355.1). NCBI lineage: Eukaryota > Viridiplantae > Streptophyta > Magnoliopsida > Poales > Cyperaceae > Schoenoplectus > Schoenoplectus tabernaemontani. The sequence goes on from CM073757.1 coordinate 17,358,626, forward strand.
GATGTTGGGATTCGGAATGCCCAAATCCCATTAATGCTCAAGCTGCGGAAAGACCGTAGAACAAAAATTTTACTTCTACTTAAGTTAGGGATTAAAGTATGTCGGATAATAACCGAGAGTTACAGACATTTAATCCTTTACAAAAGACGGTAAAATATTATTTTACTTCTAACTTAAGCTTAGGGTTAAAGTGATGTGTCGGATGATTACCGAGAGATACACACCTCTTTAAACCTTTATTGATCTACTCCATGATTGATTTCTAAAATATTAATCTACTTAACAATTAAATAGATTAATATAAGATGTTATACCTCGCTTCCAAATTTTAATTGGAATGAAAATCGGCTTGTCTCGGAGCACCAAACATCTGATGCCTCTGTAGGTTATCCACCAGGACTAACCAGAGAGCGGCTTATTTCTTTTGCCAGAAATACAGTAAACCGCGGTTTTTCGCAAAAACACTATTCACCCGAGAAAAAGACGAAATAGTACTATTCACGACTCGCAGTAATTCTGTTTCACAAATGTGCAGAAATACCGCAACTTTCGTAAAAACACTATTCACCGATCCCGTGAATTCTGAAACAACCGTATACTGGGAGAGAGAAAGTGGAACTGATTTGGTGGGACTTTTTCTCTCACCCTACCCCTCTATTTATAGAAAAAGTGGAATTGACAAATTACCAAAATGCCCTCATGAATAGTAGGGAGGTTTCAATGTGAAAAGACCAAAATACCCTTAAAGTTTATCCAATTTACCAAAACGCCATTGGGCTTTTTGGTCAAATTACCGAAATACCCTTGGGCTTTTGGATAAATTACCAAAATACCCTTGGAGGTCATCATGGGCTTTTCATGGGCCTTTTTGGGCTTTTCGGTTTTTGGGCTTTTTCAATTTTGGGCTTTTTTTGGGCTTTTCTGATTTTGGGCTTTTAATTATTAATTAAGACTTTAATTATAAATGGGCTTTGGCCCATAATTCAAATCCATAATTAACATTTAAATCCAAATCAAATATATATAATTGTCATCTACAATTATATTTTTCTCATTGTTGCTTTTTTCGGCGAATTTATACGACGTGTCCAACACATTATAAATTCAATCGATTTTTGCTTCTTGTCATCTCTATGACAAATATAATTATATCATATATAATTAATTATAACCATCTTATTATTAATTATAAACAATTCATAATTAATCAATAAGATTCTCCGATTAACTCCTATACGGTGTGACCCGACAGATCCGTGTTATGTTGGTAAATAGAGTTAAAACCGTTTTAACTTCTATAATCATAGGAGGCATCCGGCAAGTAATGCACTATGACCATCCAATTACACAGATGATGATGTACTGTACAATATCATGATCCAAGAACTATTTACTTGTGTTTAATTCTTTTGTCTCATAGCTATCGATCGTTTCAAGGTAGTATGTGTCATCCTTGCAAACTTAATCTTTTCTTGATCCCGAGTAAATTATCAAATATAATTACTCTTGTAATTATACCGCTAGCAGATAATCTTACTCTATCAAGGGGCCCAAATGATGCTATAACTCGTATAGAAATACGAGGGACAATAGTACTTTTGGCAAACCATCTCTTCCTCCGCATAAGTTATGTATACCGAAGAGCTACCTTTATAGCCACCTTTACGGATAACGTTTGGTAGAAATCACACACATACATATCTTATGTAGGAAAGATGAATACCTCATACTTTAGAATTTAATACCGAACGAAAACATTAATGACACGAACACAATTCCATTTAATGTTTCATTCGGGTCTATCAAATACGATGTTCCTAGAACATCTATCTATGTGATTAAAATGACAACTCTTTGTCTATGGTCCGTAAAACTTGACCATCATTTAATCCACATACTAACTCGATAACGGTTAATTAGTGTTCCCGCTAATTACCTTGGTTAGTGACTTTTAAGAGTATATTCTATATTATGAAGTTTCACAATTCCACCATGAACTCGGAATGATTCATAAATTCAATAATACTCAAGGAAACAAAATATCGTTTAAATATCCAATTCATGAACAAAGCTTTATATAACAAATTTATCGTATTATTGACTTCAAGATTATTACAAACTAACAATCTCCCACTTAACCTTGGAGTCAATCATATTGAGCTCGCCTTATACAAATATCTTTATTCTATAAATCTCTAAGATTTAAAGAAAAATCCCATGACCAATCTCCTATGTGTCTCAAACCCATAGAAGATATGTGCAACTAGTGCTTGGCTTGAGGTAGAGATCTTGTAAGTGGATCACGTTTGTGTTGCCGATCGTGTCAATTTTACAAATCTTTACGTCACCTCTATTTATAATTTTTCATATGAGGTGATAACGTCGTGTAACCACTTACCACGAGCTCCGAGTCAACACCGTAGATGAGAAACATATCCTTAGTTCTTCTTAAGTACTTAAAGATATTCTTTGCAGCATTCCAGTGCTCCTAGCATGGATTAGCTTGATATCTACTCGTCACACTCCAAGCGTACGAGACATCAGGGCGAGTGCACAACATGGCGTACATGATAGAGCCAATAGCCGAAGCATATGGTACTCTACTCATTATGCTTTGCTCATCAGTTGTCAATGGACACTGAGTCTTGCTAAGCTGTGCACCATGATTCATCGCGTAAATCTTTTCTTAGATTTGCATGCGTCTTGAACCGATTCAAGACTTTATCAATGTATGTACTTTGACTTAATCCAATAAGTCTCTTAGATCTATCTCTATAGATCTTTATGCCTAGTATATGACAGTCTCGCCCAAATCTTTCATTGAGAACACTTTCTTTAATGAAGATTTGGTCGATTGCAATAGGGGAATATTATTTCCCATTAAGAGTATATCGTCCACATAGAGGATTAAAATAGCGATGACACTCCCACTAGTTTTTCCGTATACACAATGTTCTTCTTCGCATCCGACGAAGTCAAACCGTTTGACTTCTTCGTCAAATCAAAGATTCCAACTCCGTGATGCTTGCTTCAATCCATAATGGATCCGAGAAGCTTGCATAACTTCCCAAAGATTCTTTGGATCCTCAAAACTTATGGGTTGTATCATATACACGTCCTCTTCCAAATTTCCATTTAGGAAGGCGCTTTGACATCCATCCGCCATATTTCATAATCATGAAATACGATAATTGCTAGAACATCCGAATTGACTTAAACATAGCTACGGACGAAAAAGTTTCATCATAATCTACGTCGAGAATTTGCTTGAAACCTTTCGCTACTAGCCGTACTTTGTAAACAGTCATATTATCATCCATGCCTGTTTTTCTTTTAAAAAACCCACTTGTTAGCTATGGGTTTTACCCCAACAAGTGGTGCAACCAGTTCCAAACCTTGTTGTCATACATGGACTGTATTTCGGATCTCATGGCCTCCAGCCATTTATCAGAGTCGGGTCTATCCACTGCTTCCGCATAGGTCAGAGGATCTTCAGCATCAAATACTGAGACTTCATGCAGTCCCATGTACCTTTCAGGTGCACGGACTGTCCTATGTGACCTTCGTAGCACTTGTTCTTCAGGCTGTCGAACTTCATCCACATCAGTATGCGGATTTAGTTCTATTTCAACTTGCGTTGAAGTAGATGAGCTCGGGACTAGAACTTCTTCCACAACTATTTGTAGATTTGGTTCTTCCAAATGCTCATTAGCCGAAGAATCAAGTGGTGGGTTTATCGATCGATCGTATATTGTATTGTGTGATGTATCTTGAATTTCTTCAAGTATTACATTACTCCCACTACTTCCTTTTGCGAGAAACTCTTTCTCCAAAAATATACCATGACGAGCAACAATTATCTTGTTCTCTGACCGATAATAGAAGTAATATCCTTTCGTTTCCTTAGGATACCCTACGAAAAAGCATTTGTCGCTTTGGGTCCAAGTTTGTCGAAGTCGAACGTTTGACAAATACCTTGCAACCCCAAATTTTAAGATAAGACATATTTGGTACCTTACCAAACCATAACTCATATGGAGTCTTTTCTACTGACTTGGATGAAACCCTATTTATTATTAGTGTAGCGCTTTCTAGTGCGTGCCCCCTAAAATATTTTTGGGAGTGTGGTATTACTCATCATGGAACGAACCATGTCTAAGAGTTCGATTCCTCCTCTCGTAAACACCATTCCATTGTGGCGTTCCTGAGGTGTGAGTTGTGAGACTATCCCACATTCTTTTAAGTACATTATAAACTCATAACTTAAGTATTCGCCTTCACGGTCTAACCGTAAGGCCTTAATACTTTTATCGATTGATTTTCTACTTCAAATTCCGAATTCTTTGAACTTTTCAAATGATTCAGACTTATGTCTCATCAAGTAGACATAACCATATCTACCGTAATCATCAAGTAAACGTGATAAAGTAGCGATCATCGTTTCTTGTACAAGTACTCATTGGTCCGCATACATCCTGTGTATAAGGGCTAATAAGTCACTTGTCCTTTCGCCCTTCTTGGAGAAAGGCAATTTGGTCATTTTTCACGTAAACAAGATTCACAATATTAAAATTACCAAGAAGTCCAACTTCATGTAACTTTTGATGTGTTTCTCGTTTATATGACCAAGGCGATAATGCCATATGAAAGTCATACTTTCATGAGATGTTTTGAGTCGTTTATTGATGTTAAATATAGGTTTGTCTATTTCCAAAGTATATAAAGATCATTCATCATAAAAGAAGATCCATAATATAACTCATCTTTGTATATAGAACAACCATTGTCCTTTATAACAAAAGAGAAACCATTCATTTCTAAACATGAGATTGAAATGATGTTTCGAAAATACTTGGAACAAAATATACATTTTCAAGTTCCATTATAAACCCACTAGGCAAACACAATTCTATACTTCCGACCGTTACTACGCAACTTGTGCATCGTTTCCAACTCGGAGTTGTATTTCCTTATTACGTAGTTTTCTCCTATTATTTAGTGCCTCTATATTTGAACAAATATGAGCACATGATCCAAGATATCCAATACTCAATCATGAATAGAGGTAACAACGTTAACTTCAACAATAAAAATATCTTAAGTTGAAGTCTTGGGAACCTTTCCCATCCTTACATCTCCAGATACTTAGGCATTTCCTCTTCCAATGACTTTTACTTTGATAGTAAAAGCAGTCAGAGGTAGAAGAGACTTTTGCTTTGGGAGTGTTCTGATTAGGAATCATCTTCCCTTTATCCTTGTACTTAGGTGCCACTTTAGGAGTCATTTTGCATTTCATCTTTTTAATCTTCCTCGTACCTTCTTGGATCACGAGGATAGAAGAACTCTTCTTCATCTCCCCATCAGTGATCCTCAACATCCCTTGGAGCTCCTGCAAGCTCTTGTCCATTCCCAGCATATAATAATTCCTGATGAAATTAGAATAGCTAGGAGGGAGAGAGTTCAGGATAACATCCGTAACAAACTTTTGCTCAACGGACTGTTAAGCTTCTCCAACTGCTCAACATCGCTCGTCATACGGAGCATGTGAGTGTCAAGAGAGCTGCCCTCAGTCATCTTATGACTCAGCGGAGATTTAGTCACCTTAAATTTCTTGACCAAGAAACTTTGTACATCAAGCTCATGTTCTTTGTGCTTGTTGTACATGGTGACTTCATTTGCTGTGCAGTCTACTACAGGCTGTGCAGGGATTAGTGTATTTAAGGACGTACTCGAGTTTCTCATGTCTTAGTATGAGCGCACGGAACCTATTAGTAAGAGTTTCTTTAGCCATGTGCTACAACGTAAAATGTAAAGATTTTTAGCTTTGTTCATGTAATGTTTTATTCCAAATAAAACTCCCACTACAAATTTGTTCTATTCCCGTTTGTAGTTAGGACCAAGATCCCTATTTTCATTGATAATCAAGTTATCGTTGAATAACTCATTTATTAATTATCTTAGGTAAGCAACTCTTTGCTAATCACATCTCTATGTGATTCTTGGTTTCGCTAAATATCATATGTTTTAACGAAACTTTGCCCCAAGCCCAAAACTGTTTTGGAAATCATTGGTAAGTAACCTCACTCTATTTGATTCGTTATGTCGGACATAACCCTCGAAAACCAAAGGTAAAAGGTGACGCCTACTGAGTAGGTCACGTCTGCCAATGAACAATGATATGCGAGGACAGAGTAGGTAGGGCATATTACTTAATTTTTCGGGTTTAACATCGTAAGCAGTCAGTTTGTTAAACTGACTTTAAACAGACTTACGAACACGTAAAAGATATCCGCGTAAAGACCACCGAAAGTTCCTTTTCCGCTCTTTCTTTGACACAACCTTCCTTCATGGTTTCTTAAAAATGATAAATCTAATTTATACATTTATAATTAGTCGATTTATTAAGCTAACTTTAAATGACTTATGAACACGTGAAAAGACGTCGCGTAAAGACCATTGAAAGTTCCTTTTCCAAATCTTTCTTTGACATAACATTCTTTCACGGTTCCTTAAAATGATAAATCTAATTTACACATTTATAATTAGTCGATTTATTAAGCCGACTTTAAACGTACTTATGAACACGTGAAAAGACGTACGCGTAAAGACCATTGAAAGTTCCTTTTCCGTCTTTCTTTGACATAACATTCTTTCACGGTTCCTTAAAATGATAAATCTAATTTACACATTTATAATTAGTCGTTTATTAAGTCGACTTTAAACAGACTTATGAACACGTGAAAAGACGTATGCCGTAAAGACCATTGAAAGTTCCTTTTCCGGTCTTTTCTTTGACATAACATTCTTTCACGGTTCCTTAAAATGATAAATCTAATTTACACATTTATAATTAGTCAGTTTATTAAGTCGACTTTAAACATGACTTATGAACACGTGAAAAGACGTCGCCGTAAAGACCATTGAAAGTTCCTTTTCCGGTCTTTCTTTGACATAACATTCTTTCACGGTTCCTTAAAATGATAAATCTAATTTACTCATTTATTATCAAAGCGGTAAATCCAATTTACCAGCTCATACAAACATTTTGTATATATACATGAATCAGTCACGTATAACTACTATCTATCCAATAGAAGTAGTTTTGCATCTATGATAAGATACATTTCATATCAAAGCAGTAAATCTAATTTACCTGCTCATACAAACATTTTGTATATATATATGTGAATCAGTCACATATATAACTATCAGTTCTCAATTCTTTATTTTGCAACTTCATCTTTGTTCTTTATTTATACCGTAAAAAGCATATAAACATTTTATATGATTTCAAAACAGTTAATTCCTTCTGGTACGATAAAGTAATTTGATAACGTGACAAAGTTCCTTTTCGGCCGCTTATCGACACGTAAAAGGGGCTCCCAGAAAGATCGGGGTCACGAGGACCACTTTAAATTCAATCTTTCCTAGACGTAACCATCTCTTTCGGGTGTGGAGATCAACAGACTCTTACTCAGGTACTTTATTGCTTCATCACATTCATAGATATACTTTTCATAACCAAAAGTTTTTGAAAAAGCAAAAGAGTTACATTTGCCATGCTTCGAAAGCGTAAAAGTAATTTAGTAACGTGACAAAGTTCCTTTTGGGCCAGTTATCAGGACACGTAAAAGGGCATGTCAGAAAGAATACCGAAGGTATCCACTTCCCATCTTTCTTTGACATCACCTTATCTTTTATGTGTGGAGATCAACAGCTCTTACTCAGGTACTTTATTGCTTCATCACATTCTTAGATATACTTTAACACAATCGAAAGTTTTCGAAAAGAAAGCGTAAAGAAAGTATAAAGAAAGCTTAAATCTAATTTAACTTTCTTAGTCGACAGAGCCGAACCAAGAAAATCCAATTTTATTTGGTTTGGACTTTAAGCTGCAAATCTAAGAATTAAACTGATACGGGGTATATGTATCTTATTTGCATAAGATATAACCTTATAGAAAATCAATCAGCGGGAGAGCCTTTGCTCTGATACCACTGTTGGGATTCGGAATGCCCAAATCCCATTAATGCTCAAGCTGCGGAAAGACCGTAGAACAAAAATTTTACTTCTACTTAAGTTAGGGATTAAAGTATGTCGGATAATAACCGAGAGTTACAGACATTTAATCCTTTATAAAAGACGGTAAAATATTATTTTACTTCTAACTTAAGCTTAGGGTTAAAGTGATGTGTCGGATGATTACCGAGAGATACACACCTCTTTAAACCTTTATTGATCTACTCCATGATTGATTTCTAAAATATTAATCTACTTAACAATTAAATAGATTAATATAAGATGTTATACCTCGCTTCCAAATTTTAATTGGAATGAAAATCGGCTTGTCTCTGAGCACCAAACATCTCGATGCCTCCGTAGGTTATCCACCAGGACTAACCTGTGAGAGAGCGCTTATTTCTTTGCCGTAAATATCGTAAACCGCGGTTTTTCGCAAAAACACTATTCACCCGAGAAAAAGACGAAATAGTACTATTCACGACTCGCAGAATTTCGTTTCACAAATGTGCGTAAATACCGCAACTTTCGTAAAAACACTATTCACCGATCCCGTGAATTCGAAACAACCGTATACCTAGAGAGAGAGAAAGTGGAACTGATTTGGTGGGACTTTTTCTCTCACCCTACCCCTCTATTTATAGAAAAAGTGGAATTGACAAATTACCAAAATGCCCTCATGAATAGTAGGGAGGTTTCAATGTGAAAAGACCAAAATACCCTTAAAGTTTATCCAATTTACCAAAACGCCATTGGGCTTTTTGGTCAAATTACCGAAATACCCTTGGGCTTTTGGATAAATTACCAAAATACCCTTGGAGGTCATCATGGGCTTTTCATGGGCCTTTTGGGCTTTTCGGTTTTGGGCTTTTTCAATTTTGGGCTTTTTTTGGGCTTTTTTCGATTTTGGGCTTTTAATTATTAATTAAGACTTTAATTATAAATGGGCTTTGGCCCATAATTCAAATCCATAATTAACATTTAAATCCAAATCAAATATATATAATTGTCATCTACAATTATATTTTTCTATTGTTGTTTGGCGAATTTATACGACGTGTCCAACACATTATAAATTCAATCGATTTTTGCTTCTTGTCATCTCTATGAAAAATATAATTATATCATATATAATTAATTATAACCATCTTATTATTAATTATAAACAATTCATAATTAATCAATAAGATTCTCCGATTAACTCCTATACGGTGTGACCCGACAGATCCGTGTTATGTTGGTAAATAGAGTTAAAACCGTTTTAACTTCTATAATCATAGGAGGCATACGCGTAATGCACTATGACCATCCAATTACACGGATGATGATGTACTTGTACAATATCATGATCCAAGTAAACTATTTACTTGTGTTTAATTCTTTTGTCTCATAGCTATCGATCGTTTCAAGGTAGGTATGTGTCATCCTTGCAAACTTAATCTTTTCTTGATCCTGAGTAAATTATCAAATATAATTACTCTTGTAATTATACGCTAGCAGATAATCTTACTCTATCAAGGGCCCAGATGATGCTATAACTCGTATAGAAATACGAGGGACAATAGTACTTTTGGCAAACCATCTCTTCCTCCGCATAAGTTATGTATACCGAAGAGCTACCTTTATAGCCACCTTTTACGGATAACGTTTGGTAGAAATCACACACATACATATCTTATGTAGGAAAGATGAATACCTCATACTTTAGAATTTAATACTGAACGAAAACATTAATGACACGAACACAATTCCATTTAATGTTTCATTCGGGGTCTATCAAATACGATGTTCCTAGAACATCTATCTATGTGATTAAAATGACAACTCTTTGTCTATGGTCTGTAAAACTTGACCATCATTTAATCCACATACTAACCTGATAACGGTTAATTAGTGTTCCTGCTAATTACCTTGGTTAGTGACTTTTAAGAGTATATTCTATATTATGAAGTTTCACAATTCCAGTCATGAACTCGGAATGATTCATAAATTCAATAATACTCAAGGAAACAAAATATCGTTTAAATATCCAATTCATGAACAAAGCTTTATATAATAAATTTATCATATTATTGACTTCAAGATTATTACAAACTAACAGAGGATCCTTCAAGTACTTCTAAAAGCTATGTATCCACAAGAACTCTGCAGATATTGTTTCATACGGTCCTGATTTCATTGAAAAAAAACTTTCAGATATTAATGTAGTAGAATTTTATAAAAGTTAATATAATTAGATTGTCAGACACTAGTTGTATCTAATAAAAATTATTAAACAATGTTAGAATATAAAAAGGATATTATTACTGATCGGATTCCACAAAGCCATAACTGAAGCTACTCTTATTAATTAGATGTTAAGATCTAATTTGGATAGCAACTGAGTAACCAAGGGTTTTGGTCGTTTGGCAATATTTGTTGCCATAATACTACTAACAATAATTAATAGCCATTACAGATCTTATAAATTCTGGTAGTGTATAGATCAAAAACTAAAGCAACTTGCAATACCCCAAACCGTTCCATACTATCCAGTGTATAAATATTTTTTTCAGAATTTTTTTAAATAATTATGCACAATACCTGAAAAATGAAGTGGTCTTCAAAGAAGAAGAACTCTCAACAATGAGAAGCCCAGTGCTCAGTTTGTCAGTCACTTATCTAGTGGAAGAATGGAAAACTGAGCCTTCATAAACTGACATGGTATCAATGAATTGGTGTACCCAGTTAAGTAATTGATAAAAAGAAATTTAGGAGTGGGGAGTCCTGCAAAGAAATATAAAAGGATCAGAGTATCAATGAAATATAAAAGGAATGTCAAAGTATCAATGAAATATAAAAGGATAATAAAACTATTAAGTATCTCACTCAGTGTCAGCTTGCATACTAAGTGTAGAGCAGCCAAAAAGGATATCCTCTTCATTCATTAAAAGGAAGATCAACTAAAAACTACAAAATAAATTGAAGAAAAATTAACTTTAAATTGAAACTCATAAATATATTTTTTTTAACTTTTGTGTCCGTTGCCTAATTTTTTTCCTTGCAGTCATTACAGTCTGAGAAGATCAGAAAGTCAGATTGTCATATTCCAGCAAGTACCCTGCTACAGCATTATATTTTAGCCTCAAAATAACAATTATGAAAGAAATGAAGCACAGAAAATTTTAAGCATATATGAACATAGACAAAATTTAGTACAAGACCTAGCTAGGAAAATATCATGTAACTCATCAAAACCTTAGAGAATCAAAAAATAAAAATGATTGAAATGGAATAGTGACCTATGCAAGCAGTTCCATCCCAAAGCATGACTGTAGTATCTGTATTCAGTTCTTACACCACAACACTCATTCAGAAAACTTTAAGCCCAAGCATAGCGAACCAAATTAGGACACGTCCCTATCTGTTATCAAAAAGCAAAGCAACTAGGATAAGGAAAAGAAATCAAGAGTTGACATCGAATTTTAACTTTGTTACCAAATTAATTCCAATTTCAAAAAAAAAATTTGAATGAGCAGAATTCTGAAGGTACGTGCACAGACTGGGATCAGATTTAAAGAGAAATAGAACAACTTATCTTATTTTGCTGAGCTCTGGCCTTCTTGCACTCCACATAAACACATCCCTCTCCCTTGCAATGTGCACTCCACAATGTCATAAAATGTGGGGTACTTTTGCATGTACCTTGACAAGCGATTCTGAATTTCATTCAGTTGGCAGTCAATTGACACACAAATTAAAGGAAGTAATAAAAATTAATTCAGTCCAAAGAAACAATGAATTACAATCTACACAGATTAAAGGAATTAATAATAATTAATTCAGTCCAAAGAAAAAATGAATTACAATCTAATATGTGAAATAATAAAAGACCTCACCAAGAATTACATGATAACCTTCTCGAGCCAATTTCATTGCAGCTACCTTCTCCAATCCTGAGGTAGCTTGAAAGGGCATAATGAAATCAATAAGAAATTATTAAAACTCTGTTCATTTAATCTGGTCGGTTCAAAATTTGAAACAAGAACAAACTAAAACTCATTGACTTTATCCTGGACAGGAATAATAATTAGCGTGTGGATCCTCCAAAAATTTAAATGCTGACAAATTAAAGAGAAATAAAAGAAAAATGAAGAATCAATTACTAAACTGGTCACAGAGGGATGAAGAAACTTACTTCAAAAATAACACAAATGGGTCGGGTGATTTCGAAGTCAGGTCCAACTAAGAGGCAAGAAGCAAAGGTAAAGAGGAAAAATAAAAGAATATTAAGAAGAGTTCTATAAGCACTACACATAAATCATAAACCATAAAATAATATTAAGAGAAAAACAAAAATTGAGCGCACAAATTCCTTTGTAGCCATCTACAAGTTCGAAGCCTAGTCAGAGAAAGAAGTTATCAAATCAATTGTAATAAATTTTGTATCAGGGTTCGAATATGAAGGAACAAAATAATAGACTCATGAATAAAAGATGAAAGGAAGCAGTGGCCATGCCTTAGATGTAGGGAAAGACATACACGGTGGGGGGACAATGATGTTGGCCCCAATCTTAGCCGAAAAAGAAGTAAATTTTAGTTGCGATGGCCTCCCAACTCACGTGTAGTGAGAAAGGCAGAGGGAGAGAGACGAACAACATGGGCGGAGTGCCTGAGTGAGGGAGAGAGGCAAGATCAAAGGGCCTTGACGGAGCGAGAGCGAGGCTGGGTGGTGGGGGCTGGGGGAGAGGGCAAGCGGACACCGCAGAAGAGGAGAGAGAGAGAGTAAGGGGAGAGGGTTACGATGAGTTGCAAAGATATCGGTTCTTGATGGAGAGAGAGACGACCTAACTTCAATTAAAAAAGAAAAAAGAAACTGCGTAACTGCCAAAATATTAGACGACTAGAGAGAAAAAAATTAGCCGCTGCTACACTAAACGAGGTTGGCACTGGCGATGTGGGTCTAGGAACAAACAAATTGTCCGCATCAAACTTGTCAAACTACAAAGCTATTTTCTAGGATAATATTTTCAATCATATATGTTATCTATATTTATATAAATATGGATATCTAATAGCAACGGGTGTCAGACTTCGAGATAGTATTTTGAATTCAAAGAGTTCGAAATAATTCACTTCGAAATAAATAAACGAAAAGTCAACGAGACTTCCCTCCAATACGTACATCCCTTCCTTCCCTTCACTTCTTGTCCCCTTCCAAGCTCTATCTCTAGAGCACGCCCTTAAATTTGGTCTTGGCAATAATTTTCAAATAACACAATGGAAATTTAAGTAATGAAAAATGAGGGTTTTACAAGAAAATACAGGTTTTTATTTAATTACAGTAAATATCTTGAATTAAAACATCAAAAGAATATTCATACTCATTTCTAGACTTCGTCATTGTTTTTCTAGCCAGGGACGGATGCAGGGTTTTGATCAGGGGGTCAATAATCAGATTCAGTAGCTTATCGGGTTTAAACTCATTAACTAATCGAATATTAAATAAACATATTAAAATAATATCTTTTATATATTAAAAATAATAAAAATAAAAGATAAAATAATAAATAATCATAGCGATAAAGAAAATTTTCCTCTACCAAACTTCATATTTTAAATTTTTTGCATAATTCTTTCATTATTCATGATATTAAATATTTTTTCTCAAAAAAATATAATCAAGGGGTCAGAAATTTAATCAAGGAGAGATCAGATTAACAAAATTTTAATCTAAAACATTATTTTTCAAAATCCAGAGAGACTAACTGAGCCCCTATTTTACTCTAAATCCGCCCCTATTTCTAACTGTTTTTCACGCTTCATGATAGGAGCACGTGTAAACAGTTCTTCTCGTCTCTCCTTTGCTTCTCTATTTGCAAGGTACCGGGTTAATTCTCTATGTAATAAAACCTGAAGAAAGAATTCTAGAAATTCTCTCTTACGAATTCACTTGATAGTACAAGGCAACAATTCCATCTTGATAATTTTATATGTAGAAAGATCCTTTAGAAATACTCTCTTTTAATATGATCAGTTTGCTTCTTTATTTGAATCATTTGAATTTGGCAAACATTGTAAGCGACAGTGCAATTTTAGGTTAGGTCCCACTACTAGAAAATTGCCCTGTACTATCGGCATATTTGGTGCGGATAGTTTTTTCGTGCCTACGCCTGCATCGCTATTGTCAGCGTCCTTTAGCGTAGTAGCGGCCAATTTTTCTTCTCCAACCTTCTAATTTTTTGGCAGTTACGTAATTTTTTTTTTCTTTTTGAGTTGAAGTTGGGTTGTTTCTCTATCGATAAAAATTGATGCCCTTCGAAATGTGCACATGGCTACAAAAAAATTTATACGCTTATTTTTTGGTTTTCCTTTTATTAATATTCCTTTATGGTTTATGTGCAATGTGTATAGAACCGTCATATGCAAGGCCAAAATTTAGAGGCGTCTTTTCTCAAGGTTTTTGATTTTGATCTATGATATTTCATTAATTTTTTATTGTTTGTCAATCTATAATTTTTCATTAAATTTTCACCGTTGGTTGTAATTTACTCATGTCTCAACTCTAGACTAGAGACAATCATCGACTAAAGCAGTGAAGCTTTTGTCAAAAAATTTTAGATCCTGCAGTTTGTTAATTAAAAAACAAAATTATGTATTTTTGGTGGATAAATTTAGTCTTTTCTTCTTTGATACAGGAGCAAGATCGAATGAAAAGAGAAAAGCTAATTGACATCACAGATCCATCTAACAATTCTGCAGCTTTACTGGAAGGTACATATAGAATTTCTGTTGAAAGCTTAGTTTAATTGTGTATTACATATATTGTTGGTAAAAATTGATATATTATCTTTTGCTTGTTTACTATTGTCTTCTGTTAGGTATGTTTTCTTTGTGTTATTGTGTTTATCTTCAATATCGTTGTATGATGTATTTTTTTTGTGATCCCACTGTGTCCGGTGAGAGGTTGATATGGGTACCATTTATTTTGTTGGCACTTTGATGCTTATGACTGATAATGCTATGTATTAATTAATGGTTCTATTGAATTGTTGGTTCTATGATGCTTATGACCGATAATGCTATGTATTAATTAATGGTTCTTGTGCGACCCTTTTTCGCGCGCTCCGCACCGCCGCTGGGCGATGGGATGCGGAAGAAGGACACGGAGATCCCTCCCAAGCGTGCATCGTTAAGTCTTGCGCCGCCGATTCTCGCCGTTTAGAGAGATTTGGATGCACATTTAGGGGGTTTTTAGTGATTGTGAGTTCTTATAGATTCCGGTGGGCGCAAGCCCCCACCGTTAATTACCCTGGGCTACTAACCTCGAGGCACCTCTGGATCTTTAAAAGAGAGAAGCAAATAGTATAGTTAAATGATGGTCAAGTGGTCATCTGGGTTCAAAAAGGTCCTGTGGAAGACGAACCTACTACAGATCGGTTTAGTCTTTATCGCCTCGAGAGGTAACCTTACTACAGATCAGATTAATCTCTTCAGAGGGGTTTGAGGTGAGTCTACTACAGAATGACTCAACCTCAGTTTAGAAAAATGAACCTACTTCAGAACGGTTTACAGTTGATCCTATGGAAGATGAACCTACTACAGATCGGTCCAGTCTTTATCGCCTCGAGAGATAACCTTACTACAGATCAGATTAATCTCTTCAGAGGGGTTTGAGGTGAGTCTACTACAGAACGACTCAACCTCAGTTGATCTAGAAGATAAACCTACTACAAAACGGTTCAATCTTAACTAGTCAACAACCAATCACACAAAATACAACTCGAAGCACTGAGCCGGTTGATCTTGAGGCTGGTAAATCAGGAGAAGGGTGGATTTGGTCCACGTGTTTCTTCTCACCGATCTTCTAGATCATGAATTCGAAGCACTAAGCCGATTCATAAACCTAGGAACACAACTGCGCACAAAGTCAAACCTGAAGCACTAAGCCAGCTTAACATTGAGGCATGTGTTAGTGAAGGAACCTACTACAGAACGGTTCACATTCACTATTTTGTGGATGAATCTACTACAGAACGATTCAATCTCACAATCTCGGGAGATGAACCAGAAGATAAACTTATCGACGGATGAGTTCGGTCTTGCTAGCTCAAATGGTCATGAATTACTTGTTCATGACACCGAGTCATTAAGATGTCACTTCTCTCGGACATCATAATGTTCTTATCTCTTGGAGTCGACATATCTCCTCATGTTGATGTCGCAGCCTTGGTTATTCTTCAACGAGCGTCAAGATGTTCTTGTCCCGACTAATTGTTTTAAATGTTGCATTACTTGTGCAAAATCACTATGTTGCTCTACACCCCTTGTGTGAGCATATTTAGTCATGAGTTATTTGTTCATGGTAATAAGTCGTTAAGATGTCACTTCTCTCAGACATCGTAATGTTCTTCTTCCTCAAAGTCGACATATCTCTTCACGTTGATGTCGCAGCCTTAGTCATTCGAGCGTCGAGATGTTCTTGTCTCAACATATCTTCTCATGTTGCTGTTGCAGCCTTGGTTATTCTTCGTCAAGATGTTCTTGTCCCGACTAATCACTCTAAATGTTACATTATGTGTGCAAAAATCATCGTGTTGCTCTACATCCCTTATGTGAGTATATTTGTTCACCTCTAAAATGTAAAAAGGATTATTACATTTTATTGATTTTTTTATTATTAAGATAATACTTTTCATTATTATCTCTATTATAAAGGTGAATTTATTTTTATTTCTAAACTCTATTTATTTCTGTAGAAGATTATTTACAAAAATAATAGGAAATGGATTAGTTATTAACTAGAATTCTATTTATATTTTTGGGGTTTTATAATAGCTAAAGTAATAGAATTTTATTCTTATTATTTCTAAACTCTATTTATTTTGTAGAAATAATAGAAAATGAATTGGCTATGATTGTATTTGTCTTTTTTTAGGATACTTATAATAGCCAAAGTAATAGAATTTCATTATTATGTTTTTATTATGTTGAAACATTATTTACAAAACAAAAAGATGAATTAGCTATATTATTTTTATTTTTATTTTTAGGATTTATAATAGCTAAAGAAATCATTATTACTATTCTATTCTATTTATAATAATTTTCATTATATTTTTTTTTTATTATTATTTGTAGAATATAAGATTTTTTGTTTTATTATCATTACTATTATTACTTGAAAAATAGCTACAAAGGATGAAATTCATTATATTCTTTATTACAATTATTATTTTTATTGTATTTTTATTTATTAAGAATATTTTTATTATTAATATTTTTAAGTAGAAAGTAATAGTATTTATCCTATTATTATTGTATTTTTATTCAAATTTTAGAAATAACCAAGGGATACAATTTATTTTATTATATGATTTTATTATTATTATTATTTATTTTATTCTAGAATAAGATATATTTATTATTTATCATTATGATTATTTATTTATGTATTTTTATTTTTACAGAAAAAGATTAACATATTATTTATTTGATATTATTATTTATTCTCTTTTAGAATTAAAGAATAGAACTAATCTCATTATTTATTATTGAATATTATTATTGTCATTATTATTTTATGGAAAATCACCAGAAAAATCATTAAATATATTCAATTATTATTTATGATTTTATTTGAATTTTTGGAATTTTTATAATATTTAAAATGACAAGTCAAAGCTTAAGTCAAATATACAAATGCATGAAGTGTTCTTTTGCTTTTGAATTGTTTTAATATGATATTATTTCTAGAACTGAAATATTATTATACATAAAAATACTATGAAAAGTAAAGAAATTTTAGAAATTAATTTGAGTTAATTTTGAGTTTAAAAACATTTTCAAATGATTTATTTACTATTTATTTTTAGCTTTCTGTTATTAATTAATAAATTGGGCTTAATTAACTGGGCCGGATTAATTTTCTTTTAATTTTCAACAGTTGGGCCTATTCATATTTGCCTTTTACTTCTCAACTGGGCCGGCCTCTTTCATTCGGCAGTGATTTATTTAGAACGTTAGATCAGCTTCAAGATTCATTCATGCGAGATGGAGGGCCCAGATTAAATCTTCTTTCCTCTTTTGAATCGCGATTTACAGCCAGCGTTCGATTTCTTCAAGATGTGTTCTTGAGCATCAAACTTCGTGTTTGTGCGCTGAGGGTCGTGCTCACTCGTCCCTCTGACTGTCCCGTTGACCACTTCGCTGAGATTCACGCTGGAGGCTGTTTCCGGCGACCGGAGCTCCGTCCCTCCGATCAGGTGGACCCAACAGTGTCGCCTCATTGTAAGGAACACGTTTATAGCATCTGATTGAAGATCGGTACGGTGTTTCATTGTGTGTAAGAGTACCATTTTTGGTACAGTTCTAATTCGGTACCGGCTGAGTTTTCGATCGTGAATTCTACTCAATTGATCAATGAATCTCTCAATTGATCCTTTATTAATGATCGTCTATACTTTCTAACTATGTTTGCAAGTTCAATTCTTTTGAAATCATCGTATAGGTCTTGATTGGCCTCAGTATTGCTCGGTATGATACTAATCGTGTTTATTCAAGAGATGCATACTGAATTACCTTTACTAGGCAACTTTCCTTGCACTTTGAGTTGCTTGTAAGTGTTTTTCCAATCACTCAAGCAACGAAATCGGGAGGATAATACAAATCCTACTACCGATTTAATATGAACTGATTCTGCGATAAATGGAAGAGCCGGGTGATCCTACTACTAATCTTATTATGCAATCAAATAAATGGAAAAGGAATGAAAGAAAGAAAAATATGAACAACTATATGGAACTTAAACCGAAAAGCTCAAATCTTTTAAAGTTCATAACCTATTTTGAAAAGAATACTGGTAATTCATAAGATTCAAATGAAAAAACAGAAATTGAGAAATAGAAATACAAATATGACATAAGAATCAGAGTTATAGAATGAGAATTGAATTGAAAATAGGAGATTATCAAACTGTTCAATGCAAGAATCAAACTTATTATACATTTCCATAAAATCATTCCTGAATGCATTTTGAATTTTATAACAGTACCTACTTAACAAACTTGAATGTATCTTGTGGAGGCTGTGAATGAATCGAATTGAGAGACTAAGTCTACTATCAATTGATCCAATTGCTTTTTTTTTTCTTCAACTTTGCTTTGCTCTCTCCTTTCTCTGCTGGTGTATCTCTCTCTCTCTCTCTCTCTTAATTGCTAGAATTTTTCGATCCCCCCTTTCTATTCTCTGTAAAAGGGTTTATATAGGCTAAGATACAAGGAGTGAGGGAGAGTTTGTGTTTGTTCAATTTCTTGGATTGCTAATGTGGCACTCCATCTCACCCTTCATTTTACAAGTCAGTGGCCAGGATTGACTCCCTTTGTGCTTCTTGATGTTAAGTCCACGGATTGATGACTTGGCAACCGACAGGTATAACAGATTGTGGTGAGTTAGTTATTGTTTTCCTTGTATTCACTATCTTGCCACTTGTAACTGCCATTTGCTGCCTGTTTCAACTCTTCTAGAACCTTCCCCGATCTAATTAGCATTCACCTAAATCAATTAATTGGGTCTATATATATCAATTAGGTGCCACTAGCGTTTTCCTTTCTGATTTGCCTTAATTCACAATCAAAGCACCTCTCTTCATCCCTCTGCTCATTTCTCTAATTGCAAGCTCTTTCATGCTCCTTTTAGTCTCAGATATCAATTTCACATCTTTTCTTGAGAGCCTATACTGTTGAGATCGAGTATTAAAGATCTCTTCACTGACCCGGGTGGTGGATTGGTGTAGCACTAGGTTAGAGCTTCCCTCAAGTTAGCCTAAGCTTCTGGATAGCATCGCAAAGGTTAGAATATTGTATAAGCATTGCCAATTTGATCTCTTATACTTGTACAAGTCAATTACAAGTTTCAATTTTACAAACTATCTTCAACTGATTCTCCATATTTCCTTTGCAATTCGTTGAAATTTATTGCTTATGTATCTCTAATCCGCCTTGTCTTGCCCATTCCAATCACATCCAGGGAATAAGAACACCTTCGAAGCATTTCTCCATGGCGCCTTCTTCTGTGTCGCGGGGAAGAAAGAGACGGAGAAGAAGAGAAGAAGAAGGGAGCAGCCTTGGGCGGGGTGATCTTGGCACATGTGAACCGCAACACGGCGAGGCCCACAGCCAGAGAGACAATGCGTATGAGCCAGGTACGCCTTTCCTTTCTTTCTCTTTTATTTAAATTTCAGTTGTATTTGAATAAGCTTGGTTCACATAGTAGTTTATGCGCCTCCGATTCATAATCCTGACAATAGGGTCCCACTTGTAAGTCTCTTGTGTCTAGGCTCACAGAGATGATTATTAACTGGTTAATTCACAGATTAGCATTAATCATGCTGAGTTGGCTTGTCATGATTGGTTGCTAGGTTAAGCACTCCCCTTTAGCATTAATGATTTAATTAACAATGCTGAGGTGGCTCTGTAGTATTATGCCATGTGGCACAGGCTAAATGAGGTGGCTTCCTGTGATTGTGCCATGTGGCACAGAGAGGGTGAGGTGGACTTCCCTGGTTGTGCCGTGTGGCATGTATTGGGGTGAGGTGGACCTGTCATGGCCTGCCACGTGGCATGTTGGTGGGGCCCACATGTCAGGTCAGTGTGGTGGTGGGGCCCACATGGCTGAGGTGGACCAATGGGGTGCTGACACGTGGCATGAGGTGGCCCAGTAAGATGCTGACACGTGTCACACTCTCTCTCCCCTCTGATTCTGTGTGTATATGTTTGGGATCCCCAGTTTGCACCCAGATGAGTCTCTGTCCCCAAGTTGCACCCAGATGAACCCTTGATTGAATCTCAGCCTTTGATCTTCCCTTTTTAATCTGTTTTATCTTCCCTGAATTTATTTTGATAGCTCCACTTATCCAAAAATCATGAAATTTTCACCAAAAATCCCTAAATTCATGATGATCATCCCTGTAATTTTTAATTCCATTTTTACCCCTTCCTCTTTGAATTAAAAATTCTTTTATCTATAAAACCCTGTTTCTTCCTCCGAATTAATCCCAGATTTCATTTGTAGCTCAGTGTCTCTTGCCAATTATCTCTCTCTTGCAGAAACCACCCTAACTAAATACCAATTAGACTTATATTGATATTCATTAGGGTTTGATCGATCAATGATTGATTACATGTCAACAGTTGATACAAATCTAGACTTGATCAGATGGTTGCTCCCGGCTTTGCTTTGATCAGTCTTGTGAAATTGACTTTCAATCCCTTAATATGAGGGTGACTTGGTCAAAGAACGACTACTTATCAAGTAATTGACACAAATCAAAGCATGGTTAGGTGGTTGCTCACGACTTTGGCACAGGTCGGCCTTGAAAGCAAAAATCACATTGAGATTTCTCATGATTGGTTGTATCAAAATGCGGCTTGGCATTGACATCATTCCTTGTTGCACAGGGATTGTATTGGTTCAGCTCATGGGGTTTGATCTTGGCTTTTTCTCTTATATTTCTTCCTTCGACCTTTCAGGGGTAAACAAAGAGCCACCCACCGAAGCGGGTCCTGAAGAATTTGGCAAATTGAAGGGCCTGCTTTGGTGCACATATCCGACACACCTCTCTCCTCCTAGGGTTCGGGCTAGACTTCGATAGATTTTCCTTTAATCAGATTCTTCTTATGAGCGCAACATGGTGGGGCCTGTCCTCTCAGCCCCTCGCTCGTGGGATAGTGGTGCATGTACTCAGCCACCTGCCGAGCCACCCGCTTCAGCCACCATGGGGATAGATAAAGATAGCATCTCTCGGCCACCATCTTTCACTTTATTTTCTCTTCTTCCCTCATTTCTCTTTTCTCTCACTGTTGGGGATACTGATCACCTTCTTTGCTACTTCCTCATCACTTCTTCCGTAGCATAGAAAAATATTTCATAAACTCTTTACATTTTACACTCTCAATCTTAATTGCAAAAGTGCCTAATACAAGCTTGTTTTTATTTTCGTATAACATCTAAGCACAAAAATAGAAAAAGGGAAGACTTTCTGACACCCTATTGCACTTATTCTATACATGACTTCTCTTTATTTATTACAATACGAGAACTTAAGTAACTTAGTGGTATTTTACGGATACCGAACCAATCTGTATTGACCTCAAGGCGGGTCTGAGAATAAACCCGTTTATCCCTTTATTGCGATGGATAAACTAACCGGTATCAATTGGATTATGGATGCAATTGATAACACCATTTGTGGATGCTCCTCGTATATTTAGTTGACATTTATTTGTGGAAGCTCACCCACTCTCCCTCATTTGTGCACCGTTGCGTGCAGAAGTGGAAACTCACATTCACTCATCTCCACTCAATTTATTTTGTGGGGATCCTACCCTCAAACATCCATCACGCATCCCTGCGAGATAGGCTTTCATCGGGTAGGTCCGCTCTCCATGACCTGAGTCACTTCTTTAAGCGAATTACTTTATTTGACACTGAATGTCGGGTAAAAGCGTAAACCCTTAGTCTGACCCCTCCATGACCTATTTTGGGATTAGAAACAGATCACCTCCTTGGGCGTGTGGTACTTTTGCGGATGAATGTACCCAACCTGGTTTTTTATATTTTGGCTACCCTCAAACATCCATCACGCATCCCAGCGAGATAGGCTTTCATCGGGTAGGTCCGCTCTCCATGACCCGAGTCACTTCTTTAAGCGAGCCGCTTTGTTTAACATGAAATGTCGGGTACAAGCATAAACCCTTGGTCTGACCCCTCCATGATGCGCCGTGGGATTATGACACGTCATTTCTTCGGGCGTGTGGTGCTTTTACGGATGAATGCACCCAACCTGGCTTTGTATAACACTCGTGGTGTCGGGGACAAAGGTGGCAACCCCTTATTGAAAAGATTTTATTATTTTTATTATTTTTTATTTTTTTAATTGTTGAGTAAGGAAAATAGGTTTTTATTGTTTTACTTAGATATTCTTTTATTTTATTAGAAGAGAGCAGATTTTTGGTTATTAGTGATACATGTTACTAATAGTACGAGAGTTATTTATTTATATGCCCTCGAAAGTGACTATTTACTAGCCACCAATTTGCTCGACCTATCCCTTGGCTTACGCCGCGGGCGACCAATATGAGCAACTTTCGTCATTGGGCGACAGATGGTTTGAGGGACAAACTGCAAACCCTGCCCATTTTTGTGTTTATTCTGTATCAAATGGACAAACCCAGTGGTATTTGTATTGTGAGCCCAAACACCAAAGCTCTCGCCTTACATTCTCGCGTGGTTTTGGCATTGAATTCTCTTATCCTATTTTTTATTTTATTGTAGGGCTGAATGTGTTTGTGTGGTTTTGGATTTTTGGATGCATTCTATTTACAAATGCACAAGTAAGGTTTTTTGGGATTTTTTATGCAAAAGTGGAGGTTAGACATGGGTTTGTGTTTCGTGCACGTGTGTGTAAGCGAACACTTATTTCCTCCTTATTTATTTACAATAGATACTACTCGATCGGCCCCGCTCTGGGCTATGTGTAGTACTTCTTCAGATATCGCCCATTAATTGGTGGCATGGGCCTTTCACCTTCATGGTCTATGAGTTGGTATGCGCCGCCCCCGTATACCTTCTCAATTACATATGGCCCCTCCCAGTTCGGAGAGAATTTTGGGCCGATGTGCCGGCCAATGATCGGCCTCTTAAGGACAAGAACAAGCTCCCCTTGTTGAAATGCCCTGACTCGCGTCATTTTGTCATATGCCCTTGCCATTTTTGCCTGATATATCTCAAGATTCTGCTGGGCTATTAATCTCTTCTCGTCCATGGCATCCAACTCGTCCAATCTAAGTTGTTGGCATTCATCCATGGTCATATCACTTTGCATAGCCACCCGTAACGACGGTAATTCCACCTCGAGAGGGAGAACGGCTTCAACCCCGAAAGCCAGAGAATACGGGGTAGCTTGCGTAGGTGTTCGGTACGTGGTCCGATAAGCCCATAATGCCTCCTGTAGACGATTATCCCAGTCTCGTTGGTTGCCGTCCACGGTCTTTTTCATGATATTGATTAGAGTTTTGTTAAAGGCTTCGGCCAGGCCGTTGGCTCTCGGATTATAAATGGATGAGAATCTCCAATCAATATTGAATTGCTCCGCCAGGGCATAGACTTTAGAGCTCTTGAAGGCCGTCCCGTTATCAGATATTATTCGTTGTGGGGTGCCGAATCGGTAGAGGATGTGCGTCTTGAAGAACTTAACCACATCGGACGCTTTAACTTCCTTGAGTGGGATGGCTTCAGCCCATTTTGTAAAGTAATCCGTTGCCGCCAAGATGAACCGGTGACCTCTTGACGTAGGAGGGTCTATGGGCCCTACTATGTCTGTGCCCCACATATTAAATGGCCAGGATGCTACGTGGGGTACAACGGGTTTGGCGCTTGATGTATAAAAGGGCCATGTATCTGGCACATGCGGCACTTCTTTGCGTGCTCTTCACAATCAGTCACCATTGTGGGCCAATAATACCCCATTCGCTTGATTTTTAACTTCATTTTTGGCCCAGACTGATGCGCTCCACATAGCCCAGAATGAATTTCTTTCATAACCTGCTCGGCTTCAGGCCCTGATACACATCTCAGCCATAGTTGATCATAAGACCTACGGTATAGCGTGTTGCCCACATACGCATACCGTAGTACCCGTTTTCTTAGTTGATCAGCTATTCTTTTGTCTTTGGGAAGGGTACCATGCCGGAAATATTCGATAAACGGTTGTCTCCAGTCATCGTCTTCTTCAGTTATCATTGTTTCTTGGCATTCTATCCTTTTTGGTCCAGTACCTTCATTATTTACATCATCTGTTGTTTGACACAATGATAATGGCCTCCTATTGCGGACGATGATGTGGATTTCCGGCTCTGTTGGTTCACCCAGCTCCTTGGCGAGTTTGGCCAACGCATACGCTTCACCGTTCGACCCTCGTGACCTTCTCAATGGACACGTACGGGATTTTCTTCATCAGTTCCATGGCCTTCTGGTGATATTGTATTAGTTCAGGCTTTAGGACCTTGTATTCGCCAATTATTTGATTGATTATCAGCTGTGAATCCCCAAAGATGCGTATAGCCTTGATCTCTAGCTCCAATGATAGCTCTAGCCCGGCGATAAGTGCCTCATACTCTGCTTCATTATTTGTGCATGGTTCGGTTAAAGCCAGAGAATGTCGTATTATCCCGCCTTCTGGGGTCACGAAGACTAGTCCCGCGCCAGCTCGCGCAGTTGGGACTCCCGGGCCCGCGATCGGCTTGATTGACGAGGCACCATCGAAGTACAACTCCCATATAGGATTTCCTTCTTCAATATGTAGAGTTTCCTCGTCGGGAAAGTCACATCTTAATGGAGAGTTATCTTGAATTGGGTGTGCAGCCAAGAAATCCACCAGCGCCTGTCCCTTGATCGCCTTTTGCGGTGTGTAGGTGATGTCGAACTCGGTAAGGATGATAGCCCACTTGGCCAGCCTCCCCGTCAGCATTGGCCGAGTCATCAGGTATTTGAGAGGGTCCACTTTGGATATTAAGATGATTTTATGGGCTAGCATGTAGTGCCTTAATTTCTTCACCGCGAAGATTAGGGCTAAACAATGCTTTTCAATCGGTGAATACCCGTGTTCTGCTCCCACCATCATGCGGCTTAAATAATATAGCGCATTTTGGTTACCATCCTGGTTTTCTTGTGCCAATAGGGCTCCCAAGGATCCATCTAGGGCGGTCGTATATAGAATGAGTTCCTTCCCGGGTATGGGCGCGCCAATCTTGGAGGGTTGAGTAGATAGGCCTTGATCTCTTCAAAGGCTCGCGGCACTCGTCATCCCATTTAAACGGGATATTCTTCTTAGTCGGTAGGGTGAAGGGTTGGATTTTACCTGATAGGTTGGCTATAAACCGCCTGATATACGCCAGTTGCCCTTGCAAGGATCGCAATTGTTTTAAATTCTTCGGCGGGGATAGTTCAGTTATTGCTTTGATCTTGCCCGGGTCTATTTCAATTCCCCTGTGGCGTACCACAAACCCCAGAAATTTACCGGATGATACCATGAATGCGCATTTCAACGGGTTTAATTTGAGTGCATGTTCTCTTAGGCGGTTGAAAACGACCTCAAGATATTGGAGGTGTTCTTCATACGACATGGCCTTGATGACTAGATCGTCCACATAGCATTCTACTATCTTGTGGATCAGATCGTCGAATATCTTCGTCATCGCCCGTTGATAGGTGGCACCCGCATTTTTCAGCCCAAACGGCATGACTTTGTAACAATAGATGCCAATCGGCGTGCGGAATGCTGTGTGCCTTTCATCTTCTGGCGCCATTTTGATTTGATTATAGCCCGCATAACCGTCCATGAAGGAGAAGACTTAATAGGAGGATGTATGGTCAATTATGATTTCGGTTACTGGGAGCGGGAAATCATCTTTAGGGCACGCCTTGTTTAAGTCCCGAAAGTCCACACAGATGCGAATCTGCCCATTTTTCTTTTTAACCGGGACAATGCTAGCCACCCATTCTGGCGTCTCTTCTTCCCGTATGAAACTGCGTCGATGAGTTTCTTCGTTTCCTCCACGACCTTTTCTTCGAGTTCTATTCTCATTCGCCTCGGCGCTTGTTTAATCGGCTTGAAGGTTGGATCAATTTTTAAGTAATGAACCGCTACGTTGGGATCTAGTCCTGGCATTTCTTTGTAACTCCAAGCGAAACAGTCCATGTAGCTTTTAAGGAATGTCTTCAACCTGTCAGCCACCTCTTCTGGTAATGACGCGCTTATGAAAGTTGGTCGTGGGTCTTCTTATGTTCCCAAGTTGATTTCAGTTAACTCATCGACCGTATTAGGCTCCTTTTCTAGTTGTTTCAGAGCATTTTTCAGGACTGGGGTATTATCCTTTTCTGTCTCATCGTCTGGCATTTCAACAGAAGTCATGCAACAGCTTTCTTCCATACGATACTCGTTGAGGGACCCCTCAAAACATGCTGCGTCATCGCAGTTATACCCTAACCCCCGGGTGTATTTTATTTTACCATCCAGGCCCAGAACCTTATTCTGGCCGCCATTCCAGAGTTCATCAAAGTGCTTGGCCTCGGCCTTGGATATGTCTCTCAGACATTTTGCCCTTTTTGCTAGTTTATACAGCTCCTTTCCAAAGGGATGAGATGCAGCGTCACCGCCCGTTGCATTCTCTGATTCTTGTTCTATCACCCACTTCTTCCAAGTGTTATGATCAGGGTTCTTCAGAGACTGAGTTGAATCGCTCTGATAGAAGATTATAGCCTTGTGAATGATAGTTTTCCTTTTGATGCGCTCTACCTTTGCCGGCACAATAAAGGTCTTTAGGGTTTGAATGTGGTTCACTTCCCTTGGCATAAGGTCTTTAAAATGCCTTTCGGGGACCGCAGTGATCTCTAGCGCTGCCATCTCCTCTTCTATGTCAATATTCATGACTGAGTTAGATCGGTAGATTTCTTTGATTGGCTTTCGTCTCGCAACCTTGGGTTTACTAGGTACGGGAGTGTGCGAGATTGTATAGGCAACCCCTTTGCCTTTGTTATTCGAGCTGTGCGGAGTTGGATCTTGTTGAAAGCTTTTCGGGAGTTGGATTGTTCCATTTTTGTGCCCCTCTTCTATAAGGTCTTTGAATACCCAGCATTCTTCAATTGAGTGCCCTAGTACTCTATGATATGGGCAGAAGTTGGGTTCGTCCGATTTATCGGCATCTTCCGGACGTTTACTGGCCGGTAGGGCTAGGCCATTCTTTAGTGCCCCTCTGAAGATTTGGGCAACTTTATCTTTCCTGAAGGAGTACGGTTTAGTCTTCTTTTGTCTAAGGGTTTTAAAACTCCGTGAACTCCCTCATGGATTGGGTCTGGGTCCCTTATTGTAATTGTTGCCATTTGTGCCACTGCTGCCGCCTTGAGTATCTGCGTTAGCGACCATTTTATCTTTTAACGAGGTAAATGCCACCTTGGTCTCGGCTCGGGCTCCTCGTTGCGGCCTATTGTTCATAAAGTTTGGCACGGTGTGTGGTGACATTCTTTCCATATTGGATACCGATCTGAGCAAGTCTTTGAATGTGTTGACCTTTGTCACACCAAGAAGCATGCCCATCCACCCGTCAATGTTTTTCATGATTAGGTTGACGGCCTCATCTTCAGTTAATGTGCGGTCGCATTTGATGCTGAGGTTCCGCCATCTATTGATAAAATCTGTCATTGACTCTCCTTTCTTGGGTTTAGTGCTCGCCAGATCGGCTATGTTTATCTTGTCAGACACCATAACAAATCGTGCCCTGAACGAGTCTGCCATCTCGTCCCAGGTCCTGATGCTGTTGTTTTCCAGTGAATAATACCATTGGAAAGCGGTTCCCACCAAACTTTGAGGGAATTGTCTTAACAACAGTGCATCGTTGCCGCCCGTGTTACCGCACGAGGCCACAAAGTGGGCCAGGTGTTGTTCGGGGTTTAGATCTTTATTGCCCTCCCCGGAGAAGGTCCTGAAGCGAGGGATCATATACCCTTTAGGATATTCTTCTAAATCGTATATGGCAGGGTATGGATGTCCACAGTTTTTAACGGGAGGGATAGCGTATCCACCTCCAGCTATTTGCATTTGCTGGGCAATCATGGCTTGAATCTCTTTCCGGGATATTCCCGTTGGTTCAGCCTCCACTTCTATCGTTCTATGTGGATGGAGTTTAGAATTGACGGGTTGTTTTCCCTTATGATTGCTTTTGGTACTGTGGACCCCTTCTTGACGGGAGCTACCAGCTTTGAAGTTGGTGTCTTGTGATTCTTGCAATGATTTGACCGCCTTAATCAATTCTTCATTCTGTTTCAGCATGGTAGCGATTAACTCCCGTTGCCTAATCAACTCTTCGTCCCGTGCCTCGATGTGGCCTTTTAATATTTCAATTTCATCGATGGGCACTTCGGGACGTGCTTCAACGTCATCTTCATTATCGAAGAAGTCAGGGTTTTCATTGTGATCTTCTCCTTCCCTGCTGTTGCCTTCGGGGTTGACTCTCTTGGGAGGTCTCCCTTTTCTACCATTATTTTTGTTGGTATTGGTGACGTGAGCTTGATTAGGCGGGGACTGGTCGTCCTGGGCCATATTCACCTCAGGATCGGTGTCTGGATCAGTATCGTAGCTTATACTGATGGTGTTGACCGAGAAGTGCTCTTCATAGCGAGCGGTTCTTCTCTTCTTCTTTGTTTGGTCAGGGGCAGTTATTTTTAAGTTGTTGAGTGGTACTCTCGAGCCTAATCGGCTAAATACACTCTTCTGACCTAGGCGGCTGAATACGCTCTCGGACGGAGTGTTCGATTTGCCGGCCTTTCTGGGTTGGGCTTGAGATCGGGGTTTTGTTGGCTGGGAACCCTTTTGGACCCACACCTGCTGGACGCTAGGTGTTGCCTTTGATGTAAATCTCCTTGGGTGTGGAGTCGGGATAATGGCTTGCGGCTGAACCATATCTTGAAACTGATTGGAGCGGGAGACGTATTGTCTCGACCTAGCGTTTCTCACGCTCTTCCTCTGTTTGAGGGCCCTGTGAGCCTTATAAATGGCTTCTGCAGGGGCTTGAGACTTGTTCTGGTGGCGCCGAGGCTTTTGAGTTGGGCGAGGTGTGGGCTTAGGCACCTCCCATGCCCGGCGGAGGCGGCCCTGTGGCCGAGTTCTTGGCCACTATACGGAGAGCCGTGAATTTGTTGGAGACTGGGATAGCTGGACTAGCCACCAGCTGATTTTGATATGCATCCAGGGCCCTCTTCCTGGACGCTTGAGAGTTACGGGTAGTTTGGGCTGCGGCCTTTGGGGCTGTCCTCTTGGACGGTCGCCTTCTCCTCTTTGGGGAGGTAGTAGGAGAGGCCATTACATTGTTTGAGATGCCCTTAGGAGTCAGGGTGATCGAGTCATCTTCCTCGTCCGGGATGGAGATCCGGACGGTTGCAGGAGTGATCGTGGCTACTGGAGCTGGGCCATAGACAGTTAGTTCTTGCGGGATAGTCCCGAAGAACATGAATAGCTTGCCCTCTGGGCTTTGTGCAGGAGTGACAGTGTAAGGAGCGAGGTTGAAGTTTCCGAAGTATGCCATTTCCTGCAAAAACAAAAATACTTGAAAATCATTAGTCATTTTTAGCACATAGAAGACCACTTGTATCTTTTAATTATTCTATTTGCTTCTCTCTTTCAAAGATAAGAGGAGAATCTAGGTCCCACCGGGCGTGCCAGATCCTGTGCGACCCTTTTTCGCGCGCTCCGCACCGCCGCTGGGCGATGGGATGCGGAAGAAGCACACGGAGATCCCTCCCAAGCGTGCATCTGTTTAGTGCCGGCTGATTCTGCCGTTTAGAAAGATTTGGATGCGCATTTAGGGGGTTTTTAGTGATTGTGAGTTCTTGTAGATTCGGTGGGCGCAAGCCCCACCAGATTAATTACCACGGGCTACTAACCTCGAGGCACCTCTGGATCTTTAAAAGAGAGAAGCAAATAGTATAGTTAAATGATGGTCAAGTGGTCATCTGGGTTCACTAAAAGGTCCCGTGGAAGACGAACCTACTACAGATCGGTTCAGTCTTTACCGCCTCGAGAGATAACCTTACTACAGATCAGATTAATCTCTTCAGAGGAGTTCGAGGTGAATCTACTACAGAACGACTCAGCCTCAGTTCATCTAGAAAATGAACCTACTTCAGAACGGTTCACAGTTGATCCTATGGAAGACGAACCTACTACAGATCGGTTCAGTCTATACCGCCTCGAGAGATAACCTTACTACAGATCAGATTAATCTCTTCAGAGGGGTTCGAGATGAGTCTACTACAGAACGACTCAGCCTCAGTTCATCTAGAAAATGAACCTACTTCAGAACGGTTCACAGTTGATCCTATGGAAGACGAACCTACTACAGATCGGTTCAGTCTATACCTCCTCGAGAGATAACCTTACTACAGATCAGATTAATCTCTTCAGAGGGGTTCGAGGTGAGTCTACTACAGAACGACTCAGCCTCAGTTCATCTAGAAAATGAACCTACTTCGAACGGTTCACGTTGATCCTATGGAAGATGAACCTACTACGGATCGGTTCGATCTATACCGCCTCGAGAGATAACCTTACTACAGATCAGATTAATCTCTTCAGAGGGGTTCGAGGTGAGTCTACTACAGAACGACTCAGCCTCAGTTCATCTAGAAAATGAACCTACTTCAGAACGGTTCACAGTTGATCCTATGGAAGATGAACCTACTACAGATCGGTTCAGTCTATACCTCCTCGAGAGATAACCTTACTACAGATCAGATTAATCTCTTCAGAGGGGTTCGAGGTGAGTCTACTACAGAACGACTCAGCCTCAGTTCATCTAGAAAATGAACCTACTTCAGAACGGTTCACAGTTGATCCTATGGAAGACGAACCTACTACAGATCGGTTCAGTCTATACCTCCTCGAGAGATAACCTTACTACAGATCAGATTAATCTCTTCAGAGGGGCTTGAGGTGAGTCTACTACAGAACGACTCAACCTCAGTTGATCTAGAAGATAAACCTACTACAGAACAGTTCAATCTTAACTAGTCAACAACCAATCACACAAAATACAACTCGAAGCACTGAGCCGGTTGATCTTGAGGTTGGTGAATCAGGAGAAGGGTGGATTTGGCCCACGTGTTTCTTCTCACCGATCTTCTAGATCATGAATTCGAAGCACTAAGCCGATTCATAAACCTAGGAACACAACTGCACACAATGTTAAACCTGAAGCACTAAGCCAGCTTAACATTGAAGCATGTGTTAGTGAAGGAACCTACTACAGAACGGTTCACATTCACTATTTTGTGGATGAATCTACTACAGAACGATTCAATCTCACAATCTCGGGAGATGAACCAGAAGACAAACTTATCGACGGATGAGTTCAGCCTTACTAGCTCAAACGGTCATGAATTACTTGTTCATGACACCGAGTCATTAAGATGTCACTTCTCTCGGACATCGTAATGTTCTTATCTCTTGGAGTCGACATATCTCTTCATGTCGATGTCGCAGCCTTGGTTATTCTTCAACGAGCGTCAAGATGTTCTTGTCCCGACTAATCGTTCTAAATGTTGCATTACTTGTGCAAAATCACTGTGTTGCTCTACACCCCTTGTGTGAACGTATTTAGTCATGAATTACTTGTTCATGGCACTGAGTCGTTAAGATGTCACTTCTCTCAGACATCGTAATGTTCTTCTTCCTCAAAGTCGACATATCTCTTCATGTTGATGTCGCAGCTTTGGTCATTTTTCGTCAAGATGTTCTTGTCCCGACTAATCGCTTTAAATGTTGCATTATGTGTGCAAAATCACTGTATTGCTCTACACCCCTTGTGTGAGCATATTTGTTCACCTCTAAAATGTAAAAAGATTATTACATAATATCTTTCATTATTATCTCTATTATAAAGGTGAATTTATTTTTATTTTTAAACTCTATTTATTCCTGTAGAAAAATTATTTATAATATAATAGGAAATGAGTTAGCTATTAACTAGAATTTTATTTATATTTTTGGGATTTTATAATAGCTAAAGTAGTATAATTTTATTTTTTATTATTTCTAAACTCTATTTATTTTGTAGAAAATCACTTACAAAAATAATAGGAAATAGATTGGCTATTATTTATGATTTTATTTTGGATTTTTAGGGTTTTTATAATAGTCAAAGTAATAGAATTTTATTATTATATTTTTATTATTTTGAAATTCTATTTATTTTGTAGAAAATTATTTACCAAAATAATAGAGAAATAGATGGCTATTATTCAGAATTTTATTTGAATTTTTAGGATTTTTATAATAGCCAAAATAGCAAGTCAAAGCTTGGTCAAATAGGGAAAAGCAAACAATGTCATTTTGCTTTTAAATTGTTTTAGTACTGTAAAATTCTTGAAATTGAAATGTTTTTATATAGAAAAATACTATGAAAAACAAAGAATTTTTAGAAACAAATTTGAGTCAATTTAGAGTTTGGGAACATTTCCAAATGATTTATTTACTATTTATTTTTAACTTTCTGTTATTAATTGGCAGTTGGGCTTAATGGATTGGGCTGAGATTTATTTTCCTTTTAATTTTATCAGTTGGGCCCAGTTTAATTTTCTCTTATATATTTTTTTACAGTTGGGCCTGATTCTTTTTATATATTGGGCCAAGATTAATTCCTCTTCTTAATTTCACAAGTTGGGCTACGTTCGTTTCCTTTACTCTTCTTCTGTTGGGCTTATTTCAAAATTTTTATTCTCTTTTTTTTTTACCGATTGGGCCCAATCCTTATATCCTTCCTGTTAATTCTTGAGCCGTAAGATATATTCTGAGATTCATGTTGGAGCAGATGGGAGGTTGAGATGCGCTTCATGATTTTCCTTTTAGACTTGGTTCTCCTGATGCCGTTAGATGCGTAAATGTTTCAAGATACGTGCTGCGTTCTCGGCTCTCTCTTCACTAGTCTGGAGATTCGCACGCAATGGCTTCTCCGGCGGTCTAGGTTTCCGACCAGAGATCAGATAGGCTGTTGAGAATCGCCTGGGAGCTAGAAATCTTCCTACGGTCTCTGATCAAAAATCCATACGGTAAATATATGGCAAGACTGTACCGTTTTGAGCTATAATTTGAAGTTTTGGTACCGTCCACTGGCATCTTACAATCCGACTGTTCTATCCTTAATTTCTTTTCTCAAGTTCGTATTCCTTTCTTTTGGGAGTCGATATGAATGTTCAGCTTGATCAGAGTTTGAATTCGAGTATAATTCTAGCTTTGAATTCGATTTCAGTCATGGATTTAACTCTTGGACACTTAATCGACAGTTCAACTCCCATTTCTATCTGGATTTATTATGAAATTCAAGATTTAAACAATTTCTTGT
This sequence comes from Schoenoplectus tabernaemontani, assembly GCA_037127355.1. NCBI lineage: Eukaryota > Viridiplantae > Streptophyta > Magnoliopsida > Poales > Cyperaceae > Schoenoplectus > Schoenoplectus tabernaemontani. The sequence continues at coordinate 17,392,573 of CM073757.1, forward strand.
AAACTTCACTAAGAGACAGTATAGGCCTTTGATCAATTATAAGCTACGGCTAGGAGGCAAGATTTGCTCTTCTACTAACCTTCACAGTTAATTCTTTTTTTCTCTTTTTTTTTATACACAAATGCAACTTAATCATGAAGGAGAAAATGAGGATAGAATTATGAGCCTGATCTTCAAGAAAATCTTACCAGAGAAAAGAAGTAAAAAGGGAAAGAAGAAAAACAGTCAAGAAATTGAAATGGAAAGTTTCAACAGAAAAAATGAAAATTCAAACAAGAGGGAGAAAGCTTCATCTTTACTTGCAAGAATTCTATTTTTTTTAAAGAAAGGGAATTACACTTGCCAAACCTTAGGATGTATGCACAATTGGTGAAACCTGTGGAGGGAGGATTGGTGTGATCTAATTGAGAGATTCAATTGAATCTACTATCAATTGATCAATCACCATTTCTTCTTGCTTCTTCTTGGATCTTGATCATTGCTTCTTCCTTTCTCCAATTGGGATCAATTAACTAGGGTTTTGCTGTTTTTGCTAAGTTCTCAGGTCCTTGACCGAGATCAATTAGCCTAGGTGAGGTCTTTGCTGGAGAATACAATGTATCTATGGGTGTTTCTTCAACTGGTTTGAAGAGTGTAACAATGTTTTTTATGCTGAAAATCTGAAGTCCCCTTTTTCTTGGCTGTTAAGGACTTATATAGCACCCAATTGGAGATTAATTGTTAAATTGTGTTTCTTGCTACACAATTTGTGTTTCTTCCTTCCCACGGATCAATGACATGGCATGATCATAGCCTTTGATCACTCAATTGGATGGTTGAAATTGGTTTAATTTGTGTTTGTTGAAGGAAGTGTTTGAGGTTTGGATTGCCAGCATGGCACTGTGATCACGGCTCAAATCTTCCCTGCTCTCTTTCTTCGAAAACCAAGTGAATTAGCCTCTTTCATTAACTTTCGGTCTCGTACACCAATTCCATTATGAAAATCATGCAAAAGGGAATTAATTCGTGCCAGCAACTGCCTTAACCGAATCGTGGGACCCACTTGAGCCTCCCTAAACCGCCAATTTGTCCAATTACTCGCTAAATCACTTAATTGGACTTCACACCCGAATTACTTCACCTCTGATGCGAGTGATGTACAGTGCACCATTTTCAAAATAAATTGCTTTAATGGATTCTCCTCGGTTAGAGCTTTCCAACGGTATATTATTTGCAATTTTTCGTCGCCGTTTGACCCATTTTCCATTTTCCACTCGTTTTCTGTTGAAAAATGGTGTTCAGCAGAGAGAAATTCGTGTTCAGCAGCAGCAGAGAAGAAGGAAACGAATTTCTGTCCATATGGGGCCCATTTCCAGCGAAAGAGATAGGGGAGAAAGAGGATGTGGTTCGGCTGAGCTTGGTTCACGTGGTCCGGGCCCACACGTCATGTTTAATGAGAAACAAACATGGTACACCAAGTTTACCTAGTAATTCCTTCCTTTCAAATAACTTTTCAGCGCCATTTAAGGTGTTTTCTTTGTTTGGCAGCCCCATATTGCACCCAGATGAACCCTTGATTGAATCTCAGCCTTTGATCTTCCCTTTTTAATCTGTTTTATCTTCCCTGAATTTATTTTGATAGCTCCACTTATCCAAAAATCATGAAATTTTCACCAAAAATCCCTAAATTCATGATGATCATCCCTGTAATTTTTAATTCCATTTTTACCCCTGTCTCTCTGAATTAAAAATTCTTTTGTTTATAAAACCCTATTTCCTCCTTTGAATTAATCCCAGATTTCATTTGTAGCTCAGTGTCTCTGCCAATTATCTCTCTCTTGCAGAAACCACCCTAACTAAATACCAATTAGACTTATATTGATATTCATTAGGGTTTGATCGATCAACGAGTTGATTACATGTCAACGAGTTGATACAAATCTAGACTTGATCAGATGGTTGCTCCCAGCTTTGGCTTTGATCAGTCTTGTGAAATTGACTTTCAATCCCTTAACATGAGGGTGACTTAGTCAAAGAACTGACTACTTATCGATAATTGACACAAATCAAAGCATAGTTAGGTGGTTGCTGTCATGACTTTGGCACTGGGTCGACCTTGAAAGCAAAATCACATTTGAAATTTCTCATGACTAGTTGCATCGAATACTAGCTTGGCATTGACATCATTCCTTGTTGCATAGGGATTATATCTTGTTTCGAGTTCTTAGGGTTTGCTCGAGAGTAGATTCTTAGGGTTCAATTCGACTCCTTGATAGGTCACCGAGGTGTGGGGCCCACCTGTCAGTGAAAAATGATTACATGGATGACCCATCAAGAGATCTCTTCCTCTCTCTTGAATCTCTTGAGCGTCATCCACATCAAATGAATAGGAGATGACAGGGTATTTATATCCTTGCTCTGCATTTAGGATTTCCTTGTGGGATTAATACTTAATCCTTGTTCCGGGTTAATTAATTTCTTAATAAAATGGGCTAGGTCTATGTTGTTAGAGTTGCTCATAAGGGGCCGCCATGTGGGTCCCACTTGTCAGAAAAAATGTAATCAAATGGCTGACCCATCAGGAGATTTTCTCTCTCTGAAATCTCCCGAGGGTCAGCCACCTCGAATGAGTAGGAGGTGGTGGAGTATTTATATCCTTGTCTCTCACCCTGATATTTCCTTGTGGGACTAATGGATTCATTCCGGGGTTAGGCAGCGACCTCTTCTGATCAGTGGGCCCTCTCTTCCCTGTTTTCTCTTCTTTCCCCTTCTTATGATCTATTATTAATCATTGACTTTATTTTCATTTATTCGGCTACTCATCCTTGAAATTTTTCAAGGGTAAACAGTTCTATTGCAAAACTATATTTTTACAATTAGGGTATTATCTGAGGTTTTGTGCTTATTTTTTTTTTCTTTTTGGCACCATCTTATATGTATTGCTGTCCTATTATGTGCTTTTTAAGTTTTGCAAGGATTATGGCATGACATTCCTTCATTTTCATCAATCAAGATATTTCTTTTGACTCGTGATTTTTTTTTGACATTAGATAACTATTGGTGTGTCATTTTTATCACAAACTCTAGCCTTGCAAGATTCTTCTAATATTAAATTTGTAATTTGGGACACTGCGAGCCAAGAGAGGTAGGTTAATCTATTCAATTGCTTTTTAATAGCTTATATAATTTGCTTCCAATTTTTATAATTACTTTCCCTTTTTTTCAGGTATGCTGATAATATAAACCAACTCTTTGAGATATCAAGCTACTTTTCTATAATATGATTACTTTTCTCAAAAGATCCACTTTTTATTCTTACTTAGAGAATACTCACTTGTCAAACTGGAGCTATGTTAATTAGTCAATTAATTTTTTAACAAAATAATATTGACTCATTTCTCACTAATTTAATTAGTGTTTAACTTTGTTATGTGACAAGACTAAAGTTAATTGTGTCATTTCACTATGTTTGTAAATGATCCTAGAATATAACTAAAGGAGTTAACAACTATATTTACTCTTTAGGATGCTGATGATGGATTAATCGAGTTGGTAAGAAAGAGTGCAAAATATTTGCTGAGATGTAGTATATTTTTCTTCTGTTTATACATATAACATTATCAATAGTGTTTTTTAGGTTATATATGCTCTTTTGCAGTTAGCAAGCTTAGAATTTATATGTGCACTCGTTTGTTCATGACAAGACAAGTAGACAGAATAATCTAATTGTCATTCTATGTTTGCTCTCTTTTTCTTTTTATTTTTCATTAGATACAGTTTTTTTTTCCTGAAGACCTATTATTTTTGTTGTTTTGTAGTTAATCAGGTGAAATTTGGAGCTACAAAACACGATTGTGTAAATTGACAACTATTGGAGTCATTTGGAAATGTATCGCGTTCATAATGAATTTAAGATGTTTTCTTGAAGTCCTAGAAGAAATTCAGTTTAGAAGGGGCCACTAATTGCTAACAGCATATAGTACATTTTTAGTCATATAGGATTGTGTATGATAAATAAAATATATATGTGATGATTGGTGTATGCATTGTACTAGATATTATTTCTTAATGATAATTTTTTTAGATTCTGCATTTTTATGAATCTTTTACTTAGCAAACATTCAGTTATCATTTATGAATCAAAATGATAGAAATAATAAAGTTCAGTGATATGTTTTAGTACTATGTGGATTGTAATTAGTGTGGCAAGTTTCATGTAATGATGCTGCTATAATTTTTTTGATAGTAGCAAAAAATCTGTGACGGTAGAATTGCCACTATGTTTAGTAGTTACAACATCGGGTGTCACAATTGAGATTTCTTCATTAGTGCATTTTAGAGCTAGTCGCAGTATAAGATGCCACTAAATTCATTTTTGTAGCGGCTATGAGTCCGCTACTATATGTCTTTGGTACAAATATATAGTGGCGGATATTCAGATACAAAATGACCGCTACTACATGGATATAGTGACGTTTATGACCGCTACAAAATTCATTATAACCGCTACTATTAGCAAATGAGAACTTCAAGTTTTATTGCTTATTATCAAACCTCAGTTTGGAGAAAATACAAACCTCAGAATTGTCAACTTTTAGAACATCTTGTACCAGCCCAGGTACATAACAGCTTCCAGAAAGACTAGGATTCATTTAGATTCTTTCCCCAATTGTATGGTTGGTGAATCTCTATTTTTCACAATGTCAATTCTGAATTTAACCCCAAACCCAAAATTAATATTTTAATATGAACTGAAGAAAATAAACCAATAGAAAAGGGATACCATACAGAACATTGAAGTAGTGGGTAAAGGGATTAGTACTTTAGAACAGTATATCACAGTAAGAATGAACAAAGCTCTTCAGGTCTGTCTTCAAAGTTAGCAGATTTTAGTAATAATAAGTTTTATTAAATTAATATTATTAAAAATAAGAGTGAGAAACGTAAAATTTCAAATATACGAATGGCAGAGCGCCACTGGCGCGTTTCGTCCAAACCCCGCGCAAGTGACTGTGCATTTTGTATATATAAGAAACAAATGCGCCACTAGTAGTGGCGCGTTTCGTAAAAATAAGGAAACGCGCCACTGCCAGTGGCGCGTTTGGTAAAAATAATGAAACAAGCCACTGCCAGTGGTGCGTTTCAAACGCGCAATGAACGCGCCACTGCCAGTGGCGCGCTGCCATTCGTATATTTGAAATTTTAAATTTCTCACTCTTATTTTTAATAATATTAATTTGCTAAAACTTATTATTACTAAAAACTGCAAAGTTAGTCATAAGTTCATTAACAAAACCACTTCGTTTGGCTTGTCGAACCATTGCTTTTTCTCTCCTTAAGGCTTGTTTCTCCTTCTTAGATATCTTATCATCATCCATAGCTGTAGGTGCAAATTTGGGTGGCCTGTATACACCACCTCCACCCTCCTATATTTGAAAAAAAAAAAGTAATTTCACTTAAAAGAAGTAATTTGAGATGTAGTAGAGTATTGATCATTCAAATTTTTAAGAATGGAGTTAATTGCTATTTCTTTTCTTCATATAACAAAGCAAATAGCACTTATATGGCAAGACAAATGATCTGAGACCATAATCCAGAAAGACACAAGGAAAAGACGTGAATCTTTGAATTAAGTTTAGCTTAAACGGTGAAAGTCTGACCTTTCACAGTTACTCTTTTGCTAAGTGGATGCTTCAGCTTTCAGCACCCAGTGCATATCAGTAAAATATATTTACCCTACTTACTTACTGATATTATGCTGATAAGATCCAAATATTATAAATACATATCTGTAACACCCAGGAGAGTAGTACAGGCAATAGAAAAAGCCTAAAGAAGAATCAATACAAAAATAACAACCAAGGAAAAATGTAATGACCAAAAGAGAGAAAATACAACAAACAGCTACCTCAGGTGCTGTCTTAGAAACAAACATTTCAGGATTTGGTCGAAACTTCAATGGGTCTTCCTCTTTTTGCAACTCGTTCAACTCCTTATTGCTGATCACAATTTTATCAGGTACAGGCCCACCTTCAGCAGCTTTTGTAAGCTTCTGAATTTGGTACTCCAGCTTCTTATCTATTGGACGGATCTAGCAAGAACAAAAATTCAATATTCAAATAGCATGAGATGATGAATAAGGTACAAATTCATTAGGCTCCAATAACATGTGCATGTAACAGGATTACAGAAAATATTAAGGTTGCAAAAAAAAAAAAAAAAAAAAAACAGAGAATAGACCAAACATTTTTTAAGAATAGTCTGATTTCTACAAGACTTCTGACAACCCGATGACCTTCAATGGATAAACCCATAGCCTTACGTAGCAAGTAATAAACCATGGATTGACAGTAGCTCAGGAGCAAGAGGTGCTTTGCTTCAAGATAGCTTATACCTTCCGATGTTGGAAGTTTTTCCTGCTTCACCTGATAGAAAATCAGCTTGAAAATTCAGAATTGTATCCATTATTTAAAGGCTGTGTTTTCAAAGAAAGATATTTGATGATCAATTTCACTAACATACAACTTTAGCCATCATCAGACTTAAAAAATCTGCATAAACGTTGTTTTGAACAAGATTGAATCTACAAATGCGGTGCCTATTTCCAATAAATCAATTTGGATGCTGAAAATGATACAAAGAGAGAGTAGGAAGTGTTAAAAGAAAATGATGGATATCACATTTTGAGATAAGAGAAGAGATGAATAAAATAAACTTTCTTACTATTAGACACTCTTATATATTTTTACATACCAAACAACAGATTATAATTCTATTTATATGCTAAGACAACAGAAGTATCTAGAAAATTCGTATTAAAAACGGAATATTAAACAACAGCTGTTTCAGCTGATCTCTGTCCACTAAAACAGACATAACTCTCTGTAGAGAACTCCAAACGATTTGATATTTGAACCATTTGAAACTAGACTTCAAGAGCTTTCCATCCATAGGTCATACTGTCAAAACGGACGTCGTTTGAATTTTTATATTCCCTCATCATTCAACTAAAAAATTTTACAATTCCTGAATTCTAAGAGTCTTATTTATTTTCCACTAACTTCATATTATTAATGATAATTAAATTATATTTCAACAAAACTCCCGCATAAACTTAATTTTAAGAAATTATATTTTTCTCATTAGTGTCGATTGTGATATTTTTTCAATCTCCTCATTTGTAGTTATTCTTTCTTATCGATTTTTATGAACTCAACACTTGTCTTCATATCATCATTGCACTTCTTCATAACTCGCAGCGAATAGAGACGTCATTCATTGACAGCTTCTTCTTGATTCATTGATTAAGAAAATTTAAAAAATCAGTCGTGGTTTCATCTCATATGTCATCCAATTTACCTGACTCTTCAGGTCATGTATATGTGAGATTCAACCCACACCGCGGCTCCACACCGCATTTTTTCATGTGGCTCCACACCACATTTTCTCATGGTCTTCGCACACTTCCAGCAAAATATCTCATGATGTTACTAGTTCTATTATCCTAGCACTCATTACACAGACTATCATGAGTCATTGCTCGCGTCAGCTTCACTTACCAATTCTTCGAAGACCATTGGCAAAGATTTCACCACGCTTTTGTAACATTCGTTGCTTGATACATATCTCATTATTGAAAAGTTTTCCTTCTTTTTTTTCTCTTACAATATCTTTAAAACTATCTTCACGAAAAAAAACACCACAAAAAAAACACTTTTTTTTCTCCTCTTTTTTTTAATAAAAAAATCAACACATGATATTTTTCATTATCCCAAAACTTTTTTCTCAAAAAAAAATAAGGAGATTCAATTTTTTTTCACTCATTTTTATTGTTTTTTTTTTCAATTCTCCTAATAACACAGAAAAACTCATATACTAAAATAAACTCAGAAAACACTCTTAACACTTAACTTTCTTTAAAACAAACATCGAGACTCACCATATTTCTTTTCGACATCTCTCTTTTTTCTTCTTTTTTTCCTTTTCTTCGCCATGACATGTCTCTCTTATCGACTGAATCTGGCTCTGATACCACTTTGTTAAAAGAAAATGGTGGATATCACACTTTGAGATAAGAGAAAAGATGGATAAAATAAGTTTTCTTACTATTAGACACTCTTATATTTTTCTTACATATCAAACAACAGATTACAACTCTATTTATAGGCTAAGACAACAGAAGTATCTAGAAAATTCGTATTAAAAATGGAATACCAAACAACAGTTGTTTCAGCTGACATATGTCCACTAAAATAGTCATAACTTTCTGTAGAGAACTCCAAATGAGTTGATATTTGAACCATTGGAAACTAGACTTCAAGAACTTTCCATCCATAAGTTATACAGCCAAAACAGACGTCTTTTGATCTTTCATATTCCCTCATCAATCAGCTCAAAAATTCTGTAATTGCTGAATTCTAAGAGTCTTTTTTATTTTCCACTAACTTCATATTATTAATGATAATTAAGTTTATATTTCTCACCTTAGTTGTAAGCGGCTCAACAATACTTTTGACAACATCCAATCCATCCTTCACTTCTTTAACAAGGCTAAAAGCCTAGGAGCATCTTTCCTGGACAACACATTGAAAATTTAATTTCAGAAAATTATAGAGTATAAAAAATTAAAATTCGAAATAAGCGCACGCAAGAAAAGTAGAAGACCTGTCACACGCAGAAGACTAAACTAAGAACTAAAGAAACAAAATTGAACACAATTTTATTTCATTTCTTCTTTATTTATTATAATAAGCGGGATGGATTTACATAGGCAATCACTCACCTAATTTCTTAATTTTACTATATGTCATCCATTAATTGTCTATTACAATATCTCCCAATATTATTTATAACATGACATTATCTCCTCATTCAAACAATCCTTGTCCTCAAATATTATTTTAACAACAAATAAAAGAGAAAAGATATTAGATTCAGGTGGTGATCTCCTAGGCCAAAAGAAGAGAAAAGGGACAATCAAGTTTTGGAGGTGGCTTATTTGTCCAAAGAACATGGAAAATCAAATTGATAGGTTTCCATATAGTCCCGCCGTATGAAGCAGCCACCTCATTACCAACAATGAAAATATTATCAATTAAAATATCATCTTATGTGGGCCAAGTTGTAATTTCAATAGCCTCAATGAACTCAAAAGTAGGCTTTGCTAGCCCAAGGTAATTTGAAACCTTGAGCTGCCCGATACTCTTGTATGGGCCATTAGAGTGGTGTTGGGCTTTCGTCTTCCTCAGTGAAGCAAAGTTGGGAACGTCCCCAATATCCGCCACAACATGTCTCGAGCTTCTCAGTAGGGCACATTGCATTCTTCTTTTCCACCCCCATGCGCAACTCGACTAGGCTGAGTTTTGTAGCCGTCTCCCATGATGTCTTCTTCACAGCCAAGTCAGTAACAAAAATTCCTTTGAGTCCTTTCCTGAATTAAGCTTTGTGGGTCTTTTGCATTTGGATTGAATTTTGTTTCAAAGTTTTCATCTATCGTACCAGCATGCCGATTAGGTTCAGATGCCACTGGCAAGTCTGGTACACCATAACACTCAACAGACTGATTGAAGCTGACACTTCTATTGGGGCTCTTGGATGTAGTATTGCATCTACTAGGTAATTCAGAATTGCAGTTTTTATCGAATTCCGATAAACTTCCTATTTCAGGAAAAGATGTAATAGCCTTTTCATGATTCTCAGGTCGAGCTTCTATGAAGTCAAGTTGGAAGGTACTAGTTGTGCCCGAAAGCTGCTTTTCTTTCATTGTTGAAGTGGGGCTTGCAGGTTGTGCTGGTGTTCTAGATCTAGAAAGCTCCTAATTGTCAATTGAGGTCATCTCAATACCCATGTCATATATGGAGATTGATTTAATAGTTGAAGGTGGTATGATTGCAAATGAACTGTGGAGAGGGACAGAGGGATCCTGCCGGTTCAGATTCATCGCTGAGCCATTAAGATTTGTTGGTGCTGGATTAGGTTACGACTCTAAATCTTGATATGGTTTAGGTGCCTAATTAGGAGGTTTGGTAACTATTCCTTACATCAGTGCCTCAGAGATATAAATTATTTTCTGATTGGCTGCCTCATGTGGAGTCCTGTGACCAAGGTAGGTGTAGTCATAACCAGACTGCTGAAAATTTCGTCGATGTGGTGCATTATGTGGTGGGATTCTCGGCACCTAGTGTTGATGTGGTTGCTGGCTATACGAATAGGGGTGATGTTGTGGGCTCCATGGCCTCTGTATGGGTTGACCGTGCATGTAGGGGTCCTACTGATGGTATGGTAGACTGCTGGAGTAACCCTGCTGAAGTGGCACATGCCTATCATGAGAATGCCTACTAGCACCATTTCTTGGATGTTCTTGATACTGAAATTGATCATGATGGCGATGTAAGTCATAATCCCCATGGTTTCTTAAATTTCTGACATTTTCTGAGGATAGTTTTTAATATTTTCATAAATATATGACTTGCAGATAATCATTGGGTCTCCTGATCTGAAAGCCAATCAATCCATAAACCAAATTATTGAAGTTGTTCCAGAAAATGAGAAGAATGCCAGGTATGGGAATCCATTTTTTTTTTAATTTAGTTTGTTCTCCGTCTTTGTTTCATTGTATTTAAAAAATCTCGAGAATTGCACCAGAATAAGTGGTATTACGGAAAGTTACTGATCTGTTATTTTCTAGTAAGTTTCTGGGGCTTTATATTTGGCTATTGGGGTCTAAAGTGGCAGGATAATAGAAGTCATCCAGTTGCCTAATATGCTCTTAAGGTATCTGTTTTCTTTATCTTCTGCCTCTCATCTATTTTTAGGTTAATAAAGCTCTTGGCACAAGTTATGGATGGAAGCCGGATCCTAATATTTGTCGAGACAAAAAAGGGATGTGACCGGGTGACAAGACAATTAAGAATGGATGGATGGCCTGCTCTATCAATACACGGTGATAAGGCTCAAGCTGAGAGGGATAGGGTTTTGGGAGAGTTCAAGAGTGGGAAGAGTCCCATAATGACTGCTACTGATGTAGCAGCATGTGGTCTTGGTAGGACCACCTTTTGTCTGACCTCTTAAGAAAAATAATACTTTTTTGAAATGATGAGTCTGCTTAATCTGTCGAAGATATGATAAATTTTATTATCATTATGTTCTTTTTTCCCCTTTTTCCTCTGGTAGTTCGGTCAATCTGCTTAGAAGCTATCATTTAAGTTTACTATTTTTGTTTGTTTAACACAAAACAGGTTATATATTTTTTTTGGTGGTGTTGCATCTGGCTATCACATTGGGTTTCATTTCTAGCCTACCCCAATTTATCGAGTTGGCATTGAGTTCAGGTTTGATTCCATTGCTACCAAGTCATCAGCTCAGCCAGGTGCAGACTTGAATCTGTATGTTTCAGGCATGTCATCTTTAGAAATATTTTGGACTGCTCTCCTTATATTTGCATGTTGCATTATTGTTTTTAACCGCTTGTGCCTAATTGTGTACTGAAATCACTGCCATTTTAGGTATAGTTGTTGACCTTCGATTTGGCTTTGTTACCTCTTGCTCCATCATGTCCTGGCTTGCTTAATAAATGGATTTGAATTGCGACATTTTGGAGACTTTTGTCCTTCCCGAAGAACAAAGCTCAGTTGGAACACCACCCATTAGTGTTACTGAAGCTGGTTCAATCTATGTTCTTTTGGCTCTGGTCCCAAGTGCTTTAGTTATTGTTGCTGCATATTGGTTAAGTTTAATGGTTGTATCATTGACTCCGCAGTTGCATACTGGTAATTTAATGGCCTTGTCTGGTATCATTACAAGTATAAATTATTGGGACTAACAATGTCAAACTTCTCTTGTAAACTTCTTGATGTCCTTTTGTGGCTTGCTAAGATCTGTTTTTCTTATTTTCTATATTGTGTTGGCGGTTCTTGGCTGAAGTTTATATTTTTAAGACTCCTCAATTAAAAAAATGATTTAAACAAAATGTAATTGGCTTAGAACCATTTGTCATGAGATCTTTTAAATAGGAATTAGTCTTTTTGGGATTTCAGACGATTTCCTGTCTCATGTCTCCAGTCAGGCTTGGCTGTTTCAGGAGAGCTTGAACTTTTGGTTGACCCAGGTACTTTCCTATGGTCAGGTCGGGTGGTATAGACAAGATTGATGTTCTGCTGTTGAAGACCATTTGCTTATCTATTATTTTTTGGGAACTAGGTGGTACAGGAGAGGGTCAGATGGGTTGAGGTTGGGGCCTGTTGATTCGGATTAAGGATCAGTTTTGATTCAAATAACTCTGTTTTCTGGCTGACCAGCTTCAGGCCTACATGAGCATTGGGCGAAACTTTGGTCAGGTTTTGGTTCATGCTTGTATCAGATTAATTGGGAATATTACTAATTATATAGAAGGAGCTTTTAAATATTCTCTTTTCGTGAAGTGCTTTGTAAACAGAAGAGGAGAGTACATAAATAATTAGGTGCTGTTATTTATAATATTACTTGTTATATTTTTAATTTTCCTTCAAAAAGCATCATTGTTGGTAGCATCAGACAAAGCATGCAATTGACATCTACTAGTTTCATGGATGGTCTGGTGAACTGATGCTATTTAGATTGTTTGAGTGTAGGTCTTGCACTCCTTTATCATTTGATATACAATGCGTTCTTTGGAAGTTAATTCTTGGTTGTATGCAAATGATTCAGATGTAAAGGACATAAAATGTGTGATAAATTATGATTTCCCGACAAACTTGGAGGATTATGTGCACAGGATTGGGCGAACTGGTCGTGCTAGTGCCAAGGGCACTGCCTTCACCTTCTTCACGCTAGCCAATGCAAGGTTCGCCAAGGACTTGATAAAAATACTAAGGGAGGCTGGCCAAGGTGTCATTCCCGCACTGGAAACCATGGGCTTCTCTTTTCGGAGTAACAATGGAGGTATGCATTGAGGGTTTCGTTCTTCTTTTTTAAGAACTGTTTTAGTTCTTTTGGTAAATTACACAAATAGTTCCTCAAGTATCACTCATTTTTGGGTTCGATAATATAAAGTTTCGAAAGTGCCATTTTGATCTTTAGAGCTTGCATTCTTTTTTTTTTTTTACCAAGCTGACTGTACCATTCAAAGGTATAATGATAACATTTTCATGCATCTTAATGCTATTTCAACATTGCCCACAATGTAATGTGTTGATATATGAATGGAGTAAAACTAAGGTGCTCATAGGAGCATGGAGCTCCTCCATGCTCTTTATTCAAAAACATACCTAATCATCTATAAACTTCAATCTCTTAATGAATTCTTTATATCAAGATCTTATGAGATACAACTATTTTTTGGATATTTTTTGGGTTCCATAAGTATTTGTATAATATTTTTTAAAATGAAGCTAAAATAGTAATAAAATCTGAGTTAGGCTTTGGTGCTACGTGTAGTTAATGATCAAATTTGCTATGGATTAAAAAATATAGGTAAATCATCTCCAAATCTAGATTTATGGGTCTCAATAAATTTTTTATATCAAAATATGATGAGATATAAAATTTTTCTATTTTTTGAATTTTCTAAGTATTCATTTTCTATTTTTTTAAGATGATTAAATAATAATAATAAAATAATATATATTTCTTAAGTCATTTTTAAAAATCCAAAACTAATACTTAGAAAATTTAAAAAATAATATTTTTTTTGTCTCCCATTATATTTTGATATAAAATTTTTATTAAGGCACATAAATCAAAATTTAGAGATGATTAATATATATACTTTTTAGTCTGTAGCAAATTTGATCATTAATTACGCATAACATCATAGCCTAATTCATAAAATAATCAATCTTTAAATAAGCCACTTTAAGAAATCCAAAACAATTACTTAAGAAACTCTAAAAATAGAAAAAAAAATCTCATTGATAGAAATAATTCATTAAGACACATAAATTGAAATCTGGAGATGATTAGATATGTTTTCGGGTTAGGAACATGGATGGGCTCCGTGCTCCTAGGAGTATTAGTTTTACTCGTATCATTGATATTTATTATATACAACATCATGTATAGATGATACCATTATGACCAAGAAGCTACTGTATATTTCCATTTTCTTTTTACCAATGATAACAATAGGACCAATAACTAACAATTTTTAGGAGATCAATATAATATTTTTTTAACTTCTAAGGACCAAAATGAGAACAAATAGATCTTTTATGGTTTTTTTTGTGCAAATTACTCAAATAATTTTTGGAGAAGCATCTGTTAGCATCAATCGTGGCAGGATTTCTTAAATACTAGCATCAGGGGGCAAGGAGGGGTAGTTTCGACATATTCTGAAACACAGATCAAGGTGGAAAATTTTCATGTTGGGAGGGTTATTAGAGACTTTTTGACTTTCCTGTACGCATAAATACATCTAAATGCTGAACTTTGAGGCTTTATGGTTCTAAATAAGATTTCTCAGATCTATTCTCTAGCAAGTTCCTTTTGGTGCTCTATTCTGGTTAATTCTTGCAAGTATGTTTCCAATTTTGAGATTTCCAATTTTATTTGCCGCACCATTAACAAATTGCGGCTAGTTTCAAATTGCGGCTAGTTCCTGGCGCGGGTTCTAACTGCTCATGTGTGTTTCAACTAAAATTGAAATATTATTTGAGGAATACCATGAAAAAGAAAGATGCATCGACTTTCTTAGGCCCGTCGATTCTGTAAGTTAATAAAGTTACATTCAGTTTCAGGCTTTACAACGATGATAATTTTAAAGAAAAATATAGTTTATGGAGAGAAACGTGTTCTGTGATGAAGCTTACAGCTTTGTCTGAATAAGAGAGAGAATGATAAGTACCCAAAAGTACCGTCGGAAACGAGTTAGCAAGTGAGGAACGTGAAAATAGGACCTGACGCTCTTGGTACCACCGAAAATGAGTTCGGAAGCGTGAAACTTGAAAACTGTACCCGACGTCATTGGTACCGCCGGAAACAAGTGCGGTAGCGCGGTCCTTGAAAACGGGACCCGATGCCCTGGTACCGTTGAAAATGAGTCCGGGAGCACAGAACTTGAAAACGGGACTCAACGCCCTCGGTACCGTTGAAAATGAGTCCGGGAGTGCGAAACTTAAAAGTTGGACTCGGCGCCCTCAGTAATGCTGAAAATGAGTCCAGGAGAGCGGAACGTGAAAACAGGACCCGACGCCCTCGATATAGCTGAAAACGAGTCGGGGAGCTCGAAACGTTAAAATGGGACTTGACGCCCTCGGTAGCGCTGAAAATGAGTTAGGGAGCGTGGAACTTGATAAGTGGAACCAACGCCCTTGATACCGTCAAAAACGAGCCCGAGAGCGCGAAACTTGAAAACTAGACCCGATACCCTTGGTACCGCCACAAACGAGTCTGAGAGCACAGAACATAAAAACGGGACCTCGCGCCCTCGAAATAGTCGAAAACGAGTTCGGGAGTGTGAAACTTGAAAATAAGAGTCGACGCCCTCGATACGGCAAAAAACATGTCTCGGAGTGTGGAACTTGAAAACGGGACCTGACGCAATCGGTACTGCCGAAAATGAGTCTAGGAGTGTAGAACTTGAAAATGGAACCCGACGCCCTCGGTATTGTAAAAACGACTACGACAACGCATAACTTGAAAACGGGACCTGACGTCCTCGACATCGCCGAAAATGAGTCCGGGAGCGCGGAATGTGAAAATGGCACCCTGCGCCCTCGGTACCTCCGAAAATGAGTTATGGAGCGCGGGACTTGAAAATTGGACCTAGCGTTCTCAGTATCGTCGAAAATGAGTCGGAAAGCACGAAACCTGAAAAGTGGACCCGGTGCCCTCTATACCGTCGAAAATGAGTCCAGGAGTGCGAAACTTGAAAATGGAACCAGTGCCCTCGGTACCGCCAAAAAAGAGTCTGAAATCGTGGAACTTAAAAACTTAACCTGATGCTCTCACTATCGTCGAAAATGAGTGCGGGAGCACGAATCTTGAAAACGGGACCCTACGCCCTCGGTACCGTCGAAAATGAGGTTAGGAGCGCAGAACTTAAAAATGGGACACGACGCTCTCGATAACGTGAAAAATGAATCCATGAGCACGAAACTTGAAAAATGGATCTGACACCGTCGAAAACGAGTGTGAGAGCGCGGACCTTGAAAATGACATCTGACGCCCTCAGTATCGTCGAAAATGAGTCCGAAAATAAGGCTCGGCGCCCTCGATACCGTAAAAAATGAGTCCGGGAGCGCGAAATTTGAAAACTGGACCCGGCGCACTCGGTGTTAAACCGTGAAATTTAATTAAGTAATAATAATAATTAAGATAATAATTAAAATGATTTAACATAAATTAATTAACAAATAACATAACCAACAATTATATATATATATATATATATATATATATATTATTGTGAAAACATTTACATTTCGAGCTCAAGTGCATAAGTCTCAAATTTTATCGTAACACATCTGAAATTCAAAATTATCATTCTCATTAAATTCTTCATATCAAAATATTAGGGGATACAAAAATTTGGGATATTTCGAGTTTTCTATGTATTTGTTTTGGACTTTTGAAAATAAACAACAATAATTTAATATTTTATTATTATTTTAGTGCTGATTTTCAAAAATCCAAAACAAATACTTAGAAAACTCGAAATACCCCCAATTTTTTGTATCCCCTAATATTTTGATATGAAGAATTTAATGAGAATTATAATTTTGAATTTTGGACGTGTTACGATAAAATTTGAGTCATATGCACTTGAGCTCGAAATGCAAACGTTTTCATAATAGTTTAAGTCATATATATATATGAGTAAATATATCGTGAGCTTAGCTCACGGAGGCCTTCCGTGAGTTTACTCAAAAAGTATACTAAATCATCTCCAAATTTTAATTTATCATGCTCATTAAATTCTTTATATGAAAACCTTGCGCTCCCGGACTTATTTTTCGCGGTACCATGGGCGTCAGGTCCCATTTTTAAGTTTCATGCTCCCCAACTCATTTTCGGTGGTACCAAAGGCGTCGGGTTCCGTTTTCAAGTTATGTGTTCCCTGACTCATTTTCAGTGGTATCGAGGGCACCGGGTCCCGTTTTCAAGTTGTGCGCTCTCAGACTCGTTTTTGGCAGTATGGAGGGAGACATGTCTTTGTTTTCAAGTTATGCGCTATCAGACGCATTTTCATGTTATGCATTCCCTAAATCTTTTTAGGCGGTAGCGAGGGCGTCGGGTCTCGTTTTCACGTTTCGCGCTTCCGGACTCATTTTTGGCGGTACTGATGGTGCCGAGTCCTATTTTCAAGTGTAACGGTCTCGGACTCTTTTTCGACGGTACGGAGGGCGTCTAGTCCCGTTTTCAGGTTACCCGCTCCCGAACTCATTATCGGCGGTACCGCGTGCGTCGGGTCCCGTTTTCAAGTTTCGAGCTACCGGACTTATTTTCAGCTATATCGAGGGTACCTGGTACAGTTTTCAAGTTTCGCACTACCAGACTTGTTGTCGACGATACCGAAGGCGTCAGGTCCCATTTTTAAGTTTCGCTCTTCCGGATCATTTTCAGCGACACCGAGGGCGTTATGTCCCATTTTCGAGTTACGCGCTCCCGGACTCATTTTCAGCGGTACCGAGGGCACCGTGTTCGCTTTCATGTTCCGCGCTCCCGGCCTCATTTTCAGCAATACTGTGGGCGCCGGGTTCCATTTTCAAGTTCTGCGCTCCCCAGCTTATTTTCGACGATACCAAGGGTGTCGGGTCCCGTTTCCAAGTTCCGCGCTTCAGGACTTATTTTTATGGTACTGAGGGCGTCAGGTCCTGTTTTCAAGTACCACGCTCCTGGAGTCATTTTTGGCGGTACTGAGGGTAGTGAGTCTCGTTTTCAAGTTCCGCGCTCCCGGACTCATTTTCGGCGGTATCAAGGGTGTCGAGTCCCGTTTTCAAATTACACACTCCCAGAATCGTTCTCGGCGGTACAAAGGGCGCTGTTTTCAAATTACAACTCATTTTATGCGGTACCAAAGGCGTCGGGCCCTATTTCCAAGTTTTACGCTCCCGGACTTATTTTTCGCGGTACCATGGGCGTCAGGTCCCGTTTTTAAGTTCCACACTCTCTGACTCATTTTCGACGGTACCAAGGGCGTCGGGTCCCGTTTTCAAGTTTTGTGTTTCCTGACTCATTTTCAGTGGTACCGAGGGCACCGGGTCCTATTTTCAAGTTGTGCGCTCTCGGACTCATTTTTGGCAGTATGGAGGGAGACATGTCTTGTTTTCAAGTTGTGCGCTCTCCGATTCATGTCATGCGAGCACAATGTATCCTGAGAAGGGATAGGACCATCATGATGAATGTCAAGCCGGCCAGTTCCAAAAGGATCCCGAGTAGAAGCCAAATCCTAAAGGCAAGTGTGAACTTAGTCGGTAAAATAAGCAATCCAGTGCCTGAAAGAAACCCCGGGATAACCTCTCCGTAAATGATGGTAAGTCTCGTACATCCTCCGTAAAGAAAGCAAAAACCGGGTAGAGTCTCCAAAGTCGGCCGGTGAGACCGTGAACTCATCATAAAACTAATCGAATATCGGTAATCCAATCAACTACTGTGTCTCCAGGAGAGTAGGTGTCAGCTCGCGGTCGTCAATGAAGAGAGTGTTGGTGGAATAGTTCCACCTCTCGCAAAAAGCCCACAGCTAGGGCGTATCGATGTGGTAGCGAAACATCAATAATAATACCAAGTCATATATCCCGTGTGCTCGAGCACAACTCGCTCTCTAATGAGCACATATCGTGTCCACTCCAGCTGGTAGCCATGACACTCAAGAGGAGCGATAAAAGGAGCAGCAATCCATCTAAAAGCCTCCCCATCAATAACCTCCTTGCCCAGGAGATGGGTCAGAGGAGCAGTAAAAGCAGCGCCTTGAGGCTGTAGAGGTATGATGTCATGAGACTGATTGTCCCTAAAGAACATACCACTACCTCACGGATAGACGGGAGTTGCTCGAACGACAGAAACAAGATGAGTCTATTGAGTATACAGATGGTTACAGGATAATTGGGCCACAAACAAATCACAGCGACATGGCGCCTCCACAAGATTATTCAAGATTTAGATTAGTTACAGTTGTAGTAGATTCTAGAGATGATTATAACTTCTGGAAATTAGTTACAAGGGTAATTACCCTATATAAGGATATGTATCATTACAATGAATCAATAGAATTGCAATTCAATCAATCTATTCTCTCTTTCTATTCTGTTCTAAGTTCTTTTATGGTATCAGAGCCACTGCCTCACGGCTCAAGATCAACTCTTGATTCTTTCATCTTCTCCGACAAACCAATCTCTCTACCAAAACCCATCTAACAATGTCGACTTCATCTGATGAAAACACTTCCACTACTACTCTACATTCCATTCCCGATCAGATTATTCACATCAACACCCATTTATCCTTCAAGCTCTCTGATTCCAATTTCCTATCGTGGAAATCCCAAATTCTACTCATTGCTGAAGGAAACGATCTCGATTCTTACCTTCTCAAAGATCCACCTGATCCAGAACACGCAATGACAAGGGAGAAACAGTGATCAACCCAACCTATCTTCTCTGGAAACGACAGGACAAGCTTCTCCATGCCTGGGTCAGATCCTCTCTCTCTGACTGGAGCTTTACAATATGCTACTTTAATCAAACCCGATTTATCTTTCGCTGTCAACAAACTCTCTCAATATATGCATTCCTCTAGTGAAGAGCATTGGACAGCTGCGAAACGAGTTCTTCGTTACATTGTTGGTACGCTTCATTATGGGTTACAATTTTACAGAAGCTCCTCTTCCCAAATTCATGCGTTCTCAGATTCTGATTGGGCTGGTGACACCTCTGACAGACGATCTACATCTGGATACTGTGTTTTCTTAGGCCAAAACCTGATCTCGTGGTGTGCTAAGAAACAACCCACGATTTCTCGCTCAAGTACCGAAGCGAATATAGAAGCTTGGCGCTTTGCAGTCAAGAGGTGATGTGGTTAGAACACTTACTAAAGGAGCTCGGTGTTTATCCAAAACAGAAACCAATTTTATGGTGCGATAATATAGGTGCAACCTTCTTAGCATCTAATCCCCAATTCCATGCCGTACTAAACACATCGAAATTGATTATCATTTTGTTAGGGAAAGGGTTCAATCCAATCAATTGCAAGTTAAGTTTGTGTGTTCCAAAGACCAGCTGGCTGACTGCTTCACTAAGCCATTGCCTCTGCCACATTTTGAATTTTTACGATCCAAGCTGAATGTGATCCAGATCAGTTCAGCTTGAGGGGGGCGTATTGAGTATACAGATGGTTATAGGATAATTGGGCCACAAACAAATCACAGCGACATGGCGCTTCCACAAGATTATTCAAGATTTAGATTAGTTACAGCTGTAGTAGATTCTAGAGATGATTGTAACTTCTGGAAATTAGTTACAAGGGTAATTACCCTATATAAGGATATGTATCATTACAATGAATCAATAGAATTGCAATTCAATCAATCTATTCTCTCTTTCTATTCTCTTCTAAGTTCTTTTAGAGTCCAGTCGACATGATCCTCGTATAGAGAATAATAATGATTCAAGGGATGCCGCGAAATGCCGCCATGAGGAGAAATCATAGTTGTGCGACCCTTTGTCACGCGCTCTGCACCGTCGCTTTGGGGGGGATGGGATGCGGAGGAAGGACACGGAGATCCCTCCTGAAGCGTGCATTTGTTCAATGCCGGTTAATTCTACCGTTTAGATTCATTGGAATGCATATTCAGGGGGGTTTTCAGTGATTGTGAGTACTTGTAGATTCAGATGGGCGCAAGCCCCCACCGTTAATTACCCTAGGTTATTAACCTCGAGGCACCTCTGGATCTTGAAAATGGGGAAGCAAATATTATACCTAAATGATGGTCAAGTGGTCACGTGCTTCGGTGATCGGGGTCGCTGAAGCGCACTGGACTTACTAACAAGTCAGTCCAGTGAGATAGGATGGTGAAAAAATGAACTTACTACATATCAGTTCAATCTTTATCGCTCCGAATGACTGTATCAATGCCAAGTCAGTATTTTGATACAATTAATCACAAGAAATTTCAATATGATTTTGCTTTCAAGGTTGACCAGGTGCCAATGTTGCAAACACCTGATCAAGCCAAGATTTATGTCAGTTGTTGATAAGTAATCAGCTGTTGACCAAATCGCATTCATAAACATGGATTGAAAGTCAATTTCACAAGACTGACCAGATACCAATATTGCAAACATCTGATCAAGTCTAGATTTGTATCAAATCAAACCCTAATAAACATCAATACACAAGTCTAATTGGTGCTTAATTAGGGTGGTTTCTACAAGAGAATTTTATTTGGCAGAGACATTGAGTTATAATTGAAAATTGAGATTATTCTAAAGAGGGAAATAGGGTTTTCTGAGAAAAATAATTATTCGAATAAGGAGGTAGGGGCAAAAGTGGAATTAAAAATTACAGGAGTGGTCATCATGAATTTGGGACAAAAATCTCACAATTTTACAATTAAAAATCTCACAATTAAAAATTTCACAATTTTAGGACAAGAGGAGCTATCAGAATAAAATCAGACAAGAAAAACAGATTAATCAAGGGCTAAGATTCAATCAGAGACTTGTCTGGATGCAACTTGGGGACAAAAACACTGCTAGGTGCAAACTGGGGATCTCAAACATACACACACAAAATTAGAGAAGAGAGAGGTTGCCAAGTGGCAGCACCTCATTGGGCCACCTCAATATGTCAGTGCCACGTGACAGCACCTCATTGGATCACCTCACCCATGTGAGTCCCACATACCTGATAGGTGGGTCCCACTTATGCCACATGACAGCACCACACTAGGCCACGTCAGCAAGCAAATAACAGATCATTAGACTTAGAGGGGAGGGTTTAATTAAATGGACCTATCACAATATGTCACCTCAGCCTAATTAATACTAAGTAGTAGGCTAAGCAATGAATGACTAGACTTGTGAGCCAAGACTCAAAGATCTTACATGTGGGGCCCACATGTCAGCAATTCAACAGAGAGTTCATTCATCAATTCATGCACCAAGTCTACACAACATTAAACATAGATTTAAATCAAAAGAGAAAAGGAGTATGTACCTGGCCCATGTGTATTGTGCCTCTGACGGTGGGCCCCACCTTATTGTGGACTCTGTGCGCCGAGCTCAGCCTCCCTGGAGCTCTCTCCTTCTCCCCTCCCTCTCTTCGTCCTTCTTCTCGACGAGGCAGATGGCGCCATTGATGCCGATTGAGCTCTCCAAAGCTCGCAACTTCAATCCCTTTCAGTTGGAACTAGCCTACACATAGGAGAAGATGTGTTAATGATCAAAATTGAAAAGTAGCAAGTGAATAGAGTGATTGAGAGAGATGAACACCTCGGGTGATCAATGAGGCACTTCAATCCTTGCTTCAAACTTCAAAATTGATAGTGCAAATCTCTTCTACTCACTTAGGCGACACTGTAGATGAAGAAAGGAGCAACAATTATGGGTTGAATTGAAAATCGGGCAAATTAAGGAAAGTTGAAACCTTGCACTTTGAACTCGAATTGACAATGCATATAGGCTCTACACACTCACACGATGCTGCTAGAGTGATGAAGATTAGTAATTGAATGAAGGAGATATGATTTGAGCCAATTGGTGAACTCGAGTGAATGAATTATGAACTTAAGAGATGAGCTACAATGGCAAAGAGTAAAGGGACAACTTTCATGCATTAACATGAATATAAATAGCACCTAGAGAGGTCTACAAGGTTCCATCAACAAGAACCCACATTGGATTCGTTTAAATGGGGCTCAGACTATAATAGAATGACTAACAGAAAGTGAAGACCATGTTCATAGGCTATGGCAGCTCAATTGTTGGTGTTTGTGTGGTGTATGGCTTTAGCTCCGTTGTGCACCCCTTTTATTGCGTATATAAACCCCTAATTGATGTAAAAAAGGGAGAGATACAGAGAAGAAAAATATTATTCACTGAGAAAAAGACGAAATAGTATTATTCATGACTCGCAGTTATTCTGTTTCACAAATGTGCAGAAATACCGCAACTTTCGTAAAAATACTATTCATCGATCTCGTGAATTCTGAAACAACCGTATACCGAGAGAGAGAAAGTAGAATTGATTTGGTGTAGCTTTCTCTCTCACCCCACCCCTCTATTTATAGAAAATGTGAGATTGCCAAATTACCAAAATACCCTCATGAATAGTAGGGAGGTTCCAAAGTGAAAAGACAAAAATACCCTTAAAGTTCATCCAATTTACCAAAATGTCATTGGGCTTTTGGCCAAATTATCGAAATACCCTTGTGTTTTTGGCCAAATTATCAAAATACCCTTTTGAGGACGGCATAGGCTTTTCATGGGCCTTTTTGGGATTTTCGGATTTTGGGCTTTTTTGGGCTTTTCTGATTTTGGGCTTTTAATTATTAATTAAGTCTTTAATTATAAATGGGCTTTTGGCTCATAATTCAAATCCATAATTAACATTTAAAATCCAAATCAAATATATATAATTGTCATGTACAATTATATTTTTCTCGGTTGTTGTTTCGACGAATTTATACGATGTGTCCAACACGTTATAAATTCAATCTGATTTTTGCTTCTTGTCATCTCTATGACAAATATAATTATATCATATACAATTAATTATAACCATCTTATTATTAATTATAAATAATTTATAATTAATCAATAAGATTTTTCGATTAACTCCTATACGGTGTGACCCGACATGATCCGTGTCATGTTGGTAAATAGAGTTAAAACCGTTTTAACTTCTATAATCATAGGAGACATCTGACAGAATGCACTATGACCATCCAATTACACAGATGATGATGTATTGTACAATATTATGATTCAGTAAACTATTTACTTGTGTTTAATTCTTTTGTCTCATAGTTATCAGATCAGTTTCAAGGTAGGTATGTGTCATCCTTGCAAACTTAATCTTTTCTTGATCCTGAGTAAATTATCAAATATAATTACTCTTGTAATTATACTGCTAGCAGATAATCTTACTCTATCAAGGGACCAAGTGATGCCATAACTCATATAAAAATACGAGGGACAATCTCTTCCTCCGCATAAGTTATATATACCGAAGAGCTATCTTTATAGCCACCTTTTACGGATAGCGTTTGATAAGATACATATCTTATGTAGGAAAGATGAATACCTCATACTTTAGAATTTAATACTGAACAAAAACATTAATGACACAAACATAATTCCATTTAATGTTTCATTCGGGGTCTATCAAATACGATGTTCCTAGAACATCTATCTATGTGATTAAAATGACAACTCTTTGTTTATGGTCTGTAAAACTTGACCATCATTTAATCCATATACTAACCTGATAATGGTTAATTAGTGTTCTTGCTAATTACTTTGGTTAGTGACTTTTAAGAGTATATTCTATATTATGAAGCTTCACAATTCCAGTCATGAACTCGGAATGATTCATAAATTCAATAATATTCGAGGAAATAAAATATCGTTTAAATATCCAATTCATGAACAAAGCTTTATATAACCAATTTATCGTATTATTGACTTCAAGATTATTACAAACTAACAATCTCCCACTTAAGCTTGGAGTCAATCATATTGAGCCTTGCTTTATACAAATCTCTTTATTCTATAAATTTCTCAGATTTAAAGAAAAATCTCACAGTTAATCTCCTATGTGTCTCAAACTCATAGAAGATATGTGCAACTAGTGCTTGGCTTGAGGTAGAGATTTTGTAATTGGATCAGTTGTGTTGCCGACGGTGTCAATTTTACAAATCTTTATATCGCCTCTATTTATGATTTTTCATATGAGGTGATAACGTTTGTGTAACCACTTACCACGAGCTCCGAGTCACCACCGTAAATGAGAAATATATTCTTAGTTCTTCTTAAGTAATTAAGGATATTCTTTGCAGCATTCCAGTGCTCCAAGCCTGGATTAGCCTAATGTCTACTCATCACACTCCAAGCGTATGAGACATCAGAGCGAGTGCACAACATGGCGTACATGATAGAGCCAATAGCCGAAGCATATTGTACTCTACTCATTATGCTTCGCTCATCAGTTGTCAAATGACACTGAGTCTTGCTAAGTTGTGCATCATGATTCATTGGCAGAAATCCTTTATTGAAATTCGCATGCTGAACCGATTCAACACTTTATCAATGTATGTGATTTGACTTAATCCAATAAGTCTCTTAGATCTATCTTTATAGATCTTTATGCCTAATATATAGACAGATTCACCCAAATCTTCCATTAAGAACACTTTCTTTAATGAAGATTTAGCTAATTACAATAAGGGAATATCATTTCTCATTAAGAGTATATCATCCACATAGAGGATTAAAAAAAACGATGACACTCCCACTAGTTTTTCTGTATACACAAGGTTCTTATTCACATTTGACGAAGTCAAACTGTTTGACTTCTTCGTCAAATCAAAGATTCCAACTCCGTGATGCTTGCTTCAATCAATAAATGGATCTGAGAAGCTTGCATACCTTCCTAACATTCTTTGGATCCTTAAAACCTATGGGCTGTATCATATACATGTCCTCTTCCAAATTTTCATTTAGGAAGGCGGTTTTGACATCCATCTGCTAAATTTCATAATCATGAAATACGACAATTGCTAGGAGTATCCGAATTGACTTAAACATAACTACGGGCGAAAAAGTTTCATCATAATCTACGTCGAAAATTTATTTGAAACCTTTCGCTACTAGCCGTGCTTTGTAAACAGTCATATTACCATCCACACCTGTTTTTCTTTTAAAAACCCACTTGTTAGCTATGGGTTTTACCCCAACAGGTGGTGCAACCAAGTTCCAAACTGTGTTGTCATATATGGATTGTATTTCAGATCTCATAGCCTCCGGCAATTTATTAGAGTTGGGTCTATCCACTGCTTTCGTATAGGTCAGAGAATCTTCAGCATCAAATACTGAGACTTCATGCAGTCCCATGTACCTTTCAGGTGCACGGACTGTCCTATGTGACATTCGTAACACTTGTTCTTCAGGCTGTCGAACTTCATCCACATCAGTATGCGAATTTAGTTTTGTTTCAACTTGTATTGAAGCAAATGAGCTCGGGACTAGAATCTCTTCCACAACTATTTGTGGATTTGATTATTCCAAATGCTCATTAGCCGAAGAATCAAGTGGTGAGTTTATCTGATCAGTATCAGATATTGTATTGTGTGATGTATCTTGAATTTCCTCAAGTATTACATTACTCCCACTACTTTCTTTTTGCGAGAAACTCTTTCTCCAAAAATATACCATGACAAACAACAATTATCTTGTTCTCGAATTGGTAATAGAAGTAATATCCTTTCGTTTCCTTAGGATACCCTGTGAAAAAATACTTGTCAGCTTTGGGTCCAAGTATGTCAGACATCGGACATTTGACAAATACTTTGCAACCCCAAATTTTAAGATAAGACATATTTGATACCTTACCAAACCATAACTCGTATGGAGTCTTTTCTACTAACTTGGATGAAACCCTATTTATTGTTAGTACAACAATTTCTAGTGCGTGTCCCAAAATATTTTTGGGAGTGTGATATTACTCATCATGGAATGAACCATGTCTAACAGAGTTTGATTTATCCTCTCAGAAATATCATTCCATTGCGGCGTTCCTCGAGGAGTGAGTTGTGAGACTATCCGACATTCTTTTAAGTACATAGTAAACTCATAACTCAAGTATTCGCCTTCATGGTCTAACCGTAAGGCCTTAATACTTTTATTCAGTTGATTTTCTACTTCAGTCCTGAATTCTTTGAACTTTTCAAAGGATTCAGACTTATGTCTTATCAAGTAGACATAATCATATCTACTGTAATCATCAATAAACGTGATAAAGTAGCGATCACTGTTTCTTGTATAAGTACTCATTGGTCGGCATACATCTGTGTGTATAAGGGCAATTAAGTCACTTGTCCTTTCGCCCTTCTTAAAGAAAGACACTTTAGTCATTTTTTCACGTAAACAAGATTCGCACGCATTTATTGTTTCAATATTAAAATTACCAAGAAGTTCAACTTCATGTAACTTTTTGATGTGTTTCTCGTTTATATGACCAAGGCGACAATGCCACATGAAAGTCATATTTTCATGAGATGTTTTGAGTCGTTGTTGATGTTAAATACGGGTTTGTTTATTTCCAGCATATAAAGACCATTCATCATAAAAGAAGATTCATAATATAACTCATATTTGTATATTGAACAACCATTGTCCTTTATAACAAAAGAAAAACCTTTCATCTCTTGACATGAGATTGAAATAATATTTCTGGAAATACTTGGAATAAAATATACATTTTCAAGTTCCATTATAAGCTCGCTAGGCAAACACAACTCTATACTTCCGACTGTTACGGCTGCAACTTGTGCATCGTTTCCAACTCGGAGTTGTATTTCCTTGTTGCGTAGTTTCCTTCTATTCTTTAGTGCCTCCATATTTGAACAAATATGAGCACATGATCCAGTATCAATACCCAATCATAAATAGAGGTAACAACGTTAACTTCAACAACAAAATATCTGAGATTGAATTCTTGAGAATATTTCCGTCCTCACAACCTCCAGATACTTAGAGCAGTTCCTCTTCTAATGACCCTTGCTTTAACAGCAAAAATAGTTAGAGGTAGAAGCGACTTTTGCCTTGGGACTATTCTGATTAGGAACCATTTTCCTTTTGCTCTTGTACTTAAGTGTCACTTTGAGAGTCGCTTTGCATTTCATCTTTTTAATCGTACTTCCACCTTCTTAGATCATGAGGTTAGAAGAACTCTTCTTCATCTCCCCATCAGCGATCCTTAACATCCCTTTGAGATCCTGCAAGCTCTCGTCCATTCCCAGCATATGATAATCCTGATGAAATTAGAATAGCTAGGAGGGAAAGAGTTCAGAATAACATCTGTAGCAAACTCTTTGCTTAACAGACTGTTAAGCTTCTCCAATTGCTCAACATTGCTCGTCATACGGAGCATGTGAGTGTCAAGAGAGCTGCCATCATTCATCTTATGACTCATCAGAGATTTAGTCACCTTAAATTTATTGACCAAGAAACTTTGTACATTAAGCTCATCTTCTTTGTGCTTGTTGTACATGATGACTTCATTTGCTATGTAGCCTATTGCAGGATGTGCAGGGATTGGTGTGTTAAAGACGTACTCGAGTTTATCATGTCTTAGTATGATTGTGAGCGCACAGAACGCATTAGTAAGAGTTTATTTAGCCATGTGCTACAACGTTTAAAATGTAAAGATTTTTAGCTTTGTTCATGTAATGTCTTATTTCAAATAAAACTCCCACTACAAATTTATTTTATTCCCGTTTGTAGTTAGGACCAAGATCCCTATTTTCACTGATAATCAAGTTATCGTTGAATAACTCATTTATTAATTATCTTAGGTAAGCAACTCTTTGCTAATCACATCTCTATGTGATTCTTGGTTTCGTTAAACATCATATGTTTTAACGAAACTTTGTCCCAAACCCAAAACTATTTTGGAAATCATTGGTAAGTAACCTCACTCTATTTGATTTGTTATGTCGGACATAACCCTCGACAACCAAAGGTAAAAGGTGACGCCTACTGAGTAGGTCACGTCTCCCAATGAACAATGATATGCGGAGGACAAAGTAGGTAGAGCATATTACTTAATTTTTCGAATTTGTGATTATGCTTAACATCGTAAGCAGTCATGTTGTATCACAGAAAATAGCTACTATCTATCCAATAGGAGTAGCTTTGTATCTATGATGAAACATATTTCATATCAAAATAGTAAATCTAATTTACCAGCTCATACAAATATTTTGTATATATATATGTGAATCAGTCACGTATATAGTTACGATCTATCCAATAGAAGTAGTTTTGCGTCTATGATAAGATACATTTCATATCAAAGCAGTAAATCTAATTTACCAGCTCATACAAACATTTTGTATATATATATACATGATTTAGTCACGTATATAGCTACTATCTATCCAATAGGAGTAGCTTTGCGTTTATGATAAGATACATTTTATATCAAAACAGTAAATCCAATTTATCAGCTCATACAAATATTTTGTATATATTTATACATGAATCAGTCACGTATATAGCTACTATCTATCCAATAGGAGTAGCTTTGCATTTATGATAAGATACATTTTATATCAAAGCAGTAAATCCAAGTCCCTTGTAGGGTTTCTTGAGGATGTGATAGATGATCTCCTCGTCAGATTCTTCTTCCCAGAGCTGACGACCACGACTAGTCTCTTCTTCGGAGGTGGTGTTGCCTGAGTCATCGGATTCTTCAGAGTTTTCTCCTGATGTTGCCTCCGTAATTCGGATTCGAGGTGTATTAGCGAGCTTGAAGTTGAAAATGACTAGTTCCTCAGAATCACTTAAATTTATTTCACTTGGCTTTGTCTGGGTTTTAGACGTAGCCACCTGTTTGAAGTGAAATGCCACTTCTTCACCCGACTTTCTTTTGGATCTCTGAGCTCGAGCGCCTCTGGGTTTGAAGTTGAATTTGACCTCTTCTTCTTCTCTCGAATGAGGCATCAAATTTGGGGCCTTCATTGAAAGGTTTCTGACCTGCTTTTCTTGTTGGCCGGCCCGGCGCCATGGTAGGCTTGGGCAAGAAGTACTGGGAGTCATTGAACTTGATCTCATGCACCTCGAATGGCTTGACATCTCCGTCGATTCTCCTTTGTTTGTTATTCTCAATGTATTTCAGACATTGGTGCAGAGTAGAGGGTATAACCTTATTGCTGTGAAGCCACGGACAACCCAGTAATGCCCGATAGGAGGTCTCAGCATCAATGACATAGAATTTGGTAGGTGCTTTCAGGCTTCCACATTGCAAGTTTAGAGTTATAGCTCGCAGGGCTTTTTGGGAGTTTTGATTGAAGCCATGGATGATCATCTTCTCATCGGACAAGTTCTTTACATCCAATGTGATGGTCTTTAGGGTTTTA
Organism: Schoenoplectus tabernaemontani; assembly: GCA_037127355.1. Classification (NCBI taxonomy): domain Eukaryota; kingdom Viridiplantae; phylum Streptophyta; class Magnoliopsida; order Poales; family Cyperaceae; genus Schoenoplectus; species Schoenoplectus tabernaemontani. Next base: position 17,422,604 of record CM073757.1, read on the forward strand.
CGTGGCATAATGTTGATCGAGGACCCTGCATCGACCAAGATGCGGTCAATCTTCTGCCCACCACAGTTTCTAGTAATGTACAACAGGCGGTTGTGGTCGGAGGTGCCTATCAGGAGGTCATCGTCTGTGAAGTTTATGCAGGCGGCCCGCTTGGCGGTGAATAGGGCTTCCTGCATGTTTTGCTCGATGAAGTATGACTTGTACTTCTCGGGACTTTGCAAGGCCTGGATTAGTATCTCCCTTAGGTCTTGTGATATCATCAATGCATCAAATATGCTTAATAGCGCTGGAATCTTACGCAGATGTGCCAACACATTGTATTCTTCTCTCGTTGACCGGATCTTTTCTGGGTTTTTGCATAGGGCTTCAACATCTTTGCCTTTACTCGAGGCTTTATCCTTTCCCTTATCAGAGTCTTTGGGAGCTTTCCTCTCAGGAACGTAGGTCCCGGACCGGAGCACGGTTTTGCACTCTTCGCTTTTGGTCCCGAATGTGCTAGTTTCCCCTTCATTGCTTAGGAAGAACATATCTTCTAGTGTTGGCATATCTTCGTCATGGGAAGAATATACCATATTGCCTGAACCACCCCAGATTTCTTCGCTTTCTTCTTTATCTATTCCTTCATCTGTATTTTCTTTTTTTTGACTTAGGGTTAGCTTCTCCCAGTCTTCTTTGGAGATGAAGTGCTGAAGGGTGATAACCTCGGGACTGCCATGCTTACATTCTTTTACTTTGTTCTTCCTGGACTTGTTGTTTCTGTGCTTCTTCTTTTTCTTAAGAACCTGGTCTTGGCTCTGGTCCACCTTGTAATACACTCTGGGTCTTGGTGGGACTATTGGCGTGATGTCGTCTTTCCATTTCATGCCAGGTTCATTCTTGAGGGCTTTAAGCATCTTGATCGACTTCTTTGATAAGTGCGTAGTCAACTGTTTTCCTTTATTTTCGTTTAATTGGTCCGGACTCTTCTCTTCTTCATGAGAGATCGTGTTGACCTGTTCGTGGACAGCTGGGTTTTGTAGGAACCCCTTGGGTAGGGTGATTTCTTCATTCTTGTACGCTTTCTCAACCCAGTCTTTGAAGACCCAGCAATCTTCAATTGCATGACCTAGTACTCTATGGTATGGACAAAAGTTGGGCTCGTCCGATTTATTGGCATCTTCTGGACGTTTACTGGCTGGCAGGGCTAGACCGTTCTTTAGCGCCCCTCTAAAGATTTGGGCAACTTTGTCTCTCCTAAAGGAGTACAACTTGGTTTTCTTTTGCTTTAGGGTTTCAAAGGCCTGTGTGCTCCCTCCCGAGTTAGGTCTAGGTCCTATGTTGTAGTTGTTGCCACTCGGGCCGCTGCTGCCGCTTTGAGTGTTCGTGTTGGCGACAATCTTATCTTTTAGTGAAGTGAATGCCACCTTAGTTTCAGCTCGGGCTCCTTGCTGCGACCTGTTATTCATAAAGCTTGGCACGGTGTGCGGTGACATCCTCTCCATATTGGACACCGACCTAAGCAAGTCTTTAAACGTGTTGACCTTTGTCACACCAAGTAACATGCCCATCCACCCGTCAATGTATTTCATTATTAGGTTGACGGCCTCATCTTCAGTTAATGAGCGATCACATTTGATGCTGAGGTTCCGCCATCTGTTGATAAAGTCTGTCATTGACTCCCCTTTCTTGGGTTTAGTGCTCGCTAGATCGGCTATGTTTATTTTATCAGACACCATGACAAACCGTGTTAAACCATAAAAAAAAAATTATTATTAAATATTAATAACGATTAAAGGGGCAATCGCCGAACCTAATTTCAATTTAAGAAATAACGTAACGCAACAGTTAACAAAACTTAAGTATAATGATCTAGTTTAATTATTTCATGATTCATAAGTAAATAAATAAAGATAAATCGTATATACTACTTCTATTATGTATATAAATAAACGCCTAAAATAAATTAAAATTCAAGCATTCAATTGATTAAATACATATAATCCAAATGTTAATAACGGGTTATGAATTTAACCGTTTTTTGATTAACAAAGGAAAAAAATATATATATATATATATATATATATATGCTTTACAATAACAAAATATTCAAATTTGTCTAAATTTATTAATCAGGAATGAATGAAATTTATTTTGCCACACCAAAGACCACAGACCTCTGCCACAGAAAATCCATCTTTCCCTCTCTCTCCTCATTAATCTCTCTCTACCCCCACTCTCTCTCTTCTTGAATGGCATTTAATGCCCTGCCCCCTCTCTCTTCCCCGTTCCGTCACTTCTATCCCCCCCCGTCCTTTCCACTTCCGCTCTCTGTCACTCTGGCGACACTCTCTTCCTCGTTTCCTCCGCTCTCACTCTTTTCTCTGTGTATCTGGCGATAAAACGCCCGCCTCTTCCTCTCTCTCTCGGGCGACTTGTCACCTAACCGTGACTTTCTTCCCTATTCGTCACCTCGCGTGGCCGACCGCCCCTTATGCCCGCTCCCCTTATCGTGGTTTGTCGGATGGTACGGATTTCCTTTTCTAACCAAAGCCACTTGCTTTTCTCCGCCCCTTTTTATAGGCTCGGCCGCTCCTCGCTTCCCCCTTTGCTCATTCTTTCTCATGTGTTGAGACTTTCAAAAGATCAACCGATAAGAACAGAACTTAAGTTGAGTAAGGGATTTGTAGTGGAAGGGGAAGACGGGAAGGCGTGCTTGGAGAAAATTCACCGACCGACCCTCCTTGTCGTTTTTCGACCCCATTGTTTGCTTGTTCTCCCACTACTGGTAAAAACCCTAACTGATTTTGTTGTCTGTTCCTATTGTGGTTTCTGGTGTTTGATTCTTGCTGTGGTTGGTTCTGGTTGCCAGTATTCTAACTAGAGCTGGACTGGGTGTACCTTGGTACACTGGTACCACCGGTACCGGTGAGGTGAGGCCCCCTCTGGTATTCGATCTGCCCTCTGGCCATGTCAAACCGTAAATTTTAATTTGGCATTAATGGAAAAGAAATATATATAATAAATAAATAAATAAATAAATAAATAAATAAATTAGACAATGAACAAAATTAAATTAACCTAAATAAATAAAATTTTTAACTCAACAATGGAGGGAATATAATTATATATATATGTGTGTAAATATAATATATATATATTAAATAGGTAAACAAATCGTTTAAATTATCAAAGACCTACGAAATTAAGTAGATACAAACTCAAATTTTAATTAGATTAAGGGAACTAAAATGTCAAATTAATGCAAATAAACGTTAAGTTGAAATAAACAATAACTCAATCAAGCTAAATAAAATGATATAAAATAAATTAGTAAATAACGTAAGCGCAATATAAATGCGTATATAGAAACCAATAATAGTAACTATTGTGACTGTTAATTTAAAATTTCGAATTTTTGCCACATCAATGGCCGCAAGCCTCGGCCACAGAGAATCCATTCCCTTCACTCATTTCTCTCTCCCATTAAATGCTCATTAATGCCTCTGACTCCCCATTTACTGCCCTATCAAATCCCCGCCTCTCTCTCTCTCACTCCCCCCCCTGTCTGTTTTTGATACCCATCCTTTCCGCCTCCCCCACTTGCCTCGCTCGGTCCTTTCATCAAGGGGGCGCGCTCACCAACCCTAGCCGACACACCCCTTCTTGCCTCTCACTAGGCTTGCGCTGGCTTACCTCCAGCCGTAAAATCCGTCAATCCTATTGACCATTGCTCACCCCCACTTGCTCCACTCCGGGGGTCGTGTCATATCCCTTGTTGTCCCGATGCCTCGCCGTTCTCACCCTTTAAATAGGCTCTTCGCCCCTCCTACGTCCCTCGAGTTTCGATTTGGGCTCTCATGTGTTGAGACTAGACTTAGACTCTTGATAAGAACAAATTACTAGCGTTTGATTTGTCAGTCGGTCCGGGAGGTAGGAGGTGTGGTCGGAGCTCTTGAGAAGTTGGAACTTGGCTTAACACCCCCTGACACTCTTTTAATTCTTGTTGGCCGATCCGATTCCTTGCTGGTAAAACCCTACACTCTAGTACCGTTCTCTTTGTTGATTGATGCATTCTTGGGTATTTTGTTGTCTGTGGGTACCCCTTGTTCCCTTGAGATCTACCAAATATTTGGTATGGTCAGGAACAGGCTTATGTACCGTTTGCTTGCTCGGGATTCGATTACGGCATGGGACCGCCTTGTGTGGTTACATTCTTCGATAAATGCGAGAACTACGGCCTATTCGATTTTCATATTATGGGTTATTTTATTATGGCCATCCGGCCTTGTTGTGTTGTTGTATGTTGCGATTATGTTGGTTGGATCCTTGTCCGTGACTTGCCCTAATTGCGCCCCCGGTATCGATTTTTAACACTTTGGTTATTTTGCTGGGTTGTTCTTGTCTGTGGGGTGTGCCTCGGTACCAGAGAGGTGAGACAACCCTGATATTGGCCAAATTTTACCTCCCTGCGGAATTTCTGGTATTGTCTTGCTGACATCTCGTTGACACTTTGTGATTTTCTGAGGTTGTGTCACTATCAGTTGGTTTTCGATATGTGATTGTATATTCGCCCCTTTGTGCCCTGCTATTTTGCATGTTTTGGTGCTTTTCGATTTCCTCTTGCTGGTTGTATGCTACTTTGTATGTTGGTGCTTGTTGTATGTTGCCCGTAATTGACTGTATTGCCTAGTTCCTGATTTGTGTGTTGGCCATGTGTCTTGCTTGCTTAGTTATTGTTGTGTGCTAACCTTGCCTGTTGCCTTGCGGGAAATTTATCCCTTGGGTTACCGTTTAAACCTTGAATCTGTGCTGGTTTGTTCTCTGTCGCCCTTGAAATTGGCTTGGTCACTTTGGCCTTTTGCTGGTAGATGACCTTGTTTTCCCTCTTGTTAGTTATGTTGGGCCATATGAAATTATTGGATTTAGGAATTGAAATTGGTATATGGTTAAGTTATAACTTGGAATGTTGAATTTGATAAGTTGGTAGACAATGAATGTGGGCCCATATATAAATAGAAACAAGATTTACAAATAAATTATATTGGACAACAAATGAGCCTTAATTAACTTAAACATAACTAGGATTAGAAAAATAATAAGGCCCAATATTTAAAAATCTTAAGATAATAAAGGGATAAAATTTAAAAAGGGACTAATTAAATTGGAAGCCGCCCCGAGAGGTTAGGCGGTACCCATTATTAATAACGTAAACTTAAAGATCGGGAAATGATTATATTCCCTGACTGCCCCCGATTCGGGATATCGGTGCATTGGCACCAACGATTTGGTAGTCAGCGTATGATCCCGAACATTAAAACACCAACACATTAATAATATAATAACTTTTTTCTTTACTTTTATTTTATATTAGTTTTCGTTTATTTTATTTTATTTCTTTTTATTTTACTTTTATTTTTAAAACTATTTTCTCTAACTTATAAAAACTAATAATAGTACTTATATATAATAAAGTAAACTACCTAATTTAAAAACATAGTAACAATAATAATTAGAATGCAATTAATATATATTAAAATATATATTAATCAATTTCTCTATTTTTTTTATTAAAAATAAATAAAAGAATAATAAAACAAATATTATATGTATAATATATATATAATAATAATCAATTTCTCTATTTATTAACGAAATAATATTAATAAATATATAATATAAATATATGTTAAGCAATCTCTCTAAATTAAAAATAGATAAATAAGAGAATATTAGAATATAATATTAAATATATTATATATTATATATTAATCAATTTCTCTATTTTAAATTAATTGATTTAATAATTAAATTCATAACCTCGAAATGTAAAATAAAGGATGAACGTATAAAAACGATCAAGAACGATAAACACAAATTAACGGACCGATATGCGAGCAACTAAAATTTCCGACACCGCATATATGCAGTAGAAATGTCGCGAGTTTATTTAGAAAGGACGATACAAACCCGAACAAACGTTTAATTAAGTTATCAATCTAATCCAATTATTAATTAGTAAATCAAGTTAAAACTAATAAATATCTAATTTAAATTAAATAGGTGATATTGTTAAACCATGAAATTTAAATTAAGAAATAATGATTATTAAGATAATAGATAAATTAGTAAATAAAAATATAAAAATATATATATATATGTAATAAGAATAACAATAAATTCAATTTTTAATTTAAGATAAATAATAAATCAATCAAATTGGGATTTAAATAAATTTGAATAATACAAAAATGGACATGACATAAATAAAGTCAACAATAAGAATAATTAAATAAATAATTACGGGCGACTCAATTTAATTTAATGGAATACAATAAAACTTAAATTTTAAAATAACTTGAAACAAACCAATAACTCGAGAATTGTAAACCGAACGGCTAACGATAAATCATGACTTTGTTAACAAGAATCAAAATCAAAATGACATCTATTAATATGACTCAAGACCCTTTATACACAGCAGACTACATTAAATCTGCCACAGAAAATCCTTTCTCTCTCTCTCTCTCTCCTCCCCCGCCCGTGACTTCCCTTTTCTTTTTTTTCTTTTCCTTTCCCTCTGGTTTTCCGCTGGCGACTCCACCTCTCCCTCTTTTCCTTTCTTTCCTTTTTCCCCCTTCCGATCCACCGCCCTCTCCATCCCCTTTCATTTTCGCTATCGCCTTTCACTTTGTTCTCGCCAAGCCGGCACCCCCGACCCACCTGGGCGAGCCCAAGTCGCGCGAGCAGCCGCGCCACCACACCCCCTCTTATCGCTCGCTCTCTCTCTCTCGGGGAGAGCGCGCAAGCACCACCCTTTGCGGTGACCTCACCGACAACCCTCCTCACTTGCTTACTCTCCTCGGATCCGAGCTTACACCCTCATGGCCGACGATTAGGCCCCCTCCCGAAACGTATTTGTCTCCTCCCGATCGCCGAACCGAGCGACGTGGCGCCCCTTTTCGCCGCCTCTATCAAGTTCGGTAAACTCTTTCCTCTTGGCCGCGTGTGGGCGTGAAACGGCCGAGCCCGTGCCCTGTGCTTGCTTGACTCTTGTAGCTTTGGTTATTTCGTTTAGTTGGTCCGGCTGGTGCCGATTTCATTTTGGGTGTCTGATTTGTGCCTGTTCGTGTGCCTTTGTATGTTCTGGTTGTGGCTTTGTAGTTGCTCGATTTAGGCTGCATTTCTCTTGAGTAGTGGTACTGAATTTTGTTGTGTGATGGATTGAGTAATCGTTTATTCTTGAAATTTCTTTCGGACCGATTTCCTTGTTGCGCTTTGGTACACTGGTACCAATCGGTACCAGTGAAGCGAGGCCTTGGTTTTGTGCCCTTATTTCCCTCTGTTGCCCCGCTGGTCTCTTGGTCTGTGCCTGCTCAGCCGATGGCTGTCCCTTTTCACCCCTGGGCCCGATGCCTTACCTGTTATCTATTTTGTTCCCTGACTTACTTTCTGGTAAAACCTAGATCCATGTGTTCCTCTTTTGTTGTTTGCGCCTTGTTGGCTGTTTGTTCTATTTGATGAGTTTTAATTGTATGTGAGCTTGATTCTTGTTATGGCTTGCTGGTATGGGCTGGGATTTGGAGGTGTTGTTGCTTATTGCTTGCTTGTTGTGCCCGGCTTAGTTTGTGATTATTGGCTTGCCGATCTCGCTAGTCATCTCGTGTGCTTGACTTGTCCCTTGATGTACGATCACGATATTGAAATCCTTGGTTGCTTTGAAGTGCTAGAACAATATTGATTCGGTGGTTAGTTGTCTCTGGTTAATACTAGTTTGAATGCCTGACCCCTTTTCCTAGCTGCCTTTCTCGTGAGCAATTGTATCAAATTTTGTGATGTGTTATCTTACCGGTATTAGGTCGTTTTTTTTGTAATCGCTTCTCTGTCCGGTAATTTGTCTATGGCATATGTCTTTTCGTGGGGAGCCTTCATTGTCGTTGTTGTTTTGCATATTATAGCCTTGTTTATGCAACCTGACTCGTTTGATCTGTAGTTACCCCGCACTTTTTGCGTGGTTACATCTTGATTTGTTGGGTTCATTTTGGTTCCTTGTTGCGTCTTTGTGACCTGGTACACTCGGTACCATTTGGTACCAAATGAGGTGGGGTATGTTCTTGCCTTATGTACGATCAGATCGAGTATGGGGTATTTTCCGACATGAACCAAAAAGATGAAATTACAAATTTTGAGGGCTAATATGAATTTTGTGGTAATAACTCCTTTTAAGGGTTATATGCGCAAAATAATACCTTGAGAGATAATTATATCTAAACGGATTCGGAAAATAAATTGATCTTAATCAAGGGCCGAAAGATTTAAATCGGATAATGGTGTAATTAATTAATTAGCAAGTGCCGTAAAATTTAAAACGTGCGCAACTAATAGTTAATTAATACTTAAACCGAATGCGGAGATGATTACATGATCGCCTCAAAATGAAAATCCGAACGTATATCTGTGGTTTCGGATGACCTATGATCCCAAACACATTAAAACACCAACACTTTTAATTAAATAAAAATATTAATTAAATTTAGGTTTAATTGAATTTATTTTCTTTTAATTTGATTCTTTATTTTTAATTCTAGTTTTATATAATATATTTTCTAATTAATGAAAATAATATTAAAATATAAAATGAGATAAAATTAGAGAATATAATATAAATAACTAGGAGTTATAGAATCATAAATAAAGTATAATAATTTACGATATAAAATATATATTAATCAATTTCTCTATTTTAATAATTGAATAACATTAATTAATATATAAAATACCTATTAATCAATTCCTCTATTAAATAATAGAATAATATTAATAAATATATAAATATATAAATATATATTAGTCAATTTCTCTATTTTTAATAAGAATAAGAATAATAATATTATAATATATATATATATATATTAATTTCTCTATTTTTAAATTAATGAGAGTAATACTAAATATACTTAATATACAAACATTATATATTAATAGATTTCTCTATTCCTAAATAATTAATTATTCTAATTATAATTTAATTTGAATAAGTGAAAATAATTAGTTAGCTTAATTAATTAAAATAAAATATAATCTTAAAATACGAACTTAAATATGATAATTTCAATTGAGGGTCCGATATACCTTGACCAAACCAGACCCAAAGTGAATAGGGTACTCGCCAATTTAACCTATTTTTGACTTTATAGGTTTTCAAAAAATATCTTGACGAGCCGACAAACGAATACACTCAAGATGAGACGGCCATCGTCGACAAGATCGTGATGCGCCACCCGAGGCTTAGCAATTTGACGTTTCTGACCTAACCAAATTATTCTCAGGTACGGTTTCCTGGGATTTGATTTTCTCTCTTTAGAATTAGGAATCCAAACCGAAATTAAAACTGTTTTTAAAATAAATCTGAATTGCGGTACTTTCGACCAAACTTTGATTAGAGACCAAAATCTGACCTGTCATGTGCATCCGGTAAAATTGACCAGCATATTCGAGACATACCCGCATTCGCATGTCATGTCATGTCATACTGCATATAGACAGGATAGGAATAGAACTCGGGAAATAGTCCCGAGATAGGACTAGGTTAGAATTGAATAAATAAAATTATAGATTATAATTAGTAGATTAATATTACTAATATCATTAGTTATTAATTAAGTTAGACAATTAATCATGCAAATGCATGGGAAAGTGCTGAGAGGCGGGCCGGGTGATCTCAGTCTGAGGTTGTCTTGTATAACCGGACAACGGGTTATATTCCTTTGGTCGTATATACACCGCGCACCTTTGCTTGTCGGTTATCCACCGACCCCGTCATTTGGCGGGTTCCTACTGTGAGAGTGTTTTTCTTTTGATCAATATTATATTTTTAATATTCTTAATATGATTAAAGATTTTTAATCCAAATTTGAGCGTTTAGGATACCATGTCTTTCGGTGTTTAGTGTGGGCGTCCATATCCGAGTCCGGATTCTACCCTATTTTGTTATTTTCTCGGGATGCGGTCCTCCGCCCCTAGTGGGTACAGTGTAGGCTCCCATTTGTAATATCGTCATTTTGTCATTTTTCGGGATGCGGTCCTCTGGCCCCTGGTTGGTACAGTGTAGGCTCCCCTTTGGGATGCGGACCTACGGCCCCGGTTGGTACAGATGTAGGCTCCCATCCGTATTATATTTCATTTTGTCATTATTTTCGGGATGCGGTCCTCGGCCCTTAGTTGGTACGTGTGTAGGCTCTCATTTGTATTAGTTTCCGATTTGTTATTTCCTGGGTAGTTATCTCCTTTGACGATATGGCAACCGAAGACATAATTATCCACTTGCTTTTATTTTGTAAGGTGAATTACCGCATTTGCGAGACTGCAGTACGTGCTTATGCACGCTCGCTCTCCTAGGGCGTTATCGCCTCGGGAGCCCGAATTGCGTTTATGCGGCATTGGCGCCGCATAAACATAAAGTCCTAAGTTCGTAAGTTGGGTCATTGGTGGCGCCCGCTTAGGCAAGGCCCAAGTTCGTAAGTTGGGACGCCGGTGGCGCCCGCTTGGGATAGATCGGTGATTTACAAATCGGGATATTTATTTCGGGTGTTGTTTTCTCGTACCTTATATTTTATATTATATTACTATTCCACGTGATTTTCTATTTCAGGGTTATTTGTCATTTCATGTCATTCTTGTAGAGGTGTTCTCGAAATGTATAAAATAATAATACATTAACACATATTAAAATTAATTCATTGCATTTAAATTCGGTATCGGTATTTGGGTCCAGTCTGGGAAAGAAGATCAAATCTTAAGGCTGGATCTAAATCCGTACTGAGTAATTTTTAAAATTACTCACGTTTCCACGGTGGTTGTGGGATCCAGGTATTACAGGTTCGGGATTTATCTTGGAGCGAGTACTAGGGACAGTCCTGCGCGATGACAGAGATGCTTATTCGCTGCATTTGCATGTGAGCGGGTAGTTGGATAGGATCCATCGGGTTTGCGTTTTATTTCTTTCCTTTGGGTTTTTGTTTGAGAGATTTGCTGCCCATTCCGATGGAGCTAGCCCCGCCTATGTAGGCGTTGTATACTCTTTGTTCATTCTGGACTGTATGGTCATGTATTTATATTTATTATTGTTTTGTTTATTCTGAGATTTATATTATTTTATTCATTTAGCCTTTCGTACGCACGTCTCGTCGTGCGTACGTGGCGGGATTAACACCCCTAATCCATTTTATTTATTCTGGGGTGTGACATCCTTCGGTGGTACCAGAGCATGGATTTATAAATCCAATTTTATATAAACCATGCTAGGGTAACCTCTAAGAATTCCAAGCTATGAATAAAGTAAACAAAATAATAATATGTACGTGACATAGGTGATGATGGGTAGGTCTAGAAAGAGGGGCGGGCGTTACACGCACGGTTTGCGTAGTTTCCCCCGCTCCCGTAGGATCCCACTACTCGAACGTGAGAAAAGTTAATAAAATCATTTACAAACAGTTTTAACACCGTAAAATTTGAAAATTTAGATTGCATTTAGTTCTTCCAAATTGTCGTACTTCCGCTCGATTCGATATTTTGACCAAGCCTTGAGGCTAGAGACCTCGCACTCGAGAAGATAATAAGATTTTTAAATATGCTTAATAAGAGTTTTAAATTTAAATTGAAGCATAATAATGATAACAACTACATATCCTTTAAAGATATTCCTCGCGTTTAAACCTTGGTAAGTTACGCTAAGTGTTATTCCCTCATGACCTCAATGAAGCGGATATCTAAGCATCGATAAACGATAAATTCGCCCTCGCTAAATGTTCTTAGTGATTCAATATCAAATTAAGCGGTTCGAAACGTGAAATTAAATTCTCTTAACAGATATGAATAACCATTTATACCTAATCATCCCTGTGGACTCCACTTTCACACTCGACTTGGGACGAATCGATCAATCACGTTAAATTAATTGACTTAAAAATTTGAATTACCGATTCACATGTGCTCCGAATTATGCATTATCTCGCATTATACTCATTTTTCATCTTACCCATCATTGATCTCCAATGTGTTTCCAAATCGTCGATTTGCACCTTTAGTATTACCTATGAGGATCTCATCGTCCCAAATGAAATTTAAAATTCAGAGAATTATCTTCAATTAATTTGCCTTTGCATGTCTAGCCTGATTTTATTCAGTTTGTTGATTCAATTTAACTTTGGAAGTTGTGTACTTGAAAATAATAATAATAATAATAATAATAATAATGGAAAAAAAAAATTAAATTAATTAATAATAATAAAATATATATATATATATATATATATATAAATTGAAATTAATACCTATATATAAAAGGATGTGTATATATATAATAAAGAATGGTGATAACATTTAATAAATAAATAATAACATATTTTGGTAAAAGACTTAGACTTGAATCGATATAGACGTAAATTATTTTGAATTTATATTAATGATAAGTAAGCTTTAAATATTTTTAATAGTGTACGATGATAAAATGTAACATGAGATTTTTATTTGGAACTATAACTATATGCTTAATAGTATATCATAATACAATATATAAATATAATGAGATTTATAAGAACATACTAGGTGCAACTAACAATCAATGATATAATCATTCAGAATAAATAACACAATCGAAATAAAACCGAATTTCCACACCTAATTAACATCTGATCAAAATAAATAACTCCAATATATTTTTAATATGAATGGATTAGGCATGATCACTTGGTTAGGTTCCACTAAGTACTCAATCTAATATTATGATAAATGATATATGAAATAAAATGTAATCAATCTTATATGAATAAAGCATAATCGTTCCTATTTAGACTTTCGTTTCGAGGACGAAACATTCTTTTAAGGGGGGGTGAAATGTTAAACCATGAAATTTAAATTAAGAAATAATGATTATTAAGATAATAGATAAATTAGTAAATAAAAATATAAAAATATATATATATATATGTAATAAGAATAACAATAAATTCAATTTTTAATTTAAGATAAATAATAAATCAATCAAATTGGGATTTAAATAAATTTGAATAATACAAAAATGGACATGACATAAATAAAGTCAAGAATAAGAATAATTAAATAAATAATTACTAGGCGACTCAATTTAATTTAATGGAATACAATAAAACTTAAATTTTAAAATAACTTGAAACAAACCAATAACTCGAGAATTGTAAACCGAACGGCTAACGATAAATCATGACTTTGTTAACAAGAATCAAAATCAAAATGACATCTATTAATATGACTCAAGACCCTTTATACACAGCAGACTACATTAAATCTGCCACAGAAAATCCTTTCTCTCTCTCTCTCTCTCCTCCCCCGCCCGTGACTTCCCTTTTCTTTTTTTTCTTTTCCTTTCCCCTCTGGTTTTCCGCTGGCGACTCCACCCTCCCCTCTTTTCCTTTCTTTCCTTTTGCCCCCTTCCGATCCACTGCCCTCTCCATCCCCTTTCATTTTCGCTATCGCCTTTCACTTTGTTCTCGACCAAGCCGCCCCCGCCCACCTCGGGCGAGCCCAAGTCGCGCCGGCGCGCCACCACACCCCCTCTTATCGCTCGCTCTCTCTCTCTCTCACGGGGAGAGCGCGCAAGCACCACCCGCTGCGGTGACCTCACCGACAACCCTCCTCACTTGCTTACTCTCCTCGGATCCGAGCTTACACCCTCGTGGTGACGATTAGGCCCCCTCCCGAAACATTTGTCTCCTCCCGACGAACCGAGCAGCCATCGCCCCTTTTCGCCGCCTCTATCAAGTTCGTAAACTCTTTCCTCTTGGCCGTGTGGGCGTGTGCGAAACGGCCGAGCCCGTGCCCCCTGTGCTTGCTTGACTCTTGTAGCTTTGGTTATCTCGTTTAGTTGGTCCCGCCATTTGGTGCCGATTTCATTTGGGTGTCCGATTTGTGCCGTTCGTGTGCCTTTGTATGTTCTGGTTGTGGCTTTGTAGTTGCTCGATTTATTTGCATTTCTCTTGAGTAAGTGGTCCGAATTTTGTTGTGTGATGGATTGAGTCTTATTCTTGGGTAATTTCTTGGGTGATTTCCTTGTTGCGCTTTGGTACTTGGTACCAATCGGTACCATGAAGCGAGGCCTTGGTTTTGTGCCCTTATTTCCCTATGTTGCCCATTGGTCTCTTGGTCGTGCTGCTTTCGGCCCGATGGTCGTCCTTTTCACCCCCTGGGCCCGATGCCTTACCGTTATCTATTTTGTTCCCCGACTTACTTTCTCGGTAAAACCTAGATCCATGTGTTCCTCTTTTTTTGTTTTGCGCCTTGTTGGTTGTTTGTTCTATTTGATGAGTTTTAATTGTATGTGAGCTTGATTCTTGTTATGGCTTGCTGGTATGGGCTGGGATTTGGAGGTGTTGTTGCTTATTGCTTGCTTGTTGTGCCCGGCTTAGTTTGTGATTATTGGCTTGCCAGATCTGCTAGTCATCTGTGTGCTTGACTTGTCCCTTGATGTCTGATACCGATATTGAAATCCTTGGTTGCTTTGAAGTGCTAGAACAATATTGATTCGGTGGTTAGTTGTCTCTGGTTAATACTAGTTTGAATGCCTGACCCCTTTTCCTAGCTGCCTTTCTCGTAAGCAATTGTATCAAATTTTGTGATGTGTTATCTTACTTGGTATTAGGTGTTTTGTGGTACCGCTTCTCTGTCTTTGGTAATTCGTCTATGGCATATGTCTTTACGTGGGGAGCCTTCTTTGTCGTTGTTGTTTTGCATATTATAGCCTTGTTTATGCAACCTTGACTCGTTTGATCTGTAGTTACCCGCACTTTTGCGTGGTTACATCTTGATTTGTTGGGTTCTTTGGTTCCTTGTTGCGTCGTGACCCTGTACACTGGTACCATTTGGTACCAGTGAGGTGGGAGTATGTTCTTGCCTTATGTACGATTGACCGAGTATGGGGTATTTTTCGACATGAACCAAAAAGATGAAATTACAAATTTTGAGGGCTAATATGAATTTTGTGGTAATAACTCCTTTTAAGGGTTATATGCGCAAAATAATACCTTGATGGGATAATTATATCTAAACGGATTCGGAAAATAAATTGATCTTAATCAAGGGGCCGAAAGATTTAAATCGGATAATGGTGTAATTAATTAATTAGCAAGTGCCGTAAAATTTAAAACGTGCGCAACTAATAGTTAATTAATACTTAAACCTGAATGCGGGAGATGATTACATGATCTGCCTCAAAATGAAAATCCGAACAGATACAGTGGTTTCGGAGGCAGCCTATGATCCCAAACACATTAAAACACCAACACTTTTAATTAAATAAAAATATTAATTAAATTTAGGTTTAATTGAATTTATTTTCTTTTAATTTGATTCTTTATTTTTAATTCTAGTTTTATATAATATATTTTCTAATTAATGAAAATAATATTAAAATATAAAATGAGATAAAATTAGAGAATATAATATAAATAACTAGGAGTTATAGAATCATAAATAAAGTATAATAATTTACGATATAAAATATATATTAATCAATTTCTCTATTTTAATAATTGAATAACATTAATTAATATATAAAATACCTATTAATCAATTCCTCTATTAAATAATAGAATAATATTAATAAATATATAAATATATAAATATATATTAGTCAATTTCTCTATTTTTAATAAGAATAAGAATAATAATATTATAATATATATATATATATATTAATTTCTCTATTTTTAAATTAATGAGAGTAATACTAAATATACTTAATATACAAACATTATATATTAATAGATTTCTCTATTCCTAAATAATTAATTATTCTAATTATAATTTAATTTGAATAAGTGAAAATAATTAGTTAGCTTAATTAATTAAAATAAAATATAATCTTAAAATACGAACTTAAATATGATAATTTCAATTGAGGGTCCGGTATACCTTGACCAAACCAGACCCAAAGTGAATAGGGTACTCGCCAATTTAACCTATTTTTGACTTTATAGGTTTTCAAAAAATATCTTGACGAGCCGACAAACGAATACACTCAAGATGAGACGGCTCATCTGACAAGATCGTGATGCGCCACCCGAGGCTTAGCAATTTGACGTTTCTGACCTAACCAAATTATTCTCAGGTACGGTTTCCTGGGATTTGATTTTCTCTCTTTAGAATTAGGAATCCAAACCGAAATTAAAACTGTTTTTAAAATAAATCTGAATTGCGGTACTTTCGACCAAACTTTGATTAGAGACCAAAATCGACTGTCATGTGCATCCGGTAAAATTGACCAAACATATTCGAGACATACCCGCATTCGCATGTCATGTCATGTCATACTGCATATAGACAGGATAGGAATAGAACTCGGGAAATAGTCCCGAGATAGGACTAGGTTAGAATTGAATAAATAAAATTATAGATTATAATTAGTAGATTAATATTACTAATATCATTAGTTATTAATTAAGTTAGACAATTAATCATGCAAATGCATGGGAAAGTGCTGAGAGGCGGGCCGGGTGATCTCAGTCTGAGGTTGTCTTGTATAACCAGACCAATGGGTTATATTCCTTTGGTCTGTATATACACCGCGCACCTTTGCTTGTCGGTTATCCACCGACCCCGTCATTTGGCGGGTTCTACGTGCGAGTGTTTTTCTTTTGATCAATATTATATTTTTAATATTCTTAATATGATTAAAGATTTTTAATCCAAATTTGAGCGATTAGGATATCATGTCTTTCGGTGTTTAGTGTGGGCGTCCATATCCGAGTCCGGATTCTACCCTATTTTGTTATTTTCTCGGGATGCGGTCCTCCGGCCCTAGTGGGTACAGTGTAGGCTCCCATTTGTAATATCTCGTCATTTTGTCATTTCTCGGGATGCGGTCCTCTGGCCCCTGGTTGGTACAGTGTAGGCTCCCCTTTGGGATGCGGACCTCGGCCCCAGGTTGGTACAGTGTAGGCTCCCATCCGTATTATATTTCATTTTGTCATTATTTTCGGGATGCGGTCCTCGGCCCTTTGTTGGTACAAAGTGTAGGCTCCCATTTGTATTAGTTTCCGATTTGTTATTTCCTGGGTAGTTATCTCCTTTGACGATATGGCAACTGAAGACATAATTATCCACTTGCTTTTATTTTGTAAGGTGAATTACCAGATTTAGCAGACCAGAGTACGTGCTTATGCACGCTCACTCTCCTAGGGCGTTATCGTCTCGGGAGCCCGAATTGCCGTTTATGCGGCATTGGCGCCGCATAAACATAAAGTCCTAAGTTCGTAAGTTGGGTCGCTGGTGGCGCCCGCTTAGGCAAGGCCCAAGTTCGTAAGTCGGGACGCCTGGCGGCGCCCGCTTGGGATAGATCCGTGATTTACAAATCGGGATATTTATTTCGGGTGTTGTTTTCTCGTACCTTATATTTTATATTATATTACTATTCCCATGATTTTCTATTTCGGGGTTATTTGTCATTTCATGTCATTCTTGTAGAGGTGTTCTCGAAATGTATAAAATAATAATACATTAACACATATTAAAATTAATTCATTGCATTTAAATTCGGTATCGGTATTTGGGTCCAGTCTGGGAAAGAAGATCAAATCTTAAGGCTGGATCTAAATCCGTACTGAGTAATTTTTAAAATTACTCACGTTTCCACGGTGGTTGTGGGATCCAGGTATTACAGGTTCGGGATTTATCTTGGAGCGAGTACTAGGGACAGTCCTGCGCGATGACAGAGATGCTTCGCTGCATTTGCATGTGAGCCGGGTAGTTGGATAGGATCCATCGGGTTTGCGTTTTATTTCTTTCCTTTGGGTTTTTGTTTGAGAGATTTGCTGCCCATTCCGATGGAGCTAGCCCCGCCTATGTAGGCGTTGTATACTCTTTGTTCATTCTGGACTGTATGGTCATGTATTTATATTTATTATTGTTTTGTTTATTCTGAGATTTATATTATTTTATTCATTTAGCCTTTCGTACGCACGTCTCGTCGTGCG
The DNA here is from genome assembly GCA_037127355.1 of Schoenoplectus tabernaemontani. Classification (NCBI taxonomy): domain Eukaryota; kingdom Viridiplantae; phylum Streptophyta; class Magnoliopsida; order Poales; family Cyperaceae; genus Schoenoplectus; species Schoenoplectus tabernaemontani. The sequence goes on from CM073757.1 coordinate 17,440,585, forward strand.
TACGTGGCGGGATTAACACCCCTAATCCATTTTATTTATTCTGGGGTGTGACAGATATAGTCGACTCGGTGAGCGTGCGACCCTTTTTCGCGCGCTCCGCACCGCCATTGGGCGATGGGTTGCGGAAGAAGGACACGGAGATCCCTCCCGAGCGTGCATCTCGCGGGTGTCGGCCGATTCTGCCGTTTAGAGATATTTGGATGCACATTCAGGGGGTTTTTAGTGATTGTGAGTTCTTGTAGATTCCGGTGGGCGCAAGCCCCCACCGTTAATTACCCTGGGCTACTAACCTCGAGGCACCTCTGGATCTTTGAAAGAGAGAAGCAAATAGTATAGTTAAAAGATGGTCAAGTGGTCGTCTAGGTTCATAAAAAGGGGTCCATGGAAGACGAACCTACAAACAGATCGGTTCAATCTTTATTTAACCCTATGGAAGACGAACCTACAAACAGATCGGTTCAATCTATGGAAGACAAACCTACAAACAGATCGGTTTTGTCCTATGGAAGACGAACCTACAAACAGATCGGTTCAGTCTATGCCACCTCGAGATGTAACCTTACTACGGACTGGTTAATCTCTTCATAGAGGGCTTGAGGTGAGTCTACATACGAACGACTCGACCTCCGTTGGTCTAGAAGATAAACCTACAAACAGATCGGTTCAATCTTAACTAGTCAACAACCAATCACACAAAATACAACTCGAAGCGCCGAGCGGTTGATCTTGAGGTTGGTGAATCAGAGAAGGGTGGATATGGCCCACGTGTTTCTTCTCACCGATCTTCTAGATCATGAATTGCACTAAGCCGATTCATAAACCTAGGAAACACATTGCACACAATGTTAAACCCGAAGCGCCGGGGCCGGTTCAACATTGAGGCATGTGTTAGTGAAGGAACCTACCTACGTAACGGTTCACATTCATCGTTTTGTGGATGAATCTACCTACGAACGATTCAATCTCACAGTCTCGGGAAATGAGCCAGAAGACGAACTTATCGACGGATGAGTTCAGTCTTACTAGCTCAAGTGGTCATGAATTACTTGTTCATGACACCGAGTCATTAAAATGTCACTTCGCTCGGACATCGTAATGTTCTTTTTCTTCAAAGTCGACATATCTCTCCATGCTGATGTCGTAGCTTTGGTCATTCTTCAGCGAGCGTCAAGATGTTCTTGTCTCGACTAGTCATTCTACATGTTGCATTACTTGTGCAAAATTACTATGTTGCCCTACACCCCTTGTGTGAGCGTATTCAATCATGAGTTACTTGCTCATGGCAGTGAGTCATTAAGATGTCACCTCTCTAGGACATCGTAATGTTCTTCTTCCTCAGAGTTGACATACATCTTCATGTTAATATCGTAGCTCTGATTATTCTTCATCAAACGTCAAGATGTTCTTGTCTCGACATATTTCCTCATGTTGTTATCGAAGTCTTAATCATCCTACATCAAAATGTTCCTGTCTCGACGTATCTTATTATTCTTCATCAAATGCCAAGATGTTCTTGTCTTGACATATCCTCTTATGTTGCTATCAAAGCCTTCATCATTCTATGTCAAGATGTTCTCGTCCTGACTAATCGTTTTAAAGGTTATATCATGTGTGCAGATATTCTCATGTGGCTCTACACTCCTTGTGTGAGCATTTTTATTCATCTTCAAAGTCTTTTACATAATACTTTCCATTATTATTTTTATTATGAAAATGAATTTATTCATTATTATTATTATTATTATTATATTTCATTATTATTATTATTATTATTTTTTATTTTTAAACTCTATTTATCTATGTAGAAAAATTATTTACAAAATAATAGGAAAAAGGGGATTAGCTATTAACTAGAGTTTCATTTATATTTTTGGGATTTTTATAATAGCTAAAATAGTAGAATTTTATTTTTATTATTTCTAAACTCTATTTATTTTGTAGAAAATCACTTACAAAAATAATAGAAAATAAAATGGCTATGATTTTTATTTGTATTTTTAAAATATTTATAATAGCCAAAGTAAGTAGAATTTTATTATTATATTCTATTATGTTGAAACACTATTCATTATGTAGGAATTATTTACAAAATCAAAAGATATTAGCTATATTATTTTTTTTTTTTTATTATTATTTTTTTATTTTTTTATTTTTTTAAAATCTATAATAGCTAAAAAGAAATCATTATTAATATCCTATCCTATTTATTATACTATTCATTATATATGTATATATTTTTTATTATTTCTATTTATTATCCATATAAAAGTATAAGATTTTTTTTATTATTATTAGTTGAAAATAGCTATAAGAGATGAAATTCATTATATTTCTATTACAACTATTATTTTGTTTCATTTTATTTATCAAAAATATTTTTATTGTATATTTGTATAGAAATAACAAAAGAAATGCAATTCATTTTATTATGAAACTATATTATCATTCTTTATTATAAAAGAAAATGTACTTTACTATTTATTATTATGGTAGTATATATTTTTGTATATTTTGTTTTATGCTATTTATTTTTATTATTCTTTTTACAGAAAATATCAACATAATATCTATTACTATTTATTATTATTATTTTTTTATCAAAGAATATAGCTAATCTCATTATTTATTATGGCATATTACTATTGTCATTATTATTTCATGAAAAATCACTTGAAAAATCACTAAAATATATCTAGTTATTATTTATGATTTTTATTTGTATTTTTGGAATTTTTATAGTATTTAAAATGACAAGTCAAAGCTAGGTCAAATATATCAATATAGGTAATGTCTTTTGCTTTTAAATTGTTTTATTATGATTATATTTTTAAAATTGGAATATTATTGTATAGAAAAATAGTATGAAAAATAAGAAAATTTTAGAAACAAATTTGAGTCAATTTGGAGTTCAGGAGTATTTTCAAATGATTTATTTATTATTTAATTTTAATATTCTGTAATTAACTTAATGGGCTTATTATACTGGGCCGAGATTTAATTTATAGTTGGGCCCGACGTGCAACTGGGTTGTCCTCCTTCTGTTATTATTATTTCGTTGGGCCCAATATGGCACTGGGCCGACTTCCTTTTTAACTCGGTTATTTAATATAAGCCGTTAGATTTTCTCCGAGATTAATTCATGTGAGATGAGAGGTCTAGATTTATCCAATCAAGTATCTATTTATAAGTCCCGTTCAATGATCATTAGATTTGTGCCGATGCGCCAAGATTTGTGCCGAGTACTTCTAAGTTCATACTATTGGATCGAACGCTGCCGTCTTCTTCGGCGACTCACGCCGGTGATCCTCATCTCCGGCAGAAGATCAGGGCACACAGACACTATCGTCTCATTCTGTAAAACCTGTCTGTCACCCCTGATTAGAGATCACTACGGTGGTGGATGATGGGAGACGGTACCGTTCAATCTTGCATTGCTTGTTTCGGTACCGAGGTGGCTTGATACCGAATTAGCCTCAATTGATCATCAATTCTTCGTAGCGCATCGTCTTTGAATGCTTGTCATGTTAATATACTGCATACCTGTCAAGGCTTCTTCAGATTTTCAAGAATAAGGTTGATAACACCCAGTGTCATCGTTGCAGTGAAGTTTCATGGTGCCCGGTATCGAATTAGGCCCCTTGGCTTGTTCAATACCTCGGATTGGTGTCACTCAGGCCTAAAGGCTCACCCGACTCTAGTCAGGGCCAGTGGCTCGCTGAGCTTTCCAATATGTTTGATCAATCCATGTTCTAACAGTAAGCAATCAGTGTTTTTGCTGTGAAAACTGCATAAATTGAAGCCCTTTTTCTCAATTATTAGTATACAGTCAAGGCAATGGGAGTAATTATCCTTTGATCTCCAATCTTTTCAACAGAAATATAAAAGAAAAGAAGGAAAGCAGATGAAATTCAATGGAATAACAAGAATAAAGGATTGTGAAGAAGAAACCACAAGAACAAGAAACATTTGCTGAAATCAATGTAAATTGAGCATAATGAATCAAACCTGATCTTATTATCTAGGGGATAAAGTAAAGAAAAATCAAATCTGGCTTCAATGTTACACCTTGCTATCTGAATCTCCTCCCTTCTTCTGAGTTTCATGCAATGCTAATTGAGTTCTTCAAGTTATCATCTTCCTCTTCTATGAACATTGGATCTCTCTTCTCCTGAATTTCACCAATTTCTAGCTGAGTTCTCAAGTTCTCACTGAGATCTATCAGCCTGGGTTGCTATTCATGGTTAGGATCAAGATCTAGCTGAGTTCTCAAGTTTGAAACCGAGATCAATCAGCCTATGAGATATCTATGCTGGAGGATAGCATATGTGCATGGATTTCTCTTCACTGCTTTGAATGGAGTGTTTAACTATGGTTTTTTGCTCTGCCCCCCCTCTCTGCCGTTTTCAACTCTCATTAAGGTATATATAGAAGGCTAATTGAAGCTCAACTGCTCAATTGTGTTTCCTGCATACACAATTTGTGTTTTCTTGAATCCATGGATCGGTGACATGGCGCAGCCCCATCCTTTGATTAGTCGATTGGACGGCTGAGATGCATCTGTATTGTGTTTCTTTGTAATCGCTTGAGCACCTGGATTGCCACTTGGTCGCCTCGATTGATCCTTTGACCGACACCACAATTATTTGACCTTCTGGAACTCTCCTCGGGTATAGGTGAAACTCGTGTATTTACCAACCGTCTTGTGCCAGCAACGGTCTCAACTGCATCGTGGGACCCACTAAATGTTATCCCAACCGTCAATTTGCTCAATTATCCCCTAAATTGTTCAATTGGATTATACACTCGACCTCTTTCTTCTTGATCGCGAGTGATGCACAACACATGAAATCGAAAATAAACTGCTCTAAAGCGTTCTCCTCACTGAGAGCTTTCCATCGATATGTTGTTTGCAAAATTTCGTTGCCAATCAAGCTTTCTTCCATTTTCCAATTTGTTTTCTGCTTGAAATCGAATCAGCAAAGGGATAACTCGTGATAGGGAAGAAGGTTGCGTCTTCTGTCTCTGTGGGGTCCCTTGGCAGTGAGAGAAATTAGAGAGGGAGGTAGCGCATTTCGGGTGGACTCGATTATTGGATGGCCGACCCCACATGTAATGGTTAATGAGAAACAACTGTTGTGCACCGAGTTTACACATATTTTCCTTTCTTTCAAACTTTCTCTTCAGCGCCATATAGGGGTTCATTTGTCTCATGTCCCCAACTTTTACCCAGTGAAGTATGGTCCCCAAGTTACACCCAAAGGAACCATTGATTAAATCCTGACCCTTGGATTGATCTGATTTCCTTTCTCCAATTAATTTTAATAGATCCCCTCATCCAAAAATCATGAAAATTTCACCAAAATTTTCTAAATTCATGATAATCACCTCCATATTTTTAGTTTCCCATTTTACCCCTGTCTGCTTGTGCTAAAAATTCCATGATCAATAAAATCCTGTTTTATTCTTATAAAATCCCTATTTATCAGTTGTAGCTCAATGTTTCTGCCAATTATCTCCCTCTTGCAGAAACCACCCTAACTAAATACCAATTAGACTTATATTGATATTCATTAGGGTTTGATTTGATCAAATGCTGACTACTTATCATCGCAATTAATACAAATCTAGACTTGATCGGTGGTTGCTCCAACTTTGGCACTGATCGGTCTTGTGAAATTGACTTTCAATCCCTTAACATGAGGGTAATTTGGTCATAGAGTGACTACTTATCAAGCAATTGACACAAATTAAAGCATGGTTAGGTGGTTGCTCGCAGACTTTGGCACCTGTGTCGGCCTTGAAAGCAAAAATCACATTTGGAATTTCTCATGACTAGTTGCATCAAAATGCTAGCTTGGCATTGACATCATTTCATGTGGCATAGGGATTATATTATTTCAGCTCCTAGGGTTTGATCTTGGCTTTTTTCTCTGTATTTCTTCCTTCAACCTTCGGGGTAAACAAAGAGCCACCCACCAAAGCGGGTCCCGAAGAATTTGGCAATTTGAAGGGCCTGCTTTGGTGCACATATCCGACACACCTCTCTCCTCCTCGGGTTCAGGCTAGACTTCGATAGATTTTCCTTTAATCAGATTCTCCTCATGAGCGCAACATGGTGGGGCCTGTCCTCTCAGCCTCTCGCTCGTGGGATAATGGTGCATGTACTCAGCCTCCTGCTGAGCTACCTGCTTCAGCCACTATGGGGATAGGTAAAGATAGCATCTCTCGGCTACCTTATTCACCTTCTTTCTCTTTTCTTTCACTGTTGGGGATGCCGATCGCCTACTTTGCCATTTTCTCATCTCTTCTTTCGCAGTATGGGAGATTTTTCATAAGCTCTTTACATTTTACACTCTCAATCTTAGTTGCAAAAGTGCCTAATACAAATTTGCTTTTATTTTCACATAGCATCTAAGTACAAAAAATAGAAAAAGGGAAAACTTTACAAAGACCCTATTGCACTTATTCTATACATAGCTTCTCTTTATTTATTACAATACAGAACTGGAGTAACCGTGGTATTTTACGGATACCGAACCTGTCTGTATTAACCTCTAGGCCGGGTACAGAATAAGCCCGTTTATCCCTTTATTACTGATGGATAAACTTACCAGTATCAATTGGATTATGGATGCAATTGATAACACCATTTTGTGGATGCTCCTTGTATATTTAGTTGACATTTATTTTGTGGAAGCTCACCCACTCTCCCCTCATTTGTGCACCGTTGCGTGCTAAAGTAGAAACTCACATTCACTCATCTCCACTCAATTTGTTTTGTGGGGGTACTACCCTCAAACATCCATCACGCATCCCTGCGAGACAGGCTTTCATCGGGTAGGTCCGCTCTCCATGACCTGAGTCACTTCTTTAAGCGAATTACTTTATTTGACACTGAATGTCGGGCAAAAGCATAAACCCTTAGTCTGACCCCTCCATGATCTATTTTGGGATTAGAAACAGATCACCTCCTTGGGCGTGTGGTACTTTTGCGGATGAATGTACCCAACCTAGTTTTTTATATTTTAGCTACCCTCAAACATCCATCGCGCATCCCTGCGAGACAGGCTTTCATCGGGTAGGTCCGCTCTCCATGACCTGAGTCACTTCTTTAAGCGAGCCGCTTTGTTTAACATGAAATGTCGGGTACAAGCGTAAACCCTTAATCTGACCCCTCCATGATCTATTTTGGGATTAGAAACAGACCACCTCCTTGGGCGTGTGGTGCTTTTACGGATGAATGCACCCAACCTGGCTTTGTATAACACTCGTGGTGTCGGGGACAAAGGTGGCAACCCCTTATTGAAAAGATTTTATTATTTTTTATTATCATTTTCATTTTTTTTTTATGAGTAGGGAAAATAGGTTTTTATTGTTTTACTTATATATCCTTTTATTTTATCAGAAGAAGGCAGATTTTGGTTATTAGTGATACATGTTACTAATAATACGAGAGTTATTTATTCATATGCCCTCGGAAGCGACTATTTACTAGCCACCGATTTGCTCGACCTATCCCTTGGCTTGTGCCACGGGCGACCAATATGAGCAACTTTCGTCATTGGGCAACAGATAGTTTGAGGGACAAACTGCAAACCCTGCCCATTTTTGTGTTTATTCTGTATCAAATGGACAAACCCAGTGGTATTTGTATTGTGAGCCCAAACACCAAAGCTCTCGCCTTACATTCTCGCGTGGTTTTGGCGTTGAATTTTCTTGTTCTATATATTTTTTATTTTTATAGGGCTATATGTGTTTGTGTGGTTTTGGATTTTTGGATGCATTCTATTTACAGATGCAAAAATAAGGTTTTTGGGATTTTATGCAAAAGTGGAGGTTAGACATGGGTTTGTGTTTCGTGCACGTGTGTGTAAACGAACACTTATTTCCTCCTCATTTATTTACAATAGATACTACTCGGTTGGTCCCTCTCTGGGCTAGGTGTAGTACTTCTTCAGATATCGCCCATTAATCGGTGGCATGGGCCTTTCACCTTCATGGTCTATGAGTTGGTATGCGCCGCCCCCGTATACCTTCTCAATTACGTATGGCCCTTCCCAATTCGGGGAGAATTTTGGACCGATGTGCCGGCCAATGATCGGCCTCTTAAGGACAAGAACAAGCTCCCCTTGTTGAAATGCCACGACTCGCGCCATTTTGTCATATGCCCTTGCCATTTTTGCCTGATATATCTCGAGGTTCTGCTGGGCTATTAGTCTTTTCTCGTCCATGGCATCCAATTCGTCCAATCTAAGTTGTTGGCATTCATCCATGGTCATATCATTTTGCATAGCTACCCGCAATGACGGTAGTTCCACCTCAAGAGGGAGAACGGCTTCAACCCCAAAAGCCAGAGAATACGGGGTAGCTTGCGTAGGCGTTCGGTACGTAGTTCGGTAAGCCCATAATGCCTCTTGTAGACGATTATCCCAGTCTCGTTGGTTGCCGTCCACGGTCTTCTTCATGATATTTATTAGGGTTTTATTAAAGGCTTCGGCCAGGCCGTTGGCTCTCGAGTTGTAAATGGACGAGAATCTCCAATCAATATTAAATTGCTCCGCCAGGGCATATACTTTAGAGCTCTTGAAGGTCGTTCCATTATCAGATATTATTCGTTGCGGTGTACCGAATCGATAAAGGATATGCGTCTTGAAGAACTTAACCACATCGGATGCTTTAACTTCTTTGAGTGGAACGGCTTCGGCCCATTTCGTAAAGTAATCTGTTGCCGCCAGGATGAACCGGTGACCTCTCGACGTAGGAGGGTCTATGGGCCCCACTATATCTGTGCCCCACATATTAAATGGCCAGGATGCTACCGTGGGGTGCAACGGGTTTGGCGCTTGATGTATAAAAGGGCCGTGTATCTGGCACATGCGGCACTTCTTTGCGTGCTCTTCACAATCAGCCACCATTGTGGGCCAATAATACCCCATTCGCTTGATCTTTAGCTTCATTTTTGGCCCAGAGGTGCTTGCTTCCCCTTCGTCGTTTAGGAAGAACATCTCCTCTAATGTTGGCATATCTTCGTCGTGAGAAGAATATACCATGTTGCACGAAGCACCCCAGATCTCTTCGCTTTCTTCCTTATTTATTTCTCCATCTACATCTTCTTTCTTTTGACCTAGGGTTAGCTTCTCCCAGTCTTCTTTGGAGATGAAATGTTGAAGGGTGATCGCCTCGGGACTGCCCTGCTCATATTCTTCAATTTTGTTCTTTTTGGACTTGTTGCTTCTATGCTTCTTTCTTTTCTTAAGAACCTGGTCTTGGCTCTGGTCCACCTTATAATACACCCTGGGTTTTGGTGGGACCACTGGCGTGATATCGTCTTTCCATTTCATACCAGGTTCTTTCTTAAGGGCTTTAAGCATTTTAATCGATTTCTTCGATAGGTGCGTAGTCCATTGCTCTTCTTGTCCTTCGCTTAACTGGCCCGAGACTTTCTCTTCCTCATGAGAGATCGTGTTGGCCTGTTCATGGGCTGATGGGCTTTGCAAGAACCCTTTAGGTAAAGTAATTTCACCGTTTTTATATGCCTTCTCGACCCAATCTTTGAAGACCCAGCAATCTTCAATTGAGTGCCCTATTATTCTGTGGTATGGGCAAAAGTTGGGTTCGTCCGATTTATCGGCATCTTCCGGGCGTTTACTGGCCGGCAGGGTTAGACCGTTCTTCAGGGCCCCTCTGAAGATTTGGGCAACTTTATCTCTTCTGAAGGAGTACGGTTTAGATTTCTTTTGTTTGAGGGACTCGAAACTCCGTGAACTCCCTCCTGGATTGGGCCTGGGTCCCTTATTGTAATTATTGTCATTTGTGCCGCTGTTGCCGCTCGGAGTATCTGCGTTAGCGACCATCTTATCCTTTAACGAGGTGAATGCCACTTTAGTCTCGGCTCGGGCTCCTCGTTGCGGCCTATTATTCATAAAGTTCGGCATGGTATGCGGTGACATCCTTTCCATATTGGATACCGATCTGAGCAAGTCTTTGAATGTGTTGACCTTTGTCACACCAAGAAGCATGCCCATCCACCCGTCAATGTTTTTCATGATTAGGTTGACGGCCTCATCTTCGGTTAATGTGCGGTCGCATTTGATGCTGAGGTTCCGCCATCTATTGATAAAATCTGTCATTGACTCCCCTTTCTTGGGTTTAGTGCTTGCCAGATCGGCTATGTTTATTTTGTCGACACCATGACAAACCGTGCCCCGAACGAGTCCGCCATCTCGTCCCAGTCCCGATCTCGTTGTTTTCTAATGAATAATACCATTGGAAAGCGGTTCCCACCAAGCTCGAGGGAATTGTCTTAACAACAAGTGCATCATTGCCGCCCGTGTTGCCGCACGAGGCTACAAAGTGGGCAGGTGTTGTTCGGGGTTTGGTCTTTATTGCCTTCCCCCGAGAAGGTCCCGAAACGGGGATCACATACCCTTTAGGATATTCTTCTAAATCATATATGGCAGGGTATGGATGTCCACAGTTTTTGACGGGAGGGATAGCGTATCCACCTCCAGCTATCTGCATTTGCTGGGCAATCATGGCTTGAATCTCTTTCCGGGATATTCCCGTTGGTTCGGCCTCCACTTCTATTGTTCTATGTGGATGGGGTTTAGAATTGACAGGTTGTTTTCCCTTATGATTGCTTTTGGTACTGTGGACCCCTTCTTGACGGGAACTACCAGCTTTGAAATTGGCGTCTTGTGATTCTTGTAACGACTTGACCGCCTTAATCAATTCTTCGTTTTGTTTCAGCATGGTAGCAATTAGCTCCCGTTGCCTAATCAGCTCTTCGTCCCGTGCCTCGATGTGGCCTTTTAGTATTTCAATTTCATCGATAGGCACTTCGGGACGTGTTTCAACGTCATCTTCGTTATCGAAGAAGTCGGGGTTTTCGTTGTGGTCTTCCCCTTCCCTCGCTATTGCCCTCGGGGTTGACTCTCTTGGGAGGTCTCCCTTTTCTACCATTATTTTTGTTGGTATTGGTGACGTGAGCTTGATTAGGCGGACCGGTCATCCCGAGTCATATTCACCTCAAAGCATCGGTGTCCGGATCGCATCGTAGCTTATGCTGATGGTGTTGACTGAGAAGTGCTCTTCATAGCGAGCGGTTCTTCTCTTCTTCTTCGTTTGGTCAGGTGCGGTTATTTTCAGACTGTTGAGTGGTATTCTCGAGCCTAACCGGCTGAATACACTTTTCTGACCTAGGCGGCTGAACACACTCTCGGGCGGAGCGTTGGATTTGCCGGCCTTGCTGGGCTGGGCTTGAGATTGGGGCTTTGTTGGCTGGGAACCCTTTGGGACCCACACCTGCTGGGTGCTAGGTGTTGCCTTTGATGTAAACCTCCTCGGGTGCGGAGTGGAGACAATGACTTGCGGCTGAGCCATGCCTTGAGATTGACCGGAGCGGGAGACGCATTGTCTCGACCTAGCGTTTCTCACGCTCTTCCTCGTTTGAGGGCCCCGTGAACCTTGTAGATGGCTTCTGCGGGGGCTTGAGACTTGTCTCGCGCGCCGAGGCCTTTGAGTTGGGCGAGGTGTGGGCTTAGGCACCTCCCATGCACAGCGGAGGCGGCACGTGGCCGAGTTCTTGGCCACTATTCGGAGGGCCGTGAATTTATTGGAGACTGGGATAGCTGGCCTAGCCACCAGCTGATTCGGTATGCATCCAGGGCCCTCTTCCTGGATGCTTGAGAGTTGCGGGTAGTTTGGGCTGCGGCCGTTGGGGCTGTCCTCTTGGACGGTCGCCTTCTCCTCTTTGGGGAGGTAGTAGGAGAGGCCATGACATTGTTTGAGATCCCCTTAGGAGTCAGGGTGATCGAGTCCTCCTCCTCGTCCGGGATGGAGATCCGGACGGTTGCGGGAGTGAAGGCGGCCACTGGAGCTGGGCCATAGACAGTCAGTTCTTATGGGATGGTCCCAAAGAACATGAATAGTTTGCCCTCTGGGCTTTGTGCAGGCATGACGGTGTAGGGAGCGAGGTTGAAGTTTCCAAAGTATGTCATTTCCTGCAAAAACAAAAAACACTTGAAAAATTATTAGTCATTTTAGCGCATAGAAGACCACTTGTATCTCTTAACTATTCTATTTGCCTCTCTCTTTCAGAGATAAGAGGAGAATCTAGGTCCCACCGGGCGTGCCAGATCCTGTGCGACCCTTTTTCGCGCGCTCCGCACCGCCGCCGGGCGATGGGTTGCGGAAGAAGGACACGGAGATCCCTCCCGAGCGTGCATCCGCCGGGTGTCGGCCGATTCTCGCCGTTTAGAGATATTTGGATGCACATTCGGGGGTTTTTAGTGATTGTGAGTTCTTGTAGATTCCGGTGGGCGCAAGCCCCCACCGTTAATTACCCCTGGGCTACTAACCTCGAGGCACCTCGGATCTTTGAAAGAGAGAAGCAAATAGTATAGTTAAAAGATGGTCAAGTGGTCGTCTAGGTTCATAAAAAGGGGTCCATGGAAGACGAACCTACAAACAGATCGGTTCAATCTTTATTTAACCCTATGGAAGACGAACCTACAAACAGATCAGTTGGTTCAATCTATGGAAGACAAACCTACAAACAGATCGGTTTTGTCCTATGGAAGACGAACCTACAAACAGATCGGTTCGTCTATGCCACCTCGAGATGTAACCTTACTACGGACTGGAGTTAGTCTCTTCGAGAGGGCTTGAGGTGAGTCTACATACGAACGACTCGACCTCTGTTGGTCTAGAAGATAAACCTACAAACAGATCGGTTCAATCTTAACTAGTCAACAACCAATCACACAAAATACAACTCGAAGCGCTGAGCCGGTTGATCTTGAGGTTGGTGAATCAGGAGAAGGGTGGATATGGCCCACGTGTTTCTTCTCACCGATCTTCTAGATCATGAATTCGAAGCACTAAGCCGATTCATAAAACTAGGAAACACAATTGCACACAATGTTAAACCTGAAGCGCTGGGCCAGTTCAACATTGAGGCATGTGTTAGTGAAGGAACCTACCTACAGAACGGTTCACATTCACTGTTTTGTGGATGAATCTACCTACAGAACGATTCAATCTCACAGTCTCGGGAAATGAGCCAGAAGACGAACTTATCGACGGATGAGTTCAGTCTTACTAGCTCAAGTGGTCATGAATTACTTGTTCATGACACCGAGTCATTAAAATGTCACTTCGCTCGGACATCGTAATGTTCTTTTTCTTCAAAGTCGACATATCTCTCCATGATGATGTCGTAGCTTTGGTCATTCTTCAGCGAGCGTCAAGATGTTCTTGTCTCGACTAGTCATTCTACATGTTGCATTACTTGTGCAAAATTACTATGTTGCCCTACACCCCTTGTGTGAGCGTATTCAATCATGAGTTACTTGCTCATGGCAGTGAGTCATTAAGATGTCACCTCTCTAGGACATCGTAATGTTCTTCTTCCTCAGAGTTGACATACATCTTCATGTTAATATCGTAGCTCTGATTATTCTTCATCAAACGTCAAGATGTTCTTGTCTCGACATATTTCCTCATGTTGTTATCGAAGTCTTAATCATCCTACATCAAAATGTTCCTGTCTCGACGTATCTTATTATTCTTCATCAAATGCCAAGATGTTCTTGTCTTGACATATCCTCTTATGTTGCTATCAAAGCCTTCATCATTCTATGTCAAGATGTTCTCGTCCTGACTAATCGTTTTAAAGGTTATATCATGTGTGCAGATATTCTCATGTGGCTCTACACTCCTTGTGTGAGCATTTTTATTCATCTTCAAAGTCTTTTACATAATACTTTCCATTATTATTTTTATTATGAAAATGAATTTATTCATTATTATTATTATTATTATTATATTTCATTATTATTATTATTATTATTTTTTATTTTTAAACTCTATTTATCTATGTAGAAAAATTATTTACAAAATAATAGGAAAAAGGGGATTAGCTATTAACTAGAGTTTCATTTATATTTTTGGGATTTTTATAATAGCTAAAATAGTAGAATTTTATTTTTATTATTTCTAAACTCTATTTATTTTGTAGAAAATCACTTACAAAAATAATAGAAAATAAAATGGCTATGATTTTTTATTTGTATTTTTAAAATATTTATAATAGCCAAAGTAGTAGAATTTTATTATTATATTCTATTATGTTGAAACACTATTCATTATGTAGGAATTATTTACAAAATCAAAAGATGGTTAGTTATATTATTTTTTTTTTTATTATTATTATTATTTTTTTATTTTTTATTTTTTTAAAATCTATAATAGCTAAAAAGAAATCATTATTAATATCCTATCCTATTTATTATACTATTCATTATATATGTATATATTTTTTATTATTTCTATTTATTATCCATATAAAAGTATAAGATTTTTTTTTTATTATTATTAGTTGAAAATAGCTATAAGAGATGAAATTCATTATATTTCTATTACAACTATTATTTTGTTTCATTTTATTTATCAAAAATATTTTTATTGTATATTTGTATAGAAATAACAAAAGAAATGCAATTCATTTTATTATGAAACTATATTATCATTCTTTATTATAAAAGAAAATGTACTTTACTATTTATTATTATGGTAGTATATATTTTTGTATATTTTGTTTTATGCTATTTATTTTTATTATTCTTTTTACAGAAAATATCAACATAATATCTATTACTATTTATTATTATTATTTTTTTATCAAAGAATATAGCTAATCTCATTATTTATTATGGCATATTACTATTGTCATTATTATTTCATGAAAAATCACTTGAAAAATCACTAAAATATATCTAGTTATTATTTATGATTTTTATTTGTATTTTTGGAATTTTTATAGTATTTAAAATGACAAGTCAAAGCTAGGTCAAATATATCAATATAGGTAATGTCTTTTGCTTTTAAATTGTTTTATTATGATTATATTTTTAAAATTGGAATATTATTGTATAGAAAAATAGTATGAAAAATAAGAAAATTTTAGAAACAAATTTGAGTCAATTTGGAGTTCAGGAGTATTTTCAAATGATTTATTTATTATTTAATTTTAATATTCTGTAATTAACTTAATGGGCTTATTATACTGGGCCGAGATTTAATTTATAGTTGGGCCCGACGTGCAACTGGGCTGTCCTCCTTCTGTTATTATTATTTCGTTGGGCCCAATATGGCACTGGGCCGACTTCCTTTTTAACTCGGTTATTTAATATAAGCCGTTAGATTTTCTCCGAGATTAATTCATGTGAGATGAGAGGTCTAGATTTATCCAATCAAGTATCTATTTATAAGTCCGTTCAATGATCATTAGATTTGTGCCGATGCGCCAAGATTTGTGCAGAGTACTTCTAAGTTCATACTATTGGATCGAAGCATTGCCGTCTTCTTCGGCGACTCACGCCGGTGATCCTCATCTCGGCGAGAAGATCGGGCACACGGACACTATCGTCTCATTACGCAAAACCGTCTGTCACCCCCCGATTAGAGATCACTACGGTGGTGGATGATGGGAGACAGTGCGTTCAATCTTGCATTGCTTGTTTCGATGCGAGGTGGCTTGATACCGAATTAGCCTCAATTGATCATCAATTCTTCGTAGCGCATCGTCTTTGAATGCTTGTCATGTTAATATACCGCATACTGTCAAGGCTTCTTGATTTTCAAGAATAAGGTTGATAACACCCGGTGTCATCGTTGCGGTGAAGTTTCATGGTGCCGTATCGAATTAGGCCCCTTGGCTTGTTGATACCTCGGATTGGTGTCACTCGGGCCTAAAGGCTCACCCGACTCTAGTCGGGGCCGGTGGCTGTTGAGCTTTCCAATATGTTTGATCAATCCATGTTCTAACTAAGAAGCAATCGGTGTTTTTCTTTGTGAAAAGCGCATAAATTGAAGCCCTTTTTCTCAATTATTAGTATACGATCAAGGCAATGGGAGTAATTATCCTTTGATCTCCAATCTTTTCAACGAAATATAAAAGAAAAGAAGGAAAGCGAGATGAAATTCAATGGAATAACAAGAATAAAGGATTGTGAAGAAGAAACCACAAGAACAAGAAACATTTGCTGAAATCAATGTAAATTGAGCATAATGAATCAAACCTGATCTTATTATCTAGGGGATAAAGTAAAGAAAAATCAAATCTGGCTTCAATGTTACACCTTGCTATCTGAATCTCCTCCCTTCTTCTGAGTTTCATGCAATGCTAATTGAGTTCTTCAAGTTATCATCTTCCTCTTCTATGAACATTGGATCTCTCTTCTCCTGAATTTCACCAATTTCTAGCTGAGTTCTCAAGTTCTCACTGAGATCTATCAGCTTGGGTTGCTATTCATGGTTAGGATCAAGATCTAGCTGAGTTCTCAAGTTTGAAACCGAGATCAATCAGCCTATGAGATACCTATGCTGGAGGATAGCATATGTGCATGGATTTCTCTTCATTGCTTTGAATGGAGTGTTTAACTATGGTTTTTTGCTCTGCCCCCCCTCTCTGCCGTTTTCAACTCTCATTAAGGTATATATAGAAGGCTAATTGAAGCTCAACTGCTCAATTGTGTTTCCTGCATACACAATTTGTGTTTTCTTGAATCCATGGATCGGTGACATGGCGCAGCCCCATCCTTTGATTAGTCGATTGGACGGCTGAGATGCATCTGTATTGTGTTTCTTTGTAACTGCCTTGAGCACCAGGATTGCCAGCTTGGCTGCCTTCAGTTGATCCTTTGACCGACACCACAATTATTTGACCTTCTGGAACTCTCCTCGGGTATAGGTGAAACTCGTGTATTTACCAACCGTCTTGTGCCAGCAACGGTCTCAACTGCATCGTGGGACCCACTAAATGTTATCCCAACCGTCAATTTGCTCAATTATCCCCTAAATTGTTCAATTGGATTATACACTCGACCTCTTTCTTCTTGATCGCGAGTGATGCACAACACATGAAATCGAAAATAAAGCGCTCTAAAGCGTTCTCCTCATTTGAGAGCTTTCCATCGATATGTTGTTTGCAAAATTTCGTTGCCAATCAAGCTTTCTTCCATTTTCCAATTTGTTTTCTGCTTGAAATCGAATCAGCAAAGGGATAACTCGTGATAGGGAAGAAGGTTGTGTCTTCTGTCTCTGTGGGGTCCCTTGGCAGTGAGAGAAATTAGAGAGGGAGGTAGCGCATTTCGGGTGGACTCGGTATTCATGAGCTGACCCCACATGTAATGGTTAATGAGAAACAACTGTTGTGCACCGAGTTTACACATATTTTCCTTTCTTTCAAACTTTCTCTTCAGCGCCATATAGGGGTTCATTTGTCTCATGTCCCCAACTTTTACCCAGTGAAGTATGGTCCCCAAGTTACACCCAAAGGAACCATTGATTAAATCCTGACCCTTGGATTGATCTGATTTCCTTTCTCCAATTAATTTTAATAGATCCCCTCATCCAAAAATCATGAAAATTTCACCAAAATTTTCTAAATTCATGATAATCACCTCCATATTTTTAGTTTCCCATTTTACCCCTATCTGCTTGTGCTAAAAATTCCATGATCAATAAAATCCTGTTTTATTCTTATAAAATCCCTATTTATCAGTTGTAGCTCAATGTTTCTGCCAATTATCTCCCTCTTGCAGAAACCACCCTAACTAAATACCAATTAGACTTATATTGATATTCATTAGGGTTTGATTTGATCAAATGCTGACTACTTATCAGCAATTAATACAAATCTAGACTTGATCAGGTGGTTGCTCCCGGACTTTGGCTTTGATCGAGTCTTGTGAAATTGACTTTCAATCCCTTAACATGAGGGTAATTTGGTCATAGAGTGACTACTTATCAAGCATGACACAAATTAAAGCATGGTTAGGTGGTTGCTCATGACTTTGGCACCGTCGACCTTGAAAGCAAAAATCACATTTGGAATTTCTCATGACTAGTTGCATCAAAATGCTAGCTTGGCATTGACATCATTTCATGTGGCATAGGGATTATATTATTTCAGCTCCTAGGGTTTGATCTTGGCTTTTTTCTCCTGTATTTCTTCCTTCAACCTTTCAGGGGTAAACAGAGACATACCCGCATTTACATGTCATATCATGTCATACTGCACGTAGACAGGATAGGAGTAGGATCCGGGAAATAGTCCCGAGATAGGATCGGTTAGAATTAAATAATTCAAGTTGTAGACTATAATTATTAGGACAATATTATTACTATCACTAATTATAAATTAAGTCAGGTAGTTAATCATGCATTAAATGCATGGGAGTGTTGAGAGGCGGACCGGGTAATTCTCAGTCTGAGGTTGCCTTGCATAACCGATCACCGTTTGCGATTACGTACGGTGACCCATAGGCCGTGGGACCCACCGGCTCGTATATGCACTGCGCATCTTTGCCTGTCGGGTTATCCACCGACCTCGTCAGTTGGCGGGTTCGGCTGTGTCGGAGTGTTTTCTTTTGATCTTTATCTTATTATTATTCTTTATATGATTAAATTTTCAATCCAAATTTGAGCGATTTAGGATACCGTGTACTTCAGTATTTAGTGTGGGCGGCCATATCCGAGACTCGGAATCTATTTCGTGATACTCTATTATTATATTTATCCAGGCGTATTTAGGATCCTAATATTGTCGAAGGGCTTTCTCCTTTGGCCCTTAGTTGGTACGAGAGAAAGTCGAGATGCGGTCCGCTGACCTTAGTGGGTACAGTGTAGGCTCCCATTTGTTTATATTTCGCTTTGATACTTTTACGGGATGCGGTCCTCTGACCCTTGGTTGGTCCAGTGTAGGCTCCCATTTGTTTCCATTTTGTTAATTCACGGGTAGTTATCTCTCATTTTTACGATATGGCAACTGAAGACATATTATATCCATTTGTTTATATTTTTGAAAGGTGAATTACCAGATTCAGCAGACCAGAGTACGTGCTTTATAGCCGTTCACTCTCCTAGGGCGTTATCGCCCCGGGAGCCCGAATTGTCGTTTGTGCGGCGTTGTCGCTGCACAAACATAAAGTCCTAAGTTAGTAAGTTGGGCCCTGGTAGTGCCCGCTTAGGCAAGGCCCGAGTTAGTAAGTTGGGCCCTGGTAGTGCCCGCTCGGGATGAGTCTGGTAAATTTACAATCTGGGTATCTATTACGGGTGTTTGACTCTCGTATCTTATACTTTATATTATATTCTTATTTCCACAGAATTTTCTATTTCGGGTTTCTTTACCATATCATATCATATCATGTAGGTCAATGTGCATAATAATATTATTATATTTACTCATCAATGTTATTGCATTTCAAACATCAGTATCGGTTTTTGGGTCCAGTCTAGGAAAGAAGATTAAATCTTAAGGCTTGATCTAAATCCGTACTGAGTAATTTATAAAATTACTCACGTTTCCACGGTGGATGTGGGATCCAGGTATTTTCAGGTACGGGATTTTTGGCTAGAGTGAGGGCTAGGGACAGTCCTGCGCGATGACAGGGATGCTTCGCTGCATTGGCATGTGAGCTGGGTAGTCAGTTAGGATCCATCGGGTTTTTGAGTCTTATTTCTTTCTTTTGGGTTTTTATTTGAGAGATTTGCTGCCCATTCCGATGGAGCTAGCCCCGCCTATGTAGGCGTTGTATACTCTTTGTTCATTCTGGACTGTATGGTCATGTATTCTTATTATTATTATTTTGTTTATTCTGAGATTTATATTATTTTATTCATTTAGCCTTTCGTACGCACGTCTCGTCGTGCGTACGTGGCGGGATTAACACCCCTAAATCCGTTTTATTTATTCTGGGGTGTGACATCCTTTGGTGGTATCAGAGCATGAATTTATAATCCGATCTCATATAAACCATGCTAGGGTAACATCCAAGATTCCCGAGATAGTGAATAAAATAAACAAAATGATAATATATATACTTGACCTAGGTTGTGAGGGGTAGGTCTAGGAAAAAGGAGGAAGCGTTGCGCGACTATACGGTCGTGACTTCGCTAACTCTGCGGATCCCACCGCTGAAAGTGAGTAAGTATAAATTTTAAATATGTCATAAGCAAAACCCTACGAGATACTTACATGTATTATTTCTTTCCTTTCTCAGATTTTTGTGTTCATTCTATCTACCATGGTGCACTCATCTTCGGGTGGACGCGACCCTCAGAGACCTCGCACCCGTGCACAGGCTCGTTTAGGGCTACCTCCACCAGACCCACAGCCCTCACGCCCACGTACGAGTGAGGGTCATGTGGCCCACGATACCGCCAGTTCCACGCACCGTCCGCACGCCTCTGATGAGCGTGGTACCCCATCTCCGCTGTCTCCCCCGATCACCTCTCCCGGTACCCATACGCGCAGAGCGGCTCGCAGTACCCCGTCACCTGTGGATCCGCCACGCCTGCGCCCCGCCGCGCCTGTGTATTCACCCCCGGATCGGCCGCCCGGCTCATGCGAGCTTTCTTTTACGGGGGCGCAGTTTACCACTCAGGCGAGCGCTGCGGGACAGACGACACAGGATCCGTTTGTTTCTGCGCTACGGGAGTTTGAGCGCCATCATACCCCTCGGTATGATGGCAGCGGCGGGTACGACGCCGCTGAGGAGTGGCTTGCAGCAGTACAGGTCACTTTTCGCCTCTCGCGTACTCCCGAGGCCTACATGGCCGAGCTAGCGACCACTCTATTGGATCGCGACGCTCGCCACTGGTGGACCTCCCAGGAGCCTCAGTTTGAGGGTGGAGTTCGAGCCATGTCGTGGGAGCGTTTCTCCGACATATTTAGGGCTCGCTTCATGGGAGAGCACCAGTTATCTGTGCTCCGATACAGGTTCGAGACGCCGACACGGGGTTCTCGGACGGCTCGTCGTATGGAGAGTTATTCATTCGACTCTCTCGTTACGCACCCGAGCTAGTCGCGGATCCGGCGCGACGCCGAGCCCGATTTATTCGAGGACTTTCGGCCGGCGGCTAGTGTCCTCGACATTTACCCCCTGGTACTTCGGTGGAGTTTTTGATGGATAAGGCCGAGTACCGGGGAGAGCCTTATTGGAGCGCGGGCGCGCCCGCAACATCCGACCCCGTTTCGAGGGAGCCTCCACCTCGCTCCCTCCGCCACGACCCCTTGCACCCGTACCACCCCCGCGGACCTCCGTTGCACCCACGGAGATATCGCCGTAGTACCCTCGAGGTCCCGAGACCCAAAGATGCTCCGCCGAGACCTCGCCCGGACTATGCCATTCGTGCGCCGGCGGGACACGGGCACCCGACCGCCCATTCGGGGTTCCCGACCAGGACCCCAGGAGCCCTATCGGCACCTCCTCGACCAGCAGGAGGACGTGGAGCATCTACCCCGCCTCGAGGCGGAGGACGAGGACTGACGACTCGCCCTGTTGCTCGGGTTCATGCCGTCGTTGCTGACGAGGCCGCACCAGAGGTGGATGTGGAGCAGCCATGCTATGAGGATCCCGTCGATGCCGAGCTTATTGCAGGTATGGTGTACATCTCTCGACGATACGCTTTTGTACTTATAGATACGGGGGCTAGTCATTCATTCGTTTCATCATTATTTATCGCGTCACGCGAGTGGCCCACCGAGATTAGGACGCGAGCCATGGAGGTACAGACGCCCCTCGGGAGGACCACCATCGTCGACCGGATCTGTCGCGGACGTTTGGTTAGGATCGCGGGTAGGGACCTAGTAGTAGACCTTACCGTCCTCGACATGCGAGACTTCGACGTACTTCTAGGACTCGATTGGTTGACGCGACATCGCGCCGTTGTTGACTGCGAGCGACGTAGTGTGAGGTTCGGTGACGAGACGTCAGAGCCTTTTTATTTCCGAGGGAAGAAGCCAGGTACGAGAGTGCCAATTATATCCGCCCTTCAGGCAAAGCATCTCATGTCGGCGGGATGCGAGTATTACACGGCGTACATTGCGATTACGGACGCCAAGGAGGTGGATATATCAACCGTTCCCGTTGCGAGAGAGTATCCCGACGTCTTTCCGGACGAGCTACCCGGCTTACCGCCGCCACGTGACGTGGAGTTCTGCATCGAGCTTCAGCCGGGCACGACGCCCGTCGCACGCGCCCCGTCGGATGGCCCCCGCGAGCTACGGGAGTTGAAGTTTCGAGTTGGAGGAGTTATTGGAGAAGGGATTTATACGCCCGAGTACCTCCCCTTGGGGTGCTCCGATCTCTGTTCGTCCGCAAGAAGGACGGCACCCTACGTCTGTGCATAGACTATAGGGAGCTCAATAAGGTCACAGTGCCCAACCGGTATCCGATACCTCGTATCGATGACCTGTTTGATCAGCTACAGGGTTCACAAGTATTTTCCAAGATCGATCTACGATCTGGATACCATCAGCTGACCATTAGGGCCGGTGACGTCCCGAAGACTGCTTTCCGTACGCGATACGGTCACTACGAGTTTTTAGTTATGTCATTTGGTTTGACGAACGCCCCCGCGTATTTCATGAGCCTTATGCATAGGGTGTTCTCGGACTATCTAGACCGTTCGTAGTAGTCTTTATTGACGATATACTCGTCTATTCGCGTAGTCGGGACGAGCACGCGCGCCATCCGAGACCGACTGCGGCGGTTGAGAGAGCATAAGCTATATGCCAAGCTCTCGAAGTGCGAGTTTTGGCTCGAGCGGTCGGATTCCTTGGACACATCATATCCGGGGATGGACTTGCGGTGGACCCGCGAAGATTTCGGCGATCACGAGTGGAGACCCCCTACGACTCGGGGCGAGGTGCGTAGTTTCTTAGGACTCGCCGGGTACTACGGCGTTTCGTAGAGGGATTCTCCGTACTCGCCGCACCATTGACCCAGCTGTTGCAGAAGGGAGTCAAGTTTGAGTGGACTCCCGAGAGACAGCAGAGCTTCGAGGAGCTCAAGAGACGTCTCGTCTCTGCGCCCATTCTAGCCATGCCGGTGCCCGACACGGAGTATTCGGTCTATACCGATGCATCCCGGTTTGGACTTGGGTGTGTCTTGATGCAGGAGGGGCACGTCATTGCCTACGCATCACGACAGCTTAAGACCCATGAGAGGAACTATCCGACTCATGATTTGGAGTTGGCCGCCGTGATCTTCGCATTGAAGATTTGGCGTCATTACCTCTATGGAGCGAAGTGCAAGATCTTTACAGATCATAAGAGCCTCAAGTATGTTTTCACGCAGAAGGAGCTCAACTTGAGGCGAGGCGGTGGGTGGTGGAGTTGATGAAGGATTACGAGCCGGAGATCCTTTATCACCCCGGCAAGGCCAATGTAGTGGCTGACGCCTTGAGTCGCAAGAGTAGCGCGAACCTTGCGACTCTGATCACCGAGCAGCACCAATTGACTGAGGACATGCGACGACTGGATCTCGTCATGACGGTCGCGGACGCACCATCCACCTCTACCCCGATCGATGTCGCCACGGCAGCGCCATTGTCCATCCGGCCCACGTTACGAGACGAGATACGACTCGCACAGCCTTCCGATCCACTTTTGGCGAAGTACATCGCTAGTGTACCTCGGGCGCGCGCGCGCGTTTCCACATCGCTGACGATGGAGCGCTTCTGTTTGACGATCGCCTGTGCGTACCTAAGGACCCAGATCTCAAGAGTAAGATCTTGACAGAGGCCCACGACTCAGGGTACGCTATCCATCCCGGCGAGACCAAGATGTATCAGACCCTTAAGAGACACTTCTGGTGGAAGAAGATGCACCGGGAGATAGCCCAGTACGTGGCTAGGTGTCTCGTATGTCAGAAGGTCAAGGCCGACCGCAAGAGGCCGGCTGGACTGATACAGCCCCTACCGAAGTCTCAGCGCAAGTTCGACATCATCACGATGGATTTTGTGACGGGACTACCCCGGACGCGACTGGGGCACAACGCAGTTTGGGTTATAGTCGACACGCTTACCAAGGTCGCACACTTCATTCCCTTTCGATTAGGGACATCGGCCGAGGACATGGGGAGATTGTACTTAGCATGGCAGGACCGACATCACGGAGTGCCCACGCGGATCGTCTCTGATCGTGACCCACGCTTTACGTCTCGATTTTGGGGGAGATTCCAGGAGGCCCTCGGGACGACGCTCAGTTTCAGCACCGCTTTCCATCCACAGACCGACGGACAGTCCGAGCGTACGATCCAGACTCTCGAGGATATGCTACGCGCCTGCGCACTTACGATGAGTGGAGATTGGGAGCTGCACCTCAGTTTATCAGAGTTCGCGTATAACAGCAGCTATCACGCTTCGATCGGCATGTCTCCTTTCGAGGCGCTTTACGGACAGCCAGTACGTACTCCCGTATGTTGGGGACCCGCCGGCACGTACGAGCCTACGACGTCCGAGATGATCAACGAGAGTCATGCCACCGTCAAGTTGATCCACGAGCGTCTACGTGCAGCCCAGGACCGACAGAGACGTTACGCGGACCCCAAGAGACGCGACTTCCAGCTTACGGTCGGTGAGCACGCTTTATTGAGAGTTTCGCCCACCAAGGGCGTCATGAGGTTCGGAGTCAAGGGAAAGCTTGCACCACGATACATCGGGCCGTTCCTGATTCTTGAGCGTGTTGGACCTTCGGCATATCGACTTGCTCTGCCGCCGTCGCTCGCTGGCGTGCATAACGTCTTCCACGTGTCACAGTTGAGACGTTACGTATCCGATCCTTCTCACGTCTTGGAGGTCGAGCCTCTTCATGTGGAGCCGGACTTATCCTACAGAGAGCGACCGTTACGCATACTAGACACACAGGTGACCCAGCTCCGGAGACGATCTATTCCTCGAGTTCTCGTGCAGTGGGAGCATCATTCGCCACGAGAGGCTACCTGGGAGCTCGAGAGCGAGATGCGGGAGAGCCACCCCGAGCTTTTCACGACGTGAGTTCTCGTTTCGAGGACGAAACTTATTTTAAGGGGGGGAGAAATGTCAAACCGTAAATTTTAATTTGGCATTAATGGAAAAGAATATATATAATAAATAAATAAATAAATAAATAAATAAATTAGACAATGAACAAAATTAAATTAACCTAAATAAATAAAATTTTTAACTCAACAATGGAGGGAATATAATTATATATATATGTGTGTAAATATAATATATATATATTAAATAGGTAAACAAATCGTTTAAATTATCAAAGACCTACGAAATTAAGTAGATACAAACTCAAATTTTAATTAGATTAAGGGAACTAAAATGTCAAATTAATGCAAATAAACGTTAAGTTGAAATAAACAATAACTCAATCAAGCTAAATAAAATGATATAAAATAAATTAGTAAATAACGTAAGCCGCAATATAAATGCGTATATAGAAACCAATAATAGTAACTATTGTGACTGTTAATTTAAAATTTCGAATTTTTGCCACATCAATGGCCGCAAGCCTCGGCCACAGAGAATCCATTCCCTTCACTCATTTCTCTCTCCCATTAAATGCTCATTAATGCCTCTGACTCCCCCATTTACTGCCCTATCAAATCCCCGCCTCTCTCTCTCTCACCCCCCCCTGTCTGTTTTTGATACCCATCCTTTCCGCCTCCCCCACTTGCCTCGCTCGGTCCTTTCATCAAGGGGGCGCGCTCACCAACCCTAGCCGACACACCCCTTCTTGCCTCTCACTAGGCTTGCGCTGGCTTACCTCCAGCCGTAAAATCCGTCAATCCTATTGACCATTGCTCACCCCCACTTGCTCCACTCCAGGGTCGTGTCATATCCCTTGTTGTCCCGATGCCTCGCCGTTCTCACCCTTTAAATAGGCTCTTGGCCCCCTCCTACGTCCCTCGAGTTTCGATTTGGGCTCTCATGTGTTGAGACTAGACTTAGACTCTTGATAAGAACAAATTACTAGCGTTTGATTTGTCCAGTCAGTCCCGGGAGGTAGGAGGTGTGGTCGGAGCTCTTGAGAAGTTGGAACTTGGCTTAACACCCCCTGACACTCCTTTAATTCTTGTTGGCCGATCCGATTCCTTGCTGGTAAAACCCTACACTCTAGTACCGTTCTCTTTGTTGATTGATGCATTCTTGGGTATTTTGTTGTCTGTGGGTACCCCTTGTTCCCTTGAGATCTACCAAATATTTGGTATGGTCCGGAACAGGCTTGTACCGTTTGCTTGCTCTGGGATTCGATTCTGGCATGGACCGCCTTGTGTGGTTCTGTTACTGATAAATGCTGAGAACTCTGGCCTATTCGATTTTCATATTATGGGTTATTTTATTATGGCCATCCAGCCTTGTTGTGTTGTTGTATGTTGCCGATTATGTTGGTTGGATCCTTGTCTGTGACTTGCCCTAATTGCGCCCCCTGGTATCTGATTTTTAACACTGGTTATTTTGCTGGGTTGTTCTTGTCTGTGGGGTGTGCCTCGGTACCAGAGAGGTGAGACAACCCTGATATTGGCCAAATTTTACCTCCCCGTGAATTTCTGGTATTGTCTTGCTGACATCTCGTTGACACTGTGATTTTCCTGAACTGTGTCACTATCTGGTTGGTTTTCTGATATGTGACTGTATATTGCTGCCCCTTTGTGCCCTGCTATTTTGCATGTTTTGGTGCTTTTCGATTTCCTCTTGCTGGTTGTATGCTACTTTGTATGTTGGTGCTTGTTGTATGTTGCCCGTAATTGACTGTATTGCCTAGTTCCTGATTTGTGTGTTGGCCCTGTGTCTTGCTTGCTTAGTTATTGTTGTGTGCTAACCTTGCCTGTTGCCTTGCTGGGGGCTATCCCTTGGGTTACCGTTTAAACCTTGAATCTGTGCTGGTTTGTTTCTCTGTCGCCCTTGAAATTGGCTTGGTCACTTTGGCCTTTTGCTGGTAGATGACCTTGTTTTCCCTCTTGTTAGTTATGTTGGGCCATATGAAATTATTGGATTTAGGAATTGAAATTGGTATATGGTTAAGTTATAACTTGGAATGTTGAATTTGATAAGTTGGTAGACAATGAATGTGGGCCCATATATAAATAGAAACAAGATTTACAAATAAATTATATTGGGCCAACAAATGAGCCTTAATTAACTTAAACATAACTAGGATTAGAAAAATAATAAGGCCCAATATTTAAAAATCTTAAGATAATAAAGGGATAAAATTTTAAAAAAGGACTAATTAAATTGGAAGCCGCCCCGAGAGGTTAGGCGGTACCCATTATTAATAACGTAAACTTAAAGATCGGGAAATGATTATATTCCCTGACTGCCCCCGATTCGGGATATCGGTGCATTGGCACCAACGATTTGGTAGTCAGCGTATGATCCCGAACATTAAAACACCAACACATTAATAATATAATAACTTTTTTCTTTACTTTTATTTTATATTAGTTTTCGTTTATTTTATTTTATTTCTTTTTATTTTACTTTTATTTTTAAAACTATTTTCTAACTTATAAAAACTAATAATAGTACTTTATATATATATAATAAAGTAAACTACCTAATTTAAAAACATAGTAACAATAATAATTAGAATGCAATTAATATATATTAAAATATATATTAATCAATTTCTCTATTTTTTTATTAAAAATAAATAAAAGAATAATAAAACAAATATTATATGTATAATATATATATAATAATAATCAATTTCTCTATTTAATAACGAAATAATATTAATAAATATATAATATAAATATATGTTAAGCAATCTCTCTAAATTAAAAATAGATAAATAAGAGAATATTAGAATATAATATTAAATATATTATATATTATATATTAATCAATTTCTCTATTTTAAATTAATTGATTTAATAATTAAATTCATAACCTCGAAATGTAAAATAAAGGATGAACGTATAAAAACGATCAAGAACGATAAACACAAATTAACGGATCGATATGCGAGCAACTAAAATTTCCGACACCGCATATATATAAAAGAGAAATGTTCGCCGAGTTTATTTAGAAAGACGATACAAACCCGAACAAACGTTTAATTAAGTTATCAATCTAATCCAATTATTAATTAGTAAATCAAGTTAAAACTAATAAATATCTAATTTAAATTAAATAGGTGATATAGTCGACTCGGATCCCCTCGCGGAGTACGAGGTCACTCCCGACCGACGTACGCGGACACCGACCCCGAGGCGGTGTTCTACCTCCGGAGTAGAGCGACTTCGCGATCCTCGCCAGCACTCCCAGGTACGGTTTCCTGGGATTTAATTTTCTTCCTTCAGAATTAGGAATCCAAACCGAAAATAAAATGTTTTAAAATAAATCTGAATTGCGGTGTTTTTGTCCAAATTAACTAGAGACTGAATCTGACCTGTCATTTGCATCCGGTAAATTGACCAGCATATTTGAGACATACCCGCATTTACATGTCATATCATGTCATACCGCACGTATGATAGGATAGGAGTAGGATCCGGAAATAGTCCCGAGATAGGATCAGTTAGAATTAAATAATTCAAGTTGTAGACTATAATTATTAGGACAATATTATTACTATCACTAATTATAAATTAAGTCAGGTAGTTAATCATGCATTAAATGCATGGGAGTGTTGAGAGGCGGACCGGGTAATTCTCAGTCGAGGTTGCCTTGTATAACTGCATCATTGCGGTTACGTACGGTGACCCATAGGCCCGTGGGACCCACCGGTCTGTATATGCACTGCGCATCTTTGCCTGTCGGGTTATCCACCGACCCCGTCAGTTGGCGGGTTCGGCTGTGTCGGAGTGTTTTCTTTTGATCTTTATCTTATTATTATTCTTTATATGATTAAATTTTCAATCCAAATTTGAGCGATTTAGGATACCGTGTACTTCAAGTATTTAGTGTGGCGGCCATATCCGAGATCGGAATCTATTTCGTGATACTCTATTATTATATTTATCCGGCGTATTTAGGATCCTAATATTGTCCGAAGGGCTTTCTCCTTTGGCCCTTAGTTGGTACAGAGAAAGTCGGGATGCGGTCCGCTGACCTTAGTGGGTACAGTGTAGGCTCCCATTTGTTTATATTTCGCTTTGATACTTTTACGGGTGCGGGTCCTCGACCCTTGGTTGTCCAAAGTGTAGGCTCCCATTTGTTTCCATTTTGTTAATTCACGGGTAGTTATCTCCTTTTTACGATATGGCAACTGAAGACATATTATATCCATTTGTTTATATTTTGAAAGGTGAATTACCAGATTCAGCAGACCAGAGTACGTGCTTTATAGCCGTTCACTCTCCTAGGGCGTTATCGCCCCGGGAGCCCGAATTGTCGTTTGTGCGGCGTTGTCGCTGCACAAACATAAAGTCCTAAGTTAGTAAGTTGGGCCCTGGTAGTGCCCGCTTAGGCAAGGCCCGAGTTAGTAAGTTGGGCCCTGGTAGTGCCCGCTCGGGATGAGTCTGGTAAATTTACAATCTGGGTATCTATTACGGGTGTTTGACTCTCGTATCTTATACTTTATATTATATTCTTATTTCCACAGAATTTTCTATTTCGGGTTTCTTTACCATATCATATCATATCATGTAGGTCAATGTGCATAATAATATTATTATATTTACTCATCAATGTTATTGCATTTCAAACATCAGTATCGGTTTTGGGTCCGGTCTAGGAAAGAAGATTAAATCTTAAGGTGGATCTAAATCCGTCGAGTAATTTATAAAATTACTCACGTTTCCACGGTGGATGTGGGATCCGGGTATTTTCAGTGTACGGGATTTTTGGCTAGAGTGAGGGCTAGGGACAGTCCTGCGCGATGACAGGGATGCTTCGCTGCATTGGCATGTGAGCTGGGTAGTCAGTTAGGATCCATCGGGTTTTTGAGTCTTATTTCTTTCTTTTGGGTTTTTATTTGAGAGATTTGCTGCCCATTCCGATGGAGCTAGCCCCGCCTATGTAGGCGTTGTATACTCTTTGTTCATTCTGGATGTATGGTCATGTATTCTTATTATTATTATTTTGTTTATTCTTGAGATTTATATTATTTTATTCATTTAGCCTTTCGTACGCACGTCTCGTCGTGCGTACGTGGCGGATTAACACCCCAAATCCGTTTTATTTATTTTGGGGTAAATAGGATTAGTGTTAACAAAATAAGGCCCAATGTTAAAAGTCTAAAGATAATTATAAGTGCTTAATTTAAAAATGTGACTAATTAATTGGAAGCCGCCCCGAAGGGTTCGGCGGTACCCATTATTAATAACGTAAACTTAAAAACGGGAAATGATTAAATTCCCTGACTGCCCCCGATTCGGGATATCGGTGCATTGGCACCAATGATTTGGTAGTCAGCGTATGATCCCGAACATTAAAACACCAACACATATTAATATAAATACTTTTCTTTATTTTGTTTTTGTTTTATTCATTTTTCTTTATTTTATTTTATTTATTTCTTTTTAATCCTTTTCATTTTACTTTTACTTTTGAAATTATTTTTCTAACTTATAAAACCTATTAATCAATTTTTCGATTATAAATAAGAACAATATTAACTATATAATATTATATATTAATCAATTTCTCTATTTTTAACAAATTAATTATCCTAATTGTAATTAAAATTAAGGGTTAACATTAAGTTAACTTATTTAATTTAAGTAAAATAAATTACGTTACTCAAATAAATATAATCTCTAAATTATAAAAATAATACTAATATAACTAAAATAACACATAATTAAATAATAGATTATAAATAATTAAGAGTTATAAAATAATAACTTAAATTATAATAATGATTTAGATTTTTAAATTATATATATTAATCAATTTCTCTATTTTAAATTAAATGGGTTTAGAAAGTAAATCCATAAACTCGAAACTAAAATAAAGAATGGACGTATAAAAACGATCTGGAACGATAATCATAAGTTAACAAAATTAATATGCGAGCAACTAAAGTTACCGACACCGCATAGATGCAGCAGAAATGCTGCCGAAATTTTCAAGGAAAAACGATAAAACCCGAACAACAGTTTAGATTAATTATCAATCTAAATTAATTATAAAAAATTAAGTAAGTCAAGTTAAAACTAATAAACATCTAATTTAAATTAAAATAGGTGATACAGTCGACTCGGATCCACTCGCGGAGTACGAGGTCATTCCCGACCCGACGTACGCGGACACCGACCCCGAGGCCGGTGTTCTGCCTCCGGAATAGAGCGACTCCGTGATCCTAGCCAGCACTCTCAGGTACGGTTTCCTGGGATTTAATTTTCTTTCTTCAGAAATAGGAACCCAAACCGAAAATAAAACCGTTTTTTAAAATAAATCTGAATTGCGGTATTTTCTTACCAAAATTTTGTAGAGACTAAATCTGACCTGTCATATGCATCCGGTAAATTGACCAGCATATTTGAGACATACCCGCATTTACATGTCATATCATGTCATACCGCACGTAGACGGGATAGGAGTAGGATCCGGAAATAGTCCCGAGATAGGATCGATAGAATTAAATAAATCAAGTTGTTAGATCATAATTATTAGGAAAATATTATTACTATCACTAATTATTAATTAGGTCGTAGTTAATCATGCATTAAATGCATGGGAGGCCGAGAGGCGGACCGGTAATTCTCACGGAGTTGCCTTGTATAACTGCATCGTTGTGGTTACGTACGGTGACCCATAGTCCGTGGGACCCACCGGTCAGATATGCACCGCGCATCCTCGCTGTTGTCGGGTTATCCACCGATCCCGTCATTTAGCGGTGTTCTACCGTGTTGAGTGTTTTCTTTTGATCTTTATTATATTTCTTATTATTATTCTTTATATGATTAAATTTTTAATCCAAATTTGAGCGATTTAGGATACCGTGTACTTCAAGTATTTAGTGCGCGGCCATATCCGAGACTGGAATCTATTTCGTGATACTATATTATTATATTTATCCGGCGTATTTAGGATCCTAGTATTGTCCGAAGGGTTTTCTCCTTTGACCCTTAGTTGGTACAGAGAAAATCGAGATGCGGTCCGCTGACCTTAGTGGGTACAGTGTAGGCTCCCATTTGTTTATATTTCGCTTTGATACTTTTACGGGATGCGGTCCTCGACCCTTGGTTGGTCCAAAGTGTAGGCTCCCATTTGTTTCCGTTTTGTTAATTCACGGTAGTTATCTCCTTTTTACGATATGGCAATCGAAGACATACTATATCCATTGGCTTATATTTTGTAAGGTAAATTACCAGATTCAGCAGACCAGAGTACGTGCTTATAGCCGTTCACTCTCCTAGGGCGTTATCGCCCCGGGAGCCCGAATTGTCGTTTGTGCGGCGTTGTCGCTGCACAAACATAAAGTCCTAAGTTAGTAAGTTGGGCCCTCGTAGTGCCCGCTTAGGCAAGGCCCGAGTTAGTAAGTTGGGCCCTGGTAGTGCCCGCTCGGGATGAGTCTGGTAAATTTACAAACTGGGTATTTATTACGGGTGTTTGACTCTCGTATCTTATACTTTATATTATATTATTATTTCCATTAATTTTCTATTTCGGGTTTCTTTACCATATCATATCATTTCATGTAGGTCAAGGTGCATAATAATATTATTATATTCACTTATCAATATTATTTTCATTTGTTCAAACATCAAGATTCGGTTTTGGATCCAATCTAGGAAAGAAGATTAAATCTTAAGGTGGATCTAATCCGTGCATCGAGTAATTTATAAAATTACTCACGTTTCCACGGTGGATGTGGGATCCAGGTACTTTCGTGTTCGGGATTTTTGGCTAGAGTGAGGGCTGGGACACCTCCGCGATGATGGTGGATTTCGCCGCACCGGCATGTGAGTGGGTAGTCAGTCAGGATCCATCGGGTTTTTGAGTCTTATTTCTTTCTCTTGGGTTTTTATTTGAGAGGTTGCTGCCCATTCCGATGGAGCTAGCCCCCGCCTATGTAGGCGTTGTATTCTCTTTGTTCATTCTGGACTGTATGGTCATGTACTCTTATTATTATTATTTTGTTTATTCTGTGATTGCCTTA
Organism: Schoenoplectus tabernaemontani; assembly: GCA_037127355.1. Lineage (NCBI taxonomy): Eukaryota > Viridiplantae > Streptophyta > Magnoliopsida > Poales > Cyperaceae > Schoenoplectus > Schoenoplectus tabernaemontani. The sequence continues at coordinate 17,473,484 of CM073757.1, forward strand.
TGTTATTCATTTAGCCTTCCGTACGCACGTCTCGTGGTGCGTACGTGGCGGGATTATGCACCCCTAATCCGTTTTATTTATTTTGGGGTGTGACAAACCGTGCCCTGAATGAGTCTGTCATCTCGTCCCAGGTCCTGATGTTGTTGTTTTCTAGTGAGTAGTACCATTAAAAAGCGGTTCCCACCAAGGTTTGAGGGAATTATCTTAACAACAGTGTATCATTGTCGCTCGTGTTGCCGCACGAGGCTACAAAGTGGGCCAGGTATTGTTCGGGATTTAGGTCTTTGTTACCTTCCCCGGAGAAGGTCCTGAAGTGGGGGATCACGTACCTCTTAGGATATTCTTCTAAATCATATACAGCGGGGTATGGATGTCCACAGTTCTTGACTGGAGAGATGACATATCCACCTCCAGCTATTTGTATTTGCTGGGCAATCATGACCTGAATCTCTTTCCGGGATAATCCCGTTGGTTCAGTCTCCACTTCTACTGCTCTATGTGGATGAGGTTTAGAATTGACAGGTTGCTTCCCTCTGTGATTGCTTTTGGTGTTGTGGACTCCTTCTTTACCGCCTTAATCAACTCTTTATTTTGTTTCAGCATGGTAGCTATCAACTCCCGTTGCCTGATTAGCTCTTCATTCCATGCCGCGATGTGGCCTTTTAAAATTTCAATTTCATCGATAGACACTTCGGGACGAACATCGCCATTGTTTTCATTATCGAAGAGATCGGGGTTTTCATTGTTGTCTTCCCCTTCCCTACCGTTACCTTCGGGATTGACTCTCTTGGGTGGTCTCCCTTTTCTACCATTGTTCTTGTCAGTATTGGTAATATGGGTTTGGTTAGGCAGGAACTGGTCATCCTGGACCATGTTCACCTCAGTGTCGGTATCTGGGTCAGTGTTGTAGCTTATACTGATAGTGTTGACTGAGAAGTGCTCCTCGTAGCGAGCAGTCATTCTCTTCTTCTTTTTCTGATCAGGGGCAGTTATCTTTAAGCTACCGAGCGGTATTCTCGAGCCTAATCGGCTGAATACGCTCTTCTGACCCAGGCGGCTGAATACACTCTCGGGTGGAACGCTTGAGTTGCCGGCCTTGCTGGGCTGGGTTTGAGACTGGGGTTTTATTGGTTGGGAACCCTTAGGAACCCACACCTGCTGGATACTAGGTGTTGCTTTTGGAATGATTTTCTTTGATTGAGGAGCAGGGACAATGGCCTGAGACCTGGTCGTGTCTTGAGACTGATAGGAGTGGGAGACCATGGCTTACGACTGAGCCACGTCTTGAGATTGACCGGAACGGGAGACATACTGTCTCAACCTAGCATTTCTAGCGTTTTTCTTTTGTTTGAGTGCTCTGTGAGCCTTGTAGATGGCTTCTGCAGGAGCTCGAGACTTGTACTGGCGGCGCGAAGATGCCTTTGTCTCGGCTGGCCAGGGTGCGGGCTTAGACACCTCCCATGCTTGGCAGAGCTGGCCTATGGCTGAGTTCTTTGCCACTATGCGTAGAGCAGTAAATTTGTTGGAGATTGGGATGGCTGGCCTAGCCACCAGTTGGTTTTGATATGCATCCAGTGCCCTCTTCCTGGACGCTTGAGAGTTACGGGCAGTTTTGATCGCTACCGTTGGGGCTGCCTTCTTGGATGGTCGCCTTCTCCTCTTTGGAGAGTGGGTAGGAGAGGCCATGACATTGTTAGCAATGCCCTTGGGAGTTAGGGCAATTGAGTCTTCTTCCTCATCCGGGATGGAGATCTGGACGGTTGCTAGTGCCGCCGTCTTAAGCTTGTAGGAATGCACATTTAGGGGGGTTTTAGTGATTGTGAGTTCTTATAGATTCCGGTGGGCGCAAGCCCCCACCGTTAATTACCCTAGGCTGTTAACCCTGAGGAACCTCTAGATCTTAGAAAAGGGAAGACGAACCTACTACAGATCTGAGATTCGCCAGAAGGTTGATCCAGTGAGATATGGGATGAAAGACGAACCTACTACAGATCGGTTCAGTCTTTACCGCCCCGAGAGATAACCTTACTACAGATCAGATTAATCTCTACGGAGGGGTTTGAGGTGAGTCTACTACAGAACGACTCGACCTCAGTTGATCTAGAAGATAAACCTACTACATAATGGTTCAATCCTAACTAGTCAACAACCAATCACACAAAATACAACTCGAAGCACTAAGCGGGTTGATCTTGAGGTTGGTGAATCAGGAGAAGGGCGGATATGGCCCACATGGTACTTCTCTCTGATATTCTAGATCATGGATTCCATGCACCAAGCGGACCCATAAATTTAGGAACACAACTGCACACAAGGTCAAACCTGAAGCACTAAGCCAGCTCGACGTTGAGGCGTGTGTCAGTGAAAGAACCTACTACAGAACGGTTCATTCCACTGTTTGAGGATGAATCTACTACAGAATGATTCAATCCTCTAGACTAGAAGACAAAACTCATCAACGAGGTGATTGAGTCTTACTAGCCTGTTTGGTCGTGAAATACTTATTCACGACACAGGGCCATTATGATATCATCTCCTCGGACACCACGATGCTCTCCATTTGTGTTGTTGTCGTACGTCGAGATGTTCTTGTCTCAACTGACTATACTGGATGTTGCATTACTTGTGCACGAATCATTGTATTACTCCTCATCACCTTATGTGAGCATGTTTGAGCACCTCTAAATCATGGGTTTTGAACATTCAACTGATTCACAAATTTAGAGTTATCTCGTGTACAAAATTAGACTCGGGGCTCATGGCTGGTCTAACGTTGAAACAAGTTTATCAAAAGAGGCAAATCATAAAACAAGCCATTTCAGAATCTACCATATTGTGGTGACTTATCAGCAATGAACAAGTTGTGTCACCACCTTGTTAATCGTTACAACACCTCAGCATATTGTTATAATGTTTCAGAAGAATATCAGACTTGTCAAGCAGCTGGTCAATGAAGGTCAAACCGTTACTAGCACTTTGTGAAACGTTACAACGATATAATGAATCGTATAACGATTAAGGGAATCGTCACAACGATTCCTCAAAATGCGTTGACTTGTCAGAGAATAGTCAAATCATTGTCAACGTTTTGTAAATCGTTCAACGTTCCGATAAGTCGTATGACAACTCACCAAATCGTTATATCGATTCCTCATTTTATTTTTTATTATTATTATTTATATATTTTTGTTATCATTGTATGTATTGTATTTTCATATTCTTATTATTATTAAGATAATATTTTCATCATCATCCTAATTACAAAAGTATTTTTATTATTTCTAAACTCTATTTATTTTTGTATAAAGTCAAACACAAAAATAATAGGAAATGAATTGATTATTATTTATGATTTTTATTGAACATTATTTTATTTCTAATAACCAGAATAACATATTTTACTTTTATATATTCTTTTTTATTATCTAAACTCTATTTATTCTTGTAGAAGATCATTTATAAAAATAATAGAAAATGAATTGATTATTATTATATTTTTTATTGAATATTGTTTTATTTTTAATAACTAGAATAATATGATTTTTATTTTTATATATTCTTATTGGTTTGTATATTTTGTAGAGGAATACAAAATAATAAAGAATAAGTTGGCTTTATTAAAATTTTATTTGAATTTTAGATTTTTAAGATGGCCAAAGAAGATAATATGTTTTGGCATTTTAGATTCTATTTATTTTTGTAGAAAGTTATTTATAAAAATAATAAAGAAAGAACTAGCTATTATTTGTGATTTTTATTTGAATTTTAAGATTTTTAAAATAGCTAAAGAAAGAGGAAGTTTATTTTATTATTTTTATTATTATTATAAAATTCTTATGAGAATGAACTAGTCATTACTTTTTTATTTATTTTGTTTTGAATTAGCTAGAAATGGTATGGTTTACCTTGTTATTTTGAATAGGAAAATAATAGAAGACAAATCAACTATTTTATTATTTTTATTTAAATTTTGGATTTTATACAACGACTAAAGGAATATAATTTGTTTTATTATGTAGTCTTGCATTGGATTTTTTTATATATATGATAATCAATAGGGTGAAGGTATATTTATTATTTATTACTTATTTTGTTTTTAATATGAAAAGATTATTCAAAATAATATATAACCATTATCTACAAATTTTATTGTTATTTATTTCTTTTATTAATTGCTAAAGAATAGAATTTATTTTATTGAATCTTATTATTATTTTTTTATTTAAAAATCTCTTGAAAAGATAGTAGAAATATATCTAATAATGATTTGTAATTTTGTTAGAATTTTAGAATTTTTATAATAGCTAAAATGACAAGTCAAAACTAAGTCAAATAGAAAAATATAATATATTGTCTTTTGCTTTAAAATTGTTTTGATATAATAATATTTTCAAAATCAAAATATTCTTATACAGAAAAATACTATCAATAACAAAGAATTTTTAGAAACAAATTTGAGTTAATTTGGAGTTTAGAAACATTTTCAAATGATTTATTTACTCTTTATTTTAATTTTCTGTTATTAATTGACTATTGGGCTTAATGGATTATGCCGGTTTTATTTTCCTTTTATTAGGTTTTGAAATTCCAACCTCGGAGCCGAGTTTTTAAGGGGAGGGATCTTGACGATGGGTTATTGATAATTTTGACGATAAATTTTTAAATAAATATATAAAATATTTTTTATAAATATATTATTTTATTTATAGATCGATAGTATTTTAAATTTTATATAATTTTATTATTCTTTGATGGTTCATCAAAACTAACAAAAAATTATATAATTTATAACGATTCCGATTTAATGTTTTTGATGTACCATCAGATATTAATAAAATTATGTAAAATTTAAGATATGTTACTTTTAATAAACTTTTTTCGAATTTATTTAAAATTTATTATTAAAATTATCAAAATAAAAGTGTTCCTAACTAACAAAACTAAAAAGTGTAGAGAGAAAAAAAAAAAAGCCCATGGCCCAACCAAGAGAGAGAACGAGAGGACGAAGATACCTTATCCGAAAGGTATGGATTCTGTAATCCCTGCTGGCCTGCTCTCTCTCCTTTCCTTTTGGCGCATCCATTGCCAGGCATAATGGCACCCTCTCATGGCCACCACGACCTCCTCCTCCAGCCTCCTCTCCTTCATCGCCAACTCCACATCTCCCCGCTGCTCTCTCTGTCGTCACTGCGCTTTCTCCAACCGCCGTTTTCTCCGTGGCTTCCCCGTTATCGCCACTCCTACTCGCCTCTCTTTCCCTTTGCACGGTGCGTGATTCTTGCGAACAAATCAGATCGCTTATCTTTGTCTCCTTTCAGTTTTCTAGTGTGGTATTCCTTCTATTGATCACCAGCTCGAGTAATTAAGTGGGGAAAGATAGCTAGAACAAGTTAGTTCCATTGCTTTGATTCTTTTAATGCAGTTATCGATGAATCAAAAGAAACGGAAGTATCAGGATCTGTTATGGAAAGATCAGAACCTGACAAGCTAGTGGATAGTATGGATTTTGGAGAGCTGTGCAATGAGTTCGTGTGTATCAGTAGCCCCTTGGTTGAGGCCACTGCTAGGCAACTCACTCGAGATATTTTAGAGTTGCGCGAGGGCAACCGTGCCTTAGGTTCTTTTGCCATTTCAGTCAAGTACAAGGTATGTCATGTTCTTGCTTCTCAGTTTGGTGGTTTAAGCCAAATAAATTTCTTGGGAGATTCTGCTATGTATCCCAGTCTTGTAAAAAATGGTATTCGCTTAACGGATGGATAACATGCCGTCAAACGATTAATCGTTATGCTGGACGATTAATTGGATTTTGATGGATAATTTAACTTTCAAATTATTAAATATAAAAAATATATATTATTTATAAATTAAATACTTTTTTTACTTAAAAAGAGAATTTACACAAACATAGCAGATTATATCATTGTAAATAATATTGTATAATGATATCATCGTTATGCAATTCACAATCAATAATTTCAGAAAAGATCAAGACTCACTTGTACACTGTAGGAATTTGCTACAGTAACTTGAAAAGCAAAAAAAAAATATATTTGAGGAACCATGAATTAACATAAAAATATCGATCTAAATAATGCCAATTTCTTGAAGTCACATGAGAACAATGGAAAACGACAAATAATCAATAGTAAATTGAATATATATCTCATTCATCCAAACTTACCTCCGCATCATATATGTGTGATGGATTGGCCTCCGCCAATGATTATTCGGCCGAATAATCGGCCGTTTCTGGCAATTTTTACAACACTGATGTATCCAAATAATTTTAAACCGTTCAATTTTTTAGTATTGAATGGTTAAGACAAGTTTCTTTTGGTGTGATTGAAGAAGGGAACTTGATGAGTAAAATCACTGTCATTAATTAATAAATTAACAGTACTCCTTCCAATGCACAGAAGAACTAGTCAATTTTTTTTTATGCATTTGGTACCTAATGCTCAACTGAGAGAGGTCACTGATCGGGTTACTGGTTGAAGATAATTGTGCAGCAATACTGACTGAGGTTAAAAATATTATGCAGGATCCTCTCAGGACATTTGTTGGACGAGAAAAATACAAAAGGCCTTTATGGGCTACTAGCTCTTTAGAAAAGCCAACAGTGGTGAGATTTAATCTCCATACCCTGTCCTCTTTCTTTCATTCAATCCTCCAACTGCAAACTTGTATACAAGCCTATTTGCTTTGTTTTCCTAAAGTATAAGAAAACACCTTTTGTTTAAAGTGGGTCCAGGGGCTGTTTCAAATTTCTATCAGCTGAAGCTTTTTGCATATTCCGTTCAATAATTGGTCATCTAAGGTTGAAATTTTTCATTTGCCAGACAGTGCAGGAGATGAAGATGTTATCTATTGATGAATTGAGCATTAAGTGGACACTCAAGGGAAAACCAAAGAATACGTTCATTGCAACCCTAGGCAGTGACCTGATTCTTCAGATCAATTCCAGGTTCATTCTGAACCAAATAAGTGGCCAAGTAATGGAACACACTGAGTCTTGGGATTTGAGCGCTTCATCTCTTCTCACACAAGGCTATTTTTGGGTCTCCAGAAGGCTTTTCTCTGCTAATGAAGCTGGGAAAGATGCTATTGATTCTGTTAAAAGTAGCATGTCCCGTCTCTCGCAGAGACAGGAGAACAACATGGAGATTTATCCTGACCCATCTGGTGATCCTACCAAGGTATGATGAATATGTTGTCTGGTCAGAAGATTAGGCTAAATAATTTACTTAGGTTCTAGTTCCACTTATATAGCCAAATTTTGGATGCTGGGGTAAAGGAAATTTGCTCCTTTCTTTGCAATTTTTTTTAAGACAATTTTTGGAAGTTTTCTTAACTAAGCTTCAATTTTTATTTAACCCCGCACATAACATGAAATGAAAAGAAGTACTTCCATCAACATGAAATTCATGAAAAGTGCCTCGTTGATTTAAAGTTAACAGCGTTTTTTCGTTTTTGTTTTTAGTTCTTTCAACAAGATGATGGGCTTCAGCGAGATTTCTACCAAATTGCAATTTTTCTGGCTGTTATCTATTTCGTTGTTCAGTTCTTGAGAAGCACTATCTGAATTTGTTCGTAGGAAGAAATTTTGGTTAAGAATGCTTGTATATGAAAAAATGTACTACATGTAAATAACAGGAGGTACTTGCTGTCATGGTGTGTGATATATCAAAGAATATCTGACAAAACTGAGGGTTACCTTTGTTGATGCGCCAGCGCTTGTGCGTCAATTAACAGATAATTGCAAATCTTTCATTCAAGTAATGGATAGCAGACTAGAACCTGCTATTGTTCCAATCTGTTTGACCCGACCAGAAAAATGCGGATTTTTTATTTAATGGATGAAGAAGAAGAACCACGAATCGATGCGATGAAAATCGAGCTCTGAACCGGATGCAATGCTTTGTCGTAAATTTCGTAATGTGATCCGACCACCTTTATGCAACAACACAAAAATAAGTATGGGTTTGTTTGGCACATCATGAAATAGTAAAAAATAGAAATAGAATTGTTATTCCGAAGAAATAATTTGTCAAACGAATTTTAGACTAAGTAGAAGAGTGCGGAATAGTGTTAATTCGGTATACCAATTTATAGGTGGAATATCGGATTAGCTCTCGTTGGTATAGCGATTATTGTTTGATTATATAATATTATATTATTATATTATGATTATGATTAAGATTTAGTATTATTATATTATAATATTATATTTATGATTATAATTTATTATTATATTAATATTATGATTATTATCTATTATTATTATTATCATTATATTATTATTATTAAATTATTATTATCATTATTGTTATTATATTATCATTACCATTAGTATTATTATATTATTTAATATTATTATAAATATAATTTTAATATTATATTATTATATTATGAATATAAATATAATTATTTTATTATTATATTATTATGATCATGATAATTTATTATTATATTATTATATTATGATGATTATGATTATGATTATTATTACTTTTTATTATTTTATTATGTTGTATTATATTATTATATGTTGATTATAGTTATGATTAATTTATTATTATATTATTATAATTATAATTATTTATAATTATTTTTATGATTATATTTTTATTATTATATTATTATGATTATGATTATGGTTATATTATTATGATTATGACTATAATTATTATTATCATGATTATGATTATGATATGATTATATATATTATGATTATATTATTAAAATTATGATTAGTTATTATTATAATTATGATTGTAATTATAATATTTTATTATTATTATTACTATATTATGATTATGTTTATATTTCTATTATATTACTATTATAATATTATTATTTATTATGATTATTTTTATTACTTTATTATTATTATCTTACTATTATGATTATTATTTTACTATTATTATTATTATTATTATTATCATTATTAGTATCATAATTATTCATATTTTAACTATTCTGAAAAACAACTGTCAAACGATATTTTGGCTCTTCCGAATAGTCAAGAATACCATTCTTCCAAAAAAATACTATTTTATCATTCTTCCAAAATTACCACTCTTCCAAAACTATTCCTTAATTTGCCAACGGACCCAATATGAAGAGCATGTTCTTAGCCTGCAGTTTTTCATCCAGAAAAAAAAAATTACAACTGACAGTTTTTGACATATTTCATGTTATTTTCCCTTGGAATTCCAAGTTCATGTGAAAAATTATTTACAACGGAACTTCCTTCTAAAAGCATGAATTTTTTAGGTGCTAGCCTGCTAGGCGCAGCACACTTGTTATCTGAGATTTTCGATTTAACTTTTAGTTAATTATAAACCACATCATTATCAAATTTGAAGTTTTTGGAACGCAAAATGTCCATGAAGCCTTCCTGTCTCCTTCTCGCCCGGTTTTACAGCTTCTCTTCACTGCAAAATTATAAATACCACCTTAAACTTTACATACAATTATATTTAGGATATGACGTTGTACTAGAATTTACTTAAAAGTCAAATACGACTTTTTAGAAATTAACTAAATTAATCATTTCAAGTATATTTAGGATCTGGACATTTTGTTTTAATCTGAACGATTATGAGATATCTAAACATAAAATTTAATACATAAAACAATTTATTATTATTAAATCAGAATCATTAATAAATAATCAAACGGTTCATAATTAAAAAACCTCTCAAAAATACCAATTCTGTTATGAGAGACCTCTACAGTTGTAGAGGATACCAATTCTGAATAACAGGGCCCTCTTTGAAGGAAATGGACTCCGACGGTCCGACCTGTACCTGGGCTTGTGATTAAAAAAGGGGACACGAACTAAGCTGGACCAAAATTTTATTGGACAATGGGCCATAAGTAAGGAAAGAAGGATCGATAGCAACGTAGTGGATCTCCGGACAAAATCGATGGCTGGAAAGCCTGGAATAAGATTGCAACCAAAACCCTAATATATAAACGACTTTTGCGAAAGCTCATAACACCCGCCTCCTTCCCCAAACCCAGCACCCCCGCTTCTCTAGCAACCTATCCTAACAATGGCGCCCGCCACATCCGCCGCTCGCCCCCTTGTCTCGGTCCAGTGCCTTGAAGGCGATATGGCCGTCGATGGTGGTGACAAAGCCAACTCCGTGTCATTGCCCGACGTGCTCCGTGCCCCTATCCGCCCCGATTTAGTCCGAATGGTCCACGCTTTGCTGTCATGCAACAAGCGCCAGCCTTACGCCGTCTCCAAGCGCGCTGGCCACCAAACCTCCGCCGAGTCGTGGGGTACTGGTCGCGCTGTGTCTCGTATCCCTCGTGTCCCTGGCGGCGGGACCCACCGTGCAGGTCAGGGAGCCTTCGGTAACATGTGCCGTGGTGGTCGCATGTTTGCCCCGACTAAGATCTGGCGCCGCTGGCACAGGCGCGTGAACACCCACCTGCGCCGGTATGCTGTTGCATCGGCCCTTGCTGCTTCTGCCGTGCCATCGCTCGTCATGGCTAGAGGCCACAAGGTCGAAACAGTGCCTGAACTTCCTCTTGTTCTCTCTGATTCAGTTGAATCAGTTGAGAAGACCTCAGCTGCGATCAAGATCCTGAAGCAAGTCGGCGCCTATGCTGATGCTGAGAAGGCAAAGGACTCAGTCCAGATCCGCCCTGGCAAGGGTAAGATGCGCAACCGCCGCTACATCAACCGCAAGGGACCTCTTATTGTGTACAGCACTGAGGGATCAAAAATTGTGAAGGCCTTCCGCAACATCCCTGGTGTTGATGTGATCAATGTGGAGCGCCTGAACCTGCTCAAGCTTGCTCCAGGTGGCCACGTTGGCAGGTTCATCATCTGGACCAAGTCGGCCTTTGAGAAGCTTAATTCAGTCTTCGGCACCTTTGACAAGCCGTCGGAGCAGAAGAAGGGCTTTGTTCTGCCAAGGCCAAAGATGCTGAATGCTGATCTGGCAAGGATCATCAACTCTGATGAGGTGCAGGCTGTGGTGAAGCCAGCCAACAAGGAAGTGAAGAGGAGGGAACTCAAGAGGAACCCACTGAAGAACGTTAGCACCCTGTTGAAGCTCAACCCGTATGCTGCTACTGCAAGGAGGATGGCTATCCTCGCTGAGACACAGAGGGTTAAGGCCAAGAACGAGAAGATTGCAAAGAAGAGGAGTCCACTTAGTGCGGTAATGATCTCTATCTCTCTCTCTCTCTCTCTATATATATATATATATATATATATATATATATATATAGACTAGTTATGTTACAATATATGTAGAGCCCACTTGCTTGTATATGTCCTAATTAGATAATAGTAGGCTAAGGATGCCTTAATTAAAATCATGAACGTGCTTGCTAATGTGTTGATTGGTTTGCTTAAATTATTTGTAATTATTTACTTATTGGTGTTATAGAATTTATAACAAGTTTCTGGTGATTTCAGTTGACCGTCTGAAATTAGAAGAGAAAAAATAATTTTGCATATGTATTTACTGTGTTAAATAATAAATTAGGATTTAACATCTTTATTAACAATTATTAACTACACTCATGTTTCTTATTTAAATTCTTTGATAAACTTTACTAAAGCACAACAAGCTAGCACGAAGAGATTCCATCACAACATACTGATACTGATATCCAAACATGCACTTTTATATTTGAATTTGAAGTTAGCAAAAATGATAACATAAATCCATGTGTCATATATATCTACAGCTTCCAGTATTATAATTATTTTTGCTGATTGTGAAATGATAGGAGGAGAAGTCAAAGATTAGGGCGGCTGGAAAGAACTGGTACAAGACCATGGTGTCTGACAGTGATTACACTGAGTTTGAGTCCTTCTCAAAATGGCTCGGTGTGACTCAGTGAAATCTGGAGGTCCATTTAGAGTAGAAGTTATTTCAAATACTTAAACCATGTTAATGTCGGAATTTTGTCTTTGTTTTTTGTGGCCTTATGACTCAGTCCCCTAGAATTTTAATTGAGTTGGAGTTTCTTTTTCTTTCCTTTTTTTGGAATTAAGAACCGTTCTTTTTGTTGGAGACTGTCGATGCTTTGTCAAATACTTGCTGGTGTTAGCATTACGATCTTGTTTTGTGTTGTTTTCAAGAACTTCATTGCGTATGAATAAGTATTTGTGATCGATGGCTTTGGATTGATTTTTTGATAAAAAGAGCAGAGCGATGATTTTCGGTGGTTGTTTTTTAATAGTAACAAGTTACGCACACAACACAATCAAAGATTTTGCAGTATCAATTTTTTTGCGATGGAGGTAGAGAACGAGTGAAATTCTATAAACATGCTGAAAATTCTTGTATCAGTTCAGAAATCCGCTAGGACGAAATCACAGGTTCTTACAAGGAGTCATTGTTGCTTATAAAATAATTTTAAACATATATAGAAAGATAAAAGATGTTTAACTCTGATGTCAATGCTGACTCCTTGAGAAAACTTCAAAATATCTGATCCATGAATGAAATTTTTATAATCAATAAGTGATACATTATGGATCTTTGTGCTATTAAATACAAGCGAGGTAAAAAGAGTAAATATTCGTACATTACACATTATAAAACATAAGATACATACCAGTCGAACAATACTTGTGTCCATTTGCTAATACTCAATGCCCCTCCTTCCATCTCTAAATGTAGCTATAATTTGCAGTATCTCTATGACAAATCACATCTTGCATCAGGACTTATCAGCTATCAATAGAATGAAAAACAACTTTGAGGGACTTCCCTTTGCTAACCAAATCACTCTACAAATTTTGTACTAATGATCATAATTTTACTGCTGTATCAGCTTAATCATTGCCAATGTACAAAGATGGGCCAAAATTTAAATGGTAAAAAAAAAAATCAAGATACGATGTACAACAATTAGTCAAAGAAATTTATGAACTGAGTAGATAATTACTAGGGTCTAGGGCGGAGGGAAGGGATCAACTAGGCGGGACTGCCCCCAGTTCTCATAAATTAGTAAAATATCAATCATTTTTGAATGATTTTTGTAACACGTCAGAATAATTAAAAACGATTAGGGGTGATTAATCTCGTCACGTACGCACTATTAGATGTGCGTACGGAAAGCTAAATAAAAATAAATCCAACAACACATAATAAATAATAATAATCATAATCATAATAATAATAATAATAACTACATGATAATATAATCCATAATATAAGTAAAGTACAACGCCTGACATCGACGGGGGCTGATTCCATCGGAATGGACGATAAAATCTCTCAAATAAAATCCCAAAAGAAAGAACTAAAACCCGATACCTGATAAGTCTTAATCAAACTATCATACTCACATGCTGATGCGGCGAAATACCTCTTATATCTCGCATGACTGCTCATAACACTCTTATCAAGAAAACCTACACCAGAATACCTAAATCCCACAAACATCGTGAAAATATGAGTAATTTAAAATTATTCAGTATGGATTTAGATCTAGCCTTAAAATTTGTTTTTCTTTCTTAGACTGGAATCAAATAATACTGATATGTATAAATGCAATGCAATGATAATTTATGAATATAATTATATTTCTATGCACTTTAAGAAATTCGTGTAGATGATGACATGAAATGTTAAGGAAACTCCAAATGAAAAACCTGAAGTAATATTTTCTTTGATGAAGCAAATGCCTAGGTTTTTGTTTATGAATATTTTCTTTTGTCGGAAATAAAATACGCCTCGTCCCGAGGGTTGAATGCATCGGGAAGGAAAGACGCGTGAGGAAAAGACTGATCGCTATAATTGTTTTGAACGAACGACTATGGTTGCTTTGGACCTAATTTGATCAAACGGTTTAAATTGTTCTTAAATGACAGATAAACATTGTAAGGATAATTTATTTTATATTTAATTTGTATTAATATATTATATTTTGTCATAATTTATTGTTACATTTGAACTAGTAAAATAATGATAATTAATATTTATTTTTTATAATTAATATTAATATTTTCATAATTAATAATTCTATCAAAAATAATATGTAATTATTTTCAATTACATATATAATATTTTATTTAATATCTGAAATATATCTATCTGATATCTGATTTGTATTCGAATATCCGATATGTATACGTATCAAGACTTTAAATCTGAATCCATATCCGAAAATTTATAATAAATATAAATATAATAAAATAATTATTCGTCCGTATCTCATCCGCTTGCACCCTGGTAACAGGTTATTGGTTGCTTAATGTAAGGCTGCACAAAATAGCTCGGGCTCGTAGCTCGACTCGGGCTCAGCTCGGACTCGAACTAATCTGACTCGAGCTAATCTGACTCGAGCTAAATTGGCTCGAGCTGATCTGATCCCGAGTTCATGCCAACTCGCTCGTCAGCTCGCTCACATATCATTTGTATATAAAAATTCATTTCTGACGCTCAGCCGACCCTAACCCTAAATTTTATTTCACGAATCCGCCGCTCTCTTTCTCTCTTTCTCCCTTCCTCTCTGAAGTCCAGCGATTCCACTCGCCCTCGCCACTGTCGCTAGCGATTCCTCTAAGACAGTTGCCACTATCTGAGACAGTCGTCGCTCGCACTCCACAGCAGTCACCAAATCACGGCTCCTCTAGTCCGGTTCCGATCGGCACCTCTGAGGCTCTCACCTCTCGGACTCTCTCACCTGATCGCAGCAGTGAGCAGTCACCACTCACCAAATCACATACTTCCGACTGTGCTTCTCCAACTACACTGTGATAGCTCTCTTTCTCTCTTTCCTGACAGTAACAAACTTCTCCGACTGTGCAGTCTGTGCTTCTCCGAAACAACCCTCTGAGACTACATTGATCTTTCTATTTTACTAGTAAAGTATAAAATTATTCTGAGACTACACTGATTTTTCTCATTTACTATTTCTCTGACTGTTGCTTTATCTGATGTTTGCCGAAACCTGATCTATGTTTCCAGTTTGTTACTTTGTCTGAGAGTGAGAGCAGAATCAAAAGTGGTGCCTACCCAAACAGAAACAAGGCCTACTTATTGTTATAATACACACTTTGAATATAAAATTTTGGAATATCAGTAGCCATTTATTCTTAGTGTTATTGAAGA
The DNA here is from genome assembly GCA_037127355.1 of Schoenoplectus tabernaemontani. Taxonomy (NCBI): domain Eukaryota; kingdom Viridiplantae; phylum Streptophyta; class Magnoliopsida; order Poales; family Cyperaceae; genus Schoenoplectus; species Schoenoplectus tabernaemontani. The sequence continues at coordinate 17,488,582 of CM073757.1, forward strand.
GCAAAATCAAAACTGGTTAATTCCTTCATTAGAAACTTATAAGTTGAAACGCAAAAAATAAAGCATTTTGAAGATGGAAAGAATGACATCTGACAGTTTATGATTAGATTGTGCAAACAGATTGTCATAATTTAATTAGCAATTGTTTGGCAACACTTTTGCAAATAAAAATAAAAATATCTTCAAATATTGTATTGTCCTTCTTGTCATTTAAAAGAATAGTACAATTACTATTTTGAATTGCTTGTAAGAGATGAAATTTAGATTACAGTTGTTGTCTTGAATTATGTAATCATTTATTTCTATAGCTTAATTTTATTTTTGTCTAAATTAACTAAATAACTATATGTTTAATTTATTTAGGTACAATGTCTTCTCCTGCATAAATAGATGAATTAGACAAGATAATTGAAGTTGAAGATGAAGCAACCAGTGTTGGCTTACTGATGCAGCAAGCATGTATAGACGAGGCAGTAGCAGCAGCTGTAGAGGAAGCAGCAGTTGCTGATGATGATCCTAGTTCTGGACCCGCTGTTACTTCCAAAGGTAAACGTAAAACATCTGGGGTTTGGCAACACTTTACTCAGTTGAAAGTATAGGACAAAAAGGGGCAAATGGTGATAATGAATCAGTGTAATTACTGTAGTAAGATGTATAAAGCTGTAATAGGAGGTCCAACATCAACTTTACAACGTCATTTGCAAAGTTGTGGATGTTTTAAAAGGTCAAAAGGGAAGAGACAAGGTCTTATCAGATTTGAGTCATGTGAGAGCGGTACTGTATTGGAGCTCAACACAAATAGAGGTTACGATCAAATGAAATATAGAGAAATAATGGCAAAAATGATCATAGCTCATGAGCTACCCTTTGTATTTGTTGAGTACACCTGGTTCAATATCTTAATGAAATATAACAATCTTTTTTTATCAAAGAGTGAGTAGAACAACCATTAAAAGTGATTGCATGAAAGTATTTGAAACGGAAAAAGATAAGATAACAAAAATCTTCAAATGTGTTGATAGAATCTCACTTACTAGTGATTGTTGGACTTCAAACCAAACTATAGGATACATGTGCTTGACGGCACACTACATTGATTCTGATTGGAAATTACAAAAGCGCATTATTGGATTCAATGAACTTGCACCACCCCATAGTGGTGAGGGAATAGCGGATGGTATCTTAGAGATTCTTGTAAAGTGGGGTATTCAAGATAAAATCGGGGTAATTACTCTAGATAATGCATCCAATAATGATAGGGCAACGTTAATTTTGAAGTCTGATTTGCAAGAGAGGGGTAAGTTACATTTTGAGGGGTTATTTTTTCATGTGAGGTGTTGTGCTCATATCTTGAATTTAGTGGTGCAAGATGGTCTTAGTAAGATTGAGTCATGCATTTAGAAAATTAGAGAAGCTGTTAAGTATCTTAGAAAGTCTCCGGCTCGCCTTTTAAAATTTGGCGAAATAGCAATGCATTTAGGTGTCCAAACGAATCGGTCATTGTGCACCGATGTGAAAACTAAGTGGAACTCGACTCATCGCATGCTTGAATCAGCTCTTCACTATAAACCCGCCTTTAGTAAATATGCATTGCGGGACTCTAGCTTGCCCACGGAGGGGGAGTGGGCAAGAGCCTTAAAGGTATGTAAGTTACTTGAGGTTTTCTTGGATGCCACCAATCTTTTCTCGGGAACGATGTACCCAACAACAAATTTATTTCTTGTGGAAATTTATAAGGTCAAAAAGGTGATAAGTGAGGCTTATTTCTCGGATGATGTTTTCTTGAAAACTATGAGTATACCTATGTGGGAGAAGTTTGAGAAATATTGGGGTGAAATAAGGATTCTTATGTCTATTGCTTCCATACTAGATCCTAGATTTAAATTGATGTCGGTGGATTTTACTTTTAAAAGATTGTACCCACTGAAGAAGTAGGTAGTCGAATTGAAGAAGTGACTAAAACTTTACAAAATCTTTATGAGAAGTATTCGAAAGATCATAGGGCCAAGGCTAGCAAGGCTGCTGTAGGTAGTACAACAACTACTGCCCCTGCTGTCCGGACAAGAAAAAATGATGATTTTTATGCATTTCTTAAATCTATAGATGTTGAAAATCCATCAAAATCAGATCTTGAAGTGTATTTAGGAGAACTGAGGTTTGTGATAGAAGATGAGGAGATTTCTTTTGATGTTTTAAAATGGCGGAGTCAAAATTGTAGTAAGTTTCCGATTTTAAGTAAGTTAGCACGTGATGTGCTTTGCATTCCAATAACGACTGTAGCTTCTGAATCAGCCTTTAGTGCCGGAGGTCGGGTATTGGATGATTATCGTAGCTCACTTAAAAAAGATATGGTGGAGATTCTAGTTTGTGGTGGTGATTGGATAAAAGTTGCTTCAAAAACCGTAATACAAACACTAGAGGTGAAAGAACTTACACATTTCTTTTAATATTTATAGTCTAAAATCTAAATGTCAGTACTAATTGTTGTTTTCTTTTCAGCAATCTGCAAAAGAGGAAGAGGAACTGAACATTCAAATGTCAATGATTAAATTATCCGTCAATTGACCTTCTGTTGTCTTTTTGGACATTAAAGGTAAATTATCTTTATTTTATTGGTTAAAATTCTGATGTTGTTTTGGGTATTGTCTAGAAATGTATGAATGCATTTGTAAATACAATACATATGTGCCTGGGTAATGGGCAGGGGATGAGCATTGTTCTATTCTGTCAAATTTTAGTACTACTGTTCTGAGAAATGGGCCTGGGAAACTGAGAAGTGGTGTTGTTCTGTTAAGTTTTAGTAGTAACTAACTAGTTCTGAAATTTTGGTATTGTTTTGGGTGCAGTGTTGCTGTTCTGGTGTTGTTCTTGTGATGTGTGGTGTAATGTTGGTGTTTTATGAATTTATAGTTTTTAAACTTCACAGTTTCTGATTTGCAATGTTGGTGATGTGCTGGTGTTGTTATGTACTAATTTATGCACTATAATGTTATGTATTTGTTATGTGTTTAAATTTCACAATTTTATTTTTATGTTATGTATTTGTTGTGTTATGTATATGTTATGTTTATGTATTTGTTGTGTTATGTATTTATTTTGTTGTGTATTTATGTATTTGTTATGTTATGTATTTGGTGTTGCTAGTATAGAATGTTATTGTTATTGTATTTTATTGTGAATTTATACTTGTAGGTTTTGTTATTTTTCCCTCTTTAATTATTGGTTGTGTTATGTATTTGTTATCTTTTAGGTTATTGTTAATGATATTTGTTTGTATTTTTTTGTATTTATCTGTTTAATTTTCTTAATTGCTTGCTATTCGGTTCCCAAAAAAAAAATCATTTGCTGGCTGTTCAAACGAAAGTGAGGAGATAAGTGAGAAAACGAGCTAAAATATCGAGTTGCGAGCTGACTCGAGCTGGAGCAAGCTGAGTTCGAGCTAGAAGTTCAGCTCGGATGTACCTTGTGTAACTCGCTTGATCCAGTTCGTATAGCGAGTGAGCTGAGTTCGAGTTGATGTCAACTCACTCGAACTCGGCTCAGTTGCAACCCTAGCTTAATGTTCCGATCAGATCCGATCCAGGATAACACTCGGGTCTAGTTCACTGAAAAGGGATCGCGCCTGTCCACACCCGTTAGGTATTACTTGTATTATTCGACTATTCATCTACTCCTCTCTCCGTCCCTGTTCCCTCTCGAGTCTCGCTGATCGACAGTACTTGTTTGACAACAAAAATGGTACACCGACTGGCCGTAATTCTCTCCAGGTCCAAGCTTTGTGGCACGGCACAACGTTTCTACAGCACTGACATAGTTGGCGCTAACCCCATTCTCGTAAGCCTATCCAGTTTCCAATTCTCTCGACTCTCCCCCTATTTCGTTACCTAAACCCATCATATAATAGCTCAATTACTTTGATTAAAAAAAATAAATTTATAAGAACAATAGCAATGCAGATAATCTTTGGTTATTTATTTTATAGGTTCGCAATTTTATCCACTCAGCACTGTACCATCCAGAGCATGGCTATTTCTCCAAGCGCTCTGGCCCGGTTGGTGTGCTTGAGAGTAGCATCCGTTTCAACCAGCTTGAAGGTTTGTATGTCTCTCCACAGTTTAGTCGCACAAACCAATGTCTGAGACTTTGCTGGCTGTGTATCTCATTGGAGCATTTCGCCAAACACCTTGAGTGCCCTTTTTTTATGTTCCATTTCAGATGTTATGCTCCTACGTGTAACATATTTCTCGCATGCCAAGATCATATGCCTATTTACTGTCTGTTTCAAGTCACCATCTGTATGTGAGCTGACTTTCTAGGAAATACATTATTTGGTACTCTTGTTCTGTATGGTGATCTTGAATTCCAAGGTTCTTTCTATAATTCATGAGAAACTGTTATATCAATAAACAAATGCAGGAATCCCTTTCATAAGTTTTCCTTCCTTTTTTAGTTTTCTTTTATTGTCATTTATCTAAGACACATGTCTTATTTTATTTTTCATCTAGGACGGAGTGCATATATGAAGCATCTTGATAAGCTATACAAGATGCATGACATTTCTTGGTTTACACCAGTGGAGCTCTTTAAGGTGAATCATTTATTTTCCAGTATCATTTTTTAACAATAAGCTGTGGCAATGGTGGTGTTCTTGTTTTATTGAGCTCTCTTTCTTTCTCTCCCAGCCATGGTATGCTTATGCAATAGCAGCAGCAATTTTGCGAACAGCTAATCTATCTATCCCATTAAAGGTACATTTGTGATTTGGCTTTGATTGTGTAGATACCTGGAAAAAAAAAACTACCTCAGAAGAATTTTTTGTAGTTTTGAAATTTAGTTACTAATTTCTTTGTACTTCCTTCTATTAAATCAGATTTATGAAATAGGAGGTGGTTCTGGGACATGTGCGAAGTGTATTTTAGATTACATGATGTTGAATGCACCCCCAAAAGTGTACAATTCTATGAAATACACGTAAGCTCTCTACAACAAAAAAGAATCTATATCTATGCTTAATTGTTCGTATACTATCTATATTGATTCTTAGAGCAGCTCCACACAAAAATAATTATTCAAAAATGTTGTCCAGCTTGATGCAATGTTGTACTGTATCAAAGAATGAGATCCCTTGTTTGTAAGTGTTTGTTTATTTGGTCACCAGTATAAGCGGTTAAAAAAATTCTTGCATGTTCCTCCCAATGTATGTATACTTTTGGAAAATAAGAAGTATCAAATGCCCGTCTAAAAGGTGCTAAGGGTCATATATAACCCTCCACTATTTTTTTCTACAAATACTTTTAATGATCATTCTTTAATTCCTGATTAATTTGGTGAGTGACATTGTGGAATGAATGGGCAGTCAAATGGTACAGGATTTGCATGATATTTCTTATTTTGTTTGGTTAAATTGTGATACTGTGAAGTTTTGAAGGTGTAACCTTGTGACCAGGAAGGTAACTGGAGAACAACACTCTTCGAAAAATTGAGTGACTAAATGAACTTTAAATTTGATAGGTGTGTAGAAATTAGTTCTCCCCTTGCCGAGAAGCAGAGAGAAACCATCAGTGAAGTGAGGAGCCATTTATCCAAGTTTAATGTTGAATGTCGTAACGCTGCTGATAGAAGTGGATGGGGTATGACATTTCAATTAATGTGTATGTTTAACAACTCACCAAACTCTATTAATTTTAACAACCACAACCTATTCCAAATCTGAATATCCAAACATTGGATAGTTTGCTTATTCAATACCAAAAGGTAAACCTTGTCGGGTGAATGGCGGGTTGAGTGGTTATCGGAATAGCCTTGCGTTGATAAACTGTGATTTTCCTTCTTTGTTGCTTTTTAATAGGAAAGAAGGAGACCCAACCATGCTGGGTAATAATGCTTGAGGTAATTGAAGTATAGCTAGGATTTATTTCACTTGGTACTGGCTTGTGTAGAATAGTATCTACTGGTGCTGGACCTGACTGACACTGTAACAAGACCAAGGCAGTTGGTTCTGAACCATGTAGGCAATTCTGGGTTTGGTATCAGCTAAAGATATCAGTAGCACTGGATTTGATATACAATAGAGACCATGATACTCTGATTATGAATGAATTCTTGTGGGTTCAACCTGTCAGCAGGTCAAGAACTGCTAGACCTGACATTCACCTATGCTGTACTGTGAATTTTGCGTGGTCTTGGCATGAATCGTTCTTCTATTCCACAGCAGAACTACTGTTATAGCTAAGTTTAGCCTTTGATATGTACACAAAAGTAAACAAGCAAGCTAAAAACAGTTGGTAAGCCACTAGGCTGGATCCAACATGCTGGCAGGTCAAAATGATGCAGTGTCAGAATTGTGAGATCAAAATATAGGGTTACGTTATCCTCCATTCAAACTAATTCTTTTTCCAAACTCCAGGTGCTTGATAATTTGCCACATGACCTCGTCTATTCACCAAACCAGGTTTCTCAGTGGATGGAGGTTAGGCTTCAGAAAGTTAACGGCAAGTTAGTTTCTTTGAGTTCTTGTGTTAATGTGCTCTTTGGATAATTATTATTTTCTCATGGACAAGTTCTATACGTACCCTAGGAAATGCAAAATTAACATGTCTAAATCTCTATAATGACTACTCACATGCATAACAGCTGAAATATATGAAATCCGCAATGTTCCTTAAATTATGGCTATTTGGGCAATTGTCAGAACAAGAACTATCTTGTGTACCCCCAAAAGTATTTAAAATACCCTGCATGGCCCTACAAAATGTGCAAAGACGTTTCTATAGTCAGTTCCCACTGTAGCTTTTGTCTCCATACAGCATGTTGGTTTGCAGTTTGTTCCTTTACAAAAAATAAATAAATCAAAATAGGAGAGGAAGTTATATGCAATATATATTAGTCATTTCTATGCAATATAGCTTCTTGCTCATTTTAGATGGCATGCGTCATTTTTCGAGGCTAGTAGGAGTTTGCATGAAATATTCTTTCTTATAAAATATTTACTGTTTAGTAATTGTGCTATTTCTGAAGAAAGTTCGCAGGTGTCAGAGGTCTATAGACCGATACAAGATCCCTTAATTTTGAGGTGCCTGGAGATTATTGGAACAGACATTGACAACCCGGGTAGAGGAAAGAAATTCATCTCAAATATCATGTCAAGAATCTTTCCCAAGCCCAGAAAGTCCTGGTTACCTACTGGTTGCTTGGTTTGTGCACTTTTTTCTTTTATGTAGGTGCTTTGGTTTTCGTATTAGATATGCTTTGAACATATAATGCATGCACCACCTTTTATAGTTGTGTTTTTCAGTGGCTTTCTTGCATGTGACGTCAAGTCAGTATACACTTAACATATATGGGTGACTACTGACTAAGAAGTGGAATTGTTAAATTTTGCAACAAATGTTTTATAGTGTCTACGTGTACATGGCTTAATTTGTGATGAACAGATGAACACATTTATTTTGTTATTTGGAAAAAGCTAATCAACCAAAACCAAAGTTAAGGAAGGCAGACAGTTATGAATTCCCCCTAAAAACGCTACATTAGCACAACCAGCCCTCATTACTAGTTAATGTGAACTAGGATTCGATGTAAGAATTTTCTTGGTTTGATTTTTGTTGTGTTGAATGAATGAAAAACTTAACTGGAGTTGGGGGCAAACCATCGATGAAAGAAAGACATTTATTTGAGTTTGCTAGTATCTCATGAGAAAATTTAAGAGAAGTTAGGATTCTTCACAAAAATGAGAAACTATTTGGTGTCTTCTGCAAAATTTCTCTTTTTATATTTACCAATACAGCTTATAGCATGATGCAAGGATGAGTAATGACTCTAATATTACAGAAATTATTGGAGACACTCCATTCGGCCTTACCGAACATGAGCCTTATTGCATCCGACTTCAGCTATCTGCCTGATGTCACAATTGCTGGTGATAGAGCTCCATTGGTGTCTTCCAAGGTAACTTGATTGCTTAGTTTCATTGTATTTCTCTTAATTGTCATGCCTTCAAGTGCTTATTTTGGCAGCAGGCATGTCATCATGCATAGTTTCAATGTTTTCTCTCGTGAAGTAATATTATCAAAATATGGTTTTGAATTGATTTTATTTCAAAGAGAGGACAGGCAGGCTTGTTTCTAGTTCATTTCTCAGTCCATAAAATTTATTCCAACCAACCAACAATGACAGTTTGACAAAAGGAGTCCCTAAAACTTGGGTGTTTTATTCTCATATATTTCTTTGTCAAATGAATTTGCAGATTTCTATTTGTATTATTGGTTTATTTTTTTGATAATGATGTCGCCCTGAACCAGTGCTAGTAAGGATTGGCACAGCTCACTAAACTTTTGATGTCATGTGACTAGCCTTAATCAATAACTTTCCGCCCTTTTTTTTTTATATACTTTTGTTGGTTAGTTCAGTTACACAATGGATGCCAAATTGAGACTCTAGGGTTATTCAATGTCTTAGTTGATGTATAAACGAGCCTGATATGAGTGAATCCAGGACTCAATATTTTGCTAGTTCAGTGTTTGATTAAATATTTCTTTTACAATTCTAGTAATTAATAGTTTAGTCTACACTTTCTCATTGTAGAGAGAAGGGAAAACTGTGGATCACCATAGCTACCTTGATGCAAAGGTACAATACATATTTACTTGGTTAAATTGGTTTTATGTTGGATTCAATTTGTTATTTTTTCACTGGATAAGTAATTAAAAATATTTATGATTGGATTTGCTGAATGAGTCAGGGAGATGCAGATATATTCTTCCCGACAGATTTTTGGCTTTTAGAGCGGATTGACCATGCATGCTCTGGTTTCAAAAACCAGATAACAAAGCATGGTGCCTTTAAGCCTCTCAAGACGAGACGAACAATTGCTGTAAACTTTATTATAATCATTTTGTTTTATCTTTTTACTGATACATAATATTAAGTAATGTCAACCATAGGTTTTTTTTCCTTTCCCTAGTGTGGTACCAGTAAAGACCATTTTGACTTTTAGTGTGCCTTGCATAACTGGCATGGTGCCAGCCAATTAAAATCCTCTAAGGATAGTGGATCAGCTCATCAGCATTTTTTCCCATATGATTATATTCTTTGATTCTATTTTGGGTCACACCTTTCTCATTCTACATACTGATTAATTTATTCCTGGTGGTTCAGGTATATGTTCCAGTTCAGACTGGTTGATCCCAGTACAACCATTCAGTATAGTTCACTGTATCTGCTTCTCAGTGGAAATGACCTTTATAAAATGTAAATCAACAAAATGAAAAATAAACAGAAGGAAACTAGATGATAAAAAAAACTATCTATATTTTTTTAATGCAGCTTGACACTGCAGCATTTATGGAAGAATTTGGTTTGCCACTGAAAACTAGGACAAAGGATGGATACAATCCCCTTCTCGATGACTTCAGAAATACCAAGTTTTATATTAGTGTGCCTACTCACAACAAGTAGGATCCCATCCGGTTGTTCATGAGGTGAAAAGGTTTACTTTCACTGAAATGGTTAACTTATATTATGGTTTAATTTCTGAAGATTTTTTTGATTGGTTTTGTAATGTCAGATTGTATCCATCACCCTGCCTTAAAAAAAAATATTAATAAATAAATAAAGTCAGGTTGTGCGTTGAAATTGTTTTCTTTGCTTGTTTTCCTTTTGTTTAATACTGCCGCACAGTGTGAGTATGGTGTACTGATGTTATTTTTTTTGTATTCTTTTTTCTTGTGCAGCTAGTAATGATGCAAACACTTGTGAGTTTGTCCTCTTCAATTGTTGTAGGACATTATAGTGGCTTCTCAAGTTACCTTATGAGAATAAGCATAAAGAGCAATTTTTGGACAAGAAACTTTTAGTAGATCTTTAGCTTCTCGTAGAATTACCAGTGAGATGCAATTTTTTGCTCAATATTATGTTGGTTGGGTTGAATTTGTTTTATATACAACGGGCATATTAGTACACGAGGACATTTCTTTTACCTCATTTTATGTGACAAACTCGAAACATGAGCAGCACGGTGGAAGGATTTTTTTGTTCCACGACTCTATTGACAAAAAGATCCAGGGTAGGGTGTTATTGGGCCGGATCTGAACTATGTGCATTTAGCTGAGTTTCGAAAGGCCTAATGTATGTATCTTTGATATGAGTCGATTTTTCTTCTTCGTTGCTTACCTCTGCCATATGGCCCAATAACAATATCACTAGTTCGAACAATATAAATATATAATCAACCATATATCACGAGGCATGCCATGAGAGACCACTAGGGTCAGTAGTGCACAAGGACAAACTTACTTACAACATGAACTCTTCAGAAATGAATGTATTCTTTTATCTTTAAGCATGCTATGAAAAACACTAAATCCCATAAATAAACACAAAATTCATGTAGTTAGTACACTTATATCAATATTACATCCGCTAAATTTCATAAGATGAACATGGCTATCAATTGATTTGATGAAAGAATGCTGATGCATCAACTTGATTTTGCGGTATCAATTGCGCATACCAAATCATCAAATTTAGCCCCTGTAACCTCCTTTATTATCTTTCCATCCTTGAGAATCTTGAATGTTGGCACCACTCTGAGGCCCAATTCTTTGGCAAGAGGCTGCAAAAGGAGGAAACATTGTAAATTGGGGGGGGGGGGGGGGGGGGGGGCAAAAAATGTTTAATTCGGCCTAATTAATAAAATAGAAAAATAAATATACCCTGTTATCCTGATTACAGTCGATTTTGAGGAACACAACATCGAGATATTTCTCTGATAATTCTTCGACTTTTGGTGCAATAACCTTACACGGCCCACACCTATATTTAATAATTTCAAAAACAACATCATATAATTTTATTGTCAAATAAATTAACTTGGGACTGATTAATTCACACCAATCTTACTAGTTAATACTGTCCATTTGAAAGTTGAAACTAATAAAAAAAAATTTAAAAATGTACATTAAAGTATTAGAGTTACAAAAAAAAAAAACTGTGAAGATAGGAGGCGTACCATTGGGTGTACATATCAAGAACCACCACCTTATCTCCAGCAGCTTTAACAATTGGCCAGAATGTATCCTTGGTTACCTCAGTAACCTGACCTTCTACAGCCACTGCTTCTGCTGCATCCTGTGTGGCCTCTAAGCTACATCTCACAACCACAACCAATCCCCTCCTTTTCTCCATGGTTATTGCGCTTGACACTCTTCTCCTGTTACTAGACCAATCCGCGTGCCGGGCTGGTACCATGGACGAGGTGGAGGACGAAGAGCTCCATTGTGACGGGGTAGAATGGAGAGATGGGGAAGAGGATAGAGCAATCCTGAGCGCCATTAGAGAAAGAGAGAGAAAGTAAGCAGCAGTGTGCGAGTGCAGAGATCTGGTTTTACTTTGCTGTTAAATAGAGGGGATATCCCCTCGCAACGAATGTGCAAATGACGGATTTATCCTCGGGGTATTTTTGAGTTTGTGGTAGTGTCATTTATATTTAGGAATTGGGGGGAAGGAACGAGGGTACTTTTGACATTTCGGAAAAAGCTCCAGTCCTTTACGATGAGCGCCTCAGCGCCTGAGAGGAGCCTCAGCGCTGCAGCCTGCAGGACCACAAAAACAATCTGAGGATCATAATTCCCTGGTATTTGTATAACAGCCCCTGAATTTATAATTATTTAGATGGATCCTTGATCCTTCTAATTCTGCAATAGATTCTTTACACGATTAATTTTCATATTACCAATATGCAATTGCTGATGGAGATGTTTCTCAATTGACTGAATTATATGTTTTTGTCTCCAAATAAGATGAAAAAAATGTTCACGTTGACATGTGTTTTCTTTCCCTGACAATGAAAAAGCTCAATTTAAACAAAGTATCTCTCCAGAAAGGATCGTGTAATATCTTCAAATTAAGGCACATTCTGTGAATATTCCAGCCCATATCGAAAGAGAATTTTCCATTATTTTTCTCCGTCAAAGACAAAGGGATTCCGATATTTTTGTTCGGATGATAGCTACTGAAAAATGAAAATGGACACGATAGCACGGAATAAAATGAACACGTTTTGACTCTTTTGAGGGGGAAGATGTACAGAGGGGCGGAATCGGACTTTCTGTCTGGAATAAAAATATTATTTTTTTAAATAGGATAAAATTAAAAAAAATAATATAAATATATTTTTTTAAATTATTTTCTGAAAATAACTAATTTTGAAAAAAAAATCCGATTAAGAAGGCGGCAGCCCCACTTTTATCATGTGCTCCCGCCTTTGGATGTGTTACAATAATGTTAAGTCAAATCATAAACGATTAGTAGGGTACTTGAACTATGGAAAAAGAGTGTCCGGATAAAAAAAATAAATTTTCATTGTGTTTATAAAGATTTTTTTTTTCTTCAGTGAATCTAAAGATGATCGATCGTTAGCTGAAATCTATTTTAATTTTTATTTTTCATTATATTAATAAAGATAATTTTTTTTCTTCAATTCAGCCTAGAGGTGATCAATTGCTAGCTGACACAGATTTAGTGGCTCACATCACAACACAACACAACACAACACAACAGTACAAACTTGAGGAATTTAATTTCATCATAATGTTGCTCTACGTACTTAATTCCTCTCATGTTCGTTGTCTCGGTGAGAATTTGATCTCAATAATCAGTAAAAGGAACGGTCAGTAGGGACGGTGCCAACCAATGGCGTCGTCCCCTGACCGGAAAATTTTTTAAAAATATTCTTGTGATTATATATGTTTTCAGAAAAAAAATTAAAAAAATATGTTTATACTGAATTTTTTTTAATTTGCTCCCCTAATTTTTTTTTTGTGTCCCTCTAGACTTAATATCTGACTCCACCCCTGACAGTCAGTAACATTTAATCTATTGAACCAATGTCTAAAGTTTTGGATCAATGCTGAAAAAAAAGTCTTGGTTTAAATTGTTGTCCCACTTGTGTAAATTCGGTGATCTACGGGCGCGTTTGGTTGTCCAATAAGCCACGGAAATTTCATGTGAAAAACTGTGGGAAGGAATTAATAAAAAAATATGTGTTCAACTTATATTTTATTTAAGAAATAATATCTATGATGGGAACTTGAGAAGCTACACATCCATGCACAAATTTTGTGGGAAGTTTAATCGGAATTCAGACAAAATTATTTTTTCCCACGTGATCTTCAGGATACTCTTTCATGCGTACAAAGACAAAACAATTACTTGTAATAAGTTATTTTATTTTAGAAAACAATGACTTCTCCACTCAGCGCTACACATCGTTTCTATTTATTTTAAAGGTGGGATCCTATTCTAAAAGATGTTTATCTCTCTTATCGAGATAATTTCTTTTCTTTTAATACATGTATTCAATGTTTTTATAATATTTATTGTACATCTCTGAGTTCGACATTGGCATACGGGAAATGTTGTTAGAAAAATTAAATTTATGGAGAAATATTGTTGTCGGAGAATTCTTACCCTATATTTAAAACATGTTTTATCTCTCTTATTGAGATAATGTATTTCCTTTTAAGAGTGGGGATTCATTGACAATAAATTATTTTGACAACCTTGACAATGGATCTCTAAATAAATATAAAAAAATTTTAAAAATAAAAAAAGTTTTTAGATGTGTTGTTCTATGTTTAGATTGATGGTCATTCAAATTTTATGCAATTTCATTATCGTTTGATAGTCCATCAAAAACCGTTAATTTAGAACCGTTGCAAATTATATGAAAATTTGATGGTCTTTGATGGACTATCAAACGATAATGAAATTGAATCTTTCATCTAAAGGTAGAAGAACACATCTATAAACTTTTTTTATTTTTAAGATTTTTTGATATTTATTTAAAGGTTGTTGCATTCAATGTTTTTAATACTTGTATTCAATGTTTTTATAATGTTTATTGTACATCTATCAATTTGACATTGGCATAACGGAAAAAGTTGCTAGAAAAATTAAATTTTATGGAGAAATATTATTATCAAAGAATTCTTACCCTATATTTAAAAGATGTTTTATCTCTCTTATTGAGATGATGTATTTTTCTTTTAATACGTGTATTCAATGTTTTTATAATATTCATTGTACATCTCTCAATTAGGCATTGGCATACCGACAAAGTCGTCAGACAAATTAAATTTATGAGAACTACTTCAGTATTTTTATTAAAAATTGAATGGTCAATATGGTTTTGATCAAATGTTTGAAATTTAATTAGTTGGATCATATGAAACTTAAAATGAAAGGTGCAATCAATCATTTAATTCTGAATTATAATATATGTATACGTTCATTTTCATACTATCATTGTTTCATCATACATGAAAATCACATCAAAAAATTTTTTTAAAAAATGTGATGTGGACTTACTCCAAATTTATTTAATCTTCAATTGAAGTAAATTAACCAACAATTATATTTTTAAATTTGTATGGATATCAATGTTTCTCACAATCTCTTCCATACCATAAAATGTTTTATACGTGTATTCAATGTTTTTTTAATATTTATTGTACATCTCTCAATTAGGCATTGGAGTACGGAAAAAATTGTCAACATTAAATTTATGAGAATTGCTTCTATATATTGTTAAAAAAATGATCTGTTAAAATGATTTTGATAAAACGATTGAGATTTAATTAATTGGATGACATAAAATTTAAAATAAAAGATGCAATCAATCATCTAATCTTGAATAATAATAATATATATGTATTTGCTCATTTTCATACTATCAATGTTTCATCATGTGGTGAAAATTACTTAAGGTTTTCCTCCCAAAAAAATGTGATGTAAATTAGACCCACTCTAAATTTATTTAATCTTCAATTAAGTAAATTAATCAATAATTATGTTAAAGTTGTATGGGTGTCAATTTTTCTTCACAATCTCGCCCATACCATAACAAACTATCATTTGCGCATATTCATAATCATTTTGGTGCATGCTGGATTTTTAAAGTAATTTAGTGAATTAATAAATGTGAATGTCATGCATGTTATGTGTCAGTACTCAGTACGTAATGTATTTAACACATAATGTATCATATCAATGCGTATTTATATATTTAGAAGTGTGTGTTTAACATGTCAAAAATTTAAAATATGAACACACACATTTAAATATGTGTCACGTCTAACACGCACTGCAAAATATATTCATAATTATATATATTTGTCATATGTCAACACTTATATAGTACGTATAAAATAAAATAAAAAGATAAAAAAATTATAAAATAACTCAACAATCAGAAAAATATAAAAAAATCAAAAAAAAAAAAACATGAAGTGCTACACATATACTTATAGTACTTCATGTGTGTGTTCGCATGTTACATGTGCATGTTCACCTACTATACATGTGTGTTCATATCTAATATGTTAGATATGTGTATTTAACTGTGTCAAAATTATTCAAAGAGTTAATATACACATTTAAAAGCACGATATATATAACACATGAACACATTACATATATATTGAACACGCTACATATATATTGACATATCTAAACACAAACATATACCCATATATAAGGGCGGAACTGCCGTCTGGGCCAGCCTGGACCCTCCTCCGGGCACATATACATGCATGTGTAAATATGTATACGAATACGAATTCATATCTAAACGTGTCTGCACGTGATGTGTTCATGTGTCATATATGTTGTGTTGTTAAACGTGTGTGATCAGTATATGAACAATTTTGACACGTCTAAACACGCGTGTCTAACGTATTGAACACGAATGCGCACGTCTTACATGTGTACTTGCAAGTGTAGTACATATAAAATATTTCAGCATATCAGACTTTTGAAATGCTTGTATGCTTAAAAGATTGGCTTGATACTGAAATTGGAGACTAGGATCACTCTAATATGTATGATATTTTTAAATATGGCACGTCAAGTTTATTTTTTGTGATCAGGACCATTTTAATTTTTTTATATATTTCTCCAATTTTATTTGAAATTTATTGAATTTGTACGTACTATAAGTGTTAACACATATCAAACATGTATAAACACGAAGTGTTAAACGTGTCATATGTCTTAGACGTGCATGTTTGGATTTATAAATTTTTGACACGTTAAATTACGCACGTCTAAATACGTGAATATGTGTTGACACAACACGTTCCGTGTTCAACACGTCACGTACTCACACGTGATACACAAGTTTATCAATATCCTACTGCTCCCCCGGCCCAGAAACATTTTTATGTTCCCCTCTTTGTAAATTGAAAAATTCATTAGTTAGGCCCAACTGCCCAAGATAAACAAGTTATGAAAGAAAGTTGAGGCGCACAGATAGTGGTTGGAAGTGCGCTTACAGCATCTCACAATGCATCATCAAAAATCGATAAGAAACGAGGGTCGCATAAAAAAAAAATTAAACAAGTTACTTCACAAAAAAGTTGAGTGACAACTTCAATTCCTTTGTCATGTTCGGTTGCCAATTAAATTTTGTATAAATATGATTTTCAAATTGACAAGATGAAGATGTACAATAGCATATTACTACATATTTATAAGCTTATAAAAGCAGCTCTACATGATTCTTATATCTGACCTTGAAAATGACCAGGAGAGGAATCAACTTTTCATTAGTTTGATATAATTTATTTGACTCATCTGCATAATATTATGTTTCATCATTCAACTATAGTTCTATACTTGTATGTAATTGAATTATCTAATATAACACCTGATTATAGTTAATAATTTAATTGTAGTTTTTTTGCCAAATGTTATTCATTGACTCCAAACTTCTAAACCATGAATTATATTAAATAATATTTTATAATTTTAAAGGACCCACCGCATAGCGCGGGCATTATACTAATTTACTAAAAGGTGCTCCTTATTTTTTTTGGATATTGCTTTGTCCTTACTAAAATAATGCAAAATATGATAAATTCTTATAAATAGACATCTAAAATAAAATAAATTATGTTGTTGCACCAATTTTGTGAATTTTATAACGGATTCTAAGATGTATGGAACTTACCACATTTTCACTAAAACAAACCATATTCCTTGCCACTGTTGAATAAAAGCTTCGGGATGAAACAGAAAGGAGTTTGCATTGTCAGTTTTATTTATTTTTATTGATCATTATCTTATTTACTCATTGAATTGTTATAATTCTTCTTTACTCATTTTAAAATTTATTTTTAAATTATAAGAATAAATAAGTATTACAAACCTAAGTCAAAAAGTAATGCAACTGAAAGGAATTCACATTTATTATCTGGTGGTAGAGTATTTACAAAAAAGAAAATACATGTCGAGTTAAGTTCAAGTGACATAATTATTTTTTATTTAAAATTTTTAAATCATTATAATTATGTTATATAGATTCATTATAAAATTATTAATTTAATTTAATTTATATATGTTATTTTTGATGTTTTGCAAAGGCTTCAAAACTTGAAGAATAATTCATCAATTAAGTATTTTTTATTTAGGTATATATTTGATCTTTAATCTAATATTTATTTTGTTAAACATTTATTTTTAGAAAAGTAAAATATTATGACAATCGTTAAATATTTTTTATCATTTGATCATATGACTTCAAACAAAAAATGACATATCTGAGAACTTAGCTAGGGCACCTCTTACGTATTATTTCTGATTCCGCCGCTGTCCATATCATATCATATAAAATATGTTTATGAATTCATGAAATTGATTCATGGGCTTTCTATGGTTACGGAATTTTACTCTGCATAATCTCTGATAATTTTTTTATTTTCTTTTTCTCTTAGGGCATGTTCCTTTACATCATGTCATAGGATTGGGGCATAAATTTCATCAAAAATCTTTTTTTTCTCTATGTATGTTCGGCTGTCCGTTTGAAGAGATATGGAATTGGGTATAAAACTCATCAATAATATTTATGAAATGTATTTTTTTTTACTTTTGACCGAGAAATAAAATTTTTAATCCAACTTAATTTTTTCCCACCCATTGCTGGAACCAAGAAAAAAAAGTGCCTTAAGTGAATCTTACAGTTTTTAGTAAAAATAAGTTTTAGTAAATTAATATTATTAAAAATAAGAGTGAGAAACGTAAAATTTCAAATATAAGCGAAGTGGTGCGTTCCATTATTTTTACTAAACGCGCCACCCTAACGGGCAAAGTGGCGTGTTTCCTTATTTTTTTTAAACGCGCCACTACTAGTGGCGCGTTTGTTTCTTATATATACAAAATACGCAATGTCATTCGTATATTTAAAATTTTACGTTTCTCACTCTTATTTTTAATAATATTAATTTAATAAAACTTATTATTACTAAAATCTGTGAATCTTATATCCAATGAAATCTATACCCTCAGTGACTCAGTCTGCCGAACGGGCCCTTAAACTTATATTGGTGCTGAATTGATGTTGATTGATGCTGTTTTAGTTCTCCCCTCTTCTCATCTTCTCCCCCTTCGCACATGCAACCAGTTCCTAGCAAAAAAAAAAAAAAACGCGCAATCTTCGTTTAGTCAATAAAGTTATAAATATAATACTAACCGAAGAAAGCTGGGTTGAGGACTAAATATTTTTTCTAAAAAGTAATTCCCATGTACGCTTTTTTTTCATAATACATCTATAAAATATCTTTTGACAAAAAAAATTAACTTTTAGTAATTCGATTTCAATGATTTATTGTAGACCAATTAAATTTTAAACTAGACAGAGATTGATACAGTATATGCTTGTGAAGTCACTAATTGTCTAATATATATATTGATGAAACTTTTGTATTCGTTTTATAGTGCTTGTTAGGCAATTATAAAATTGACTATTGCAGACTGTGCAGCGCATTTGGTTATTGTATTTTAGTATAGACACATTATTATTGTACAAAATAGAACACACTTTAACAACTAAGAATTATACTCTTTGAACTTGAATAATGCAAAACAATCAATGCGAATATATACCAGTTTGTCTTAAGATTCCACGCTTAATATTCGAACCATTGTTAGTATGCGCACTAAGTTATTGCACAATGCAAATATATTATTGACAAATACACACTTAGCAATTGCGAAATGCACTCTTTCTTGTTTATTTTTTTCGGAATTTTAAAACAATTGGCAAGTATTTAGAGAGTGAGACTTGAGATATTAGTAAAATATATTGAAATGATGAAGACATATCAAGGTTAGTTTTTAATTTTGGATAATTTATTGTCATAAAAAATTGTAAGTGCATGTATCATAAAATATATAGACGCACGTTATAATTTACTCAAATAAAATCGATAAAAAAGGTGAAAACGAAAACAGACTATAATATTTTGTTTATTTTTTCCTTGCATAGGAAAGTTAGTTAGGTGACCGTGAAAATAAATTGCAAACTAAAAGAGAGGGAATGATCTCTTAATATAATTGTATTATGCTTATTAAAAGATTCTTTGGTAAAATAAAATAGAAAAAACTATAGACATGTTACTCCTTATATTAATTGTGTATCAATTTTTTAAACAAGTTAAAAAAATTATTTGATGCTCCATTAAATGTTTTTAAATATGAATTTTTAAAAATTTTATGTTACTTCCCAAGTTATATTATTTTCCATATATATGTACTACAATATAACAATATTTTTTTGTCTTTATCTTATCAAATAATTTTCTAAGTTGTTTTTTTTTGCGATTGCATTGATCATGTGAGCTGTTAATTGTCTATCAACTCCACAAAAAGATAAAAAATAGTACAAAGCAGAAATTAATGCAGAGGAACTGAATAATAAATTAACAATAGTCTTTTTTGGGCAATTTGCCCATAGGCCAGTGGCCCAGGTCCCTTTTTGCGACGCTGCATATGGCATCTATTGTCCGAAAAGAATTCACAGAGGAATGCGAAGTCAAAAACTTCGGGTGGGGCCCAGTTTCCTGTCCTTAGTGCTCTCCTTCAATTATTGTCTCCTCCTCTTCTCCCGATCCTCTCTGTTCTCTCGCTGGCAAGTGAGAACTCATCTTCCCTCTCTCTCTCTCTCTCTCTCTCTCTCTCCAATCTCCCCCACCCCGCTTTCCATCTCAGATCACTCACTCGAGTACTCGACCCAGGCGCCGAAAGCTTCTTTCCCGTCTTTGTTCCCCAACCAAAGCAACTCATTCTCAGATTAAAACAAAATGCTTCTCACTACCTCCTCCTCACTTCTACTACTCACACTAGCCGCTGCGCTTCTCTTTATCTCCCACGCGCAAACTACACGCACCTCCACCACCGCCTCCTCCAGCGCTTACGATGCTCTCCAATCGCACGGCCTCCCGAAGGGACTCCTGCCACGTGGCATCAAATCCTTCACGGTCAACACCTCCACCGGCTACTTCGAAGCTACCATCGACTCCCCCTGCACCGCCACATTTGAGAACGATGTGCATTACAACCGCACCATCTCCGGTACACTATCGTACGGCGAGATCGCGTCTTTATCGGGCGTCTCTGCGCAGGAGCTGTTTCTCTGGTTTCCCGTGCTTGCGATCAGAGTCGATGTGCCCAGTTCTGGTATCATCTATTTCGACGTTGGCGTGGTCTACAAGAGGTATCCCATTTCCCTTTTCGAGCTGCCTCCTCTTTGTACGCCCGACTCCTCTGCGTCTATTTCGGTGAGTTGCTCATTTCTCTCGATTGGCTCATATATTAAAAAGATACAACGAGATTTTGTTCACTGTTCAATGCAGATTTAAGTAGGATTTGCATATTAATTGAGTACAATTTTGAATTTCATGTCAGATCTAGTCATAACTCAGTCCCACGCTTTCATAATAGGCTTATATTACATTGCAATACAATTAGTTTATTACAAAACTCGCGTATATTGTGCAGTTATGCTACAATTAGGTTATCCTCTGTTTGTAGTCAATTTCTATCTATCTTCTCTAATTATATAAAGATATCATCCGTATTATGATATTTTCAAGGGTAGTGCCACAACATTCTAGTTTGGAGTGGTTGATGCTTGGTATCATCTTGTTTATCTGCTACTTCACAAGCTTATATACATTTTTGGGAATTTCCAGTTGAAGTAGAGCACAAATAATCTTGCTGTCTTATTTTAAGATTAACTCCATTTTGAGTTGTCCAATATCTATATAATCAACCAAGCAAATCAACAAAATAACATATTTTCAATAATTTCTGTTGCAGACTTTTGCCTTGGCGGATGCTAAGCATGCTTCAACACTGTAAATTCCATTTATTTGCATATTTATGCTGGTACAGTTAGCTTTTTGTTGGTGTTATTTGAGTGATTTTTTGGTCTGATAGAGGGAGAACAAAAGAAAGAGAGCGAACAAGAGACAATTTTTTCATAAAACCACATCATTGTAAAATGACTAGTTTTGGTAATTGTGTCTGTGCATCCATACCATTTTTTTGTATCATGTTGTTTATTTATGTATATTTGTAAGCTCTGGTTCCGAATAGATGTGGGAACTCCGTATATAAAAATTCTTTTGTTCACTTGTTCAGTGACATTTTTCACTTATCCACACCATTTTTCACTAATAGTCTAACACCATAGGAGGCATGTATAACTCCTAGGTACTGTCCCCAAACGAGCTATGGTATCTGTCTGATCCCAACCAGCATTCAGCAGCTGATATTTGGTCTCTATTAGCAGATAAAAATTTAAAAACTATCAATTGAAAGGAGTCCTTGTATGCAATTATGTCATGTTGATTGTTTTTGTCATTTAAATGATTATAAGGCTCGGGCATCAAGACACTGATAAAAATATTTGAGAGTACCAAAGATGGTGCTGTGTCATGTCTGGTAACTTTAGTACAAACTATAATATTCCAAATTCGAGCTTAAGCAGTTAATGTTTGCTGAAGTGGCTTTACTAAGGGACCACATCAACTCATTCTTACCTCAAATAATCAGTCATATATACTTAAATGCTTCAAAGATGTATGAATGGTTAACCTTGTTGTGCTATACTTTCCATGGCATAGAGTCCCGAGTCCTGACTAATTTCTGCTTCCATAAGACCATAACATAATGCTTATACTCATCTACTGACAGGCCAAAGCAGTAAATATGCACAAGGGAATCATAAAAATTTGTTCAACTTAAAAAGTACCTAACAAAGAAGATTAGGCTTATTTACTTTTGTTCATCTTTACATCAGCTCATAAGCAACTCTTCTAGCGATTCATTATTTATTACATATTTTTCTTTTTACTTTTCACACAGTCCAGCCCATTTCAGCCACCTACTTAGTATTATTACTCACTCGACTGTTCTCGATTTAATTAATCATCAGTAGAAGTCTATTCCTACTCTGGCAACAATGTTAAAGAGCAATGATATGCACAGTTTTAGGAGAAATGTTAGCGACAATCTGACTTCTGATCACCATTAACCTTTGATCTTCCCCAGTACTCCATCACTAACTTTGAAAATGCTGAGGAACCATCTCCAAGTAGATTCTGGGGAGAGTTAAACTCCAAAATTTTCCCTGCATTTGACAAAGGTATAAGAAAAAGTCGTATCATGTTTCTACATGTAAAAGATTGAGGATTACCTTCTTAGTTATCAAAATGCTTCTAGTTCATAGGTAATTTAAGGAAATATATAAGAAATATATAACGTTGCAAACCTAGAAAACATGGACCTATATTTTAATACCCTCCATTTGGGTGTGAGGATTGGTCTCCTATTTTTTTCTTGTCACAAGATTGGGTGAAGGGTTAATTGAGGCTTAGTCAGGATAATTTGAGCCATAGCATAGTCCAGTATGCCTGTCAAGCACATCGTTTACCTGCTTCAAGAACCAAAACAAGGTCGCTATCAATGACAGTAGGAATGCGATGAGCAATTGTAACTACTGTAGAGTTACTGGTCTCCTGCTGTATGGTCTTTTGAATGAAATTGTCAGTTGCAGCATCGACTGAAGCAGTAGCTTCATCCAAAACTAGTATTTTCCTCTTCATTAGCAGTGCTCTTGCGAGACAGATAAGCTGTCTCTGCCCCACACTCCAGTTCCCCCCTTCTTCTACCACTAGAGATGTCACAAATAAAAACAATAAATTCATTTAACTTTTTAAACATTATAAGTTCAGTTTTTTTTTTCTTTTAAAATAACAATGTTTTTTTTCTGAGGTTTTGTTTCAGAATTCATTATTGGTTTTTTTCTGTTCATTCTCCTTGACTTTGTGCTTATTTTCTTCTTCTTTTTATTTTGACACCATCCTATTGCCGATTTTCAGTTATTTTTATGATTGAGTGTATGGGGTGAATGATAAGAAATAAACACAGAATCTGCTTTTGTAAGTTACTAAGCAATAAAAATGAAGGGAAAGTGTCATTCTTACATACCAGGTGCATCTAACCGCCTATCATCTCCTTTTACAATCTCCTCTAGGTGGCACTTGCACAAAACCTTGATGATAGAGTAAATGGTCATGCTTATGACAACTATTGGTAGACAAATTTAATTGGACGTACGTTAATTTCGTTTATTCTTTTCTTTCAATGGTTTAAGCAATACTGTTTACTCTAATTCCTTTTCTTCTAAAATAAATTTGGTTAGTTCATAATGAACCCAGTGCACCATATATCAGTTCCACTTCCACCATTGTGAAATAATCAAACTATTTCAAACAACTTACCTCCCAGATGTCTGCATCAGAGTATTGTTGAAGTGGGTCCAGATTTGTTCTGACAGTTCCTTGAAACAATGTTGGGTCTTGTGGTATGATACTCAATTTTGATCTCAGGTCGTGCAAGCCAAGAAGAGAGATGTCTACTCCGTCAATGACTATGCTTCCTTCTGATGGTTCCATTACTCTAAACAGAGCTTGTATAAGTGTAGATTTCCCGCTTCCGGTTCTGCCTACCACCCCAACTTTCATTCCTCCTGGAAAAACACAACTGATCCCCTTGAGCACTGCCGGAAGCTCTGGCCGGTACTTGATTTGTAGATTGTTTATCTCGATTGTTCCTTTTGTTGGCCAATTTTCATTTGGCCTGAACTCCTTAATTACCTCAGGGGCCTCTCTTGGTGTATTTGAGATTTGGAGGATTCTCTCAACTGAGATCATCTTGTTCTCCACATTGCAAAGGTTCCAAATCACCCATGCTTGTAACACATTTAGACTCAGACCATAGGTTACGGCTAATCCTGCGAGACCTGAAAAAATCAATAGAGTTCATTAATGCTGCACATTAAGAAAATAGATTTGACGTGCACCAAAAGAAGATAGAATTCTCCCTAAAAGCAAGTCGTACTCACTAGGATCAACAGCATTCCTCGGTAACGAAACTAAGAGGACCAACAGGATGAAAAAGACAACATTGAATAGAAAATTGGTTCGGACACTGAGCCACTCCATTGTGGCTGAATTATGGAAAGTGATGCGGGAGTAGTCATCAATTAACTTGAGGCTCTTCCTGAAGAATCTTTCTTCTTGTTTGAAGCAGCGGATTGTTGCTGTTCCCGCTATTGTCTCTGAAAAGTGGTGTAGGATCGGTGCTTTTCTTACGCCTACCATTCGTGCCAGCTCCCTAGCAGTACTTATGTAATAGTTCTTCATAAAACAAAATGTTGAAAAAAATTCAATTTGAAGCAAATATATTTAGGTTACTTCGTGAGCTTCTGCTAGTGCTTTGATTATCTACCTCAAAAAACAACTGTTTGATTATCTTTTCACATACAGTTGCACAACTGAATTATATTTCTTAAAGATAGGGAAGATTAAATTGAACTTGCAAACAGTGTTTTTAAATGCGGACAAATGGACTGCATATGCATGTTGACCATCCAGAGCTCCAGTCCTAGTGTCTTTCCACTAGGCTACGGCCCATTCTTGTCATAATTGGATCTTGATTTAATTGCATTGTCTACTTACGTAAGCAATTAAATTTCATATTTTAAACCACATAAGAATCCACCTATGTGGCCGCATAAAGCATACTCCTCTCTGCATGCATATCTAAATCCGCATTTAGTAACATTGCTTGCAACAACTTTGGTTCAACATAGTAATTTGTCGTTTACCTGGTACCAAGCTGAGATTGCAAGAGCAATGACAAAAACAATGAATACCGGCCAAGCAACTTGAGACATAAGAATGATTATGCTTAGTAGTTGGATTACTGCAAATACCAATCCAGCTACTCTATATGGTATGTCAGTATCCACTATGCTCTGATCTGTTGAACACTGCAATGATTAAACTTTCCGTAAATACACAAGTTGTATTTATGTTTGTTCTGGTGTCTATTACAGAGTAAAACGTTCATATACTGTATGAATCAGACAGATGTCTAGTCCAGCCAGCTCAAAGTTGGAAGTATATGGTGTCTGTAAATGTAACAAGAAAGTAAGTACAGATGGTTTATATTAGATATATAGATTGTACATACTCTATTAAGGATACGACTTGAAGGGGTTTGATCGAAAAAAAGTAGAGGTGCCCGAAAAACTCTTTTCATCATGCGAACAAAAAGATGTTGTGCTGTCTCAATAGCAATTGTTGCAAGAAGAACTGCCCTTACTAAAATAAAAGCTGAGCTCCCAGCAGATAGTAGCGCAAAAATCCCTATGAGCTTCACTTTGGTCACCTGTTGGGAAACTCTCTCTCTCTCACTTGCCCAGGCTATCCAATAGTTGCTTCCCATCTGTAATGCTTGAAACAAAGTATGACAGACCAGTATAACAGGGACAAGAGCACCTCGAAATGCTGAAGTGACAAATGTGTGGTATACACTCCATTTGACACGTCCTGATTCCCTCTCTTCCTCGCATGAGGTGTCAACAAGATCAGAAATGGGCATGGGATAACTTGGTTGGATCTGGTCGAGTTCAATTTTCTTTTTTGAATACCTTGCTATAGATAGTCTGTGTTTTTTTGTTGGAACTATTTGGGCAAGTGATTGTTCATGCGCAGCCATTTGTTTCACAAGTTCTCCTTCATCTTCTGAAATGAGATCTTCATACTTGCCTGATTGAACTATCCTACCGTCTCGCATTACCTGTTTAAATCCCAAATTTACAAATTTTGAGAAAAGCATCTTTTAAGCCTGTCTTTTATACTGTATGGATCCAATATTTTCCCCACCATGTAAGCACTTTTCAATTAGTCCCCAATAACTCATAAAAAGAAAATGATGGTATATAAGAGAAGAACTGAGTTGGACTGATTTGAAAAAAAGAAAAAGAAGTTGAGAAATCATTTAACTTTTACCAGGACAAGATCGGCAGCTCGCAAAAACTCTAGCTGATGGGTCACATAAACAACAGTCTTACTTGACATGAGACCCATTAAACACTCCTGCATGTGAATAATTAAAATGAATTAGATTAATCTAAATCGTGAATAAACAAAAATTACCATGTGATTGCTCTTCTTTTCTTTTCTTTATGCAAGATTTGTAGAACTTCCTGACTTGTACGGTTGTACCAATGCTCGAAAAAGGCCGACACTAAAGAAAGCAGATATAACCCAAAAGCCCATTTAAATACTGTGCCTACGTTCCATTTAAATGGGCTCTCTGTTCAGTTATCAATCCTTATTTAATTTCTTGGCTAGTGGAGCAGGGCTGTGAATCTTAAATTGTTGTGTCAAAATTGTTTATGTGATACAAGTCAACAGTACAACACAAAAGGAGGCGAGGCCCACTTTAAATCAATTTTTTTCAGTCTTTAATAATCTATATATATCTGATCCTAGGACACATGACTACAAGTCATCAAATCAATATAATAAATAATCTGACAACTCAGGTTCAGATTTATTTAATTATGATAATGATACTTTAGTTGGTAAGGTAGCACCCATTCCCTCACTTTTGAGAATTAATTTGTATTAACAAAGGAGCAGTTCAAATCCTGTGGGAACCAATAGGAAGAGCATACATTTGAAATTCAGCATGACCTTTGTCTACAGACATTGTTGCAAGGTTTTTAGTGCTATGTTTACTAAAACTAAAGAAAACAAGAGTTCTTAATTTCTAATCTAATATTTAATTTGGGTTGTCTGTCTTTTAACAAGCTTGCAAATTAGCAACTTGTACCTTGAAAAGATGAACTCCGGTGTGTGCATCAACGGCGCTGAAAGGATCATCCAATAGGTACACGTCAGCATTGCTGTACAGCGCCCGTGCTAACTGGATTCTCTGTTTCTGGCCGCCGCTTAGGTTGACGCCTCTTTCTCCGACCACCGTCAGATCACCTTTAATCCACTGCCTCACATCAGTATCCAACCCACATGCTTCCAGCACCTCCTCATACAATTCCCTATCCATCTCCTTCCCAAATAGCACATTATCCTGGACAGTGCCCGTTTGGATCCAGGCTGATTGCGGAGCATATGCCCGTGACCTGAAAACCCTTCCAGCAGCACCGGATGTCCTTGGCATCTCCCAATTATGCTGCAGAGGAGGCTTGTTTTTCCCGATCCCACCGGGCCGCATATCGCTACCTTTTCACCTCTCATGATGCTGATTTTCTTGTCAATTTTAAGTGTGGTTTTGTTGAGGCCTGAATCAGCCTCCCACATATATTCAGCCACTTCAATAACTATTGCCATGTTTGCATCTCGGGTTCCATTGGTTCTGCGGCTCAGTTTTTTCTGTTTATCTTCGCTCATGACCGCCTGAATCCGATCAACTGAAACTTTGGTTTGTATCATTATCGAGACCAGTTCGGGAAGATTGTATATTGGTTCTTGAAGAATGCGAAATGTGGCCAGAGCTGACAACACTGTACCAGCTGTTAGTGGCTTCTGTACCAGTATGCAAACACCAAAGGCTGCGACTGAAACTAGAGTTGGAGATGCCCAAAACAGAAATGCAATTGCCGAGCAGGTGTAGAGATACTTCTTAAGATAATTCCTCTCAGTATCTCTTAGTTTTAGAAGTTTATCCAAATATGTGCTCTCCCATGCATGGAGTTTCAAGATTCTCATTGATTTCAGTGCCTCAGCTGTAGCCTTGATCCGTGAATCTTTAGCCTCCATTATTTTTGAATTAAGTTTCTCTTGCGAATTGGCTAAAGGAGTGTTGCTTATCATGACAAGAACAGTTGTAAGCAGCGTGGCCAGAGATGCTGCAGCTCCGAGGCTTCTATAAAGGATAGTGAGTGCCAGAAAAATCTGGAAAGGGAGAAGCCAAATGCCATGTATGTACCAAAAGAAATCTCCTATTCTCTCAACATCTACATCAAGAAGGTTTACAATTTTGCCCGTGCTGATGCTTGAGTTCTTGATAGAAAGGGTCTTATTATAGATTGACACCATAAGCGAAGAGCGTACCAAGATGCCAATTTTACGTGCACCGAAGTACCACTGCCTCTGAGAAAGAGACTCGACCATTTTAGCAACAAAAAAGAGGCATGCAAGAATATATCCATAGTGTTTGTGGGTACTTGTTTCTCTGTCACTGAGAAGTTCCACAAAGTTGGTGACTAAGAATGGGCCGAGATATGAAGACCCGGTATTCAATCCTATAAACACAAAATAAAGTTCAACGGCAATTTAAGTGAGTAATTTAAGTGAGTATAAAGAAGTTCCAAGAAAATACAATAATTTAAAAAGTTAATTTGAAGAGTGTAAAGTATAAACCAAATGGGTTTTAAATTCACCTGCATATATTGCATTTATAATCAATGGTCTCCAAATTGCATGGATAACTGCTCGTGCCAGTACCGGGGATGCCTCCTTCTTCTGTTGCCTCAGCGACTCCTGAAGCAATGCAAATGAATTCTCTGCGGTTTCAGTTGAAGGAACTGGTGGAACATGCTCTAGTTCAAGCTTCTGACGGATTCCCTTTTCAAAAACTGGATTCAACCACCTAAATGTGAGTCGACTCCAGTAATTGGCGCTCTCAAAATCCTTTGAGATGTCGCCAGATTGTTGTTTGAAGAGGAGAGGCTGGTATAGTGTTGGGCTTTCTTTGGATGAACCCATGGAGGAAGCAATGGAACAGGGAATTGTGGGATAAACAGTAAAGAGGAAACAACTGTAGGTGCTATGTTTGGTAAGGGGGAGGGAACAGGAGCGATTGGTACAGAGGTGGTGCTGAGGTTTTTATAAAGTAAATAAAAGAGAGAATTCTAATTGGCTAGAGAACACCTAAGAAGAAACAAGAATATGAGGCCGCTAATAGTGAACTTATATAATTTTATCTTGACCTCTCTCTCTCATTTTTGCCCACAAGCCTGCAACAAAGTCACATGCAAGGCAAGCACGAAAATGCTCTTAATTTATCACTTGAAATAAGAAGGTCCAAATTTTTTAATTTATCAAGTGTCAATTCTCATATTGAAAGTGACCAAGAGAAGCATTACAAACGAAACATTGAGACTTAATTAATTAATATTTTTAAATAGGACTCCTAATAATTCACTATATATTACTTTTCATATGTTTCTCGGAATTTGAATCTTTGCGTGAATTGGTGGGTAATTCATGGTACGGGTGATGGAATATAAAAAAATACAAGGGACAGTGTCATGGAATCGGGTTACGTTCGCAGCCCTTCGAACCAAAAAATTGGTTCGAAGGGTTCGCGAACCGTCGATTTTGCATTGAGATTCGAAACGATCATTGAAAGTGTGAATTTCGGACCTCGAAATCGGTTAAAAGTACGAATCTCGATACAAAATCAACGGTTCGTGAACCCTTCAAACCCATTTTTTGGTTTGAATGGCTGTGAACGTAACACGGCCCCCAGTGTCATAGTTGTGTGGGTGTGTGTAAATTCATGAGAAATACAGAGAAAGACTGAGCTGAGAAAGGAAGCAGTCTTATCCTGTTAGTTTTTTAATTACCTTATGACCTTACATACATGATGGAGACTGGCTTTTCCTGTATCCGAGGAGGCCCCTGACAAATCTGACAAAGCTTGATAGTGGATACTGATAGAATTAGATGCTATATTGCTGTTGAGATCAATCTGAGATAAGTCATAGACAGAGATAGGTAGTAAATTCATCATATTCATAGACAGGTTTCGCAATTCCAACGTGGAAATATGATTGAGAAAATAATATCCATGATAGGGATATTGGTGCAGGACCACCCACCAACAAACCCTGTGGAAGAAAATATTACAGAAAAATAATAGATTTAAAATGAAGAAAATATAAGTCTGACAAATCTCAAAACAACTACCTTACAGTGAAATTTAAATAAAAAAATGCCAAGAAAATATATATAGACTCAAAACATAAAGGGAGCAAAATTCTGGTCATAGCTGGTTAGTTAATTAATGATATAACATTACATGCGTAAAAGCCAATTCAAAAATTCTAAATAAGTGTGAATTCTGTATAAATTTTCATAGTAGAGTTTCCCGCCCTCCAATTTTTTGGAACATGATTTATACTTGTAGTGTCATGCTATTTATGGGCAAGCTAGAGACAAATAGCCCCAATGAATATAAAAGGACTTGAAGAATATTATGATTTTCTAACAGCCTTTGTCTTGGTGATTGATATCTTAATTTGTTTAGAGATAATGTTTTGCTATCAGTGACAAGATGTGGATAAGGAAACAAGAAACAAAAAAAAAAGCATGAAGGATTTGTTTCATTTATCATCCGATTTTAACCCTACGTTACAAACAAAAGTCATCATAAAGATAAATTAATTAAGATCAAAATATGAGCTAACTTACGATTTGGTTCGTTTATTTTAAATCAGAGAATCAGAAACTTATTTATTGCAGGGTGTGATCACTTAAAAATTAAGATGGGACCACATATTTAAAAGGCAACACAATTTTTACCACAGTAATATCCTATGATGTACCGCTGCAAGACAGCCAAAGAAATAAATAGTAAATATCATAGGACTAAATATAGATGCTACCAAAAATAAATGCCTAGATGTCAGACAGTATGGCACCAGGGAAATTAAAATAATAAAAAGGCACAATCAACTAAACCAACATAACTTCACAAGAAAGTTCCTCGTTTATGGAGGAAATTTTACATGTTTTTATTTTTCAAAATTGTTATTTTTTTTCACCTCTCACCAAAATTTTGTTTTCAATATATAATAGCTGGCTGGCTTACCGATTGCCCCCTTGCACTGTGTTGCGGAGTTTGAGGGAGAAGGGAGGAGAGGAGGGGAGGGGAAGAGTTCAACCCCACATATCTCCATTCCCCTCCAGCTATCTCTTCAAATAAAACCTGAAGGAGCATAGTTCTTCATCCCCGCCACACCCCTGTCTCCATTAACCCCCGTTGGATAGATTTGTCAGAAGGCGTCCTTCCATAATTATTTTATTATTATTTTTTTGAAAGAAGCAGACGCCGTCCCAGTCAATGTGCGTGTCCCCTCCACGTAGAAAGGAGGAGTGCATTTCAGTTGGTGAAAGCTGAAAGGTGACAGCTTTAAGCCTTTAACCGTACACCTCAGGGCCACGTGAGTGACTTTTTTTTTTTCTTCTTCTTCTTTTTTTTTTGAAAGGAGCCTAATTAGAAAAATGAGAGGAAAAAAAAAACAGAATACGAAGAGAGAAAGGAAACATCAGAATTAATTACTAATCATAAATTTTTACCTCCTCTGGGATGTAGGCTTTTGTGTTGTAGGATTGATTAATACTCTGACGAATTGAGATTATCTTCGTTTGCTCCGTGGTTGGTCGGTCACTCAGTCGAATTTCTGGGACCACGAAAGAGGAGAAGAGAAGAGAAGAGAAGAGAGAGACAAGGATACTTCTACAATATTCAATTAAAAATCTTTCTGCCTTTCTGGTAGGGGTGAGGGGTGAGGACTGAGGATAAAGTTATCCTCATTTCTCATATAAAATAACTTTAATTTCTGATTATCCCTAGATTATCTCATTACCAAACAGGACCAGGAGATAGCTGGATGGGATAGTGGTCGATAAGTCGAGATGCAAGAGAAGAGACAGCTTGCCGCTTAAATGAAATTGTAAAGTTTGGATTTTTAATGTTTTATGCATAACCCAATACAAAATAGAAATGGACTAACCCAGCTGTAAATCAAATTCTTACGGAATAAGTGCCCTGGTACAAATGAGTCTATCATTTAGTCATCTCAAGGATATGTTGATTCCACTAATGATCATTTTGGAAATGTGCCTGTACAAGTGTATATATTATGGATGAAAATTTAGTGAGGATGTTGTCAATGAAATGAGGTTATGGACAACAGTAGAACAATTGACGTCAATCGGATATCAAAATGAAAAGGAATTTAGGGTTATGCTCTTATGAATGTCAAATTAAAACGGTCTTTTAAGGTTATGGTCTTATAGAAAAGGAGTATTGTTTTAGTATAATTATTTTTGTGTCTCATAAGACTCGTTAGGGCCAATGGGTCAGATCGGATTGGTCATCACTATTTTTTTATCTGATCCGTTTAAAAATGGATCAATATTTTTTTTATTCAACTCGGCTCGAATAAATTAATTAAGTATTTATTAATTATTTTATATATTTATAAGTAATTTAATGTTAATTAATTTTAATTAGTATATGTATAAGATTTATTTAGTGTTAGATCATAAAATAAATCCAAAAAAACAAAATTAAAGGGGTTAGGTCGAGTTGACCTATACTTGATCCATGACGGGTAAAAATTTTCTGACCCAAATATGTTAATATGTTAATTTATATTTTAACATTTGATACTCAAAATTTAAATTCAAATTACTAATTTTGTTAATTTTATAATAGATATATATATTCATAATATTTTATGAATTTTAGATGTTATTTTGTACTGGATCAAATGATAACAAAATGAATGCATTAAATTAATCAATCATAGTTACTAAATTCATTCTTTGTTATCATTTGATATAGTACAAACGACCTTTAAAATCATAAAATTTTGTGAATATACATCTACTATAAAAATTAATAATATCAATTATTTAATTTAAAATTTGAATGTTAAAAATATAAATTAAATAAATATATTAATGATATCTTATGTCACACGAGCATTTATGAATACTCTAATATTCTTATAAAATAATTAAAGCTTTTTTCGATGAAGCCCGCAAGGAGCATATATTATATAATGAAGAAAAGAGCAAGCTCTCATGAATTAATCCTCACATTTACTTATCAAAATTGGGTCCTTTATCAAGCCAAATTCTTATACAATAATTTTAAAAAATTATAGAGTTGAACTTAGAAAATTTAACTAAAAAACTTTAATATTATTAAAATAGAGTTTAAAATCAATTTACTATTCAAATTTTAATGTTTAATGTAGAAAAGAATTAGAATAAATTGGACGTGATTTGAAGCAAAAACGGATAAGAAACATCGAACATACAAAGTTCATAGGCCATTGAGGTCTATGTGTTGCCCCAAGTGATCCAAGAAGAGGGTGATGCGCAGCTTGGACCAGGAAATCAACTTTTCATGCCTCATGTGGATCCTATGCAGTCTCAGTATAGGGTCGCATGCGGCTTGAAGCAAAGAGATTTCAGATCGATTTTCTGATGATTTTTTGCACTTTATAGGAGATCCATTTGGAGCTTTTCAGCGTTATTAGACTCATTTCATTCTAGATAAAGAGTAGAACGCAAAATTTAGGAGAAGACAATTAGAAGACATCTTTAAAAGGAGAAAAATATGAAATAGAAGAAGTGTTTAGAATAGAAACTGAAAATTTCATCAGTTTCTTCATCAAACTTCTTCTCTTGTTCTCTTTCTCTTTATTTCATGTTGTTTATTGTCTTATGGAAGACTAAATTTTCCTTCTTCTAAGGTTTAGGATATATATTTCATACTTTTGTTATTTTAATTTAAATTATATTGTTGTTTCAATGATTATTTTGTTTTGAACTTGGTTTGTAAATTATTGGTGTATGAATTTATAAATTAGATGATGAATTGCATATTTAGGTAGTTGCAAATGCTAGAATTTGTACAAAAATTGACCAACTTAATGTTTGTATGTAAAATTTTAGGTTTAAGACTAAGTATCAAAAAGAGACGTTGATTACTTGGTCTAAATTTAGACTTAGAAAAATGATTTGGTTAGAGACTTTAGTATCTTCTGAAACTCAAATTTGAATATTATTATTGATTCCATTAGAGAATTCAACATCTTGAATATACTTGAGTAATTACATATTTTAGTACATTTAGGGTATGCCACAAAATAGAATTTGCCTCTAGATATAGGACTGCATCACAAAATTAGGAAGATCTTAAATTAGAATTAAGAACTATCATTTATAATTCGAAGGCCCTAGAAACTTTATATTTCTGAACTTCCTTATTTATGATTATGTTAATTTAGAATTATATTTACTTTATTATAAAATTAGGATTAAATTATCAGTTTTATTTTTTATTATTTAAACAATTGAACTTTGAATGACCTAATGCCAAAAGCTATCCATGTGAATCGATCCCTAGTTATACTATAATCGTTGGGTTTATATGCTTAAATTAAACAATTAAGTGTATTTTCGAGTATATTTATATTAGCCCCGTTTGCGTCATCCCCTAAATACAAACAAGTATGATAACTAAATCAAAAAAATTACAAACTTTTAAATATAAAGAAATATAAATACATTTATTATGTCATGTATACAAGATGTGATAGAACGAATATTTTGAATGACCTATATAATAATTGAAGTCTTGAGTTACTATACGACTTTATATGTCATTAGGTGCATAATATGTACACTTATTTTTTTTTCGAAATTATATTTACTTAATTAAAATATATCACTAAAATAATTGAACTACAGGGATTATGATTAGGGAAAGATCTTGACATGGGCTAGCCTAAGCCCGTGCTTGATTCTTCAAGAACGCTAATTAACTACATTCCTGACTATACCCAATATGGTATGATGTTGTATATTGCGTGAGTTTAACAAGTTTGTTGTAAACAATGGTATGATCATTGTTTTGTAATTTTTAATACATAAAGAGAATTAAAATTTTAAACTTTTCAAGTATGTTTATATCATTAATTTTCTCCACCATTGACTTTGTTTAAATCATTTCATCTTCTTAAATTTAAGGATTTATATAAAATAGTTTCTCTCCTCATTCAAAATAATATGTGTAATGTACCTAAGATGAAATTTAACTCTTAAAATGATCTAATTTTTTATATGATATTTTATAGATTATTATATATTTAATTATATTATTTATTATTATTATAATAATTATTATTATTATTATCATTATTAATTAGAACTTAAAACTTTTTGTCAAAATTTTTTTTAATGTAAAATTTTATTAAATATATTTAAAATTTTCTTTAATGAAAAGTCGGACGAAACTCGAGTTACAACTCTAATATTATTTAATTTGTGTTCGTGCTTACTAATTTTATGCATGTCACTTATTGTGATTTTTTTTAAGATGTTTTTAATATGCTTTCATTATTTTATTTTTAGATAGCGTACGCTAAAAGGAAAGTTTTTTTTCTTTTTATTTCCTTTTTCTGCTTGTGATTAAGATATGCAGCAGCAGGCTGTTAACGGATATCCAACATCTGAAAATTGGATCTGAATTTGCACGAATGACTCCTCGTATAAATCTGAAAAAAAAAATCATTTTAGTTTAAATTCGTATTTGGATATCGCATTATCCGAATACTAATTAATCCATTACAAATCTGATAAAAAAATTACTTTCTAAGTTTCTAATACCATGATGTATTAATAATTATTCTTTTATCTATAACAAACTTTATAATCATAATTATAATGATCTGTTTAGTCTCAATAATAATTAGATCACATTAATTTTTAAAAATATATGGTATATAGGTTGGTTAAATTTATCAGTATTTTTATATTAAATTATACTTTATAATATAAATTATGCATATTTTATTATTTTAAATATTTGAATACAAAAGTCAGAATATGATCCGAATCCAATTCTATTTCCACCATATAGAATGTATACGAGGAGTCAGAATATGATCCGAATCCAATTCTATTTCCACCATATAGAATGTATACGAGGAGTCAGAATATGATCCGAATCCAATTCTTTTAAGGCTAATACTGCTATGTATTAAAATTTTCAAAATTTTGTGTTGAATATGTAGAGATCAAGTTGATATCAACACTCTTAACTAGCAAGTACTCGTATGGCGTCATGGCAGTAACATAATGTCGACATAGAACTAGAATTTTACCGGGCACAACACGGTCCAAACCACTTTTTCAGCTTCCACGGGCTCTGGAGAGAATCCAGCCTAGCAAGGGAAAATGACAAATAAAAGGTTTTAGTAAGATTGCGCAGTGTGGGAATAAAGAGAGTGCGTCTTGGTTCTGGCGCTGAGGCAAAGATACGGGGGTGGTCCAGGAATCTCCAAAAGGAGACCACAGCAGGACACGTGCCCCCCGAGCGAGACCACGAGCGGACGCGCGCCAAGGTCCAAAATTGGGACGACACGTTTTGGATTAGTTTGGTTTTGGATGAGTCACCTGCTCACCTCACCCAGCATTCCAGCGAGCAGCCGAACGCATCATCAATTCAGCTTGGAACTTGGAAATCCTAGTCAGGAGTCAGACTGCCGAGTAGACAGGAATCCTATAATATTTTAATTGAAGGAACATTTCATACAGCATGTCTTTTGTATATTTAAAATATATGAACCTACGAGACGACATTCTCGAAAAAGAAAACAACATATACTATACGAAAGGGTTGTCCTTTCTGCTGCTCTGTTAGGTATTTTGCAACCAGCTTGAAAGGTTATTTTTTTCAAATCAATATAATCAATAGATAATGACTTTAGTCGCGCACTGATTTTCGTCCATCTAACCCACTGATAAGAGCATACCATGTTCTCAAGAAATAACCCTTGTGCCAAGTACTAATTCCATATATAAATTTCAAACTTGTGCCAGCACCATCTAACGGACACAAGACTGACACTAGCAGATGTCGCAGATTGATACATCGCACTTGCGCATGTGGTTGGGCCCATTTATGGGCACGCCAGGGAAGCAATACGCCTCAAATAAAATAAAACTTTATGATTAATGATCCTTTCATAACTGAATATAATACTAGCAGATTAATGCGGATGACAGTAGTTTTGTTTTGGATTATACAGAACGCTAGAAGAAATCATACACACAGCATAACTGAGAGTTATACTAGCAAAAAGCTGATAGGAAAGGATGCATTTTTCTGCTAATGTTCAATTTAGAAAAGAGAAAAGTGGTTACTACACCTAGGAAGAGTGAACATATTGCGAAACTGCTCGGCACAGCCTCAAAACCATCAAACGGCCAGTTGGAAGCCTTTGAACTAGAGCCGTTATTTCCTTTAAAGCCACCTCATCAAATGTAGTCATAGTTGGGTCTATCTCAATGTGCAACCCTGATGGCTCAGATGGATACATCCCACTGCCCACAATAATATGAAACCAAAATGGGTTAAAAAGCACCCAGGTTGTTCTAGTGAATCTTACCATGCTAACATTCATGGATTTCTTAAGAAAGTGACATCTAACAATTTACAAGATTCACTGGTAACATCTGACATTACTAAACTGCTACTAGCAACCCATTATTCTTTAGGGTTTGTTTGGCACTTGGTGGAATAGCAAAATGTTAGAATAGAATAACTATTTCGATGAATTAATTTGCCAAACGAATATTAGACTAAGTAGAAGAGTGCAGAAGAGTGCTAATCCGGTATATCAAGTTATAGGTGGAATTCCGGATTAGCTCTCGTCGGAATAACGATTATTGTTTGATTATATTGTATTATATTATTATATTATGATTATGATTATTTATTTATTTATTATTATTATTATATTATTACAATAATAATTATTATTATTATATTAACATCACTGTTAGTATTATTATTATATGATTAATTTTATTATTATTTATTATTATTATATTATATTGTGATTATTTATTATTATATTATTATGATTATGACTATGATTAATATTAGTTATTATTATAATTATATTTTATTATATTATATTATTATATTATGATTATTGCTATGATTATATTATAATTATTTATTATTATTATTATATTAAGATTATGATTATAATTATTATTTTTTATTATTTTATTATGATTATAATTTTTCTTATTATATTATTATGATTACGACTATTATTATTATTATTATCATGAATATGATTATTATTTTATTATTATTTGATTATGTTGTATTGTATTATTATATTATGATTATTTATTATGATTATGATTATGATTATAATTATAATTATAATTTTTTATTATATTATTATTTATTATGATTATGGATTACGATCATTATTTTATTATTATTATTATGCTATTATTATTATCATCATCATCATTGTTAGTATCATAATTATCCATATTTTAACTATTATGATTAACAACTGTCAAACGATATTTCACTCTTACGAATAGTCAAAAATATCACTCTTCTACCACTCTTTCAAAAATACATTATTCTATCACTCTTCCAAAATTACCACTCTTCCATAGCTATTCCTTAATTTACCAAACGGACCCTAAGCTAACAACTAAATGTATAGATCCAGCTTCAATAAAGCAAAACTTTAACTGGGCTAGACTTTACTTGATAGCTTCTTATCAGGTTAACCAAGGCACCTCAAAGTTAGCTTATATGAACGGCAAACCTGGAACCAGGCTCAAGTCTGTTTCAGGTTTTATGAAAGTACTTGAGGGTTGGTTAGATGCATGTGGCACAATTGCAGGCATTTAAGAGCATGCATTCATTTCAACACAATTAACATTTTTGAGTGTTATTTGCAATCATCTTATAAAAGTTGGTATAAAATGTAAGAAGCCTTTCCAGCTTTTTCAAATGCAAAGAAAGATTGATAATAGTTTGAAATTAAAAAAAAAAAAAAACATGTAACAAGCACCTCAAGAAAATAACTCACAATTTAAGGTCAGACAGGTCGAGAGAAAGAGCCACCTTTTTACCTCTCTTAAAGTTCACAAAGCTCAGCTGCAACTCTAGCATATCTACACAAAATCCAAGTTACTATATTTATACAACACAGTTACACCCATAATTTCAAAAAGAAAATAAAATAAAATAATACAACTGCGAAACACAACTATTTTGCCTACAGATATTTCCTTTTACATTTCAAATCAGTTGTTTCAGATAAGATAGCTTGTCAATAAAATCTAGATAATGCAATACTTCTCTAAGTCAGCTCATGCAGGGTGATAATTAGCATTTTCTGTCAATTTGAAAGAACCTTAACAATGAATTTTGTGTTGGCCATAACTAAATTGTTGCGATCAGAAGGGGAACAACATGAAACCCATGAGGCAATACAGAAAAAAGAAAGATGAAAAATAGAAAACAAACTTGTATTGCTAAGCTTGCAATTGAAGTTTGTGGAGAGAAGATTTAAAAGCTCCCTTTTAGCTGTTTGGACTTCATGAAGCACATCAATGACATTGCCTAAATGCAAGCCTGTCTCCTGGTTTAACATTGGTTTGTTAGGTTAATCTAGCTAGCAATGATGACATAATTTGAGAAACATAAAATTTGAACAACACTCCCTATCATACATGGATCCAGACAACAATATGCCACGCACACCCCCACAAAACACGCAAAAGCATCCACTATTACCTCCCTCCACTATTTTCTTCAAAATATAACCAATCCCATAAATAAAGAAAAAATGGTTT
This sequence comes from Schoenoplectus tabernaemontani, assembly GCA_037127355.1. NCBI lineage: Eukaryota > Viridiplantae > Streptophyta > Magnoliopsida > Poales > Cyperaceae > Schoenoplectus > Schoenoplectus tabernaemontani. The sequence goes on from CM073757.1 coordinate 17,528,223, forward strand.
AGAATCTTTGGACAACAAAGGGGTAGAAGACGAGTTACATGTAGGGTTCCCATGAATGGATCAAAAAGAAACTCTTCAATCATTTCTTACCTGTGTCTCTTGATGAACAAATTTTGAACTAACAATGTTGCAGGCAGTGAATTTAGATTTAAACACAAACTCAATTGCTGAATATGCATTCATGCCCTGAAAAGACTGTAAAAAGTAAAGAAACATAAGACCTCTGGGATACGATATAAGCATACAATCTAATTAATTGTTCTCGCATATCCTATCATTTTCATACACCATCTAAGTCAAATGTTTAATTTTTTTTTTCTGACAAATACATCATATAGTCTATTTCAGATATGTCTCAATTCAAGGGAGGCCAAAGTTAGGCAATGATCAGAATATTGCACATTACAATAAAAGGAGATCAGCTCATATAAACCCCGCCGCCTCCTCCATCTCTGAACAAACCTCACCAATATTGATTATGTTGAGGATATAAGTTATATCTAACATGTAGTGAGCTTAACCAAAAAGTCAGCTTGCAAATGTAAATTGTACAAGATTTAGCAACCTGCAGTATTCTGGCATTGTTCAACGTCATGCTCATCAATATACTGCCTGATTTGTTGGTGCCTAATGTAAATCTGCATAAAAACAAAGAGAACAAAAAATATTCCAAAGACAACGTAAATGAAAAGAAGGACATTTAAGAAAACCTCCAAAATCCTTTGATTTTTGCAAGAACCATAAATGTGGGTAACAAATAAGAGAAAATTATTCTTGCACACCACATTTGCACAGAGTGTTAAGTATAAACACTTTTCAAAAGCATATGTTTGAAAACTTGAGTTAGAGACTGTACTTGGAAGAATGTTTATACTTAAGACTGTGTGTGCAAATAAGGTGTGCAGATAATGGGTGCAATTATCACTCCTCTATAAATAATTAATCAGAATATTCGGTAAATAAATTTAGAAACATTCGTTGGACAAGCTTGACCATTATAACTTTTCAGTAATCAAGTTGCTGAATTTGTTTCAACGGTAAGCTATTAGGATATGAGTTGCACAAAAAAGAATGAGATAATGGGAACAAATCATGGTTTACTTTCAAAGCACCCCATTAATAAATCCATTTAGTTTAGGGTCTCTGGCATATGGAAAACCACAAATGGGTTTGCACAGAAAAGATTGATGGTAAAGTTTGCACAAACAAATTTAAAAACAATGCATGTAACATAAATGGCACAAAACAAAACAAATCAAGACCTAACAAGCACAAAATAAATGTGCAAAAGCTAACAGTGTTCTACCTCTGACAGAGAAAATTATAGTTGAGTACAATTTCACACTTGCCCTGTTTGTCTATGTCATCCAGCTTCCAGACCTATGATACAATATGAAGTACAAGCAAGATTGAATAAAAAGAAAGGATAGTAGTTTGTATGTACTTTAAAATAAGCATCGTCAATGAGCCCATCATGAAGTCCAACCCTTGAACTAAGACAAAAATTGACCCTCAATTTTGCAATCTTTCCTTGACTGAACCTCAGTTCTTACCAGGTAAATCACAGACATCGCAAAAACAGAGAAATAGAGTAAAATAAGAAAAGAAATAGTTCATGAAAGGGCTAATAAGTTGGAAACAGTAATAAAGGCTAACAATATTTGGTGCACTAAACATAAAGTAAATTATAGTGTGTATTTCAAGCAAAACCAACTAATAATGGCTGATGTGTTTCTATTAATTTCTTCAAGAAGCCACATCTCTTATTGCTCTTGCTTCTCTACAGAGAAACAATGGACCAACAAACCACGATATCTGGGGGACTAAACATAAAGTAAATTATAGGGTGTATTTCAAGCAAAACCAAGTAATAATTGCTGATGTGTTTCTACTACTTTCTTCAAGAAGCACATCTCTCATTGCTCTTCTTTACAGAGAAACAATGGACTAAGAATATTTTGGGGATCTTGGAATGAAAATGGGAAGTGAGATATTTCAATGTTCACTTATAGTAAACCCAATATTCCAATGTTCTGATGGTGCCTGTATGATATTTCCCTTCCGCGCAGAAGTAATTACTTGCTGTGGTTTTACAGCTATGCATGTGAATCCACCCCAGGTAATAATGCTCCAAACTACAAAATATTCAAACTATTGATCTTACATTTAGATCTTGTTGCACAATGGCATGTGTTTTTTTCAATTTTAGATGGTCCTTAGCAATGTTGATTACATCATCACAGCTGACATCTTCTTTGATCTTACAGGAAACACGAAAAGAATCACTCAGTTTTGTGATATTTTGTTCAATCGTTCTCAGAGACTGCATCTTTGAATGTAGTCTATCTTGTTCATCCTGCAAAACAAGCACTACTTAACGAAGATGTCTAGTTACTGTAGCACACAACAATAAGTAGCAGAAGCAAACAGGTTAATGAGAAATTGATCAAGAACAGAATGCTTATTGTTTGTCCAACTTAGCATATTGCGAACTACACTGTTAAGATGGCCTACCTGAGTAACAGAAACTGAATTTATAGTAAAGCAATTATGTTCTGTATATGCTTCCTTTGAACTTGAATCACAAAGATCTGAAACCCTTGATTTCAAAAGAAGGCATTCCTGAGCTCGTTGGCTCACCAACTCTGCTTTACTCTACAAAAGAATAATGAAAACTTGATTTAGAAGCTGGTTTTTGTTTTTCTATTTACTGTTCTGTAGTTACACAATGCACGCTTTTGGTATTTGCAGGACACCCATCTTTAGATGGATGAAGGGTTATTTTTTTGGTTTGAGAGTTTTCCTAGGAATTCTTTCCCATCCCAAAATGTGTCATTTGGAAAAGGCCAATATTTAATTTCAATTTATTTCTCATTTTTACAGGTGAATCCGGGCCACTGATACCTGAAATTCCCACCCTCTTATTTATGTAGTCCATAGCAAATTAACTTTTATTCTCAAATATCACAAGTATCATGAAATTAAGAATAAAGTGATGCCACTTTATTAGTAGTTGAGCTTTCTGCAAAATTATGTATTTTCATAGGAAGCAGAGTATTATCCGGGCTTTGGAAAAAGAAATAAAGATATTAAAAATAATCATTCTATTCTAGAAAAAGCAAGTAATACATACACATAGCTTGTTAAGTTTCAGACGATTCAATTCCAACTTTGCTTTCTCATAAAGAAGCTTATCATGCAATGATCTTGCTTCCGCAAGCCTGCATACATAAACAAGATGATAAATAAACAAGACCATATTAGAACATTCTAGTTGTTATCTCAACCCCAAAAATCCTCCTCAAGTGCATCATCAAAATAAACACATACATTTCCCTTAAATTAAACAACTAGAGACACCTCCTACTATCCCATCAATAAGTGATTAACTATTTGCAAAGCTTTAAAAGTTAAAACAGTTTATTTTTCAGTCCTTTTTGGAGGTTAGCTTTGGTTATATATCCCTGCAAAAAGAAAATCCACTAATTGAGTTTGATGGCAAAGTAATGGGGTAAATATTTAGGATATTCTAATTGCATTTAAGGTTTTCCCTGGACACCTACACAATTTTCAATTTTCAGTAAATACATATTCTGAGAATTTCCACCTTGAAGAAACCTCTGGCAAATTTATTTCTAGAGCAATTAGGGTGCTCCAGCTTATAGTCAAGAATTGAGAGGTACCTTTGTTTCCGCTGATCAGAAGAATCACAGTTTCTCTAAAAAAATCAGAAATTCACAACAAGATTAATTGAAGAATGTGGAATATTACATAAATGTAAATGGAAATGTGGAGTATCATGTTAATGTTATAAAAGAGTTATGATACTGATGAAAGTTATGATACCAATGCCAAACTAATCAACATTATCCAACCAGCACTGAAAATGGCAACTTCAAAACTTACTCTTGGTTTAGCATAAGATGAACATAAGATGAATTGTGTGCTCATTAAAAAGGCCTAATTCAGCCGAATCAAGACATACAAACAAACATACCAGGAAAGCAGAAAGCCTCGCATATTTTCTAGCCATCTGAAACTTCTCTATCATATCACTCAGTGAACCAAGCTTTAATGAAAAAAATGAGAAGAAAAATGCATTCAATACAACCAACAATGAAATCTATTATTTAGATGAAAGTTAAGATGATCAAATAAATTTAGTTTGAACAAAAGAATAGCAGTGGCCCAAATACAAGAGATGAACAATATTGAACTATGATAAAACTATAAAATCCCAACTAAATGCAAATTTGAAGAAAAAGCAAAGACAAATTCAAGATGGCACTCAGCACCCCAAAGTGCACCCTCCAGCAGTTTTTCTGGGCTTTCTTATACAATATAAGTGTCATTGTAAATGTAAACCATTATAATTAAAATTGGTTTATTTTCCAATTTTTCATAATAAAATTAAAGCCTTTCTTAATGAAATTACATGCTGCAGAAGGCCCGACTCCATTATTTTATGACATAAAGCAACAACATGAAGATTATAACTTATATGCATATATCATCAATAACTGCTATAACAAATTGCTTGCTGGCATGATCATACAGCAGAACGTGGCCAGAAATCTCATTCTTGGAGGAAAGTACAATAGAATATAACATACCTCCTGTACAGAAAGCTTCTGAACAAATGTTGAAAATGATACCCTTGTAATTTCTGACATGTCCTCAACCAACTGCAAAGCAAGAAGACAAACTCAAATCACTTCAACTCAAGAAGAGCCATTTAAAAGGTCATCCATGGAGATATGTACTTTGCAATTCATGCTGTTGGATATCTAATTGTTCGGCCACAGAAGAATATCGAGATTATTAAAAAGAAAAATATACATGTTAACTTAGATTGGTTCTGATGGCCCAAATTTCCAATAATCACTTTCAAAATCTACATGAAAATGAATAAACTCCAATATGCATTCAAAACCATAGAGTTCAGCAAACTTGGAATGGCCTCAGTTAACCCATGGATCCAGTCTATATTATTTAAAAATGCCCATCTGAATCAGATAGCACTACCACCACTAGGTTACCTTGCTCCAATCAGGATTGTGCTTTTGATGTTTTTCTCCCCGCTCCCAACTCTCACGAGCTAATGTCTTGGTATGTTTTGCTGGGCGATCTACTGTGCTCGCAAGAAATTGTTGCAACTTTCTCTTTCTGCCCTCCAAATCGAACTCTTGGTCACATACTTTTTCGACAGAGGACTGAGAAGGCGGCAAATTCTCATTCCCAAAATCCAAATGGAGTGAAGTTATGCTTCCTTCCAGGATTTCTCTATTAGTATATTCGTTGATAGCAGAAATACTTTTGCTGTGACTTGACTCTGATCTGATATACGGTGACTGACATGTTTCACTGAGCTGAGCCATTTTGGCATGAGATGAAGTTTGCACTATGACTTTAGGGGTAACCATTGAGAGTTTAGTTTCAGGATATTGAACTATGGCAAGTGGAGATGATAAAGCAATGGCAGGTTCAACTTGCACAGACGTGTTTTGAGGGGATGACGTTGCAGTGACTTGACTGTATGAAATGGTATCGGACTGAAAGTACCCATGCCCGTTTTCAGAATGGTCCTGAAAACAAAATGCAGTTTATAGATTTCAAATTTGAAGCATTAATAATCAAATTTTCATGATAAAAGAAAAATGTTTGTTGTGTTCCGGTTTTTGTCGGTTCAAATGGCAAAGGTAGGGAGGGGAATAGGCTGGTACCATCCAGTACATTGCAGCACTCAACCTGAGCCACCTAACTGTATACACTATACACTGAGAAGAAAGAAATCTTTTGCTGTCACTGTAATTAACAAAGAAAGATCCATAAAGGCTCCTCCAAAACCACCAATAGTATTTCTATTCCCATGCCATGACAGCAAACCCAAATATGCCATTCATTTAATTAACACATACTAAATCATTATAAAAGGGCTTCTCTAATGGACTAAAATTAAGAATTGCAAATGAATGAATAGCAGAAGAGAAACCTGAGACCCTTTACCTCATCTTTCCCATTTGCTGGTTTGCCATCACATGTTTTTGCATCAAAGATCTGAAGATCATTACAATTAACATTCTTTTCAATTGAAACATCAATTGCATGAAAAACCTCCCCTTTTACAATCTTGCCACCATCATCGTTCTTATCAATTGAATCATTTGTTTGATGAGGATCCTCCCTTTGTAGAAGTTTAGCACCACCACCATTTTGAACTATGGACACATCAACTGGAAAAGAAACCTCTTCTGTTACAAAGATAGAACAACTGTTGTTCTCATCAATAGAAACATCAATTTGATGAGGTTCCTCCCTTTGCTCAAGCTGAGCACCATCACAATTTTGAACCATGGACACATCAACTGGCATAGAAACATTTTCTGTCACAAGCTTGGGACAATCACTGTTCTTGTCAATAGAAACATCAATTGTATGAGGATCCTCCCATTTCAGTGGGTTTGTACGTTCAGCATTTTGATTGATTGAAACATCAACTGGACCGGAAACCTTCCCTGTTAGAGGCTTAGCACCATTAACCTTAGTACCATCATTATTTTGATCTGTTGAGACATCAACTGGATAAGAAACCTCCTCTTTTGGAGGCTTCACACTATCGCCACTCTTATCAATTGAAACATCAATTGGATGAGAAACCTCCCCTGTTACAGGCCAAGCAGCATCACCATTTTTAACCAATGAGACATCAATTGGATGAGGATCTTTTCTGGTTAGAGGCTCAGCACCATCACCATTCTGATCCACTAAAACACCAACTGGGCAAGCAACCTCCTCAGTTAAAGGCTTAACTGCATCACAATTCTTATCAATTGGATGAGCATCTTTCCCATCTAGAGGCTCAGCAACATCACCAGTCTGATCCACTGAAGCATCAGTTGGATAAGAAACTTCTCTGCCCATAAGCATAGCATCATCACCTTCTTGATCTATCTGAAGATTCTGAACATCAATTGGATGAGGAACTGGAGGATTGGGCTTCAAGCAGTCATCAACCTGACGTAAAATGTCACTCAACGTAGCTGACATCCTCCCATAGTGTGAAAAGCTTGAGTTATTGGCTGCCAAGCTGAAATCACCAAGGCCAGCACTTGATGTACTGCCAGAGAACTTCAACCTGCCACCTGTGTCATTAGCTCCAGACAGTCCATTGATGCCACCTCTGACAAAGGGAGTTCTTCTGTCCACACTTGGTGTAGTGAGGAGGCTACCGGCAGAGTTTGCAGTACGGTCATCGCCACCACCAATGTTACGGTAATGAAGTGAGAAAGCAGTTGAATCGAGAGTTATATCATGGACCTCATTGTTATTGTGTTCTGACATCCCCGAGTCTGATGGCCTTTCTGAGCCCATGAAACTCCTGGACACTGGTCCAAAGAAGTTGTCATCTGGCCAGAACAAAAGAAATATACATATTACGAGAGCAAAATAGTAAATTTCTCTTCCTTCTACTCTTGAGGTTCTAATTCTGATCCACAGCTTCATGACCACTTCTCTTTTGTTGGCTGGTTATTGAGTGCTGATACAGAACAGTTCTTACAGTAAAAATACCCCACCCCCCATTTTTAAAGCAAGGCCAAACACTGTGATGATACCCTTGTAACTACTACATTTAAACTCTATTCATATTTTGATTTCTCATTTCAAATCAGTTTTAATGATATGAGGAACTGCCTCATACAGCCAGCATTGTACTGAAAAGAAAGATTTTTTTTTTTTTGCAAAATTGGATTGGAAACAATACCTGTATAAAGAGAGGAACGGGGTGTGAAAGAAGATAAGGTTATTAACAAGAGACAAACCATCATTAGAAGCAATAGAGGCAGCAGAAGCACTGCCCGGAGAGGAATCAGTCATGTCCCTTGGAAACCTGACAGGTGGCACAGCCAATCCATCCTCCTCCTCCTCCTCCTCATAGTCATCGCCATCCTCCCTGGTGTCTTTGGACGATTCGTCGCCGCCAGAGTCGGAGCAAGGCGACAGCATTGCGTTGCTGTCGTCCATCGGAGGCGTGCCCAACGAATCATCCCTGTCGAACACGTGGACGGCGGTCGTCTCCGCGAAGCTCACGCGGCGGTCCCTCCGCCGAGCAAACGTCTCCCCTTCCATTGTAAAATCCATTCCGACCCGACGACAGCTTGGAAGTTCAGTCAGGGTTAGGGTTCTGCCTAGTCCAAAATCAGTCGTCTCTCCTTCTTATTTGCCCTTTTTCTTACTCTTTTGGAGGGAAGACGAGAGTACTTCGTTTTCGATTTTCGAGCTCTCTATTCAAAGGATGCGTTCTTATTAGAACGAGCCCAAAAGAACTCTCAAAACGTTACAAAGCCCGGTTGTCGTGCTGAAAACTTCATTGTCGTGCTTAAACTAGGTCCGCACGGCGTCCGAAAATTGTATTTCTTTTTAAACTGCATGCGGCCTTGCTCTTTGATTGTTTTTTTATCTGTTCTCTCTCTAAATTGTATGCAATTTCTTCTGTTTCTTTATCTGTATAAAACATTAAATTTTGAACTGTATTTTAAGCATAATGATCTAGTTTTTTTAAGTTCAATCATATAAATACGTAAACAATCATATGATAATTTCACGCTTATCAATTTATAATGATGATGAAATTATTAGTAAAATAATAATGATTACAATTAGTATTAATAATAATAATAATATTAGTAGTAATAATAATTATAATAATATTTATTAGTACTAAAAATATAATTATTATTATCATTTTTTTTGTAGGGGAGGCAAAAACCATCCCATTTTTTCCATTAAAAAGAAGAAAATTTACAAGAAACAAAAACAGAAAAGAAGATGAGAATTTATAAAAAAAATGCTTGAGAAGCATTTTCAAAAGAAAGGAAAATTGAAATAAAAAAAAAAAAAAAATAAATAAAAGAGAAACAAATCTGGTCGGCAGTTGTTGTTCAGATCGTCGTTGGCGGGGTGAGGCGGTCGTTGTATAGAGGCGGTGAGACGTCGTGGTGGACGCTTCGGCGAAGTGAGGAAGTGAGGCGGCGAGGAGGTGGTTGTGTCAGTGAGGTGAGACGGTGAGGAAGCCGGTCTCGTACGAGATGTGGTGAGGCGTCGTGGTGGTCGGACAGAGCGGTCGTCATGGCGATCCGCAAATCCGATCGTCGGTGGCGGTGAGATCGTGCGGTTAGTCGCTGTACAGAGGAGAGAGAGGAGGTAGAGGGGAAGAGAGGGGAAGAGGGGGGAGGAGAAGAGGGAGAGGAGGAAAAGAGGAAGAGGGGGAGGCGGGGTATGATATTTTTATATCATTATTTTTTTAATTTATCAATATAATTATTGTGGTTATGACATTTTTATATTAGTAGTAATGTTAATGATGTTAGTATAATACTACTGATAATAATTTTAAATATTATTATAATCATTAGCATTATTAGTTTTAATTTTAATTTATTAATATAATTATTGTGCTTATCACATATAATTTATATTTTATTATTTTCATATGGTTAATAATTATTATATTGTCGTATGATTATCATTGTTATTATATTTTTAATATGATTATATATGTATTTTATTTAGGAATGTCAATAGGTCGGGTCGGGTCGGGTTAGGATCGAGTCATCATTATTAATTATTTTAAATATTTAAAAAATAACATTAATAATATATATTTTATATTAATTAGTGTATATGAGATTAGATTAGTGTTAAATCTTAAAGTAAATTAAAAATAATTAAACTAGACGGGTTTGGTTGGGTCGTACTCAATCCGTGATAGTCAAAATAATTTGATCCAAACCTGTCTTGTTTATTCTCAAATCATTTCAAGTCGAGTCAAGTTTTGTTACCTCGAATTTTAATAATATACTCTCTTATTATTATTTATTTAACTAGTATTATAATATTAATAACTATTATTAATATCATCATTATCGATTATTATTATTATCATTGTTATATTATTCTTATTCTTTCATTTTCATTTGCTCAACTAAATACAAAAACCTCATAAAATTATAACTTAACATAAGTAGTTATATTTAATTCTCTACACGTGAAGCCTGGAAGTACGATTGTTTTAACAACAACCGATTCAATGGGCTCTCTCCTGACATGGGCCGACTGTAGTTCACATGGGCTGAGATCTAATCGGGCCTAATAAGGTCAGAAGTATGAACGAGCATCTATAATATTTCGTGGGCCGGTGGCCGTGCTTCGTTTTGCTGGCGCATTGGGCGGAATATGGAGGATCCTTTCCGCTAAAATTTAAATCACGAAAGCATAGGACACATGACATCGGCCCCTAGTCATCTCAGCCGTTGCCCGATGTCCCTCTTGGATTTCCTAACAAATCTGCCACTCGCCACCTACCCTTTCCTCTCCCCCCATCCTTTCAACCAAAGCTGTCTGGATTCCATCAGGTAATATTATCATTTTAAGAAACCCAGTGCATCTGAAATGTTTCTATCGTAACATTTTGAAACATACGACGTACGGGTCTTTGTGGATTAGGCTTGCATATTCAATTGATCTGGATCTTACAAGGTTTAGTTTCTTAATCCTTTGTCTTTTATAAATGCAAGATTTTTAAACATGTAAATGCAAAATTATGCACATATGCGGATGCAACATGAACTATACAGAAAATAAAAATATTTTAACTTCTTCGAATAATTACATCTCAAAACATCACAGGATATTTTTAATATCTAGGAAAAGCTTAACTCTTAAAATGATACGAAAATTTTTGTGATATCATTTATAAACTATCATGTGTTTAATTATATTATTTAATATTATTATACATATTTTTAATATTTAAAAATATTTTTCTTAAATTTGTTTAATATAGATTATAGAACTTCTATTGAAATCAGCTAAATTTTTTGTGATGTCATTTATAAATTATCATGTGTTTAATTATATTACTTATTATTATTATACATATCTTTAATATTTAAAAGATTTGTTCTTAAATTTTGTTTAATATAGAAATTTCATTGAAAATATTTTTAAAATTCATATTTTTAATTATTCAGTCTATATTTCCAGGGAGAAGTCCGAGAGATTATCCTAGTTACAATAAGATGCCTTAAAATTTAAATGAATGTAATTTTCAAAAAAATTTTGGGCTGATTGAAGTCTTTGAGTCCCTACCAAGCTTCACCACTGGATAAAAAAGATCAGGATCCATGAAAAAATGGACCACTGCATACAATTGCAGAGAACATAACCAAACAATAAATGTCAACTAGGATAGACAAACTTAGGTCAAGCTCGAGGGGACTACGCTTCTGCTGTCTGCTGCAGTGCAGAATACTTTCATAATTGAAGAATGTTCCTTGTGTACATTAAAAATTGACCCACCAACCAACCAACATTTCTTTTGAACCAAACGTATGAGCTTCCATTTAATTGAAGTCTCTCTTCTGGCCATAAAATTTGACCCACCACGATATTGCTTTTAATTAATTAATCGATTAATCTGACGAGTTCTCAATGGAAGTACCGAGTCACCACGTTTAGCAAGCAGGTACCAATGAACCTGGAAATTTTGACCTGGTCCCTACAGCCTGTAGAAGTACAGATGAACAACTGATTTCAAAATATGATTTGAGCACTGTATTATTTATCGTATAAAATTCAATATAAAACCAGCAATTCAATATAAAATAAGATCCTCATTTATAATAGAAAAGTAACTTTTTGTCTCGTGGCTAACACAACAACAATATAAAAAATGTAACTTAAAGTAACTATCCGGTACCACTATCATGTTATGAACATTAATAAAACGAATCATAGACGGCCTAAAATTTTGTGATTCCCACGTAGTAATATTAACACAGAAAAGGCCAAAGGGCCCAAACTTATATTTGACAAAAAGAAGAAAAGACAAGGAATGAAAGAATGAGACACAGAGAAAACCTCCCTAAACCTACCATTTAACATTAGGTACTGAAATGAATACAGTATAACTCCAATCTCATACATGAACAAACTAAAAACCCTGATTATTTTTTTAATCCTAATAGGAAAATTCATGACCCCGAATGGAAATGTATTTCTTGACCCAGATGGCAATGTCCTCAGTACATGCTTGAGCCTGTGGCGTCCTAAGGAGCATGTCGAGAGAGGCAAATTCATGAACCGTATCTTTGTAATCAAGCACTGGTGCATCGACATTTACCTTGCGCAACTCCTCTGAATAGGCAATTGCACGGTCTCTCATCCAATCATGCTCTGCCACAACAGTTAAAGTTGGCGGCATACATTTGAGAGGTGGGCCCCGACCCGGTGCTAATGGATTAGCAGCAGGGTGGTCCAGATCAAACTCTTTCTCAGGTAAGAAAAGCTTCCAAGAGAGTATGGACATAGCCTTGTCATAGAAGTATGAGTTTGCCAATCTTAGTTCAGAGTGTGTTGGCACACTACCTATGAAAAAGGGGTACATAAGGACTTGTGCCACTACCTTCACAGGTTCAAATAGCTTTCCTGACTCAAGTGCTCTGCGAGCCACATGGTTGGCCACATTTGCACCACAGCTTACACCTAGGAGGACACATCTGTTCCAATGACAAACAATTGTTAAGACAACCTAGTGATTACTGTCCATTTGTTACAGCCTACAGGTCTGCAGAAAATTGAGATACCTGTGAACAGATCAACCTGAATATGTAAATTAAAACAAACCTAATCCTGGCATAAGTTTATCAAGATATAAAAAAACAACAACTTAGCAATAGATTGCAACCAGAAAGATTCCATGTATGTTCCAGCAAAACCGCAGATGGATAATTGTAACAAAGGCAAGCCCTCAAAGACACCTGGATATATCTGTGCATTTGCTCAGTGATTTGTATAGGCTTCACCACCACTGAAGGCATCCATAATATGTTCTGGTTTTGAAAAGGTACTGCTTAACATTTCGGCAGTTATAGGGCTATACTACATGCCTTAATTTTGTTAAAAAAAAAAAAAAAGAATATAAGCACGCCAATAAGAGTAAAAAGACAGATAAGAAAGAAAAAAAGAGAACCTGGAAAGATCAGCATGGGCGGCAAGCCAGGGTTCAACAGAGGCAGTACCAAAAGTGTCAGTACCATTGAGGATCCTGCCCGCATTTCCGCCCCCACCAGCAACTCCCCTGGTGGATACAATGCTAGCTAGATTTGACTGCTTCCCCAGCCACTTCAGCACGTTCAACCCATCGTCAAATGCCGCTGGATACCGGCTCTCTGGTGCCAGCCTGTAACCTACTGCTACCACCATCGCATCACACACCTACATGAAAGAAACTTGAGTGCTCTTTTCTCACATCCGAAAATAGATAACAAATACATTGAGTGATACAATCGAAACTTTCAATTATTTCAGTTCCTAAATCTAAACAGAATTGATTTTTCCAATGATCTAATTTTGAGTGTTTTTCTGTAACTGTCAGGTTCTCTGTTCTTGCTTAGACCAAAATATTGGCTAAAAATTCTTACTTCTAATTAATATTGCAATCGGGTTTCTGTTTCATCAGCCGAGTATAATTCAATTATCAAATTATATTAGCACCTACTGGCTACTGAAATATGTGCCCAAGGTATTTGATAACAATACCATTATTTTTTCTATTCCTTCTGCGCAATTCTTTTCAATCAATAGAACAAAACAATGTGACTAACTATAAGCACACACTAATTGTAAGCAACACTTCAAAAAGAAAAAAATATAAAAGAGTTTCAAGGTAATAACAGAAGGATACCTTCGCAATCCTCCTGCAGAAGAAATCATTAGCAGAGGAGTTATTACTTCCCATGACAAAACCACCTCCATGGAACTGCACAATCACAGGAAGCTTTTTGGAATCCCCCCTGCTCTGCCTCCTAACGCCGTTAATCGTTGGAAGGTAGCCTTGATATGCTTCGCCGTTTTGCGCTTGCTTCTGCACCGACGCAGCCTCTGCCGTTAGGTTAGGGGAGGGAAGAAAGATCCTGACAGAGAGAGAGGAGAGGGGGTCGACGATGTGTATATCCTTCGTGGCAACTCCGTCAGGAGAGGAGAAGGAGGGATTGGGCGGAGCGGTGGATTCATCGGCGCGGCATGTGATGCCAAAGGGATCTGGTTCCTTGTCGTTGGTCTGAATGAATGGCGACTGGAGAAGAGACTGGAGGCGGTGCTTCAGGACAAGCTTGAAGAAAACGCTGTACAGCTTGACCGCCACGCTCGGCATCTCCTCCTCCGATCTCTATCCTTCCATGCCTCGCAAATACGATCGAATTTGGAAGGAAGTGAGGGGAAGGATGGGGAGGCGTAGACGGATAATGGATTCAATTCAAGTTTCTTTAACACTGTGGGAGAAATCAATTGGAGAGCGAGATATACTTAATTCGATTCGATCTGCTCCAGAGATTTACTAATTTGGAGGGTATCGAACTATGGATTGTTGAAACACGAAAAAGAGAGGAAAGTGAGAAGGAAACACCGAGATCTATCCTATGCAGTACAACAGTGGACAGGTGGAAAGTGAGACGGGCAGGAGAGAGGGAGACGGGCAGGGTCTGGAATTCACGGGGCCTGTATTAAATGGCCGTTTCGGTCTCACTGTACCTTCCTTTTACGTGCAATTGTGCATTAAAATTTAAAATCTTCCGATATAAAATAGAACTATAAATAAATGCTTTTACCTCTTCTCTTCTGTTCCTAGTATTTGACCAATCACCCTAGTGACCCTACATGCATTTACTTTCGTGTACCCGTTCTTCCTTCTTTTCTTTCAGGAATTTGCAGCTATATTTTTTCGTTTTGCATCTGCTCTAGTACTATTTGACCGATATGGACACGGCTCAGTAATGCTCTAGTACTATTTGACCGATATGTACCGGCTCGGTAATCGAATTCAGTAATTTATTGAATTTAAATTTATTAACTAATTAGATATTTATTGAATTTAAATTTATTAACTAATTAGATGTTAAATAAAAATATTAAAATAATATTTTTTGTATATTAAAAATAAAAATCAAATCAAAATCAAAATAATAAATAATCATAATGATAAAGAAAATTTTCCTTTATGAGATTTTATATTTTAAATTTTTTATATAATTATTTCATTATTTATGATATTAAATATTTTTTCAAAAATAATTAGATAATTCAAGAGATCGAAAATTTGATCAGAAATGAGTCAAATTAACAAAATTTTAGCTTAAAAGCATTATTTTTTAAAATTGGGAGGTCAACTGACCCTCTGGTATAACTTAAATCCGCCTTTGGATATGAAGTTGAACAGTTGGTATACGTACAATAAAGAATTTTGATTAATTTCCCTGAATAATAATAAGAACGTGCCAAAATGACACGGAATCTCCTGAAAGAAAATTGAAAGATCCTGACATCGGAAAGAAAATTCAAATATGAATTCTACTCAGAAAAATTGAAATATGTATAATTATTTTTTTTGTGCCATTTCATACTTCCGAGATTTGACTGTTCAAGTAACAAAAATTCACATATGCGAACCTAATATGTTTCAGTGGTTTTAATATTTCAAGACAAAATTCAATTCACACTACTTTTAGAACTTGTATCAACGTTTGCAAAAAAATGTCAAAACTTTGAGGAGATATTTAATAATATATGCATATACACTATGCTACAAATTGCTAAATGCATTTAGAAGTGACTCGTCCCAAAATGCATGTTGGTTAAACCATAACTGAGGTTGGGGACAGACCATACCACTAATACATTGGAGAGAATCAAATTTTAAGGGCCTGTTCGGAAGTAGAGAGGGAACGGGCGAGAGAACAGGAATTGACTTGAATGGTACTGTGCGCGTGGGTAAAAAATAATCAGCTCAGACTCTCTCTTTTTTTCCACGCGTACAGTAAATTATCGAACAGGCCCTAAGTGAATTCGTATGCAATCGAGTAATTGACTGGATTCATATGCAATCGAGTAATTGACGCACTAAAGCTATATCTTGTCAAAAGAATTCGCAGTGTTAAACTACTAGAGTCGATTATGTTTTTGAGCAGCATGTACGCCCCATAAATCTTTTCAACTGTTGATCTAGCTTCACCACTTTTTTCCTCCAGAAATCGCATTGAAAATAATTCGATTCTAGAAGATTAGTGCATATCTGGAACTCAGAAAAAAAAAAAAAAAAAGGGGAAACATCGCCATCACAAGCAATTCAGAAATTATCTATCTTTAATCTTAGGTCCTTCTAAACAATACACAAGGAAGAAAAAACAAACTATATTATTTACAAATACTATTAACGTTTATTTTGTTAGCAGCGATCTCTCTCCTAAAGCAGATTGCAGATTCTACAAACAGATTGTTAAGGCAGGAAAAATAAACTTATAAATCAGCATATGATTCAAAACTGTTTTCTATGGAGCTACCGCCAAAATTGCAATCCACTGGAAGGCAGAATAGGGAGCCCTCTAAGCCTAAAAAATTATCTGAATAGGTATTCCAAATCTTCGACAGTTAAACGGGTCTGGTGGGAGCCCATCTCATCCTCCCCAAATGCTGATGCCACCATCACCCTCTTCTTTTGCTGCAGTAAATACAAAAATATAATAAACTTTTCAGTGCATGTGAGCAGGTTTGGCATGCTGCCAACAGGAAATCTGTACTCCAGTAAACTATTCAGACAACTAGAACTTTATATCAGCAAGGAACAAAAGTGAACATCAAACACTCCCACCTGACCTGAAAGCAGCAGGCCAAAATCAGCAATTAACAACCACTAAATAACATACCTGCAGGGCTAAGATCCGATCCTCAACAGTGTTCTCTACTGTGAGTCGAGAGACAGAAACAGGGCGGGTCTGACCGATACGGTGGGCCCGATCAATAGCCTGGTCCTCAGTGGTGGGGTTCCACCAGAGATCAAGTAGTACCACATGGTTTGCCGCCACCATGTTCAAGCCCAGACTAGCCGCTTTAAGGGACATCACCATCACTGTCACCTGCATCCCATTAAAAGAACTTTGTGAGAGAATTACTAGAGTGAGCAGAGATGATGACTTTGTGCCAGTGGTTCATCCAGGATATAAGAAATAGGATCCTGGTGTCATTAAATGTTTCAAGTAGTGAAGCATACCAATTGCAAAAACAGAAAATAGCAAACAACAAAATATTGGCGGTCTGCATATACGACCAGAAAAGTTGATAGATGTACAGCCCATAACAGATGGTAAAGAAAGAAGAACCTCAGGAAGCAATTGAAATCTTTAACAGCCTTCTCTCTGGCGGTCACAGACATGGTCCCGTCGAGTCGCCGATACTGCAAGCCAGATTCTTTCAATGGCACTTCCAGCATATCCAGCATGCGGGTCCACTGTGAGAACACTATTGCTTTCTCAGTGATCACTGGTTTCTTTTCAAAAGGCTTCCTTTCTGTCTCCTCCTCCCGCTCACACTTCGCTTCCAGTGGTGGCAAAGAATGCAGTAGTTCAAGTGCCATTTTTATTTTGGAAGAATAGCCATTGCAGGAAAGGGACAAGCTAGGCAATTTGACATTGCTTAATTCTTCCTCTTTTACCAAGGTGCCTCCAGAAAGAGAGGATTTCAGAGCGGATTTGGTGAACAGGGAGGCAAGGCTGATACCAGACTTGCACTTAGGACAGAGAGAACTGTCTTCCCCACCTGTCAGTCTCTCTGAGATACATTGGTTGCAAAACACATGCTCACATGTTGTCACCACAGCATCTTCAGGAGCATCCTGTGCAGAATGTGCAATTCAAATCAACTAGGGTCTCATTGTATGTGCATCCAATACATGTATACATATAATTAAAAAGCTATTTTCAAGGTATGCAAAAGAAATAAGACTTTATTGAAACACTTAGTCCATCTTTTATCATTTTGACTTCATGAAGTTTGTATTATTTCAAGACATGAGTACTCTGAATATCATAGGCTCGTAGCTAGTTTTGATTGCTGTCCAAAAAAACAAAAGTCCACTTAAATTTCTGCAAATTTAAGTTCAGGATGGGGTGTAGTCCTTCACATTTGCTGGGTTCAGAAGCGCATTCTTTACAAATTTCCTTTATTGTCTTCAGGAGTCAGGACCAATTATGAAGAAAGGCATACATTGTGGTATGCTAGTATAGTGTTCATCTAGATACTGGTCCTCTAAAACAAACAAACCAAATGCAGGACACTGAGAAGATAAAAAAAATATATTAATGTGTTCCCATATAGGAACAGACTGACTGATCTTTTTCTTCAATAAAAATAAAAAAAATGTCAGCTTACGTTACATAAACCACAGAGCGCAGAACTAGCTTCTAAGCAACTAAGAAGTTGCTCCTGTTTCTCTCTTGGAAGCTTGCTTGCCATGTCTACTGAGCTCCTCCAGTTCGTATTTGAATTGCAGCCATTGACCAAAAGGGGGTTATTGCATGCCTGACGTAGCCGTAGAAGCATCAACAATATATTCACATAATTCTGCTTCACCGTACCTGCATCTGCATAGACCTGAACCACCAAAAACTTACAACTTATAATAATGGTTAACTTGGGCATCAACAATTGGTAAGTTAATTTATGCATAAGAACTACAAATCTAAGAAATATTAACCACCCTTAATTCAACCTAACTTGAACAAATTCTTCCTCAAGTAGACCATAATATATGAAGTTTCCTGCTAGGTTGTAATTTAACTTGGATTTTACGAAAGAAGAATGACATATTTGTACCAGGGGCATAAAGTGTTTTACAAATGAACACGGAAAAGTTCGACATGGTCAACTCATAAACAAGAAAATGTTCAACAAAACAAAATTACAGTGTTACGTGTAATGATAATAGTAAGGATGGAAAATTAGTAATAACCTTGAACTGGGCTCTGGATTCTGATTCAAGGGCAGAGTAGAAAGAGCGCTCATCAGGTGCAAACCGCACCTTCTTAAGACTCACAGTCTTGGCTGGTATGTTTATGATAGGCTCTCCATCAAGAAGGGTCCCTTTAGTGCGACGTAGCATTATAGTCTTTAACACGGCCTGTAGCTTCTTGTACCCGGTGCTAGAGTTCTTACTAATTGGGTTTTTTATCATGGAGACAAATTCACTATACGATGAGTACGGCTCATACCTCAAAAACCTAAAGTAGCTGTACAAATCCTCAACCGCATTTTGCATAGGAGTTCCTGATAAACACCATCTCCTTTTGGCTCGTAGGCCCCAGCATGCCCTTGCAACCTGTGTGCGATAATTCTTTATACTCTGTGCCTCATCTAGGATAACCCTGAACCACCAGACCTTACCAAGTGGCCTCACAAGCGATTCAGCAAGAGCTACTTGAGGGTTTTCACCATCCTTTTGTTTTTTTCTCTTCTTACTCAACAGTTTACTTTTACCCCCGCCCTCCTCATCTTTGTCATCTGGATGTTTTGGCGCCTCCATGGTGACAATAGCATATGTTGTCAGAACAACATCGTACTTGGCTAGCTCAGTTGGATCCTTTGTACGGCCACTGCCATGATAGACCAAATATGATAACCTGGCTTCCTTGGAAACCTTCCTCTCAAGTTCATCAGCCCACTGCCGTAGGACACTGGTGGGACATACAACTAGAGTCCCAGCTGCAAGCCGGCCGGTTGTCTGAGCCACAGATGGGCTAGGAACCAGAGTTGCAGCTCTTGGCTTCTTTGCGGCATGCAGCATGTCAACATTAGATTCATCCCCATCTTCATCATCATCATCATCAAGGGTTAGTGTTTCACACTTGACTGGCAGTCCCATATTTACTGACTGGGAGGGAGATGGGGATCTCTCAGTTAGGATCAGGGAGATTGTCGATACCGTTTTTCCCAGTCCCTACAGAAACATTCCATACCTATTAGTTATCTGTGTATTGTTTTTTGTTTAATAACTATTATCAGAAAAATAGAGAGTGAAAAACCTGATCATCTGCAAGTATGCCACCGGAACAGTGTGGATTGCGGGTCTCCTTTTGAACCATCCATGCCAAAGCGATTCTCTGTGCCACAGTGTCATAAAAAACCAAACATAAGTCAGCATAAAACCTAACAATGAGGAAAAGCCAGAATATAGGACCAGGCGAGCATAAATCTGTAAGTATTTTGGATTATGAGCATTATTCTAGAAGTATTGTTAATACAAAATTCACATGCATGATTTTAGGGCCCGGGGAAGCCAAGTTCCCCCTACAGCATAGTATGTGCCTGAATCCCTACCTTGCAAAGTAAGGCAAAATAAAGGATCTAGGTAGAAGTACAAAAGATATGTTATATATTGTCCTCCAAGTAACTAAGAAGAAAAATTAAAGACCTGATGTCTGAGCAAGGTGACGGTCAAGGTACCTTCCGGAGGGACTGCCTCTGACTTTGGTTGGGATAAATCCTGTCATAGCACCATCATTAAAAACTTTATACAGTATTATGGACCTAACTACAGGCATATTGCTCAGATACTTCCACCCTTTTGTGAATAACTACACTTTTCATATTTGCAATTATCAACCTGCTTCCTATTACGGGCCCATCAATAAAGCCTAACTATTCTGAACAAACACAAAGGTACAATCTTTGCATGTCTTCGCTCACAAATGTTGAGTTCCAAGTTTATATTACAAAACAAAAATCAATCAATATAGGGTAGCAAGGCCAGAGGCTTTAATAGATAATCACTTTAGATCTTATTTGCAGAATGCAAAAGTCAGATGATAGTGATAGAAATAAATTCAAGATTTGAAAGGAGAGGCAAACCTGGAGAGCAAGATGGTAGGTCCTTCTCTCATCAAAAGTCTTATATCTCATGGCTAGTGATGACAAACAACTGCCAGATGTCTGTCCAAAAGTAGGTCTACCATACACAGGAGGATTTGGTGGTTTCCCCACAGTACAGTCAAAAATAGATACATCATCGTCTTCTGCTATGCTGTTCATTTCAAGGCACTTTTCAATAGGATTATTCATCCCTCCCGAAGAACAAGTCAACTGCTTTGCAAATTTTCTTCTCGAAGGAAGTGGCGATGAGTCTGTACTGGAGGGAAGTGGGGAAGAATCACCTGCATCAGAGATGTCAGATACGGACATGTACATGTCATCAGAGAGTTCTTCACATGCCTCGTCATCTTTTTCCTCTTCTTCAATCTTTGGTCCCATTCCGACCCCAAATGGCAACATGGGCATTTGCAAAGAGCGATCTAGAAAGTTCATTTCAGAAAAATCATAAGTGCTTCCTTCATGAGCCTCGTCATTTTTTTCCTCTTCTTCAATCTTTGGTCCCATTCCGACTCCAAAAGGCATCATGGGCATTTGCAAAGAGCAATCTAGAAAGTTCATTTCAGAAAAATCATAAGTGCTTCCTTCATGAGCCTCCGTTAAACAGCTGTGTGATGATTCTGCACAACAAAAGCCATTATTGACCTTTATACAAATTCATTTTTTATATTTATTATATTTACATTTTAATCCTTTTCTTCTTTTTTTAACAAGAGACCATATCCTCGAGTTCACATACGAAATAGTATTTGACACATGCAAAAACAAAAAAACACCAGTGTTCTTGAAATATACAGAGAGACAAAAGCTAGCACCTACCGCCCACTCCATAGTAAGATGAGGAAGAATTATTATTCATTTGTTGTTGAAATTGCATATTGTTTGGCTGGTGTTGAAGTTGAGGTTGAATGTAAAACTCCGGGCCCCACTGGTACCCTGAAAATCCCCCCTTTACTTGTCCTTCATGAGGAGTGTTCAGGTTAAGGTTAAGATCAAGGTCACAATCTGGTATTGTGCTCATAGACAGCTCACTGTCAGCCACACTATCTATTGGAAAATAGTTCCCATAGAACATCTCTTCATTTTGGACAGGCTGAGTCGTTTTGCTTCCATTCTCCATGCCCCAAAGATTGTGTCCAGCTAATTTTAAAGAAAAGAGTGCCAATATTGTAAGCGCCAAAACGAATTAAGAATTTAAGACTTCCCAAATATTCAACTTAAGAACCCTATATTTTAAATTACACAAAACATGCATTACCATCCTCCTCACAAGTAACCAAATGCTTGCAACTGAAAATGTTTAGGTCGGTATGTTGGGGAGACATAGTCGGTTGACTACTAACAAGTAACAATTAACATGTTCCCCTGCCCTAACCCTTTGATTGGCTGCCCAAATCAAACAAAAAGATGTTTTAACTTGATCAAAGAGAAAATTATAGATTTAACAAGAGAAGTTTACTCATAATTATTCAGCCACAACTGGGGGGGGGGGGGGGGGGGGGGGGGGGGGGGGGTTGCTTGAGCGCTCTCGCACGAAACAAAAACCAACAGCGATTTTGAAAACCCTAGGCGGGGGAGGTCGCGCCGCCGGCCTCCCCCGCCTTCCCCCTCTCTCTTTCCTTCCTCTCTAGTCTCAACGGGTTTGAAGTACAAGCACCAGTCTCGGGTTTCTATGATGAGCGTCCTTCCGGCCTCCTCCCCCTCAACCACCACTGCTGCCTCCGACCGGTTCTCCTTGCAGTCACGACCAGATTTCCCAGCAGCCACAACCACCGGTGTCCCTCCCACCAAGCATCACCCCTCACAGTCGTCTTGACCCTAGATCCGCTCAAACCACCACTGCCGACCCTCAACCACCGCTGCTGCCACTCAAACCACCGCTGTCGACCCCTCAACCACCATTGTTGTCACTCAAACCCTAGATCCGCTGCAACCTAGATCTTTCGCGCCGCCGGTCAACCTATCCAAACCTAGACTGTTCCAACCCAAACCTAGACTGTGCTACTCAACCTATCCAAATCTTTTCAGAGCCACAACCTAACAGAGCTCAGCCAACCGCATCCTCATCTCCACGGGTTCCTCACAAAGCTCAAACACCCATTGTGAGCTCAGACTCCCATGAAGCTCACAACAGGCCAGCTGGTACAAGGATGAAGCTCACAATTTTTCTTATTTTTCATTTTAATTTCTTTGCTTAGGGAGATGTGCTTGTACTTCTATTTCTATTTCTCTTCTTTTCTTACTTCCAATCTGTAACTCTTTTTTATTTATTTTTTAATGAAAATTAATAGTAGGTTCTTTGCCTACTACATCAAAAAAGAAGTTCACTCATAATCACCCATTCAGTTAGTCAGTCACAGTGGTGGGATACTAGTCATACAAATAACGTGGTAAATCTGTGGACTTATATGCAAATACCCGAAATGTAGGGATATTTAGAGTACGGTAATAGAATATTACGCAATGATAAAAAAAATTACCTTCCTGTCCCTGAATTAAATTTGGGGGATGAATCTCAGGAGTAGACTCCAATAAACCATTATCCTTTCCCTGTATGTTATGATTGCAACAATGATTAAAATTGATATGTAAAAATAACATGCCAAAACTAAGAAAATAAAAATATATTTACAAGAATTAGTGACAGGGTCATGGAAGAAAGGGCTCAAGGAAAGTGAGATAACCTACTGTAATGTAACAGCTACTTACAAAATATTTTTACTTGAAATTTAGACAGGACTCACAAATCACAAGAACCAAGTACACGAACTTATCTTGATATTAATTAGCGGGACAAAGTATTTGCTCTGTTACATGTGCATACAAAATTCACTTTCAAATATATTCTTCAAAGCTTTTCCACACACGCCTCGATTTGCAAAACAACTTTTAAAATCAAGTATAATTTCCCAAGTGAAACAAATATAAGAATTCAAAACAATATAACAGTAATAACAACATGAATTGGCAATTTTAATTTCAATTTCATCCAATAAAACATATTGCTCAACAATTTTTACAGAAATTCCTCCAAATGGCCAAAATTGACCGAAAATTCAAGGTTTATGCTTCAAACACAATGAATCAGAGGAAACCGTAAAATAAAAGGAGATATTGGGGGCGTTTAAAAGAAAAGAGAGAAATAGAAACTAACAGGAGGTGAGGTTGGGTCTTCGTTCAAAATAGCAAAAATATCGGTGAGGCTACAAGCGAGATTCTCTTCGAGCGAAGCCGTGTCCACCATCGATGGGCCCAGATTCAGATTTCCTTCTTCCCCCATGCTTAGGCGCACGAATCTACCATAACATGTGGAGAGAGACAGAGAGTAGCGGAGAAATCAAGGGAAATCCGCTATTTATCGCGGATTAAAATTTTGGAGTCGAATCGAGAGAGGAGGAGACGAGATGAAAAGAGGAAAGGTGAGATTGAGAACGAGGGAGAAGGGCGAAAAGTAAAGAGAAGGGGGTAGCTCACCAGGCAATTGCATTGCACCAAGAGTCCGAGACTTCCACAAGCTATCGCTACTCTCACTGAACAGTGGGATCCACAATAAATATGGGCCCAGTGACAGTTGGAAAGTGCAAGGACGGTGGCGAGCACTAGGTGCACTCAGTCCGTGACGACTGTTTTTGCATGGAGAGACAGCGTAAGCGGGGACGGTGATTGGCGGATTCCGATCTAAGATTGGAGCGGTCTTTTTTCGGTTCCGATATTTGCGTGACAGCGTGAGCAGCCTTCTAAACTCTAAACCCGATAGCCATAGGTGAGTTGGGTCTGTTTTTGGGGTCGCTTATCAGCCCAAATAGATGTTTTATTATTATAGACGCGCGCCATGCGTGGAGGAAATTTTGAGGAAGTCTCCGTTGAATTGCTAAACAATTTTCTCAAAAAAAAAAAATTGCTAAACAATTCATGAGGGATTTCCTTTGGCAAAAGCAGAGAACTCGCCGTCGCCGACATGCCGTGCAATTTTTAAATATAGAATAATAAATGACTTTATTTTTTATTTTTATCGTCTGAAATTAGGTTTCGGATGTGTCATTTCTGCATGGCATCATATCTTGCGTGTGTGTCTTGTCAAGCTTTACCAATAATTAAATTGTTTTGATTTGGTCCTTTTTAATGAATTGAACAGTAGGTCGATTTGGCTTCCGTAGATATTATAATGCTAACGTTATGGCTTAATTAAGTTAATTATGATTTTTTTTCAGTAAGGTGTCAGGGTGAGGTTTTTTCTATATAGTTGACTTTTTTTGTCCGATCTAATTTTTTCACTTTTCATTCTTACAGATAATATGCATTACATATCATGTGCATCTCTTAACTTACGCATAAGTTTTGACCAATTAATATCATGGGTATTTTATTACTACATATAAATGTATTATGAATGCATGCCGGTACCGTAGAAACTTTGTTTATCATTTTTTGTAGATGATATAATCTATATTTATATTATCTATGAGAAGGGATGGGTTGACAATGGTTTATTTTGTTGACAATGGTTTATTTTGACAATTATGAGAAAATGCATTAAAAATATAAATCTAACAATAATGACTGAAAAATTTATCAAATAAAGGACTCTAGGGGTTTTCGGCTTCACTCTCACTCGTTTGGTCAATTCACTATATTTGATATTTAAATATGTTCTAGTGATTGTTGGGGATTCAATTTCAGATTTTTAGTATCAAATTTAAACTTTCGTGGCTTGATACCGTATGTAAACAATTCGGGTTTAATAATTAAGTACCTCACCTTACAAGTCTAAACTCATTAAGATGAGTGAATCATTTTGAAATAACCTAGATTTTGTAGTTAGTTTTTCGGTACCTCACACAATTTCTAAGGTTTTCTCGATTTTCTCTTAGATAATAAGTTTCACGATTAAGTACTTGACATATGACCTAAATCACTATTTTGGGTCAGAAGATTAAGTTCCACTTTTCGGTTTTTACTTTCACTTCTAGGGTAACATGAAGTTGATTAAAACTAAATATTCAATTTAGACAAAATATCAATCACAAACAACAAGAACTAAAAGATTAACACATGAGTATAATTAAACCATCCGAGTTATCGAGTTTACACTTAGACCCCTAGAAGGGTGTCTAGCCACAAATCATGTCAAAATTTGTACAAAGATTCATGTTAAAATAACAACACAACATGAGAAAAGAGAAGAAAAAAATATACCGAGAAGATCTACGATTTCTCGCCCGGTTTTTGTGTTCTCCTTCTTCAAATTATTCTTCAATGGTGTTATTCCTCTTCTTTCTTGCTTGAAATCAGTTTTCCAGTCAGTTGAGAGATGCCTAGGACGAAAGGGTGTAAAAACCTCTTAATTTTTACGAGAAAACCGTTTTCAAACTGCAAGTTCGCGCTTTCAGCCCCAATAATTGTGGTATGTAAGTTTTGCACTTTCTTAACAGAGTGAACCAGTGAGCGAATCCCATTTCTCATGTTGACATCCTTGTTTACATTCCATAACCTGAAAAACAATAAGAAATGCAGCAGTATCTCGAACTCAGCATAAAAACTAAATAAATTCTTAATAATTAACATAAAATGCATAGTTTTTGATATAAAACTCTAATTGCACATGATATATAATTAAGACTTATCAGTACACACATCCGATGTGCTCGGATTTTTCAATCCACATCTGTTGTGTCGTAGGCTTATACCATTACTAGTCTGATTTCAGTTCATATCGGATTAATTCATATGCATAATTATTCAAACATATCAAGCAAAATATATTCGGACATATTAGATCAGTTTGACCCAGCGGCATGCCTAGGTCCAGAAAAGTAATATAATCCCCTTTTCCAACCGGTACTGGGCATAGAAGGGGACAGTGTCAAGATGTGCATAGTGAATATGTTTTTTAGAGTCAGGTTACGACCCTCGGCCTCATATATATTACTTAACATATACTTCAGACACACGGGTACCCCACGGAAGAGTTTATTTTGTAGTATCCACATGTCCAAACAACGTAAAAAGTATAATAACGAAAACACTTTAAATCATCATCATCGATTATTTTTATTCAATTCCTTAACTATTTCTCTAAATTATTTAGATTGAGTTTTTTTCATGTATGTATGGTGAATTTGAGAATTTCTGATAGAATCTATATTATAGATATGTTCTTCTATCTTTAGATTGATGGGCATTCAAATTTCATGTAATTTCATTATCGTTTGATAGTCCATCAAAGACCATCAAATTTTCATATAATTTACAACGGTTCTAATTTAACGGTCTTTGATGGACTATCAAATGATAATTAAATTATATGAAATTTGAATGACCATCAATCTAAAAGTAGAAGAAGATATTTATAAACTTTTTCTATTTTTAAGATTTTTTTGTATTTATTTAGAGGTCCATTGTCAAGATTGTCAAAATAACCCATTGTCAATGGATCCCCACTCTTTATCTATATCTATACTATATATAATAAAAAATGTATAAATTAGAATTTATTTATTAATAATGTCCAATAATTTATAATGACTGAAATACTCATATTTCAATATTACAATTGAGATTTGAGTTTTTTTTTTAAAAGCGATGGTTCAGATTTCAGTCAAACTTATTTGTCATTTTCATTTTGTTCGTTATATCAAATAAATTAGATATCAATTATTATTAAGTTTTATTATAACAAATACACATTGTACAATCATACTAAAAAAATATTATATTTTCTTAAATAATAAATTAATTTTATTTAAAAATTAAATAAATTGTAATTGGTTTAGACATAAATTATATTTAAGTAAAATTTATAATTTCTTTACAATAAAATTACTATTAGATATAAATATTTTAAAAATTAAGACGTCCACACAATGGGTGATTTCGTGCTAGTAATCCTTGAAACATCATTCTTGTTCCTAATGTTCTAAAAATATCTTCTTTAGGAAATAACTTTTTTGTAGAGCTAAAATCTTTAAATACATGCATCTAATAATTTTGTCAGGCAGTTATTAGTTTCTACAAGGCTTTTTGTTTGGAAATATGCATAATTAATACTTGATGCCTATGATAGATTATGCAAGGGAATTCCGCATGTTATGCGCCATTGACCGGGTCGGATTCGAATGTTAGACTAGTTAAAATGAGGGTTTAATTGCAACTGCATCCATTTAAATAGTTAGTAGTTTTAATTTCTCCCTCTAAAATACTTAGTTACTTATACCATTAAAAAATATTAAATATCCTCTTTCTTCATCAAAGTTAACATTAATTACTCATCCTTCTCCGCTTCTCCCCTTGCCTCCAGTGATCTAATTTAATCTCCAGTTAAATTAATTTGACGATAAAACTTTTCTATCAAAATGGACATATTTCTCATTCTAAAACAATTTATACAAAAGTTAATTTTATATATGTAAGTATGTCTTACTTCAACTCCACGCTTCCTTAATTGTTAATTCCTTTCAACCAAGTATCTAAGCTCGGTCTAGATTGTTCCAATGAAACTAGCGAAAACTCCAAAATTAGCCATTAGCCATGTAAACATGCTAAATTCCGAAAGTTTCTTCGTTCGACTTCACATATTTTCTGTTGAATTTCAGTGAGACAGATGAGAAGAGATAAACAACTGAAATTTCATTTTATTGCTTATTATATTGTCTCTCTAATTTTTTTCTTATATCTGTACAATATTTATACAAAAATTTTAACTATTTTATACTGTAACAATGATAATATTTATTCTTTTTACTATTTTATATTTTTTTATTTATTCTCAATATTCCTCCTCAAATTAGAATTGGAGATATCGATTATTTTTAACTTGCTTGAGATATATTTAATCCATTTGTTTTTGCTCCGCATATGCGAATTATTGTTTTTGATATTGAGTCCAACTCTCCTTTTTTTTTTTTTCTTTTTTTGTCAACTAGAGTTGTAACTCTGATTTCACCCCAACAATATAGTTCTTAAATAAATAATTAGCAATATAAAAATTCATATAAAAAAATTAGCTATGATAGGATGATTTAAGTACTATATTTTGAATGTGATTTAGTCCCACAATTTAATTTAATTAGGTTTAATTTAATTAAGTTTAATTTAATTTAATTAAAATTTAAATTATCAAGTTCAAGTTAATACCTAAATTTTATTATTTTTCAGAATTAGATGAAAACCATAAAAAATTAAGAAAAACGACGCAAATTTGAGGCAATTGCACGATGGTTTCCTTTCTTATCACCAGGCAATTGCATTGCACCAAGAGTCCGAGACTTCCACGCGCTATCGTTACTCTCACTGAACAGTGGGATCCACAATTAATATGGGCCCAGTGACAGTTGGAAAGTGCTAAACAATTTTCTCAAAAAAAGAATTGCTAAACAATTCATGAAGGATTCACTTTGGCAAAAGCAGAGAACTCGCCGACATGCCGTGCAATTTTTAAATATAGAATAATAAATGACTTTATTTTTTATTTTTATCGTCTGAAATTAGGTTTTGGATGTGTCATTTCTGCATAGCATCATATCTTGCGTGTGTGTCTTGTCAAGCTTTACCAACAATTAAATTGTTTTGATTTGGTCCTTTAATGAATTGAACAGTAGGTCGATTTGGATTCCGTGGATATTATAATGCTAATGTTATGGCTTAATTAAGTTAATTATGATTTTTTTCAGTAAGGTGTCCAGGTGAGGTTTTTTCTATATAGTTGACTTTTTTTGTCCGATCTAATTTTTCCACTTTTCATTCTTACAGATAATATGCATTACATATCATGTGTATCTCTTAACTTACGCATAAGTTTTGACCAATTAATATCATGGGTATTTTATTACTACATATAAATGTATTATGAATGCACGCCGGTACTGTTGAAACTTTGTTTATCATTTTTTTGTAGATGATATAAATCTATATAACTATATATACTCATATTAGAATTTATTTATTAATAATGTCAAATAATTTATAATTACTGAAATACTCATATTTCAATATTACGATTGAGATTGAGTTTTTTTTATAAAAATGACGGTTCAGACTTAAGTCAAATTTATTTGTCATTTCCATTTCATTCGTTATATCAAATATCAAATAAATTAAATATCAATTATTATTAAGTTTCATTATAAAAAATACACATTTTACAATCATACTCAAAAAAATATTATATTTTGTACATTATATTATATTAAATAACAAATTAATTTTATTTAAAAATTTAAAAATCTTTATAATTGATTTAGCCATAAATTATATTTAAGTAAAATTTATCATTAATTTATAATAAAATTACTGTTAGATATAAATATTTTGAAAATTAAGAGGTCCATAAAACGGGCGATTCTTTGCTAGTAATCCTTACAATGTCCATCCACCCGTCAATGTTTTTCATTATTAGGTTGATGGTCTCATATTCAGTTAATATGTGGTCATCATTCTTGTTCCTAATGTTCTAAAAATATCATTTTTAGGAAATAACATGCATCTAATAATTTTGTCAAGGCAGTTATTAGTTTCTACAAGGCTTTTGTTTGGAAATATGCATAATTAATACTTGATGCCTATGTAAGATTATGCAAGGGAGTTCCACATGTTATGCGCCATTGACCAGGTAATGTTAGACTAGTTAAAATGAGGGTGTAATTGCAACTGTATCCATTTAAATAGTTAGTAGTTTTAATTTCTCCATCAAAGTATTAAAATTCTTAGTTACTCACCATTAAAAAGTATTAAAATATCCTTCTTTCTTCATTAAAGTTAAAATGACATTAATCACTCGTCCTTCTCCGGTTCTCCCCTTGCCTCCAGTGATCTAATTTAATCTCCAGTTGAATTAATTTGACGATTAAACTTTTCTATCAAAATGGACATATTTCTCATTCTAAAACAATTTATACGAAAGTTAATTTTATATATGTAACTATGTCTTACTTCAATTCCACGCTTCCTTAATTGTTAATTCCTTTCAACCATGTATCTAAGCTCGGTCTAGATTGTTCCAATGGAACTAGCGAAAAGTCCAAAATTAGCCATGTATACATACTAAATTCCGAAAGTTTCTTTGTTCGACTTTAATATATCTATTTCCTCATCTCTTTCACACACACCATGAAGCACATAGAGAGGTGCTCTTATAATATAGGTTGTTGTTGTTGTATGATGTTGTCGTATGGTGATGATGTAAGTTGTAATTGCAAATTGGCAGCTCCTGCCAATCCTTCAGGGAAAACATATACCCCTGTTTGACGGTGAAGTGAAAGTAATTAAATTTAAGCATTTCAAAAGCGTTTTTAAGTCGTAAACATATTAAATGGAACTGATTTAACATGAAATACGTTAAAGCATCTATTAAGATATTTTAAAAATTAAATAATCAAATATTCTTTCTTTTAAATTTTTTATTTAAACTATTTCGTCCATTTATTTCATCATATTTTTCCTAAAATAAACTATTTACTTCATCGTTATCGAACATCATTGTTTTTAAAGTGATTTAATATTTATATCATTTTAATTTTGCTTTGCTTGTCAGACGAAGGGATATATTACAATTGAGTAGGTTGGATCGGGTTGGTACATTATTGGAAGTCTATTTGATTAAAGAAGATTGTCAAGTCATATTTCATCACTTGTTCGAAATAACTTACACTAAAGAGATAACTTCATTTTTTTTTGTGTATTTTTGGTTTGTGACAACTTGATCTTGTACTTGAATTTTTTTCCCTCGTATCCGACTTCATATTCAAATGTTTTTGTGTTCTTGATTTCTGACTTAGAAAATTAGTTAAGGCGAATAAGTAATCGTCTTTTTTATTTGCAAGCTTTAATATTGATGCTTCACGCTCAATATCATGTTCACTGATCGACATATATAAATATCTATGTCTATAAAAATAATATTTTAAAATTTGCTTTTTATGAATTTTAATTACACGAAAAGTCAGTAATTATTTAAAAAAGTATAAACATTTGTTAAGCATTCACAATATATAATGTATTTGTTGTGCCCTTCCTAGTTTAGTTTTATATTATGAAGTTAATGTCTTTGTATTAATTTAAAATTATAGTTACAATAGCAAACTATTATAATAATATAAAATTTAGGATTAATTTTAAATTATCCATGTAACTATATATTTTTTGTAAAGATAAAATAATGCACGTAAATTAAAATAAATGAAATAACAGACATGTTTATGTACTAAAAACGTTTGCTCAAGTACCTATATTTTTTTAGTAGTTTCTGATTTTTTTTATAAATTAAAAATTCATTAAAAATGTTTTATATATTATGATATATGCATATGAGGATTTTTTTAATCATTTTGCATTTTGAAATGGAATGTAATATAATAAAATAATCTCTTGGATTGCTAAGTGTGGTTAATTGTCATAGGTCGAAAAGAAAGTTCAGAAAAAAAAAAAATTTGTTCAGACTAAAAGTTCAGAAGTACTCGAGCATTTTTCACTTAAAGTGCTTTTATTTTTACATGTACTTAGAGCCCCAGACGCAATTAAGGAGGCAAGAAAGAGCAAAGAATTAAAGTTCGATGCTCGTCGCTTGTTTAAGTTCAACTCAATTCGGTTTGAAGTTTTTATCAGCTCGGTTTGAGTTCATTATTTTTTAACGGTTTGGTTCGGTTTGATTTCATAAATAGAGAAATTAATTTTAGTATATTTTTGTTATAAAATTAATAAAATATAGAGAATTAATTAAAATAACCCCAAAACTAAAAAAATTACTTATTTATGCTATATGTACAATTAAAAATATTAGATATTTCTAATTTTTATTATAAAATTAATAAAATATTAGTTATTTCAACTCTAAATAAATTAGATAAAAATAAGTATAAAATTATAATAATTGAACTCTTCTGGAACTTGGCCTCAGCTCGAGTTCAAGCCAGATCGACTCAGAGTCGGCTCGATTGATTTTACTTAAGTTCGATTTTGCTCGGCTCAGCTTAATTTAAGTTCGATTTGATTTGGCTCGTTTGTATCAGTAGACACGATGCAAAAAAAAGTGTGAATGAAAATAAAGAAATAACTAAGACAAAAATGATAAGGAGATGTCTCCATCTTTTCCACAGAAGGTATATTATTTCATTTTGCATCCCGAAATATTATATTGTTCTGTATTGACAAATAAGATCTCAACGTTTCAATGCTAGTTTATTATCTCCAACTTGTACCATTTATTCTACAGCTATGATTCTGATGAGGCAAAGATATTTGCGCGGATCGATGTTTGAGAATTAATAAATCGTCAAGCCTGCACGTGAGGGTGTCATTTCACAGTTGATATATACTAGTGGTTTGAAATGGACTGGACGGTTCAACCCGTTTCGGACTGGATCGTGGCCCGTCTCGTGCCCTACCACGGTCCGGTCCAATAGTGGGTCGGTCCTCCGTTCATCTGAAAATGGACTGTGTCGATCCGTCTCGTGCGGACCCATGAACCGGACCGTTTTCAATTTTTGGTATTTTTATAATTTTTTTTAGTATTATTCAATTTTTAAATTATTAAAAAATATGTAATTAAGTTCATGAAAATTATTATTTAAAAATTGATAAATTTATTTTTGAACTTTTATTATAAAAAAAATGGATTTTTATTTTATTTTTTAGTACTATTAGATTTTTAAACAATTAAAAATAATAATTCAAATTAGTTAAAAATTATTATTAAAAAATATGATAAATAAATTAATATACTTCTAGAAGCATAGAGCGATTAAATTTGGGATAAAAAATCTTGGTACCTCCATACTCCTAATTCAAAAACTTATCTAATTATCTTTAAATTTTGATTTATATATCCCAATAAATTCTTTATATCAATATCTTATGATATATTATGTATTTATAGAGTTTCTTAAAGAATTTATTAGATATCTTATGCCATAAGATTTTGATATAAAAATTTATTATGAGACAAAATTAAAATTTAAAGATGATTAAATATATTTTTGAGTTAAGAACACAGAGAGACTCCATACTCCTAAAAACACTCTAGTCTTATTATATATAGAGAGAGAGAGTTAGGTTACGGTAGTAACTGTATTAAGCGTAGCACGGATGGTCTGTGTGCTACGGACCGTTTTTTTATTTTTAAAGTTCAAATGATCGATTCAACTGTTAAAAATATTTTATATATTAAAATCTAGTTGGGACCTAATTTTATATTTTTTTACTATTTTTTAAGATGACTAGAAAATCACTCATTTTGAATGGCTCATAATAATTAAATCAATTGATTTTCTAGCCATTTAAAAAATAGTAAAAAATTCTAAAAAATATAAAATTTGGTCCCTAACTAGATTTTCATATGCAAAATATTATAATTGATCGGATCGATCATTTGAACTTTGAAGACGGATGAACGATACGTAGCACATGGACCATTCATGTGTTGGGATTCGTAATGCCCAAATCCCATTAATGCTCAAGCTGCGGAAAGACCGTAGAACAAAAATTTTACTTCTACTTAAGTTAGGGATTAAAGTATATCGGATAATAACCGAGAGTTACAGACATTTAATCCTTTACAAAAGACGGTAAAATATTATTTTACTCTAACTTAAGCTTAGGGTTAAAGTGATGTGTCGGATGATTACCGAGAGATACACACCTCTTTAAACCTTTATTGATCTACTCCATGATTGATTTCTAAAATATTAATCTAAACAATTAAATAGATTAATATAAGAAGTTATACCTCACTTCCAAATTTCAATTGAAATGAAAATCGGCTTGTCTCGAGCATCAAACGTCGATGCCTCTCGTAGTTATCCACGGGATCGACCCGAGAGAGCGGTTTATTTCTTTTGCGTAAATACCGTAAACCGCGTTTCTCGCAAAAACACTATTCACCCGAGAAAAGACGAAATAGTACTATTCACGACTCGCAGAATTTCGTTTCACAAATGTGCGTAAATACCGCAACTTTCGTAAAAACACTATTCACCGATCCCGTGAATTCTGAAACAACCGTATACCGAGAGAGAGAAAGTAGAACTGATTTGGTGGAACTTTTTCTCTCACCCTACCCCTCTATTTATAGAAAAAGTGGAATTGACAAATTACCAAAATGCCCTCATGAATAAGTAGGAGGTTTCAATGTGAAAAGACCAAAATACCCTTAAAGTTTATCCAATTTACCAAAACGCCATTGGGCTTTTTGGTCAAATTACCGAAATACCCTTGGGCTTTTGGACAAATTACCAAAATACCCTTGGAGGTCATCATGGGCCTTTTTGGGCTTTTCGGTTTTTGGGCTTTTTTGGACTTTTCTGATTTTGGGCTTTTAATTATTAATTAAGACTTTAATTATAAATGGGCTTTGGCCCATAATTCAAATCCATAATTAACATTTAAAATCCAAATCAAATATATATAATTGTCATCTACAATTATATTTTTCTCTATTGTTGTTTCGGCTAATTTATACGACGTGTCCAACACGTTATAAATTCAATCGATTTTTGCTTCTTGTCATCTCTATGACAAATATAATTATATCATATATAATTAATTATAACCATCTTATTATTAATTATAAAAAATTCATAATTAATCAATAAGATTCTCCGATTAACTCCTATACGGTGTGACCTGACAGATCCGTGTTATGTTGGTAAATAGAGTTAAAACCGCTTTAACTTCTATAATCATAGGAGGCATCCGCGTAATGCACTATGACCATCCAATTACACAGATGATGATGTATTGTACAATATCATGATCCAAGAACTATTTACTTGTGTTTAATTCTTTTGTCTCATAGCTATCGATCGGCTTTCAAGGTAGGTATGTGTCATCCTTGCAAACTTAATCTTTTCTTGATCCCGAGTAAATTATCAAATATAATTACTCTTGTAATTATACCGCTAGCGAGATAATCTTACTCTATCAAGGGGCCCAAATGATGCTATAACTCGTATAGAAATACGAGGGACAATAGTACTTTTGGCAAACCATCTCTTCCTCCGCATAAGTTATGTATACCGAAGAGCTACCTTTATAGCCACCTTTTACGGATAACGTTTGGTAGAAATCACACACATACATATCTTATGTAGGAAATATGAATACCTCATACTTTAGAATTTAATACCGAACGAAAACATTAATGACACAAACACAATTCCATTTAATGTTTCATTCGGGTCTATCAAATACGATGTTCCTCATCTATCTATGTGATTAAAATGACAACTCTTTGTCTATGGTCCGTAAAACTTGACCATCATTTAATCCACATACTAACACGATAACGGTTAATTAGTGTTCTCCGCTAATTACCTTGGTTAGTGACTTTTAAGAGTATATTCTATATTATGAAGTTTCATAATTCCAGTCATGAACTCGGAATGATTCATAAATTCAATAATACTTAAGGAAACAAAATATCGTTTAAATATCCAATTCATGAACAAAGCTTTATATAACCAATTTATCGTATTATTGACTTCAAGATTATTACAAACTAACATCATGCTACGCGTAACACCGTAGCCTAGCTCTCTCTCTCTCTCTCTCTCTCTCTCTCTATATATATATATATATATATATATAGATGTAGGGAGGTCTTATGGTACTTCGTGAAGCAAAAAGGGTTTTGCTTTGGTCTAAAAAAAATCTCACAAAATCAAAATTCAAATTGCCAATCTAATTCACCCAACATAACCTACATATTCAAATCTTATGGAATACCAAATGTGATTACATTTGAAGCTTTCTAACTATTTTTTTAGGATTTTAAAAAATATCCCAAAAAAATAATAAAACAATTATAGGTGCACCAAAAAAATTATCATCTTTCAAAAATAAAAAATAGTTATAAAACTACAAAAATAGTAAAACTTAGTATTCAATAAGTTATATATATAGGGAGATCTTACGGTGCTTTGTGAAGCAAAGAGTGATTTTACTTCAGTTTTAAATCTCACAAACCGAGAGCTCAAAATATCAATCTAATTAATCCATAATTTAAATATTGAAAACTTGTTGAATACCAAATTTTACTATTTTAGGAGTTTTGTAACTATTTTTTTAGATTTTTAAAAGATGAGAATTTTATAGGTGTACCTATCATTATTTTATTATTATTTTTGAAACATTTTTTAAAAATCGAAAAAAATAGTTAGAAAAATTTAAATGTAATCAAATTTAGAATGAACAATATTTAAATATGTAGCTTATGTTGAGTGAATTAGATTTGCGATTTAAACTTTGGTTTTATGAGATTTTTTAGGCCGAAGCAAAATGATTCTTTACTTTGCGAAGCACCATAAGATCTCCCTATATATATATATATATAGAGAGAGAGAGAGAGAGAGTGAGCTTATGGTGCTGCAACGTAAAAAGGCCTTCATAGCTTAACTCAAAAAATATATTAAATCGAGATCTCAAATTTCAATTTATCAGTTTCTCAATAAATTCTTCATATGAAAATCTCATGGGATAA
Source organism: Schoenoplectus tabernaemontani (assembly GCA_037127355.1). Classification (NCBI taxonomy): domain Eukaryota; kingdom Viridiplantae; phylum Streptophyta; class Magnoliopsida; order Poales; family Cyperaceae; genus Schoenoplectus; species Schoenoplectus tabernaemontani. Next base: position 17,565,442 of record CM073757.1, read on the forward strand.
AAATTTCATAATTTTTTGAGCTTTTTAACTATCGTTTTTAAATTATTTTTGAAAATCAGCCTCTTAACATAATAATAATATATTCAATACTTGAACATCATTTTAAAAAAATTGAAAAAATGACTTAAAAACTCAAAAAAATCATGAAATTTTTGCATATAAGATTTTATATAAAGAATTTAATGAGAATGATAAATTAAAATTTCGAGATGATTTAATATGTTTTTTGAGTTAGCTCACGGAAGGCCTCCGTGAGCAAAGCTCACGCTATTCCACTCTCTTTCTCTCTCTCTCTCTATATATATATATATATATATATATATATATGCAGAGAGAGAGAGAGAGATGTCAACTTATGGTTTTGCAAAAAAACCGTTGTTATTTTGGGGTGATATTTTTTGGAGTCTCATAATATATATAAGAAAATAATTTTTTTCATGTCAAAATATTATAGAATATTAAATTTTATAATTTTTTAAGCTTTGTAACTATTTTTTAAATTATTTTTAAAAACAATCTTGTTTAACATAAAAAATAGCCTATTTCAGGACGTTTTTTAAAAATAATTAAAAAAATAGTTAGAAAACTAAAAAAATTATGAAATTTAATATCCTATAAGATTTTGATATGAAGAAATTATTCAGCAACTTAGATTGATCATTTGAGACCTTAGGATATGAAACCTCATCTTGATGCAATAACGGTTTTTTGATTTACAAAACATCTAACCTATCTATCTATCTATCTATCTATCTATATCTATATATATATATATATATATATATATATATATATATATATATATATATGCGCGCACGCGCCGCCTCATCAACTTATATTTTTGAAATACTTACTATTTTAAACGGTATTTTTTTGGAGCACATAATATACAAAAAATATATTATTTGCATGATCATTTTTTCCATAGTGATATAATAAAAATTAATTTTGTAGTTGTGATTGTTCTATTTGAAAATATTTATAACCAAAAAAATGAAGAAGTCATCCACATCACAAAGCTTTATGAACATAAGATTAATTTCAACTATCAATTTTAGAATTTACTTTTTTAAAAGTAAAATGCTTTGTGTGCAAGTTATCTTTTCTTGACAGTCCAATAAATAACCAACAGGTAAAAAAATGCGTTTTTTTCCTTTTGGCGTCATGGAGAAAAGCAATTAAAAAACTTACAAAACCTTTAAATTTAGTACCGTGGATAATAGTTGTATTTATTTTATCTGTAATTAATATAAAATTGTTAGTAGTATTTAGTAAAAGATAATTTTTTTATTATATCGTACTTTATATCAAAATTCATCTAGTCGTAAAAAAATGCTAAAAATGATTTGAGAAAGTCAGGAACATTTTCTATCACACAATTTAAATATAACATATACCTTATACATATTCATCTTGTGCTACTTTTCGATATATACCCAAATAAGACCACCGATAAAGCTGAAATGAGCAAATAAAATATACTGATGCGTTCTCATTTTGTTTGTGTATTAAAATCTACTCAAAGGCGGAATCAGGTTGTATTTAGAATGTTGTGTGTTATATTGAACATTAAATATAAATAGTAGGAGACCGAGTAGATAAGATCTTTCAAAATATACTGTGATTTTTAATCTTTTATATAAATTTTGATTTCAGGGATGATTAGGCCTCTGCTTATCCTCCCCTAATTCCGCCCATAATCCGACTTATCATTTAATTCCATGGTCTACTGAAACTAATTCCATAAAATATCTATTTTTAAAATTTTATCCCTCCTAGGTGCGGATAAGAATCTGTTGTTTTTTCAAAGTGAAGAGTAAGACCCCGCTCTTCTAATTCAACGCATAAATTTGGATCAAACACGTGACTTTCTAGCACTTGAACAAAGAGCACCGTCAAATTCTTTTTTTAAAAGCAGCATATTTCATTTCCTAAGTGCACCTTCTATTTAATCACGCGCGGAATCAGAAACGATCGGTAAGAAATGTTCGATCAAGAAAAATATATTTGAATTAAAAGAATTATTTTTTACTATATGAATTTTATTTTTCAACAAACTAAAAAGATGTTCAAACGCCGGCTGACTCCTACTTTGATACCACCACTGTATTTAACTAAATGTCATTTTGAATTGATAGGATAAAAATTGTCCGAACTTTTTTGTAAACATCGAAACAAAGTGACGGCTGCTCATAATCAGATGACGATTTTAAATTCATAAGATCATTTATAACGGATACTTGACCCATAAATTATGCGATTTCAACTAACAAGCTATAAACTGATATTCACATCACTGTTGCTTGAGATTTGATAACTGTCGAAGGGAGGAATAAATACATATTATTACATTACATGCATAATTGCTTTTGGGTTGCATTTGCGGTGCCAGGTCCAGGGGCAATACTCGATTACTGGGCCTGACATGGAATGAATGGATGAATGGTAATTGGTACTGGTAGGCTACTAGGCTGGTAGAATATATATTCTGACAAGGCCCGGATGTGGCATTGTTGGATATGTAGACGTGACGGGCCTGATAGAACATGCATCACATTTTTTTTTTATATCAAGATTCTAGACTATCACTTTCTTTCTCTATTGTTTCGCTAATATTGATTGTTGTTGCTTGCACGTGCATGGCACCGTAGAAAGACGTAGAACTGTAGAAGTGAAATAAATGATATAAATGTCTGCTTTAAATTATTAAATATAAATAATTATATATGAATTAAGTTCAAATATTTTTGCAAATATTTTAAAATTAAATTATTATTTTATTTACTTCATTATTGTGAAACACTATTATTTTGAGATGATTTAATATTTATTATTTTAATTTTATTTTGCTTCTATCAAATGAGGCAACTAGTTAAGTAAATGGATCCAATGTCCATATTTTTTTAAATTACATATTCTTATAAAGAATTTTTGGTGTTATGTTTTTGTATTTCCTTCAAGAAAATTATACTTAAATTTCAATAAAATATAAAATTATTTTATACATGAGCTCCATAAATATAAATTATTAATCTAATAAGAATATTATTTTAATATTAGTGTTCGGTAATCGGTATGGCATCTAAATCCCATTCAGAAATATATCATTATAATATATTATTAAAAAAAATACTATTTCATGGAAATGAAAGAGGAAAGTAGAATGGATATACTCCGAACTCTAAAGAATATAAAATCACATTAATTTCATTTTTTTATTGGATACGATTGGAATAAAAAAAAACCCAAACGTCTATTTCCAATTCAATTATAATAATCGAATACCACCAGAAAGAAATAGATTATTGAATTCACCGAGGCGCAGAAAAAAAAAACTCAGCCTTTTGTGAGATATATGAATACGATAATACATCGTGTCTAGGGTTAGGATTGTCAGGCGTTTAACCATTTATCCGATATATATTATATTTAATAAAATAAATATGAATAATTTTTTTTATTAAGCCGTCGAGTATGAGCATGAATATGAATAATAATTTTTTTTCATTAACTCATTGAATAAAGATACAAGTATGAGATATTTTGTACCTATAATTTATAAAGTAAATTATATAAATATATATATAATAATTAAATTAAATTAAAATTAGTATATCTTTTTATAATAAATGAGATGAAAAAATTATATAATTTTAGTTATATCTAAAATATTATTCATTGTTGCACTTTATTAGTTTTATATTTAATATTATTTATTTATCTAAATCATAAAATATATATTAAATTATTATTATTTATTCATTATCTACTGTTATCTATTCATTACTTGAAATTTTGAATGGTTAAAAGTGAAAATAAGATATAAAAAGTTATCTTTTAATAAATAAAGATAAGAGATGATTAAAGAAAAAATTTAATGTAGGAGAAATATCTCTATCTGTACTCTATCAGACCTATTGATAGCCCTACAAGTGTCCGGTATTAGTTTAGTTGAATAAGACAACCCGACATTTGAGGCAGTTTAGAATTGACAAGACTCGGTTTATTAGATCAATGCTTCAGCATGGTTAGCAATCGAGAAATATGAACTGTCTCACGAGCAGGTGATGTTCAACGTGGGGTGTGGGTCCCACCTAAACATTTTGTGGTTTCTCTAATTCTATTAATCCAAAATTACAAACTAAAATTAATTGGAAGGTGGGGAATGCACATGCACCATCACACCATGTCCATGTGACTGCCCCTTAATTATCTCTGCGGTTTGGTCATGGTTGGGATATTGACTGACCCACTTTTGACAGATTTGGATTATTATTTCTTTATTAACAATAAAAAAGTTTATTTTTTTTTATTTATTGACTGCAGCAGGCGTTTCTATTCCCAGACGTAAAGGAATCAAAACAAACGAATCTGACAAAACGAAAAACACTTATTAGATATACACTGTTATTTTTCAAGAATAAAAAATGTCCCTTACCATACACACTGTTATTTTTCAGAACGCTATTTTTTCATACTATTATTTATGGTCTTATGGAATTGCAGCAATGTATTGAAGTTCCAAAGCTGCTTGTGCGCACTTATTGCGAGCATGTAACTACTGATTTTACAAATAAATTATACAAAAAAAAAACTCAGGAAAATGATGGGCTCATGTACTTTCAGAAGGATATATTATTTTTAACGAGTTAAATATTCATAATTGATATATATGACTTGCACTGAATAAATGTGGGAACAACTTGGATGAAGCATTATGATATTAATCTGGTAAATAATTGTCGGCCTTAATTAGCATCTGTTGGAAAACACGGACAGCAAAAATAATTAACATATAGTTTTACGCGGTCGTGTTTTCTTGTATCGCATAATTAGAAGAAAGGGAAGAGATTTTGTTGTGGATCTAAACAATTTAGACCGTTGAATTTTGAGCATCAAATGATTAAATTTTATTTTTCGTGATATAACTAGATAGAAGAAAAATTAATCAGTAAAATATATTATCATTAATTTAAAAAATGACATTTCTTATGATCCATAACAGTCTTCTCTTTAAAAAGGAATATTTCGTCATCAAAGACTGATTCCATGACTCCACTCGATTTTGTAAAATCACTACACTTAAAGTTTGCAAATATGCATTGATATTCTCTTTTATATCACTTAGGATCTATTGATTGCTATAATTCAACATCATAGAAAAGGGATTTTCAAATAATTTCAAAGCAAATCTTTAAAATATAACTACCTTTATAAATATATTATTGTACTTACAAAATCATTGTATTTCAAATTTCATGTCATATAAATATCATTTGATACTTCACAAAAAAAATCAAAGTTGAATGATATTTGCAATAAGCCAAATATAATGGTCTTCGACAGAATACCAATTGTCATCTAATATATTCATGAAATTTGAAATGCAATCGCCAATTATAAATTTAAGAATATATATATATATATATATATATATGGTAAGGGATCACTTGAGAATGATTATCTTGACAATCTTGACAATGGATTTTTACATAAATATGAAAAAAATCTTAAAAATAGATTTTTTTTTATGGATATGTTCTTCTACTTATAAATTGATTGTGATTCAAATTTTATGCAATTTTTATTATCATTTGTTAGTCCATCAAAGTACGTCAAATTATAACCGTTGTAAATTATATAAAATTTTGATGGTCCTTGATGAAGTACTAAACAATAATGAAATTGCATGAAATTTGAATCACCATAAATCTATAAGTAGAAGAATATATCCATAAGTTTTTTTCATTTTAAAGATTTTTTCATACTTATTTAAAAATTCATTGTTAAGATTATCAAAACAACCCATTGTCAAGTGATCTTCATCCTATATATTGTTGGGATTTTATCGGTGTAACTAGTGTATAAATTTAAAAAAAATCATCTAAAATATCTAAACGATTTTGTATATGACTTAATTGAACTAAATACAAGTTATAAACAAAGTTGGTATACCTTTGAAGCGTTCTTGAGTCACCGAAAGGGCACGACACCGAGATACCAACCGAGATCTCCTCAACGGTATCCACCAAGAACATCCCACAAATGTCTTCTCAACCTCTTGTTAGGGTAATTGAGAGTGCTCTCCTTGATCCTCTGATCATTCTTCACGAATTCTAACTCTTAGAGGTGATGAAAAATGTTCTCAACACATGAAATAGTTAAAATGGGTGTGAGAGAAATTCAACAAAACTTCGCGCTTAGGAAAATAACTTGTTAGGTTTCCACTAGAGGAGAGACCCTTATATAACCTTCCCAACAGGTGGAAGGATATTTTCTCACGTTTTGGAAGAGCTCCCACTAATTTTGGACAGCCAAAACTTATCAATTTTAAAAAATAGGCTGAACTTTTCTTAATTAACTAAGAGGAAATGGAGATAATGGAAATAGTGGATTATGCTCCACATTCCATATCTTACTCTCTAAAAACAGCCAAAGAAAGTACAGTAGTGGAGGGTGTGTGTCTAATTTTAGTCATATCAATATACGACTAAATTTAGATTTTTCCGAAATAGCATAATTCTCACTTAATTATGCCATATCAATATACTATTAAAAAATAGCATAAGAATTTTCTTAAAACTAATCCATTTGAACGTTATTAAACACTTTAAGTTCAATAAATATCTATCTCGTGTTATTTGATATATCCAACACATCAACATATCAAGAAATATTTATAGGCTATATTTTTATACGGTGTGACTTTTTGGTACCTGTATACACTTAGCAATCAGATTAAAATATTTTTAATAATCATAGATTACAAGCGGCACCTAGTAATGCACACTATAAATATCTTGGTTCTGGACGATGATAATCGTCCCGAGCTCATTTCATGTCACATGATATCCAGAACAGTACAAAATAGAAATGTGTCATTCTTGCACTATATTTTTTATGTAGGGGCGCCAAATTTAGATATCATCGCTCACGTTAACAAACGAGAGGGGCATCAGTATTCTTGATTTATATTTCTTCTTCATACAAAAGACGCACATCGAGATAGAATATGTATGGCTGCCAGTTAAGAATAACGTTGGATAATATTCATAAATATAAATCATTTGTATAAGAAGAATACTTATCTCATACCTAAGACTTAGCAAGCAAATAAAATACTAACGATACAAACACAATCTTTATAGTATTTTATTACAGGTCAAGTCCAATAACATGTCCAACATTATTTGTGCAATTGAGCCGATAACACTTATCATATAATTTGTGAAATACAATCATCACTCAACATACATATTAATCTTAGTTAATTATTATTCATAAATAATTAACATATTAGGGATATTTTAGAGTTATTATTAATTAATGCATATGTTTCTCAATTGAGTCCAATTCAATATACAAATAATAAATAACTCAAGGAACAAATGATATATCATATATAGTCATTATAATACATAATCTAAGTATAATCATCACATAATTGACTGTAGATCACTCTAACACTAACATATATATCTCTATCTCTACTCCTTATTAAGCACGAAAGTGTCTTAATTTTAAAACGGTCCAAATTTTTTGTTGAATTTCTAAAGCTAACATCAGTCATCGAATTGAGTTATCCATCAAATAATGTTATCATCTATATGCCCATTTGTGTTGAAGTTATAATTTTCTCTCAATTTTGATTGTTACACAAAATGATGCATAATTTAGGAGTACAATTACTCTATCTTATTTATTTTGTTAGATTGCCATCAATTATGAATTTGATTTTTTTTAAATTATGAATGTCAATTTTTCTCTCAATTATGTATTTATATTATATTAATTATATATTCATGATTAAAATTTACATTAACTACTAAATTATCTTCATTTTTATCTTCTTTGTTTTCACATAAAGCTATGTTTTTTTATATTTTTAAAAAACATCAGCTACCAACGCTCAAAATACTAACATATTAAAATAAATATTTAAGATCATTTAAAAATCCGTTGTTAAAAGTTATCAAGTTCATGGTTGTCAAAATCTCAACTAACTCCGATAAATTATATTTCTTCTTACAACATTGATCACAACCTTGTCATTACTCTGGTTTCAACTTGAAATACGGATCTGGTCCATCTGGACCACGGGACGAAATAAATTTTGGATAATTTTTTTCTGAAGTTTAGAAATTTGTTATTTCTAAATAATTCTAATGATGTTGTTCTGCCTCGAAGAAAAATCCGATGTAACATTTTGCAAAAAAAAAATGGTACTAAATGAATTAAATAAATACCTGATTCAGGGTTGAATGTTTTGTTTTTACACACTTAGTCGGCCCGAAGCAAATTTTTGGGTCAAACTTGCTTGGATCGAATTTTATTTTTGGGTACAATTTTTTTCTATTTTATTTTGTTTAAAAATATAATTATGATCATTGCATGATTAATCATTTTCTTTTTTTCTGTTTCACTAAGCTTAAAATGATGATCATTATATGATTAGTTCATATCTTCTTTTTTTTTAAACGGAATAAAAAAAGAAAAAAAATATAAAAAATATTGTTTACCTATTCAATGATCATCATTAAAATTATAAATAGAACAAAATAAAAAAAATACTTAATCATCCAATAATCATCATTAAAAATTAAAAAAAATAAAATATAAAACAATCAAAAATTTATTGATCATACATACAATGGTCATTATTAAAATTTTAAACAACACAAAATAGAAAAAGAAAGAAAAATCTGGACTCGAAAATAAAATTCAATCTCAGCTAGCTGAAATTGAAAAAATATATATAGAGTTAGACTATTGTGAAAACGTTTTCATTTCGAGTCTAAGTGCATACGGCTCAAATTTTATCGTAACACGTTTGAAATTCAAAATTATCATTCTCATTAAATTCTTCATATCAAAATATTAGGGGATACAAAAATTTGGGGTATTTTGAGTTTTCTAAGTATTTGTTTTGAATTTTTGAAAATCAGTACTAAAATAATAATAAAATATTGAATTATTGTTATTGATTTTTAAAAATCCAAAATAAATACTTAGAAAACTCGAAATATCCCAAATTTTGTATCCCTCAATATTTTGATATGAAGAATTTAATGAGAATGATAATTTTAAATTTCGAACGTGCTATGACAAAATTTGAGCCGTATACACTTAAACTAAAAATACAAACATTTTCACATTAATCTAACTCTCTCTCTCTCTATATATATTTAAGCATAAATAATAATACGACTCTAGATCGACAACATAGGGATCCATAACAGTCACAGAAAGCGTAAACCTAAGGCTAATTTAACAGTGGAATTATCATATAATAGATCTCATCGTTCAGGGCACCCCCACTAATTACTTTTACTTTTGGGTTAAGTTATTTCGTAGAAAATAAATGCAGAAGAAAGCTAGGTGAAGTCTCATTAATATTTTATTTACAGCTGTGGCTCACTGTGCTGGTCAAATGGAGCAGCCATCTGCATCTGTGTGACCCATTTCGATTAACAACGCTAGATCTTTTATTGATATATCACCTCAATGATTAAATTTACATAAAAATGTACTGATGTCGGACGGTGCCTGTCCTATATTTCCAAAATAGTATATATCATTTTCATTCAAATTATTATTTTTAAATCTCTTAAAATTATTATAAACTTTGAAGAATTGTCAAAATATTTTAATATCCGTTTCCTATTACTTAAAAATGTTAAAGAAAAGAGTTAATCCGACTCGAGTTAATTTGACTCTGTAGTTAAATATGCTGAGTTTGAATTGGGTTGGCTCGAATAATAATAATAATTTATATGTATTTTTTCACCGAACTCTGACCCAATAATCCCCTTTTATTCTCTCTCATCATCTCAACGACATCTCTTACTCGCTCGTGACTCGACTTGTATATCTGACTCGATAATTTTTTTATCAATTCATCCGTTCAAATTAGTACAGCAAATATGTCATTGAAAATATAATTTGTTGATATATCAAATTCATACCAACTCTTGTCCTAGTGTTATAGACATAACTTTATAGTTTATAGATATATTAAATCTAAATGTCAAACTAAGTTAATACACATATATTAGTTCGTGAGCCAACTCTAATAATAATGAGTTGAGCTAGATTTTTCAACTCGAACCATTTCACAAACTTAACTTATATTTTTATGAGCTGAATTTAAATTAAACTCAATTCACTCAGACTCGACTCATATACAGTCTAGACTACAAATAACAATACATTATCAAGCAGGCAAGCAGCACAGGTCGAAATAGATTAGGCAAGAAAAATATATGACACAGAAAATCCACAGATGGTTCTGCTTCTAATTCTCTTTTTTTTTTTGTTGAGAAAATCTGCTTCTAATTCTCGATTGAACGCTCTCATCCACGTGCTTCTCTGTTTCTCCCTCTGGCGAGGGCTCGCAGTTCACTACCATTAATTGGGACATCCGCTGCAACAGGAATGATACAGAGGTCCATAGACTCCACACAAGAACAGTACGATCAAAGTAGGACCAATGAAATTAGAAAGCACAAGCATCGTCTGAAAATCCAGTGTAAAAAATACCGTTTGATTTTGATCTGAAGGATAAAAATGATGGTGGATGATTGACTGTAGAGATGAGAAGCAGATGCAACTCCAGTGCCTACATTACATAACACGAACTTAATGAGACATAAAATATTGTAAAAAAAACGCACTAAAATACTCACAAGCAAACAAACAGACAATACGCCCCGACTTCTCTCTCTCTCTCTCAATCTCAATCTTCCCTCCTCTCCATTTCTCTCTAGAAAATTAGCAGTTTTGGTTCCTTTGCTCCCCTGGGTGGAGGGAAGGAGAAAAACTGAGATACTTCTGCGCTAATCGGGAGACTGGAAGCGAAGCGGAAGCAGAGTAAGAAAACAGAGTACCTAGTAACTAGCTCCGTAGCTTGATTCTCCCTCGCGTGCGCGGATCTATCGATTTGATAGGCGGGGGATAGAGAAAAATGGGAGAAGAGAAAGGAGGCGGTGTAGTAGGCGTGGAGGAAGAAGGGATGCAATGTAGCAAGCATCCGCACAAGAGCAACCCTAATCCAGGTGGGATCTGTGCTTTTTGCCTCCAAGAGAAGCTTGGAAAGCTCGTCTCCTCCTCGAACTCTACTAGCTCCTTCTTCCCTCTCCACCCTCCTCCTTCCTCCAACAACTCCTCGCCTCCATCATTTCGCACCATTCAACCTAACACTAACACCACCTCTTCGTCTTCCTACACTTCCTATGTGAAAAACCACCGGTCCCGGAGCAGCCGCATCTCTTCCTTTTTGACCTCTTCCTCCTCGCACCACCACTACCAGTATAAGAAGAAGCAACAGCCACCTAAGTCTACTTCCTCTTCTTCTGTGGCTGTTGCCGCTGTCCCCGCTGCTCTCAATTTGAAGCGCACAAAATCGGTGGCTCCAAAACCTATCAGCGACAACCCAGTCAATCCTTCGAGTATCACGATGGATAGCCCCCGCAAGAAGAGCTTCTGGTCCTTTCTTTACCTCTCCTCCTCTTCCTCTACTGGCACCAGTGCTTCTCCTCACACCACCACCACCACCACCACAACTGCTGGTGGTACATCGACTGCTAATGCAGCTGCTATGAGAAGGCGATCTGTCTCCTCTTTCTCGTCATCCCGGGCCCATGGCCACATGGGATCTACAGACGATGAAGGGCCGGCAAAGAGAGATGCACATTCGGGGACGGTGATGGGGGAAGATGAGAGTCCCAGTCCAGGAGGAAGTCAGAGCCATGCTTCATCATCATCCTTCGGGAGAAAAGTGGCCAGATCTCGGTCGGTCGGCTGTGGGAGCAGGAGCTTCTCTGGCGATTTCTTAGAGCGGCTTTCAAATGGGTTCGGTGATTGCACGTTGAGGCGGGTGGAGTCTCATCGTGAGTCCCACAGCAGCAAATCCAACAAAATGGTACTTCCTGGTCAATTGGAAGATGACGATGATGACTGTGCGGAGGCGCACAGGATGCGGATCAGGTGTTCGGGTTTCTTCGGCTCCTCTTCATCTTCATACTGGCTCTCAACAGCCACAGACGGCAGTGCTAGGATGTCAACTGGGGGTGTCGGGAGAAGTCACAGGGGCTGGGGCTGGGCTTTTGCTAGCCCCATGCGTGCTTTCAGACCCCCTCCCGCTTCCTCGGCCTCATCGGTCAAATCTATGCCATCATCTAGCCATCTCAAAGCCACAAATGGCATGCGGGACCTGCCTCAGCCTCAAGCTTCCGCTGTTGCAACTGTGTCGGCAGCGGCACTACCGCCGCCTGTTAGCTTGAGCTGAGCAACATTTCTCATTCAATTTGCACAATACAATTGTTTTTTTTTTCATGTATAATTAATTGTTCGTCTAATGCAAACAGTTATTTTTTTGGTTGTTTGCTTGACATCATATTTCCACTTTGCAATATAATTATAAATATATAATATTTTTTTCCTTTACTAAGTTAGTCAATAACTCAATATTGGTTGTTCATGGAGCTAGGTTCTTCAATTTTTGGTAGTTAATGTCACGGATACTATAGACAAGGCAATAAAAATCACCTGATGAAAATCACATGCACCACCAAAACAGAGATGTCCATGATTTTTCTTTTGAGAAATGCGGCTAAGCACCCACACCCGTTTAGGAGATCATAATTAAAGTTGCCAATTTTTTCAATTCATTGAGGAGATCACAAAAAGAGGGAATGATCTTTTAAAATTTATCATCTGGGTCCTGTGCAATTTCAGAGGAATCAGATAAAAGATCTCATATTTGCTTTCTTTGAGCTGAAATGGGTGGTGATGGAGACATTTCTCTGAGCTCGTAGCAGCATCACTCATCAGTCGCCTATCATCGTCACATAATGATATTTTTGTGGGGTTTGAAAGCTACATTTTTCTCTCCTCTTTATCTTTTCAGCTTTGACTAATCATGCGAAAAGCCAAACTTCTTTCTATTTCTCTTTCCTTATCATCTTTTCAGTCTTGATTATGCTTCAATTCCTAAAATCGTATCTCTCTTTATGTATGATTGCGATTTGTGAGCCTAAATTTGTCTCTGTTAATTGCAATTTGTGAGCTGGCGCAGGCACGTCTCTTCTGAGCTAATGCAGTCGTTGTATTGTCAGTTTGTGCCTTGTGGAAATGTCTATCGGTCTATGTCTATGGTTGCTTTTTTCTTTGAAAAAAATTTAAGTACAGATACGTAAGGTTCGGGAATTTTCTGGTCAAAAAAGCAATTAATTATCTATGATCAGTATTTCAGTATGGTGCCAGTGCAACACATACCTTCTTGGCTTTATGTTTTGGAAAATTCAATATTTGCAGAATACAGGTGCAAAGGATATTTGAAGTACTTTTTTTTTCAGTTTTTTTATACATAATAATATTTATATTATATTATTATATTATTAATAATAAGAGTGATGAAATTAAAATTTAAAAATATTATGATGATTATTTATTATTATTTTATTATGTTGTATTATATTATTATATGTTTATTATCGTGGTGTGTTGCTATATTAAAGACGTCATGTTGTATTATATTATTATATGTTGATTATGACGTCTTTATTTTATTTCTTTTTACTTTTCAGTGATTATATTTTTTTTAAAAAAACCGAAAGACGCATGATTATGATTATGGGAGTGGTGTTTTACCCATCGGCGTCAAACATATTTTAAAAATAAAATACGCACTAGACTTAAAAAAAACTAAAAAGTGCAAACACGCCACTGTCAGTGACACGCTGCCATTCGTATTTTAAAAATTTTAATTTCATCACTCTTATCAACTATGTTTCAATATCAAAATCATACGACAACCAATGGCTATTAGCTAATAAAAATAGACATGTAATTAGCGGGTCTAGACATGTTCTCCAACCTTCTTTATTTCATGCGTATCTTAGCCATTTTTATCTGTCTGAGGTTTTAAAATGCGGATTTCCATATGCGTGCGAAAATGTTTCGCATACTGCATATGCACTATGTGAACACATATACGAATTTTCATTCGGTAATATATATGCAGTTTTATTTCACAAAAAATGATATTTTTTTAATATTAGAAAACATATATGAAAAATATACATATCAATTATTCAAAAACTTCACGTGACCCAGTGGCAAACTAGTTGGTGGGCACCCTGAAGTGCAGTGTTCGAACCACACTACTGAATGCCCTCCATTTTCAATTGATTTTTTAGTGATTTTTTATGGATTTCTCCGTGCAAATCAATATGCGGCCGCATGATGAATTTCTTGAGGATCAGCTGCGCACACGTATATACGGCCGTATAGAACTTATTTTAAAACACTGGTCCTTTATGATTTTTTTTGTGCTGAAGGAAATTAATGTGTTGTACATGGCAATAGCCGAAAAAGTGCGACAGGGAGAGCCTGGGAGCTCTATCTGACTACCCAACAACCAAGTACAATAATCAGAAACATTAATTATGGAATGCAATAATTCTCTTAAGGAAAATATTGGGCTAACTATTAGTCTTAGACAGAAGGCTGATCCTGTGTGCTGTGTGTATGTTATAGAATAAAATTTCCGATTTTTTTTAAATGTAATAAAAATAAAATAAAAATCACGGATTGAAATAATGTTGGATTGAAATTTACAACTAACAAGGCCTCATTTGCAAAATCCGCCTATCTGCCATCTTTTACAAATCCGTCCCTTGATAGATTTGTGAAGTCCGTTTCTGACCCACACTTTTTTGTTGGGGATACCATCTGGGGAGGTTCGTTTGATATCCCAAAACCTGTAGGTACAGTTTTTAACGAAAATAATTATTAGTAAATTAATATTATTAAAAATAAGAGTGAGAAACGGGTAAGTTCAAAAATACGAATAGCGATGGCGCGCATTTTTTTTTTTTCCATTTTTTTTTTTTTTTTTTTTTTTTACGAAACGCGCGCACGCGGGTGGCGCGTTTCCTTCTTATATATACTGAGATGGAGTCGCTGCGCTTGGTATGGACGAAACGCGCACGATTGCCGATGGCGCGTTTCATTATTTTTTGAAAACGCGCCATTGCCGTTAGCGCGTTTAAATCATCGCGCATTGCGTGCGCGCTGCCATTCGTATATTTGAAATTTTACGGTTTTCACTCTTATTTTTAACAATATTAATTTACTAATAATTATTTTCATTAAAAACTGTAGGTATAGCTAAGAACCATGAAATGCTTGTGTATGGATATTTGATATTTCTCTTTACAAAAAAAAGGTGATATTTTGTGACAGTGAGGTGTAAGCGGGTATGCACTTATATGTTGTATGCTTTCAACATTTATTAAGTTACAAAAAAAGTGAATGCTTAATCTCCTTATTTTACTTGAAATTTTGAGTGTCATAAGTATAAGCCGGTATGCACTTATATGTTGTATGCTTT
The DNA here is from genome assembly GCA_037127355.1 of Schoenoplectus tabernaemontani. Classification (NCBI taxonomy): domain Eukaryota; kingdom Viridiplantae; phylum Streptophyta; class Magnoliopsida; order Poales; family Cyperaceae; genus Schoenoplectus; species Schoenoplectus tabernaemontani. Next base: position 17,580,836 of record CM073757.1, read on the forward strand.
CAACATTTATTGAGTTAAAAAAGTGGATGCTTAATCTCCTTATTTTAGCTTTGGAAAAAATAAGATATTTACTTCAAATTTTGATTGTCATACGTACAGCAAAATTTTAGATCTAACTATTATGTTAGCTCAATTAAAATGTCAATTAATACTATTTTTTTTATTAAATGAATTATATTTGAAATCTTGAATTTCATGTCTAAGACAAACATCATTAGAATTCTACATAACTCAATTAACATTTTCTTTGAAACATGAAATAAATTGTCGTACAAAAAATAAAAATCCCTTAACACGTTAAATGGATATTTAATTTTAACTTGCTATATTAATTTAACGTGACTTGCTATATTAATTTAACGTGTTAAGGGATATTTAATTTGTGTACGTCAATTTATTTGATGCTAATTAAGTTATGTAGAATTCTAATGATGTTTGTCTTAAACATGAAATTCAAGATTTCAAATCCATATTCATTTAATAAAGTAATTAGTATTAATTGACATTTTAATTGAGCTTACATAATAGTTAGATCTAAAATTTCGTTGTACGTATGAGTATGATACTCAAAATTTCAACTAAATATTTTTTTCCAGAGCTAAAATAAGGAGATTTAAACATCCACCTTTTCTTTAACAGTTTAACTTGATAAATGTTGAAAGCATACAACATATAGGTGCATACCTGCTTACACCTCACTGTTGTAAAGGAAATATCAAATATCCGGACACAAAAATGCATTTCATTGTTCTCTGTTACCCTGAACAAAGAAATGTGGACCAAGGACAAACTTCACAAATTTGTCCAGGGGACGCATTTGCAAAAGGTGGCCGATGGATGGACGAATTTTGTAAATGAAGCCTTGTTAGATTCGTAAAATACAGAGATGCAGTTGCAAAATTAGCCAATGTAACTCTCTATTCTCCTCTTTTTCTTTTAAATTTATTTTTTGGTGATAAAAGACGCACTGGTCTATTGTATTATAGTTTGCTAAACAACCACTGTTTATCTTACTGTCTTCTTGTTTGACGTCATGCTTTTAAGATCTTAATGGGTCTTATTAATTATCATCACACTTTTGCATGTATCTACCCACTACTACTAGAACATCTACGCTTTCATGTTTTTTTCACCTACGAATGAATACTAAAAACATGACTCTAATACACATAGGGGGTCCAGCAGTTAGATCCACCGGGCTCAACTCTTGCCCCAACCTGGATTCGGGCTATCGGGTTGGGTTTGAAGACCAAATTTGGCTGTCCATCAGTTTCAATAATTTCAATTACATCAACACGATAAAAGTCAGGTTCATCTTCACTATATTCTATATACAATGGGGGTCATTTGATACTTATGGGTATTTTTTTTTTGAATAAAATTAGTGCGTTTGGCAAGAGATCTCATGTGAATAGTTAGTTAGATAGAAGCTGAAATTTTGGGGTATTTTGAGATAATTTGAATAAAGAGATGGGATAGTGGATTTACAAGGAATTGCAATAAATCACTGGTAAACAAGTAAAAAGCAAATTGACAAAATTTTATTCATTTCTTCCTATTCATTATAATGATGAGGTGGATTTATATAAACAATTATTCCATCTAATTTAAGTAAATGGATTTATATAGACAATTATTCCATCTATTTTTAAATTACTAATTATTCCTCATTAATCGTATATTATAAAAGCAAAGATAGCGTGAGCTTAAACTCACTAAGACCTTCCGTGAGGTTAAGTTCACGGAATGTCCTTAAAAAATATATCAAATCATCTTTAAATTTTAAATTGTCAGGCTCATTAAATTCTTCATATTGAAAACTTTATGGAATGTAAAAGTTTAGAATGTTTTGAGTTTTTCTAAGTCACCGTTTTTAATTTTTAAAAATTAACTCTAAAAATACTAATAGAATATTTAATATTTATATATTATTTTTAAAAAATAAAAATAATAACTTAATTTTTTTAAATATTTTAAATTTTTACATTCCATAAGATTTTCATATGAAAAATTTAATGAACATGAATTTGAAGATGATTTAATATACTTTTTGAGTTAAATTTATGAAAAATCTCCGTAAAAGCTTACACTATTTTTACTTCTATTATAATATCTTATAATATAATTATTCTAGAATATAACATTGTATAAGTACCGTCAAATACAAAATTTCTGAAAGAGTGCAGGCTCTTTTGGAAGAAAGATTAGGATTATATTTCCATCTCTACATGTAACCATTTATCGTGTATTCATACATGCTTTTCCGACAATAAGGGACGGAACTGAACACTTCACTTCCCAGGTCACCAAAAATTTCTTTAACTTGTTACAATTTTGTTACTCCACTCTAGGGATGCAAATTTACATAGATAATATCCGATCATATTCAATTCGTATTGGAAAATCTACATATTGATATGATTTTCAATCTTAATTATTCATATCCGAATACTAAATATATAATATATTATTTAAAATATATATCATAAAAATAATATTATTCTCCATTATAATTGAATAGATATTATGAATTTTAATGTTTTTAAAATTAGTAATATATTATAACTTTTAAGTGAATTTTATATTTATATTTGAGAATATATACACATTATCGATATTCTATTCATATCCGGAATATCTGTATTGACATTCGTCTTAAAAAAATTAAAATAGATATGAATATAAATACAGTTTTGACTACTATCTGATCATATCCGATCATTTGTATCCCTGCTCTACTTTGATTTGCCCTCAATATAATTTTTCAATTTATTCTAATTAGAACAATCCGTTCAAATAAAATTAAAGGCATGATAGAGACATATATATATTTTTACTAATGTGAACAACAACCCTTGTTGATGAGTAATATAGTTTGCGGACAAGGATAAACTTTTTGCATGTGATTTAAGACCATTTTCTTTTGCTGAGATACGTATCATTTTCTTTCTTTTTGCTGATTTTAATAATGATATCGACGCTTCATTAGTTTCTATGGAACTTATAACAAAGAAATGTTATTGGAACATTTGTATTGAAAGTTCAATGACTTTTCACTTTTGAGGATGCATCAAAGTCATGGGATCAATTTGGGTAATATATAGTTGACTTTAAAGGAATTAAAAGTTGAAATATTGTAAAGACGATGAAAACGCAGAAGGGGTGATCAATTTGCTTTGAAGGGTAAAATAGTAATTTTTGAACAGATTTGGATACCCCCCCCAAAAAAAAATAAAAAAATAAAAAACCATGTTTGAAGAAGCATTGCTCACAACATGTACAGCAATGTAACTCACTAGATAAACACGAGTCAACTAAAAAAAATCGATCTCTTTCCGGAGCAACAAAATTCATATAAATTGATAAATGCAACCAACTAAAACTGCGATTCCAATCTCCTATTTTAGAGACTATTCCTCAAGTCCTTTTTTTTGTATGATGGTTTCATGGTCTAACAAAAATGAGAATTATCTAAAGGGAGCTGGCACGGGAGCTGGGTTCATGGTTTCCCTTGAAGAATTTCCTATAAGAAAAAAAAATAAATGATGAGAACAACTTTTTTGTTTCTAAATTGGTGGTTTTTCTTTAAGCTCGCTTCTGATTAACACTAGCTTTCCTCATGCTCCAAGCAGTTAAGTTGGACATGCTGACAGTGGCAGAGCCGTAATTAAATGCGTAAATGTGGGTATTTCCAGCTACAAGTGCCATTGGATAAACCCTAGACGTAATACATCCTCTTCCCCCTCCACCAAAGCTCTCTACAACTGAATGATCTATCTGTTTGTCAAAAAGAAAAAAAAAATGAGTAGCAAATGATTAATGGTTTCACATCCACTGTCATAGGTATGATGAGTCCTGTCATTGTGCCTATGACAGATGGGGCTTACTGAAATAAAAAATAAAATGCATCCCCATTAGTCAAATCTAAGCCATATAAATTCAATTGAGCCGTTGTGATCGTCTCAGGGTAGGACCCTGTCATCACAATAATTACACCAAATTCAGATCCAATGATTAATACCGAATATATAGCAAAGTGATCAATGTTTATTGGTAGCTGCATGCAATTACACAGCAGGGAAACCACAAGGTGAGGTATGTAAAAGTAGATTTGCCTAATTACCAGAGTTCTGAGAGAGAGCTTTTTTTCTCTGACAAAGTGAGGTATGTCTAAGAAACCACCATATGCTGGCTTGTACATTCCTTCTCTCAATGCAGACCTATTTACAGATATAGATTTTTAGCTTCTTGCTAATGTATCCTGATCTTGATACATAACCAAGATTTTCTATTCATAACACAATATTGAATTCGAAGAAAAAAACTGTTAAGGATCATACCAGTAGAGTTACAAAACCGAGCAGTGAAATTAAACATAGTTTAACAAACCTGGTTGTGTCAGAGCACATAAGAACCATGTATCTATTTTGATCTCTGTAAACCCTGAAAAAAACAGCAGTGAGTTCATCTAGGGTATCAGAGGCCAAAACAAGAAGCCCGAATGGTCCAATTGCACCCTTCCACATGGCATTTTGGGTCCCACAAAGTCCCTCTGGGTCAGCCAACCATGACGAGTCAAAGGCCTCTGCATTATCTAAATTTGGCAAGATGAATTCCACCTCCACATCTGCCTGTAAGTCATTGGATGTCAAGTTTGACATGTTGCTTTTGAGGGGCTTGAAATATATTAATGGTATGGTACAGTAAAAAAGGAAGAAACTAGGATTTCTGATAATCATACATGATACCGAGCCTTGGTAATAACTTGGCTTCAATTGAAACCTAATTAATTTTTTTTTCTTTTGGCAAGGAAGTTGCCTCTAGGCCACTGGACCACCATTTCTTTTACCACAGAAGCATGAAGTAAATGTTGATTGAATATCAATGGGTGGATTTTAAATTACTCATAAGCCTTAATAAATATTTAGTAAAAAGATTTGGGTTAAAAAACCTCATTCCAAATTACAGTAGAAATATGTGGCGCCTCAGTTTCTGAGGTAAATTTTCCAGATACTCTTCAGGGTAATCCATGGAACCATGCTTTCATATACATATTAAGAAGTAGCTTCATGTGCAATACGTTTCTAAAAATGGCAAAAACAGTACAATAATAGCATTGAAAAATGAAAACAGAAATGTTACCAGAGAAGCATCAGTTACATTGACTTCAAGTATGGTACCAGATTTCACTTCAGTATCTTGCAGGTGCACTGCATTTGTTCTGAGGAATTCAATCTCTTCTACTGGCCATTGTATTAGTTGCTTTCCATTAGTATCCAACCAAACTGACCTCGGTATAGCCTAATTTTAGAAATTATACATATCATTGGGTTCTGCTCTTGAATTGTGAGAAGTAAATATCCAAATTCAATTTAGTGGTTTGTGGCTTGGTACAATAACAGAAATAATACTCACTCAATTGGCTTGTTAATATATACTTCTTCCATCTTTTTTATAAATAGATACTTAATCTCTTCGATGAATAACATTGGTACTGTATTCTAGCAGATAATACTGGTACAGTTACATCTTTTCTAAGAATGCAATTCTTATATATGATACCAGCATAGCAATGGTGGTGTCTATTGTGATTACAGCTACTCATAAATCATATGAGATGGATGGATCAACTTGCTACTAACTTTTGCCTGACAGACAGACAGACAGACACACATATATAAATGAGGCTTAGTTTGGGCTTCTATATACTACCATGTTACATGTTAGGGGTTAAAGTACAGACTTTTTATTTTGTAAGATTTATATTTCCTTTTGTCAGAAACTTCTTTCCAGGATTGCATATGATACTTTGCGACAAAAACAAAAGAAACAAACATAGAATATTCATAATTTTCCAGGGTTACACATGAAATTTGCACATAAGATATGGTTTTATAAGGGATGCACACTAAAATATTTTCAAAAGGAAAAAAAAATGGATACATGTGAGCATCTCAAGTTTTTCTGAGACCTAGTGCTATATATATATATATTTTTTTTTTCTAAAAGAGCACTTGAAATTTGGCGAGTACATGCTTACATGAATACCAGCCCATCCTTTGGCAACATCATCTGATGAACTATCTGATTCATTTGTCCACCCGCACAAAATCCTCCTACCTTTATTCGAATCATAGAAAGACTTTGAAGCATAGTAATTTCCAAAATCTAACCTTGGACACATCCAGTAGTCCTCTATTTCCTTATCCGGGATGAAAATGTCATTGACTTCATCATACCTATAATTTTTATTTTAACCCATTATTGGCCACAGAGATTACTAAACAGATAATTTGGACAATAATGTGGGTATTAAAATTACCTCCCAAGTAAATAATAGTCCATTCTTGTATCTGTTAGGCTCATCTTTAGCACGTGCTTCTCCTTACCGGATCCAGGCGTAGATGAGTCCAAACCCCGGTTCCTCTCATACGACACCGGATAGAAATCAGGGCACTCCCAAACCCGAGAAGAGTTGGTAGAATACAATGGCCTTTTTGTCCTATTCCAGTGCACAAAATCCTCACTCTTGTACAGAATTGCTGCACCATGTCCATTCAACTCGGCTCCGACAGCAATCCTCCATAGCCCATCTGGTCCCAGCCAACCAGTTGTTGGATCCCGGAACTGACCAGGATCCAAATCCCCAACTGGTTGAATTAATGGGTTATGATCCGATTTGATCCATTCCCTGAGGAATGGGTCAGACCGATTTTTGGGTACAGCCATGTTTTGCACTTGTTGGTTTTTAGCATTTGCTCCAGTATAGAGGATAACTGGTTGGTTTAATGAGAGAATGGTAGCTGAACCAGACCAGCATCCTCCAATGTCAAAAGGAGAAGTGCGGTTCAATGCAGGTTCAAGTCGGATCCAATTGATGAGGTCTGTGGAAACTGAGTGACCCCAAATGATGTCGCCCCATAGTGAACCATTTGGGTTGTACTGGTAGAATAGGTGGTACATGCCATTGAAGTACATAGGTCCTATTATATTTGGAGAGGTTAAACTAATGCTAAAGTATATAAAATTTGGAAAAATATTGGATTAAAGTACAATTTTATATAGAGGTAGAGAAAAAAAGAGGTGCATACCATTTGGATCTTTGTTATGAATTCCATTGTTGCAGTACATGCAAATGTCAACAAATTCAACACAAGGTTAGTAACCTAATATTATCAAAAGTGGAAAATCTTAAAACAATAGAAGATATAACATAGAACAAATCTTTTTGTGGGCCAAACTATTATTAAACAGTGCCAATATTTTCAAACGTCTTCTTAATTATAACAACAAAATCTCAGGACTAAGGCTCATTTCTAAAAAGAAAGCATATTAAATTTGTTTGTTCTAATAGCTGTTAAGAGTAAGATTAGAATTAAATCAAGATTAAGGTTTGATTAGAAGAAAACATTAACATACCATTTATCCAATTTTTAGGGGGTTGGAAGTGAAATGCAGTTCTGTATTGCTTGCTAACAATGGAGGAGACCTTGTCAGACTGTGGGTAGAGAAATATCCTTTGGCCATTTGTACAAATCAAGGAAGAAAGAAGAAAGAAATAGAAATAGATCTGTATTATTATTGAACAATGAAACCAAGAGGTGCTATAAAGTCTAAGAGCCATGAAACCCAACAGAGGAGGTGTGAGAGGAGAAGACTTATGGTTTGATAAAAAAATTTAGACATTGTTTGGTAAGTTTTCAAAGCAACCCTGATTAGAATAATCCCTGAGGTTTTACTTAATCTCTTATGCTGGAGGGATTAGTGGAATACTAACATGCTGACATTTGAATTTTAAAGAAATGTAAGTTTTCTCTGAGGACCCTCAACTAAATCAATATTTGAAATTAGTCAGTTCGATTTGTCCCCTCATGACTGACCCATTTTATTTTCTCCTTCCTTCGTTAAAGGTTTACACTGCCGACCTTAGTAAATATCGGAACCCTTGAAAAGCAATGGGTATTTCATAATCTTCGAGGGGCAAACGTCTAAATACACCGTTATAATGAAAAAAACTCAATGAAAAACTCTAAGTTTAATATCCCCAAATTAATTGCGACCCTGAATTCACAATCATTTCATGATGCCTTTCGGCCTCAAACTTGTGAATTACAATTTGTTACCGATGAAACCAAATCATTTAGATCATATTCTTTGTTTTGATAAAGTTCAAAATTGTGTTAGAACTGTCTGTGGTGTATATCCAATGCTCAGTACTGTTTAATTCTTATGGTACATATTTTTGAAAAATATTATTCAATTTTGAGTCAATTTAAAATTTGATTGATCATTTATCATAAAATTATTGAATATTTTAAATTACTTGACAATAGAGTAAATGCTTTTAAATTGATCAAATTTAATATATTCTCCATAAAAATAACTAAAAATACATTACAATATATAAATTTTTAATTTGAATGGTACTTTTTTTTTCATACACACACTCTCTGTAAGAGTTGATATATCACAGCTCATAAGTGTGATTGGAAGCGGAACCATATGTAGCCGGGTGGCAATTGTCCCCTTCACCTTCACCTTGTTCAAATTTTTTTCAAAAACATACCTCTATTTTTATTTTTTATGACAAAAACAAAGAAAAAAACTTGAGATTTAAAATATTATGAAATTATGCCTCACGCGGTTAAAAGTTGTAGCTTCGTCCGTCCAGAGTGTTAACTAGATTTGTATAAGTTTTTATGATAATTGTAACTCAAAATTATTTGAAACATATTATTTTCATTTGAGCCCTCTTGTTGAGGAATCATAGACGGAGCTTCATTCTACCAAATTGGGCCATGGCCTTGTATGAATCTCAAAATAATAAAGCTAATATGTATGTTCTAAACAAAATTATATTTGAAGTATGTAATTGACTCTTCTTAATCACTTGATATAAATAATTAAATCTCATTAACCTCCTCTTAATTTTACCTCAATCTCCGCTACAGTGAGGAATCAATATTAGTCATCAAGTTTTTCATATATGCACACGTGGTACATGTATTTGTGGGTTGTAATTAGATCTATTCAAATTTTACAGTGTAACTGAGTTCAATAGTTTAAACAGAATAGTCATTTGGCCTGATGGATCCAGAGCTTGATTTCAAAACACCATTTTTGTACAAAAAGTTGGTTGCTGCTTAATATTTCGTAGTACTTTTTATCTTTTTTTTGGTCATCTTTCTTCTTTTTGGAATATTTACAAATCTGGGGCAATTATTGCGGGTGTAATTCTTTTATATTTCTGGGAACTTTTGTAATTGTAACCTTACACTGCTCCAAAGAAGAAGAAAAGTGTCTTTTTCGTCATTAAGTTTTACTTTCTTTTGTTCTTCCAGGTTAACTTTGAAGTAACCCTACAAAATTAACATTTCCATATCATTATGATTCATTTAGTTAGGCAAAAGAAGATTAAACATTATCGTTTAGTTAAAGGATACATTATTATAATGCCAGTGTACCATTATTATTTTCACAAGAAAACATCATATCATATATTGAAAAAATTTGATAACTCTCTGGGGAAGCAAAGCGTGACATGCATGCACTTTTAAACAATTTCAATCGGTCATTTTCGTTTCTTAAAATTATGTCAGTAGAATTTTCAACATTTGCTGCATATATGTGTATTTTTCGAACTTTTTGGGTCAATACCGCAAAATATTACTGTATCTATATTTGAATATGACTTGCTCCATTGTTGGATACCTACCAAAGCAAAAATGAATAAATAAATAAATAAAGGTAGGCTAAAGTTGGAGCATACTAAAAAATTCCTGGCGTTGGTATCTTGGGTCCAGAAAGAAAACATGAAATAATAGTTCTACCCTCATTGCAAACTAAAGCGGCATGTGAGTAGCAGTGTAAGCATATGCAATATGCAATATAGCAATGTTTTAAAATGAGAATTTCAATATGCGTACGGTTAATATTAACTCTAAAAATTTAATAAAAAATCTGAATCTTTATAGAATCAGAACATTTATGTGCTTAAAAAGTAGTAGAGATAGATATAGAGATAGTAATTGAAATTCAACGGTTAATTTAAGAATCTAACTGATAAACATAGGATAATGTGCAAAACTTGTCAATTCAGATTATTTATTTTGATTCTTGAATTTTGATGGTTCTTGTTCAGCTACCTGTTTTCACTTTTAATTTAAGTTATGGATGATCTTATTTTAAGTTTACCAGTTAGGGTTGTTACTGTCTTTTATGTATATATATTTTTTTTTACTTATTTCTCTTTTGAAAGCATTATGAGATTGAAGTATAATAAACTACACTCCTTACACAATGCACAATGCAAAATTAATCGCAGATGTCTGATCTGCTGACAGCATTGAAGCATGCAGTTGAAGCATGATGAAAGAACTCAAGAATTGATGAGATTCCAGATCCCAAAAATTGAATCCAAACCCAAATTCTCTATTCTACTGAGCATCGAAATACTTCAAGAGACGTTAAATCATGTTGTACCAGAAACGCTGATAATCAAAATTCAAGTGCCAACACATCTATTGAGAAAGGACCTAGGAAGATGCCTACTGATAGAGATAAAGTGGAAGAGATTTCAGATGATGGTGAACCCTTGTGGGACAAAGAATCAAGACAAAATGGAAAAAAATTAACCGAATTGATTCTGTGGTTGAGCAATTACAAGCTTTCTGGTATACTTGAATAGTTAAGGGGTGCTAGATGATTAATTATTAATTGCGATAAGGTGCTTCCTGGCAGTTCTAGGGAACTTGGGTGATTTGTTAAATGTTGTATATAATAAGTTTAAATGTTTATTAAATCACTGTTGAAAAGGTTTTTACAAAATACATAAGTGTTAGGTGAATTATTTGTTAATATTTGAGAGATTCCTCAACTGAGTTGGCTAAACCTTGAATTATTTGACTGCATGCGTAAATTGGTCATGAAATCTTCAGGTATTAATTTATTTCATGCATACATTTTTATTGGTCTCCGTGTTCTTTCTGAGGCATGCAAGAGCTGCATGTACGAGTTGACTTTTTAGAAATTTGCATCACATAATGATATTATAACTAAATCACAGCATCAATTATGCACATGTAACCAAAAAAAATAAAAATTTGCTGGTCATGAAATCAACTCTCTCATTTCTCGAAACAAACGCGTAGTTCTCGGGAGAGCATAGAATTTAAGCATTATGTTAATTTTGTACTATGAATTAGTTGTCAAAAAGATTTCCGTTTATTTATTATTTTTTTGCGAAGGATATTGATTTCCTCATTAAACAAATGGTGTGTACATTTTGTACAATTAATTATACACTATTGAGTCTACATTATTAACCAATTCGTTTTCTTTATTGTATTTGAGCCGATAACCTTTTAACACAATAATAATCATTTCCATTTTATGCCTTTGTTCGTTGGTATAATTCTGCATTTTTTTTATACTTTCGTCCAACCAATTAAATGTTTGATCCATATTTGATATTTTGGAAATTTGACCTTTTGATTTTTGGAAATTTTTAAAAAGCAATTAATTTGGTCATTGAAAAATTCATACTAATTTGATCCCGGTACTCATATAAAAGACCTTTACTATTCAAAAGGTATTTAGTCAACCCTTTCATCAATTTCTTTGCTGATATGGATTAATTTATTTGACACGTTAACCTTGATCTGCGACTTGAATGTGAATTAAGTACATGCAAAAGATAAATATGGATTTAGTCACTTAGAGTGAAGGTTCTTGTGCTAGATGAAAGCATAAGAAATTTTATTTTATTATATATGGACAAGTATAATGCGATTTTATAATGTCGTTCAACAAGAAATAAAGTAACCACTACAGGGAAAAAAAGTTTTAGCATCGGTCTGAAAAAGTGATTCGCGTCGGTATTGCCAAAGATATAAGTGTTTTATATCGGCCAACCGATGCTAAAGAGCTAACGCAGCAGGCACCGCATTAGATAGTCATTCACATCAGTTTTACAACTTTGGCATCGGCCTATACATTCGCATTGACATATTTTAGCAAAAGTAAAAAAATAAAACAAAAAACCAAAGGATGAAGATCGAAAGAACATCTTAAATAGCAAATGAAGAACCACCTAATTCATCTTAAATAGCAAATGAAGAACCACCTAATTCATCTTTGGAGGTGACATCGGTTATTTGAAAACTGGTAAGTATCTCTTAAACTAGCTATATACCCGCGCGTTGCAGCATACTCTTTTATTTAAACATTAAAACATTATAAGATAAAAAAATTCACATTTATCTAATATTAAATTATAAATTCATCAAATTATAGAGAAAATCTATAATAAAAATTATATTTAATCTTGGTGAGAGTTTTTGCACAATATGAGTTAATGATTCATGATTTTTATGGCAAGAAAAATGATTTCAAGCGGTTCAAACCAAAAAAAAAAGAACTTCCTACAATATCTTTTATTATACAACAAACATAACTATCAATCAGTGCTGTAGATTTTTTTGGGTATGATTTGGAGAAATTATTTTTGCAAATTACTACTAGGTATAAACTGACTTATTTATACGTTCTTATCTATACTATTATATAAAACATCTAAGAATCGGAGGGTCCATTTTTTGTCATGGTAATTTTTTATTATACCCATTTTATCCCTCAATTAAACGGATAATATTTACTTTTGGTTGATCAAACGTATGTGATCGCGTCCATTGATCCCCTCTCTCTCTCCATTTCTTTCCCTTATATACTATTATTTTCATAATATTTTTTTTTATTTAGCAAACTTGTGCATATTTAATAAGAAATTAATGGTGATAATATATGTTAGAATAATTTACTTTTCGAAATTGCATGGGTCACCCCTCGAGATCATTTATGACGGAACGCACAGTTTCCCGACATTTTTGGAGGCATTTCCAAAATGCTCTCGGCACTAAGGATTGCCATAAAAATCATGAATCATTAACTCATATTGTGCAAAAATCTCATCCAAGATTAAATATAGTCTTTATTATAGGTTTTCTCTATAAATTGGTGAATTTATAATTTAATATTAGATAAATATGATTTTTTTATCTTATAATATTTTAATATTTAATAAAAGAATCTGCTGCAACGCGCAAATATATAGCTAGTATATATATATATGTACTTACTTAATTTATTGTAAGACTGGTTATATTATTAACATGTGGGAACAAGTAAAATGGTTATTAAAATTAAACAGGATAAAATTGTATGGATTCGCTAGATTACTTTTTCATAATACGCACATGCTATTTATTAATTTGGCTATGATTTTTTTTTTGTTACTTGATCAAGTATCAGTAAATGCTAGTGTTTCGATTTTGGATTGCGTCATATTTGGTCCGTAAGTAATGATCAAGTGTCATATCATGTTAATGTCAGTAAATAAGTAGTGTATCATATCATATGTGCGGTGCTCATGATTCACAATTTTTCATGCAGTTTTAAATACGCGGTGCTTTCTTCTGGCTAATAGCTAATTTGCCAATCATACCATACCCCCGACCCCTCCCAAATAATATTTTACTATATAATTTCTTGTTATGTCAAAAATTTTACGACGGTTAGATAAGTCATATTATTATAATGTAAAATCACATGCCTACGACGCATTATGTGATGTTTTCTATATAATTAATCAGTTTAAACGTGTTTAGTTATGATTTTTTTAATTTTACTGTTTTTATTAAAGAAAAAATATATATGATAAGAGCACATGCTTTTATAATCCGAACCGCTTGTAATCACATGCTGTCGTGTTGCAATTAATTTGCACAAAACACAACTTATTTGCACAAAACAACATTGTACTGAAGGATTTGTATGGTCTCGGCCACTTATTCCCATAATATTGCAAAACATTTAATGAATTTAGACGGAGTGACCACTTGCCGTAACAATTTGTGCATTCTCGAACTTCCAACGATATATTTCGCTCCAGCCTTTGCTGCCCGGACATACCCACCCACGCACACCCCTCAGGCGAGGCTGCCCGGACCCACAGCACACCCCTCTGGCGATGTCGGGCGTCTTGCTGCCCGGAACCACCCACCCACGCACACCCCCCCAGGTGAGGCCGGGCGCCGCGCTGCCCAGACACACCCACCCACGCACCCCCCAGGTGAGGCCGGGCGTCTTGCTGCTCAGACACCCACCCCACGCACACCCCCAGGCGAGGCCGGGCGTCATGCTGCCCGGACCCACCCAACCACACACTCCCCCTGGCGAGGCCGGGCGCTTCGCTGCCCGGACCCACCCACCCACGCACACCCCCCAAGGCGAGGCCGCGCTGCCCAGACACACCCACCCACGCACACCCCCAGGTGAGGACGGGCGTCTTGCTGCTCAGACACCCACCCCACGCACACCCCCCCAGGCGAGGCCGGGCGTCATGCTGCCCGGACCCGCCCAACCACACACTCCCCCGGACCCACCCACCGACGCACACCGCACACCCCCCAGGCAAGGCCGGGCGCCTCGCTGCCCGGACCCACCCACCGACGCACACCGCACACCCCCAGGTGAGCCGGGCGCTTTGCTGCACACCGCACACCCCCAGGTGAGCCGGGCGCTTTGCTGCCCGCAATCACCCAACGACCCACACACACCCCTCCCCCCATGGTGAGGCCGAGCGCCTTGCTGCCCGGACCCACACACACACCCCAAAAATTAAATTATGCCGTCCATTCTGCCACTTGGGCAGATGATAGGCCAGCTCTCCTCCAAGTGCAATGGAGGCCACTGGACCTAGGTCGTGTGCTTTCTTGAACACGACGACCCCGTGCAGGAAGTACTGTAGCTCTCACCCCAGCTAGCTTAATCTTACGAGCCTGCCTGAACGAAGCTACCCTTGATTGAAGGCTTCCCTTTCATTGACATTTGGATGTTTTCCGGATTCCACTCAAAACGATGTATCTGAGGTAGACCATGTTTATCTCTAGTGCCCAAGTCCAAGAAGCTAGTCAATCAGATTCGATATCACCGCTACGCGCCTCCCTCCGCACCTCTTTTCTTTTATGACCAAGAAACCTCTTTTGAGCAGGCAAATGACCGACCAACAAAGTCTCAGGACCAGGACAATGAAGAGGCGATTCCCATTGTTCGTTTTGAGTTTATTGCAGAGTTAGTATTTTTTAGCCCACGAGAAGCAGAGCGATGAGACTAGTTCGATGAGAGTCCGCCGCCAAGGAAGCTCTTTTAAGGGAGCACACGCAAGGAAGGAATTAGTGCTCAGAAGAAGAAAGGAAGGAATTAGTGTCAAGCTTAGACTAGATATATTCATGAAACTTGAATCAGATTGGTCTTCTTTTTTATGCTAGCTAAGTTGAAGGCATACACTTCAAAAAACCAGGGCTAACAGGATTTCCACTCCAAAGTTGAACTAGAAAAAAACCACATAGCGAAGCCTCCTAAATGCCTTTTCAAACTCTTCTTTTTCCTGCATAGGAACACCAACTTTAAATATCCCACGCCGGTCAAAGGGCTTGACGAATATATAGAAAAATGAAAAAAACAAAAACAAAAATGATTTTCTGGTGATACTAATTTTGTCCTCTTCTAAAAGTTTGCCCATTTTTTTTTTATTAAATTTGTATGTATGCAATTGTTTTATTAGATTTGAATGATGCAAACCTTTATTATTAATTATTTTGGCTACGAACCTCGAGATATCTCTGAATTTTGAAAGAAAAAGTTTATATAATAGTTAAACAGTAATTAAGTGTTCACTTGCATATAGATGCACTTATCTTCTTTGTAATAAACTCCAAAGTCCAATATGAAAAAGAGTAAATGTTCTTTTGTTTTTATGTTTTTAAAATTTTTTGGTATTTTTAATTTTCAAAAGTAAAATGTATATTTTTTAATTATAAAATATTACTGAGAATATAGAGATTTTAGAAATAAAATTTTATCAATTTAAATTCTTAGAAAGCATCCAAACGATTTATTTTCAATGTTATTTTATTTATTTACATATTTTTTTGTGTAAGGTTTGAAGCACCGGGCTGAAGATTCTAATCTGCTGGACTTATATTGTATAAGGGTCCAGATCTCTTTTATGTCAGATTTGACTATACTATTAATTTTAATTTTTTGAGTTTGTTTGTCACTCCATAAAATAGCAAAAAGTTAGAATAGAATGGTTATTCCGACAATATTTTTGTTTTGTTTTGTTTTCATTAGTTATAAATGAACAAGAAAAAAGGGGAAGAGCTTCATCCCTGAATTGAGCTTGAATAAGCTGTATTAATCTTTTGGATTCATGAGCTCATTTCATTTATTGGCATCTATATTCACACGCAACCAGAAATGTAGTGCAAATACAAAAGCAAGAAGTCAATTAAGAGAGAACAAAACTAATGAACTCGACTCGCTTTATATGCAAGTAATAAGCAGTAGAGATCTAACAGTGGGGAAATCGTAAGCAAGCATGAACCAGAGATTAAACAAGGGGAAAGGATCAAACAAACCAATACAATTATGAACACCCTTAAGCACAGATTCAGACAGAAAGGAAAATAATATTTTTAACTTGCAAAATAGAAAAAAGGATACAATTGAAAACGAAGATAACACATGCGACAGATTTGAAATTTCATTCATACTCAATCAGCAAGCACAAACACTAATTTTATTTACAAAATACACCTTAAAAGCTGAAAATCCACCTATGTCTACATCCCTAAGATGTTTGATTGAGGCTATTGGAGGAATCAAGGTGTTTCAACCGAGAGTTCCAGATCCAAAGTTCTTCGGCCTAGGACTGGACCTACTATCGGCTGGGGGGTGGTTTTGGTTGCTGTGTAGTGCGGAGGTGAGTGTGTGGTTTCTCTTAGCCTATTGCTGTTGGTCTCCTTGTTTATCTGGGTTTTTTTCGATCTCCTGGTTTATATAGGATGCAATTAGGGCGTTGGGGTATGATGGTAATCTTTGATTTGCTGGCTCGGCCAATTGCAGTATGCCATGTGTTCTCTTATTATGATCATCCAATAGGAGCTTGTTTTATGAATATCACCAGCACATTCTCTCAACTGATTAGTGTTCTAGCTAAGCAATGGATTGATGAACTGGTGTCATCAGAGCCATTGATTCTATTGGTTAATTACGGTTTGGATCAGTTCCTCACATCTTGCTGTAAATGTCCTCTAAATGATTCTCTTGCAAAATTGGCGCCAAGCTTACTCTTATGATGCTGTCAAGTGTCCCATTCTTGATCTCTGCCCAGAGATGTGCTATTAGGTTTATTCTTACGTGCCCGGCTTGGGCTTGGGTCAAAGTCGTGCCTCCGGTGTTCATCTCATATTCTCATACCAGAAGCCAATCCAGTAGAGTCGTGGGACCCAAATCAACCATTTCGATTTTGTCTTCGAGTCTCTGTTCCCCTGTGCGAGTGTCACACAACAGCCCATTTTGAGAACTGATTAATTCCTTAATCTCTCCTTAGTGAAAGAGGTCTAAACATGTCAGAGTTTAATTTATTCCAAAATGCTTTACTCCCCACCATTTCCGTCTTCATATCATACTAGAGGAAGGAATCAGGTCAGAGGGGACAGAGTCGAGAGGGAAGGGAATTAAGGCAATGGCACCCCTTTTAATTTGGGCGGACTTGGTTTTCAGTGAACCGAGCCAATGACAAGGAGATGGCTTTCAAAACCGGGTTTATTTTATTATTTTTTTTAAATCCTTATCTCTAGATAAACCCTCTGGATGAACCAGGCACATGGAAATGAATGTGAACCATAGCACTAAATCCTTGAAAAGTGGGGTCCATAGGAATTGGTCTAGAGTTAGTAACATCCCTTTAATTAAATTCGAATTTTGAATGAAATTTTAAGTTTTCAAATTTATTTTGAAAGATTTCTTTACCCAAAATTCACTAAAATTGGTATAAAAATCCCATAAATCATGTTTTATTTTATGGTAATTTTTATTTCCTCATTTTCCTGATTAAGCACCAACCAATCATCTAATGCTCAATTAATTTAATTAATTATCTTAATCAATGATTTTTTATATTATTTCTGGTCTCCGGGACTCTTCTTGGGAATGCTGAATCTCTTAGACCTAACTCAAGTTCTTAAACTTTCTTTGGAATTACTTTCCCAATTATTTAGAGATAAACAATCACGTCAATCACATCGTGTCACCTAATTTTTTTTTGCATTATTCTTATCGTATTTAATTGTGTCACCTAATTTCTTTTCATCTTGTACAATAACCAAAGCATCGCATCTTGGATTTTGTTTGTTCCGTGGGGTCAACAATACACACAAGTTACCTAAGATTTATATCAGATTTCAATTTGGACGAAAATAATTGAATTATCCTAATCCGAAAAAAGAATTTGAATTAGTTCAGATCGAATCTGCGCGGTTGGTTCGATGAAATGAGGTGTTAGGTTGGTAGTTCGAAACAAATTCAGATGACAGTATTTGATCTAAAAAAATCGAACCAGCTTATTAGATGAAAAAAATTGTTAGTTATACTAAAAGAGCGATGCTGCCATGGATCGGACTTCTTTTCTGAAAATTTATTCCGATTAATCAGAACCCTTAATTTCTAAAAGGGCAAAATGGGTATATTATTTCTCTGTTAAGCCTCCATTAATATTATTGTCTCTATTTAGCGTCGCTGATGAAATGTGAAGAAATGTTTATCCAAAAAAACTGCACGGCGGAAGCGAATTCGCACGAAGGAAACACGGCGACGAATCCGCACAGCGACGAATCTGCGATCGAAAGAACCCTGACGAATGAACGGGAGAAAGGCGATTCTATGAGATTTGGTATTTGCTGAGAATTGAATTGTGCAAGACCTAAAACCTATTCGGTACCATCCTTCTCCGTCTTACCCGCCGTAGTTTGCATAGACCGACGATTGCAGAGACTGAGGCACTCCGGTAAAGTTGTTTTCCTCTGCTTCTCTTCAATTTTTAGAGATTTCTGAAATTTTTTTAGTAAATTGAAGTCTATATTGCTTCTTAGTGACAATTTTTTTTAGTTGCACAACCAAAGTATTCATACATACAACCTCACATTCAGCATACAATTAAATTCTTACCTCCAATATATACCCTCTAATTATGATTAAATAAACCAATTACAGCAGTGAAAGTACAAAAATACTGATAAATTGGTATACTTGAGTCAAGTTTCACCCGATTCAACCGAACCGACCGTACTTGAGTCAAGTCTCACCCGATTCAATTTGTAGCAAAATGCATTACTGGTACCCTACTTTAGCATAAAAAAAAATCTTTCAAGTATTATGAGGTTTTCCGCCTATAATATTTAGGAGTTAAAATTCAAAGTTAAGATTCAACTGAATTTAATTGTGCATTATATATAATCAACATAGAAAACTTGTATGTAAAAAAAAATGAAATAAGAAATACACAATACTGTGTTAGCCTAATCATACCTTTAAATTTTCATACATATAATGGCTTAATCTGATAGAGAGAGAAGTTTTTATCTTAGATCCTTATAGGATGTAATAATCATACCTTTAAATTTTCATGCATGAACACCAGTTGTCTGAAATATAAAATACGAAAGGACAATAAGCAAAGTTTAATTGTTATTCCTGAGCACAATGAGAATATTTTTTGACAAATTCAAGTGAGGTCAGCAATTGAAGTGAGGGAGTGCACAGGAATTTGCATGTTAATTCATGAACTCACCAATTTTCTATTATTTTTCATGGTTTCCTAGAACTTGACTGAGTTGGGTTAGTTCTACTGATTATTTCATTGGCTCCACGTCCTCGGTATATCCAAGTAGGCAACGCTTACATGTACTGGCATACTCGGCAGTATGCAATAGCTGGGATGACTCATCCATTGGCTCAGTTATTTCTGTAGAAGGGAAGGAGAAGGCAGGAGGAGGGAAGAGCAATGTTACAGGAGAAGCCATTGTAAGGACTCAGGTAAACTATATTGTTTACAGTTGTTTGATGCTTTGAAAAGTGTACAATTAACACAACTTCTTTTTACAAACATCACTGTTGTCAAATGTGCTCTGATCTTTAATATTTTCTAACTAAATTGCTACAAATTAGCTTGAACCACAGTATGCGTACCACTTAGAGTTTTATTTTATTTGAGCTCAGACAAAAAATAACTTGTCAAAGTTATCATTTTTAATATTTCTCTAGTACATGTTCTCTGTCATACTGATCTATTATTTCAGTGAGATTTGTTTGCAATTGTCTTGAACATCATCTATTTTGTTTTAATTGTCTTTTTGAGAAATTTGAATATTCCTTTCAAGTATTCAGAATTTCAATATTTGATACAGCATTTCTTCATAGTTACATTCTAACCGGTACCGCTATTTCATATTATAAAAGGTTCTGCAATTGACATCTCTAATAATGTTATTAGAAAAGTATGAGCAATTTGTTGCTGGTCTCTTGTTAATGCTATAAAATGATAGCTATTTACCTACTAACATTTATCTTCTTGCCAATTTTGTAGCACTAGCCACTGACCTTGAAGTCCTCCGAGTTTTGCAGTCCACAATGGAGACAATCTCAAAACATAACAAGTTCTTTGATAAGTCTGACAAACCACCTATTGTAGACCAACCAAGAACAAGTGTTTCTAAGAGGCTATGGCAACTGGTACCAAGGGACTTTCCAGGAATTTACCAAACTCTAGCTCCAATTCCTGGAGCAACACTTCCAGCTTGAACGAAACCTTAGATCTGTTATGAGTTGTACGGTGTGAGATGTAAGTCTGGTTTCTGAAATTTATCAATGAAGCAGTAGATGTTGGGTTTGTTCTGATAGGAGAGGAGAAGATTAGTGGTAACAATGGAAAAGTTACGATGGTCCCGTCTCAATTCAAGAAAATAAATGATTGGTTGGATGGAGTTGGCAAATTACCAAATGAAGAGGCGTTAAAGGGTAAAATTGAGAAGTTGAAGAGAGATTTATGTGTTTGTGATTAGTCATATGGGGTATGCTCTTGATGGCTCAGTTTCAATTTCTGAATTATAAAATTTATAGTTTGTCAGTATTCAATTAATTTGAGAATGTATCTGATTGGATTGAATTGCTATTAACTTAATTAATTATTAGTGGTGAAATTATGTTTACCATTCGTATATCTTGAACCACCATTCAATAATTTTCAGTTAACTGTACTGTTCACATCTGCTTTTATAAAAAAAAAAATCATCTCCCATTTGGTCACAATGTCAATTTACATATTATTAGGCAAATAAAGCCTCAAGTACATTCACAAATATAAGTATTTTTAATTTGAAAATTATTTGTGGCCACCTAATTTTTCATTATAATATTTTCACCTCACGTGCACCTACATGGGTTGTGAAATTTATATACCTGACTTAATTGTTAATGGTGGATATTGGTAGCCATAAGATGAGTGTTCTGTTGCTTTTTGTATACACCGCATTATATTTTTATTTATTTTTCTTTCACTGTAGTGTTGATCTTAATAGAATGTTAGTTTGCTGTGAAAGGCGGAGCATAATTTGTAACGTTAAAAATCTCAACACAATCCTCCAGTTCCTGCTCGAGGGTGAGGTTTTTAGAAACAAACATCTTAATGTTGGTTTTAGAAACTGAAATATCAGTCTTACACTCTTATTATACCTTCATCTTAAGGGCAATAGATTTATCAAATTAAATAACAATAAAGGGCATCAAAAATTTCTTGCTGGTCAATTGGCTTACAAATTTTTTTTTACGGAAATGAGATTAGAAGGAAATAAGACCACACTAACTATAGACCACATTTTCCCCCTTCGTTCTAGTTTTTCACACCAAAAGCAGGTGAGAAAGTCGTCATTCTTAAAGAAGGCGTCATTCACTCTTCGATTTACACTAATATCATATTTTTGTGGAGTAATCTTTGTTTCTAATAACTGCCTTTGCTTCTCTAATTGCATCAACTCTGATTCAACCTATTCAACCTTCTCGCCGCAACTTCATCTGCATATTTCTCTGAAATTTTAGTCTATATTTGGGCAAAAATATACTGTCATTTAATAGCTTCAAAATAATATATTTACTTTAGTACAAAGAGGATATTGATTACTGTACTTTTGAAATCAGACTGACTAAAGAAACAAATTGTTAAGATTACATGATGAATTGCAACATGTAAATAGCAAAAAGAAGTACCTTTTAGAGTGATGAAAATATTCTTTGTAGCTTGAAACAAATAAAGCTCAATAAAGGAAGTAGACCAAATACTTTGGACTGCACAAAACATCTTTTTATTCTGATCAGATTGAGCATTGTGTGAAATGATGAATCTGTAATATATAATAAAGAGTGTTTTATTTGGTTTTATAAAAGGTTACACTCTTCATTTACTTCCCCAAAGAATATTAGAGTTTTTTTATTTTGTAATTTAATAACCACCTCATTGGTAACTAAATGGAAAGAAGTAAAATTATACCGTAGCTGCACCCATGTATAAAATGGCTGTTGAAGCCCACCATTTGGCGAACTTAGAGTAAGTTCTACACCTTTAAGCATCTCTTCTTTTATTTTCTCTGTTATAACATTTGGTATGTTTTTCTAAGAAGTGAAATATGTTCAGAGATAATTCAAACTGACAATCAATGAGATGCAGTCACGCATGGGCTATAATTTCCTTGGTGCATTTTTAGTATTTTTAGGTTTGGGTAACCTTAACTCTAGGTACTGGTAATACTGCAAGCAACAAAACTATAACTCAATTTGTTTTATGTGAAGATCAGAAACTTGAAGCATGAAATGAAGCATAAAACACATAAATTCCATCCAACAATGATTTGGGACGTCGATATCCGCTGATGTCCAATTGGACCCGTGAAAAAATAGCATGGAGGGAGCATTATGAGCGTCGGAATGGACGGTTCTTTGGAATTATAGTGCAACACATTCCAGAAGAAAAAAATCAATTTAGTGCAGGAAATTCTAGTAAGTGGTTAAACCAAATTTGCAATATCATTCTTCTTGAATTATTTTGTGCATGAGTTCATTTAAATAGATAATATAATTCCTTATATTTTTTTATAGAGTGAAAATTCAGGTGGGAAGCTACCAACCAAAACTCCTGAGAAAAAGGAGTACAAAAGATGACAAGAGTACAAAAATATGACATTAATTGTTATATCTAATGATGATGCCGATAACAAAGACCAAAGGGGCAAGCATACACCAAAAACGAAGCGAATCAAAGTCTTCAGTACTAGAGGAGTTAAGTCATCCTCTAGCAGTCCACATGCCAATAAATCAAAAAATAAAAATGGTATTCATTTTCAAAATGTTATCACCGTCACACATTTATTATAGCTACTTGATACTAAAAGAAATATGATAATGTTATACTCTTGTATTATTTGTTTAGATATATCAAGTATTGGTCTAACAAAATAAAATAAAAAATATAATACTTATACATTAAATAAAATTCTGAATTAAATAATTTAATAACCACCTCATTGATAACTAAATGATTATGTGGTGTGTATCGTTTGCGCCTATTAGTTATTATAGTAGCCATTGTGCCAATTTCAACACACAATTTCATTTATTAGGCGTGTTCAAGACAATTCTATTTATTTTCATGACCCCATGATAAGGGGCTCCACATAAAACTGAGAAACTTCAAAATTTTATCTTCCTGTACTTCAAAAAAAAAAGGTTGAGCTTTAAGTTAAGAAATAACAGTACAAATGTAGCATACATGAACTGTAACATTTACCTCCTTTTGATTTGAGAAGATTCAATCAATTCCATTATTGCTCCAATGTTGTCATTCTCTACAACCAAAATTAACTTAAATTAAAGACAAAGTGAAATAAAATTGTAAAATGAGGATTGCAAATCACACCCTTCTCTAAATATTTTTGGACTACATAAAAATAAGTATCTTCCAATCATACAGAACTTCCAACTTATATATAGAATACTTATGTACCAATACCATAGAAAACAAGAATATTGTTGATTGCCTACCTCACATATTTTTCTATAAGAGAAACTAAAGTACCCTGACCATCTCAAAAGAAAGGAGAAAACATACATGAATTTGATTAATCATGAATGGCATAACTACATTTACATCTGTGAAGCAGAAAACAGACATGACCAGATGTCAGCACACCCTGCTTCATGAGAAACCCTTGCTTGTCACCACCACCCATGATCTTGAATGCATATCCCTTAAATTTCTATTAAAATAAAGCAGCAAATCTTAGTATAATATAACTGCAGATTAATACTTATATCAAATTTTTGCATAGCATCTCAGGAAGTCAAAATAAAACACATAATAGAACAGAGAGCAGGCATACCTCATCAAGAGCATCACCGTTAACCTCCTGAGAAATCTTCTTGTTGTAGAAAGCACAACTACAAAGGCAATTTTAGGTACCATGTTAAATTTACAAACAAATAATGCATTTAGGAATGAACAACAAAAACTGATTCCAAAGATAGTCTACAAATTTGGATAGGCCATGATACATTTAGTATTCAACAACAAACACTGATACTCAAACTTAAAATACAATATAACTACGGAGGAAATAAAATGGTCTTCACTAAGAGACATTCGTTCATTCTCATTTGCAAATCTTAGTCTACAAAAAGAGCTTACAGCTTTTGATCGTCGTCAATCTCTAGCTTCTTCTAGCACCGATAGTTGGATTTTCTATGTTGAACTGCAAGTCTGCAATAAATTAAGAAAAAAAGGTCAGACATAATCATTTTATCAGTGTAAAACTTTTAATTGCTACTCTATTAAAAAATAAAAGTTAATTTTTGCCCAGTTGCCTTATTGGTACCAATAATAGCAAACATAGAAACATCATGACAGCACAAAATAGACACAATTTTCCACGAGAATTCAATTATGGAGGTAATAACAGACTGTTCATTATCTTTCATTTAAATACTAAAGCATAGTTTTACTAAAAGCTCCATATTATATGATTATGATAAATCAGCGTTAAGAAGGTTACTACAGAAGATAACCTGAGAATTTGTAGTTGTAAAAAATGAAATGCATTCCAACAAATTAATAAGTTCCCCTAATCTAAACTGAAATTCAGAATCACTCGTTATCGAGCTGAAACTGATCTGGTGGCTCACTCCTAAATTGTTAGTCCTTAAATCCTACAATATTTTACTGAAGTCAAAATTCATGTGCACATGGCAACACTAATAACCAAAGTAAAATTTGGGTACCTTCACCGTTATCATTAGAAGCTATAACAATGAGAACAGATTTCAGCAACAAAATTGTAGAAAGAGATTTCCCAGTGCTAAAATATATAAAAGTATTTTTTAACTTTTCTATTAAAAAATATCAACATGCACAAAGTGATCCGATGGGTGTAAACTGTAAAGGAGGAATATATTTTCTAGCCGACAAATCTACAAAAGCACTCCGAACGGGGAACAACTTGATTTGCTGCTAATAGTACTTTCAAAATAAAAGTAACTGGATTTGTTCTCATCTTCAAAATGTCTGTTAAATTGGATGTGATATACATCATTCATCAGCGGTTAGAATCTTTATATTTCATCACTAATTTTGATTTGCTGCTATTTATTACATCTAATTTTATATTTCGTTGAACATGAAAATCAACGATTTTCAATTTGAACTCTGATTTTGTACTAAACTGCTGACCGACACTAAATTATTCGTCAATTCTAAGTGATTTACGAAAATAAGGGTCGTCTGCATATGACATCGGTATATTATCAGCAAATTATGCACACGGGTGCTTCATTCCCCGATTGATGAAAGAAACATATATTTGTCACTCCTTAACTATTTCTTAGACATCTATCACATCCTTAATTTCATCTATATGTATATCTGTTATATCTTGGATGTCATCATCATCGACATTCAGGTGTCACTCTTCATCTTCCTCATCATCATCAACATTCACATCTACATCCATATTTTATATCGGAACACATAATGGTCACTGCTCTCGAGCTTAGGAGTGGGTTCTTTCCTCAGTCATGACTGGGTTACTACTTCCAGAAATACTAGTCGGATCATAATAATCAGAACTGAATATTGGTTCAGATTTAATTATTAGCTCTAGTGTTTTATATACGGATAATTGATACCGAGCTGTTGTTTTAATCATCCCCAAATTTCATTAGAAATAATCCCAAATAAGCTATAAAAAATCATCTGAACCTACTGGGGCAGTGTTGATTCGTGCGCTAATGTTGATGTTGAATTGGTTAGGGAGCAGCTCCAAACCAGTATGAATCTGCCTCTTCAGGTCACACAGATTGATTGTCTCATCGGCAGAAAATATGTACGTGGCACGAATGTCGTAATTCACATCGGTTGAAGTGTTCAGGATTTGAACTCTGTGATACACACCGATCGGTAATATTTTCGTATGTACAGTATGAACAATAAAACCTATTGTTAGTGTATTTAATTTTACAACAAAAATTAATAGTTCAAATAGAAAAAAAAAACTTAAAATATTGATGAGACGAGAGTGGTGAATACGGATCGGCTCTGGATCCGTCAAAAAATAAATTTTCAGTTGAAAGCTCGTACAACAATAACAATGGTGATTTTAAAGAAATGGTTGGCTGAAAGAAGATGAAAGAGAAATATACTGGGTGTGCTATATAATAGCAGAAAGCTGAGAGTCTCAACTTCTTGTTATTTTGAAATACACTCAAACGTTAAATAAAAAAAATCAAGACTGAATTTCAAACTCACTCCCCGCACCTGGAACCGAGTTTGAAACTCGGTCCACGCTAATATGGCTCAAAAACTAAGTAATCTTACTAGTGTTCTATTTTTATTTACAAAAATAAAAAAATATGTACGTGTTTTGTTTATTCAACTCCTCTATATTTTATCGGGGAAACGGAGAGTCCCAAGACCTGAGAATTATTTTTGGTTCCAAAATGTGTTTTAACTTTTGGATTAACATTGAGATTGGAGTAAAATAAAGGATTAAAAAATCCAGTTGATGATTAGATACTAATTTAATGATCAAAAAGTGTCTTGAATCGGTGCATTCGACGCACTGCAGTATGAAGTATAGACGAAATCGCAAAGAAAGCAAGAGGGGCATATGCCACCTCATCCTCGATGGATGAGCAGTGTCATGCTTTCTGTCCACTCATAATTTTTCAGTCTAACCGAGACTTTTTCTTTTGTTTTCGAGGAAACTATAGAGAGTTAGAGACTCGTTGCATGCTTCATTGCTTTGTTGTAAAGATTTATTTTAATATACAGGTTTTGTTTGACATAAATCGCCTGTGTAAAACTTGTGCAAGTACAAGTGTTAGTGAATTGTTTATGTGGTTTCTATGTAGAAGCTCTCAAACTATATTATTTAAAATTTGCAAAATAATCAGAATATTTAATTCTTTTTCATATCCAGCTTTATATCAAAACAAAAGTATTTGTAATATTATTGCTTAGTTTAAGTATTTTGTAATATTAAACTTTATATTTTGTACCTACTGATGCGAGATTCTAATTCATATTTATGACTTTTTTGAGTTTTGGGGTATGAAAATAGAAAATATTATTTCAAAAAAATGTTAATTGTTTCAAAAGTCAATAGGTTTCAAATTATTTATAGAGTTACGTGTCAAATTATTTATAGAGTTACGTTTCAAAAGTCAATAGGTTTCAAATATTCTCTGTATATATTTATAGAGTTACGTGTCAAATTATTTATACTATATTTATTTCAAATGGTGAAAATTACAAAACTTGCTTAACTAATATTTTTTTAAGAAGTATGGTAAATGATTTTATGAAGCATTTATTTTAAAATCATGAGAAGGCAAATTAACCACAGTTAGGTTTTCAAATTATTATTTTTATTATGAATCAAGTATTGATATAACAATCAGAAAATAATATATTGATTGAAAAATATGATTTCAAGCAGTTCAAGAAAAATAAACTTATCATTATTGTACGTTTTGTGAGTATGATTTCAGAAATTATTTTTGCAAATTACTACTTGGTATAAACTGGCTTGTTTATACGTTCTTACATGTACTTAATTTATTGTAGGACTGGTATTATTATTAACTTGTGGGAACAAGTAAAATGGTTATTAAAATTAAACAGAATAAAATTGAATATTTTCTTTGTAGTATGGATTCGGTAGATTACTTTTTCATAATACGCACATGATGTTAATTAATTTGGCTACGATTTTTTTGTTTGTTATTTGATGAAAGAGTCAGTAAATGCTGTGTTATGTCAATCATACCATACCCCCCCACCCCTCCCAAATAATATTTTACTATATAATTTCTTGTTATGTCAATTTTTTTACGACGGTTAGATAAGTCATATTATTATAATGTAAAATCACATGCCTACGACGCATTATATTATGTTTTCTTTATAATTAATCAGTTTAAACGTGTTTAGTTATGATTTTTTTTATTTTAATGTTTTTATTAAAGAAAATATATATATGATAAGAGCACATGCTTTTATAATCCGAACCGCTTGTGCAAAGTATAGATGTTAATGAATTTAGATGGAGTGACCAGTTGCCGTAACAATTTGTGCATTCTCGAACTTCCAACGATATATTTCGCTCCAGCGCAGATCCACCCATTAATGATCAGGCGAGCCCTTGCTGCCCGGACATACCCACCCACGCACACCCCTCAGGCGAGGCCGGGCTGCCCGGACCCACCAAACTACCCACACCCCCTGGCGAGGGCGGGCGCCATGCTGCCCGGACCCACCGCACACCCCTCTGGCGATGCCGGGCGTCTTGCTGCCCGGAACCACCCACCCACGCACACCCCCCAGGCGAGGCCGGGCATCTTGCTGCCCAGACACCCACCCCACGCACACTCCCCCTGGCGAGGGCGGGCGCCATGCTGCCCGGACCCACCCACCGACGCACACCGCACACCCCCCAGGCGAGGCCGGGCGCCTTGCTGCCCGGACCCACCCACCGACGCACACCGCACACCCACCAGGCGAGGCCGGACGCCTCGCTGCCCGGACCCACCCACCGACGCACACCGCACACCCCCAGGTGAGCCGGGCGCCTTGCAGCCCGCACTCACCCAACGAACCACACACACCCCCTCCCCCCGAGGCGAGGCCGAGCGCCTTGCTGCCCGGACCCACACACACCCCCAAAAATTAAATTCTGCCGTCCATTCTGCCAATTGGGCAGATGATAGGCCAGCTCTCCTCCAAGTGCAATGGAGGCCACTGGACCTAGGTCGTGTGCTTTCTTGAACACGACGACCCCGTGCAGGAAGTACTGTAGCTCTCATCCTCTTTTATAAGCTCTCCAGCGTATCTTCTGTGTGTGTTTTGGTTGTGTGGGACTAACGAGACTGATAGAAAAAACCGGACGAGCTCTTGCGCCTCCTCTCAGACCTCCCTTTATTCCACGAGTATGTGTTTCAACCGTTGGATCCCTCCCTCCGCCATCCCATCTTAATCATCGCTCTTTCTCACCCGTCTGAGCATTTTGCCGAGCACCTTCATTACTGGCTTCGCGATATTGCTTCTCTAAAATCAAAAGTAGGTTCTTACTGTTTCTCATTTTATACCTTTCCACGATCAGAAGTAGGTTCTTTATTTTGAGCTTACAAAGGACTATACTAAGCGAAAAGTATAGTGATTTTATTGTGAGTTTTCGTTTTATCTGAATGTTGTTTGATTAAATTCTATTTTTTCTGATCTGTGATTGTGTCAGGCAACTAGACTTTTATACTGATACGAAGATGCTCTTATTTGAATTTGAATTCGAATTCGTTGGTTTGACATTTGCCCAAAATCCCCCTGATATATCTAATGGAATGCATTTTCTCAACATAAAGATGGTTCACTCTCCTGTTTTTTCATGGAATCCTCAAAAGTTCTCCATTGGTCTTATTTTACAGGTGTTGCGCCCCTGTCAAGGAGGTTGCTTGGATCCCTCAGATGAATCTCCTTGTTTCCGGCGGTTGGGACAAAACTCTCAGGTCCTTTTTTTTCAATTTTATACCAAACACTTTCTCACTAGGCATTAATTTCATGTTCATCTTTGCAAAAACTTCATAATATCACGTCATTTAGAAAAGTGGGTGTGTGGTTGGGTTAATTTTGTTATTGTAGGCATCTAGTCTTCTCCTGTTTGTAATATCTCTTGTTTTGAAGGAGTGATATTTATGATGAAATACCAAAATCACTTAGATCACTCATGAAGTTGTATAGAGAAGAATATTTTCTGGTTTGAGGTCACCATGGATTACGAGGTGTGGTTTACTTGAGTGGAGGAACGTGAGAGCTAAGCAAATTTCACCAATGATGTGAGTCCGGGCTTGTCATGTGACAGAGGGTGTGTTATTTGCATAGAACAAGTGGTCCTCAAGGGTTCCATTAGGCAAAAAGTCATAGACAAGATGATCCTATTAGGTTGACAAGGTTTGGGTGCCCAACTTTAGTGAGAATAGCAACCTGTAGTAACAGCACAAATAATCTACTGTTAATTTTTTCTTTTTATATTAGACTAATAGTTGTGTACCAGAACATTAATCAGTATTAAAATATATTAGAGCAGTGAAAAATAGATCAGATCATACATCTGAGCTACTTAAATAGTTCATCTATGTCCAGAAATCTATACTATTATATAAAGCATTTAAGAATTGAAGGGTCCATTTTTTGTCATGGTAATTTTTTATTATACCCATTTTATCCCTCAATTAGACGGATAATATTTATTGTTGGTTGATCGAACGTATGTGATCGCGTCCATTGATTCCTTCTTTCTCTCCATTTCTTTCCCTTATATAATATTATTTCCATAATTTTTGTTTTTTTATTTAGCAACCTTGTGCATATTTGATAAGAAATTAATGGTGATAATATATGTTAGAATAATTTACTTTTTTTGTCATAAAAATCATGAATCATTAACTCATATTGTGCAAAAATCTCATCCAAGATTAAATATAGTCTTTATTATAGATTTTATCTATAATTTGGTGAATTTATAATTTAATATTAGATAAATGTGAATTTTTTTATCTTATAATATTTTAATGTTTAAATAAAAAATTCTGCTGCAACGCGCGCGTATATAGCTAGTTCTATATAATTGTCGTGGCTGTTGAAAATGTCAGGAAGTGTTGCATTGCCATTGACATAATATATTTACCTCTTGATGTAAATGTGATAAGCCTTGTAAGCTATCAGAATTCAATTTTTTTTATTGCAATCTTCAATGAATCACTAAAATTATCAGTTGCTTGTTCCGGCTCACTTGAAGGAAACTGGGAGCTCAATGACATATCAGAATAAATAGAGTGCTCATTCTGATTCCGCAACTCATCAGCCTCTTTGATTTATAATATTTTTTGCAGGTAATATAGAGAGGAAGGATTTCGATTGAAAGTAAGGGTTGTCTCCCAAATTGAAAAAGGAGAGAAAAAAAGTGGAAGGGAAAGAAAATAACTAGAATCAAGAGATAGAAGTAAAATGATGCACCTCTCCTGATATTGTATCTGTCAGATCTGATTTTGGATATCGAATGAACCAAAAACAATTATTTCAATGCCCATGCTTTTTAACTTTAATTCTCTCAATATGTCGTAGTACTGCGAATATTTTTTTATTTGTTTGTAACAGTACAAGTAAGATGAATAATACTCTATTGACAAATGACAGGCAATTACTGAAAGCCTTGTAATTATTTTTAATGTAAATCGTACTTTATTTGACAAAATACTGATTGCGAATAGAAAACTGTTATTACATTTTTTTCAGATATATTTGTGAATTTATATATTTATTTTAGATTCGAAGGATGCAGGTACTATATCATGGAATTTCATTATATTAAACTAAAAAAACCACCACAATGGACGGTCATACAACCAAACAACAAGACACATAGCATAGGAACACCAATGTTAAACCTCCCACGCCGGTCAAAGGACTTGACGAATATATAGAAAAAGGAAAACAAAAACAAAGACAAAAATGAATTTCTGGTGACACTAATTTTGTCCTCTTCTAAAAGTTTGCCCATTTTTTTTTTATTAAATTTGTATGTATGCAATTTAATATGCTAAAACCTAACCACAAAGCAAATCTGTAGTTATAGACGGCACGTCTAAATTTCTTCACAAAACTTTTTTAAGCGCAATTGGCTAAATCTTCAATAAACATTAGGCAGCGAAATATAATAATTTATATTAAATGTTACATAACTTTCTAGATTGAAAAAGAACTTAATTGCGGTGATATGGTCTAAGATGAATGGTATGTCGAGTGAATAATATTTAGTTCATTAAATTTATAGTCTCAATAAAGAGATATCTACTTGCACTATTTAATTTGTAACTTGTACATAGATTGAGGTGATTGCACGTTTTTGCTCTAATATAGTCCAATTCTAAACACGAGGATTGATACATTATTTTATTTGGACCCAATGTTACATGCAAATATTTTTCAAAACATATAATTAGCATCTAATACTGTGTGCAAATAAAATGTGTAGAATTTAAAATTAATGCAAGAATAATTTATTTTCTAAACAGAGAAAAAAATAAGATCTTCTAGATTCTAATTATTGTTATTATTGCTCTTAAACAATTTGGGAACAAGAGACATGTTTTTTGCCTTCATATATATAATTCATACGCTCGACATGAAGAAATAAAGGGTGAATATGATGCACGCATGATATATGCGCTAAGATGCTTGCTAGCATGTGTTTTCCATGCCGTGACGCCAAGGATAAGAAAGAGAACTTGTAACCAACCTATGGCTATTTAGATTTGAAGTATCATTAAATAAACAAGAAGAGATGAGGATGAAGGTGACTCAATATTAATAATACAAGTCTATTGATTTTATCTTTAGGTATATATGCGATAGGCCCGGTAACTTAGCATCTGCTTAGTGTACTGTGTAAATAAATAGAACATTAACTAGTCAACTGAGTAACTGAGTTGAAATTAAGAAAGGAAAGTCACAAAAGCACAAAATATACTTTGGAATTAACTAGGTAGCTTTTGTTAATTAAGTTAGGCGGTGTATTTTTCTATTTCATGTCCTTATTAATTCTCATGTTACAAAATGTATTAATATTATAATAAACAATAGGCAGTCATTTCTATCTACTAATAAAAAAGCCGACGAATTTCTTTCTTCATGGAAAAAAGGAAGTTACTCTACACAGCGAGCTCACAATTTAGTCAAAATAATGCTTGTTAATATTTTTTTATTAAAAAAATGATTTAGTCAAAATATCGTCGTAACATTTTATGAAAATTAAAAATTGTGCTATTAGAATCTGAAATGCGCCCGTCCTTCAGTCTGAAATACCCACATAATTGCTTTGCTCATCCAAATACCCAATTCATTAATTTCAGGAACTCATTAAATCGAGCCTTCAAGTGGTCCCTCCCGTGACAAAATGCGAAGACCAACTCTGTCAATCTCAAATTCTCAATACACATTTTGCTGAAATAATTAAATAAATTAAATTACCCCGCCACAAAAAAAAAAAAAAAAAAAAAAGGAAGGCAGAGCAAGCCAGTGAAAGCCCATAACCCATAAATATCCTCCTCTTAGGCTCTTAGCAGAGAGAGAGAGAGAGAGAGAGAGACCCAGAAACTCGGAGAGTAAACAAGCCGACTCGTAAAGGGCAGGCGAAAATATCCAGGCAACAAATCCCAATTTCCAGCTGAACCGGATGGCGATTTCGTCTTCAACGGCTCCCATCAACCTCACCCGTCCGATCGGCTCTGTCCAACCCTCTCCCCACTTCCTGGCCGTCCGTTCTCTTCAAGCAGCGCCGCTCCGCCGCTCTCCATGGAGATTCCGGCGACTCTCCGCCGCGATACCCCGCCGCTCCGTGACTCGGGTAACTATTCAGTTTAGCACCTATGAGCTTCCCGCAATTCCAGCTATAATGTCCGTTGCTGTTCTATGATTTAACTGACACGGAATTAGGCACCGGTTTTGTCAGTAATTTTCGGTCACTTTTGTAACCGAGCCCTCACAACTAAATGAAAGAATGTAAAAATGGAGAAATTGTAAGAGAGCAATCATAGTCATGCCAAACCAAAAGTAGATTTTACAAAATTTGGCGATCTGCGCGCGTACAAGTATTTATATTGTTTATGAGTTTATCACATATACAATGAAAATTTCAATTTGCTATCATGTTTTCCCTTTTCTTATTGCTAGCTCAATATAGTAATATTTCTGATAGGTTGAAGCAAAGAAGCAGACCTTTAACTCTTTTGATGAATTGCTTGAGCAATCAGATAAACCTGTGCTTGTTGACTTCTATGCTACTTGGTAATATGAAAATTTGTATTTACCTTCATCCTTCCTCTCCTCCCCCCCCCTTAAGTTGCCAGTAGTTCATCAAAAGTAGGATTTTTTTATACAGTAATAATCAGCAATTTTTAAATATGAAACTCAGATTACCATATTTATTACTGGTTTTATTTACTTTTAACAGAATCTGGTAGCACCTCTTGCATGCCTTTAAGGCTCGAATTGGAATTTTCTGTACATATCATTTAGAAAATTCTGGGTATGAAAATGGTCCATAATTTGACAAGGACATGCTCATTGTGCTAGTCATAATTATCAGTTTATGAATTTGTTTCAATTTTTTTTTTTACTTTTGTTTAGTACCTTACGAGAAATAACTGAAGAGCTAAAAGCAACATGTCACTAGTGAAAAATCAACAATATAATACACCACATTGTGAATGAATGTTTTTTTTTGAAGTAGCGGGCAAACAACCTACTATTGAATTTTATTAATAAAAAGGAAAAAAAGTTACAGATTGTGAATGAATGTTGGATTCTGGCTTGCACAACTGAGGGATGATTGACTTGATTGTTGGCTTATATTTGTATCTTTACTTGTTTAATTTTAGGTGTGGGCCATGCCAGTTCATGGTACCAGTTCTAGAAGAAGTGAGTGAGAAACTGAGAGAGAAGATACTAGTGGTGAAAATTGATACTGAGAAATATGTGGATATTGCAAACAAATACCGAATTGAGGCTTTGCCTACTTTCATCATTTTCAAGGATGGCAAACCGTGTGACCGATTTGTAAGTTTCAAAATTGTCACCTCCTTTTTATTAACTATTAAAATAGTTTTGCAGTTGAAATCCTCCTTTCATTTAATTACTTTATGGGAATTTTCTCATATAGTGCAAAGCTGCTTATAGTTTTATACAGTAGCAACATAATGTCCTTTTTGGAGGTTTGGAGTTTGTTTAAATGTTTATCAGCATGTTCTTTCAAGAATTCATGTTAGTTCTGGCCATTTTCAGCACCACTTGCAGTCAAAACCAATGCAAGACTTTTCGTTGTTTTGTTTTTTAATCCCCAAAAAATTTTATGGTTGGGGAGGGGCGTTGTACATCCAAGATGACTATCTGTTGACTTTGAAGAAAAAAAGAGTAGAAATTGTAATCGGGCCAAAAAGAAGAGGAATAAAAATTAGAACTATATATATGCCAATAGTTACTTAATTGTGCGAGTCTTTTACAGGAGGGAGCATTGACAGCTAACCAGCTCATTGAACGTATTGAACAAGCTCTTCAAGTTGCCAAGTAATGTTTTAAGGTATGTTCTCTTCTATTTCAATCATTAAAATTATGTTGTATGTAAAGCTTTCATACCATCTTTAATATGGAGTATCAAAATAATGCTTATATGCTTTAAATTTAGTTTATTTTAATTGACTGGTCATTCTAAGAGAGTGTGCTAATTCCTACATTTATATTTCATGCTCACTCCTCTAACCAAATTTTCACAAATAATTATATTCCATGCTCAATCCTCTAACCAAATTTTCACAAAGAAACAGCATTCAGGAAATACAGAATTGAAGTATACCAGATATACTTGTATATTCCAGCCATGCATGCAATGTACAAACAAAAGTAAATGTAACTCAACCATGTGATGCAGACTGCTTGTTTTCTTTTAGGAATATTATTGCTCATTTCTGTTGTTGTTGACTTCAAAAGAGAAAAATTCTGAAAATCGATAAAAAGCCCATGAACTTGTAAAATTTTGTTCAATCAGACCCCTTAGCTATTAGTGGTTTAATTGGCTGCCTTAATTTTTGATTGAATGGCAAGAGAGTTTTTATTTTGTACAAGTTAATGTTTTTATTTTTGCGTGCTGAAGTGTAAAAAGTGATAAGTTGGATGTTTGGATGGCAGGATTGTGTTGGAGGCTTCAGTTATTTCTTTCCGTGTATTTTGTGGATGGACATACCTTGTGAACCGCTGGGCTACAATGACAAGTGGGGATAAAAATTGACTATGTACAAGTTCTTGAAATTGCTTGTAAAATGTCAATAATCATCTTATTGTATTCTTTGTTTGATTAGTCTTTTTGCTTTTAGTTTCGTTTTTAAATTACCTGGTCTTTTAATTACTGCACTGATGACTTGACAAACGAAAGCACACTTCATTGATTAGGTGATTCTGTTGTTTTTGTTTTTCCCCCTTTTCTTCCTAAGAAGCTGAAGCTGACTATCGGAACATATAAAGCTGTTCTTATAGTCAGATTTTATCTTTGTAAAGCACTAAAGCCCCACTTCACTGGTAAGGTGATCGTAATGAAGGTGACTATCAGAAACAAGCTTTTTTTTTTAAAAAAAAAAAAAGACTTTGAACTTTGTTCAACTCACATTAAGTATTTGACCAAAACCTGTTTTTTGATGATTAAGTGATTTAAATCCCACTAAAATTGCTAGAATTCATTCATATTCTTTTCAAAGAAATTAGGTGCACAAAATTTGAGTATGAAAATTACGTATTGTGAGCAATTTAAATATTTCCAAATAAATGGACTGAAAATGTTTATGATTAAAATATTGAAATATAAATTTATCATATTCAAGCTTTAAAAACACTTTTTTTTTTATTTAATGTTTTGTAATGTGACGATGTCGTAGTATTAAAGACAAACTATTTAACTAATGATATAATTATTATTTTTACTCATATTCATTATCTTTTTAGTTATTAAATATCACTTATGTAAATGTTGAGAAGTAGACTAAATGAACATTGTGTTAGGATAATTCTGTTTAAATGTTAAAATGTCAAACTATCACATCAAAATGATTTTTAAAAATTATCCCTCATAAGAGCCGTTAAATGATTTTCATTTTTTTGATAAGAACAGATAAAAGCATTTTGAAGCACTTCAAAATGAAATATTGCTCATTGCATATCTATACTATTATATAAAGCATCTAAGAATTGGAGGGTCCATTTTTTTGTCATGATAATTTTTTATTATACCCATTTTATCTCTCAATTAGACGGCTAATATTTATTTTTGATTGATCGAACGTATGTGATCGTGTCCATTGATCCCCTCTTTCTCTCCATTTTTTCCCTTAAATACTATTATTTCCATAATATTATTATTTTTATTTAGAAATCTTGTGCATATTTGATAAAAAATTAATGGTGATAATATATGTTAGAATAATTTACTTTTTTTCTTCATAAAAATCATAAATCATTAACTCATATTGTGCAAAAAACTCATCCAAGATTAAATATAGTCTTTATTATAGGTTTTCTCTATAATTTGGTGAATTTATAATTAATATTAAATAAATATGATTTTTTTTCATTTTATAATGTTTAAATGTTTAAATAAAAGAGTCTGCTGCAACGCGCGCTAGTATTAATAAAAAGAAGGGAAAATAAAATAATATCAATTGTGTAACTATGTATTGTTTTATGAAAATTCGTAATGAAACTCGGTGGCATGCTAGTTTTTTTTTTTATTTATTCTGGACACCAACAGGAGATCTGTCTCGTGACACGAATATAAATAGACAATGCAGACGCTTCCAAAAGTTCCAATCAAAATAGCTAAAAAAAATGGACCCCACTATAAATATTCATTTGATAAACTACCAAATTCTATAAATGTTCAATTGATAAACTACCATGTTCTAAAAAAATTGATCCAACGATATAGTTTTCCCATAATTGGAGTAAAAATGTTGATTTTTTTTTTTGAACTCAAGTAAAACTGAAGATGA
Organism: Schoenoplectus tabernaemontani; assembly: GCA_037127355.1. Taxonomy (NCBI): domain Eukaryota; kingdom Viridiplantae; phylum Streptophyta; class Magnoliopsida; order Poales; family Cyperaceae; genus Schoenoplectus; species Schoenoplectus tabernaemontani. The sequence goes on from CM073757.1 coordinate 17,618,915, forward strand.
AAATTCTTTTTGGCGAGGTCGATAAAAGGTTCCAGTAACTCTTATTATATTTCCCTTCATGGTGCGGATTTTAATCATTATTTTAAAATACGGTTGCATTACCGCATATGTAATTCGCTTATGTCTATGCGATGTGATGCCGCATGCATCTGTATATTTAATAATGTACATTATTTTTTAAAATATTTATCGTATTAAATCTATAAAATTAATTATATTATATCTTTCATACAAAATATTTAAAATTATTTAAAATAAATAATTAATTAAAATATTATAATTTTTTTTTAAAATACACTTACATATCATATATATGACACACATTTCAAATCTATATTTTAAAACTTTTTCTTTTAATAGAGATATTTTTTGACAGCAATATTGGATGCCACTACACCACTGACACGCAGGCAAGCGCAGTTCCCTATGTAGAAAATCATTAAATTACAGTTTCTTCCTAATTCCTATCATAAAGGCATTATTGCATTAAGCTTACTAATTGAACACTTCCGTTTGCATTCCCATCAAAAGCGCTAACTTATTACAAGCGCAGTTTCCAAAAAACGGTGCTTGCTTTTTTTATTTTTTTTTTTTTTTTTTTATTTTATGAAAACCCGTAGAAAACGGGGTTTGCTCACTCCTCTCCTCTTGCTTCATCTCCTGATAGTCCGATCTCCATACTCTTTGTTGCGAATGCTCATGCATGCTTGAACTAAATTATGGTATAGTAATATCATCTCATCTCCCTTTCTTCCTCCTCTGGCACCTTGTGCATATTAGTTTCTTTAATTTCTTTCTTTACTTTTTAGTTCTAGAGGAAGTCAATTCTGCATTCCCAGGGTTTTTAATTTTAATTTTTTTTTTTGCTCCAGAGGAAACTCAATTATGATTCTGCGTTGGTATAATGGTCTAAATTTGAATCCCATTCAATAAACTTTGCTCTTTTTTGGCCAAATTTTGGAAATGCAGGAGCTTGTGTACAGTACTGGTGCTTTTAGGGTTTAGGTTTTAGTGTTGTGCCTTAAAAAAAAAATTGGTGGGATGTTGTCATAATGTCATGGATCCTGGGCATGCAATTTTAGGGGGGGGGGTGGGGGGGGGTAATTTGTGTAATTTGGGGGAGAAGAGGTACTGAGAGGAAGTGTTAAAAGAGAGTTGGACACATTTCATTTATGCTCGCTTTTAGAAACTCAAAATTGAATTCATTTCATTCATGCTCACTTTTAGAACTCAAGATTGAATTCATTTCATTGATGCCTTATTCTTTAAAATTAACTTTCTATTATCCTGAGCATCCCCACCAAAACTAGACACTATCTCCTACCTACATTTCTACTTAGACCATTTATTCTAATATTTCCTAGCTACCATATCTTAGGACATTACAGAATTCAAGGTATGGGTTATTTAGGAAGTATTCCCAGCGCAATTGAAAATAAAAAGCTTGCGCAGAACCATAAGTTCACTACATTTTGCTGGCATGCTTTAGTTTTTATTCTGTTTTTTGGTTACTCTGGCGCTTTACTAGATAGGTCCTTTTTGGTACGTAGGTGTCCTGCATTAAGGTAAAGCCCATACTAATCTGCATGTGAAAATATTGCCTTACTCTATTTAGGAATTTGAAAGTACACCAACCTTCATATCATGAAAGCATCATAAGTCAAGTAACAGCCGTTGCACATCTTTAATCAATTATAAGCATGTGATTAATTGTAGGATATGATTTGTTACACGTGTGGAGATAGCGGTTATACACATGCACTATTGGTGTGTAATAAGTGCAAAGGATTTGCTGTGCACCGGTACATTCTTTGAGACTCTTTCTTAAGAAATTTAAATTACATCTCTCTGTCTATAGATCGGATGTACAAAAATGGTTTTATTAATGAAAGGATCATTCTGGGATACATCCAGAATTATAATTATTCATTTTCGAGGGAAGAAAGTAATTTATAATAATAAATTAAAATATCTTTGATATTAGGAAATTGGTGGCCCAATCTGTTTTGTTTACCGGATCACATTTAATCCAACTCTTCCCTTCCATCTCCTAATAAAGCAAGCTGTTGAAAATATCCTTCTATTTGAAAAAAAAAGGCTCATTTCTCAATAGTAAATACAAAAAGATATAAGGAACTGCTCACACATGTTTTATAAGGGGATTATGTGATTTTTTTTGCAGTCTTATATTGGAAAAGGAAAAAAATCGACTAATACGGCTAAATATTGTATTGATAGTATTAGAGAATAAGAGGGGAAGAGAGAGAATGATAACAATTTTTATTATCTTGTTGTAATTGATTACAATGGTTAAGCTTCTATTTATAGACTGATGGTCTAACTAACTAATAACATTTCAAGACTCATTTGAGATATTTTTGAAAACATCAATAGAAGGATCGATTGTCCTTTTTAACAACATTTCAAGACTCATTTGAGTTATCTTGAAAAGAAAAGAGGTTGAGAAAGAAAAGAAGAATAGAAGCCCGGTGCATGATTGTATCAATTGGAATTTGATTTTGAATAGAGGTTTGGATGTGAATTGTATAAAGGTTAGATGACCATTTTTGGTGCTGGTTGTGAATGTTATGTTTATGGTGTTGGTATCGGAGCTGACACAGATTCCATCTTTTGAGCAGTTGAACTGGGTAAGAATCTGTGAGAAGTCTAAGAGCAGCATAGACAGTATATAGTGGATCAGATGGAATAACAGGGGCTGCACCTGATCCTATATTGACAATTGCGCCCCTCTTCCTCTCTACCATGCCAGAAAGGACAACATTTGTCACCCTTATCACACCTTCAACGTTTATTTTGATTAGTTTTTTCAATAGTTCATCATCCACTTCATGAAAGTACCTTGCATACAGATAGGAAATTCCAGCGCTATTGACCAGCAAACCTACATCAAACCCCCGAATCACCTTCTCCAATCTGGAAACTCCTTCAACCAAATCTCTTGAAAAGTTCACAACAGTCTTAGTCTCAATTTTAGACCTATTCATCTTGATCTCTTCAGCGATCTGCGAGAGCTTCTCTTGATATCTCCCTTTGAGCACCAGATTCATGCCATGGCGTCTCGCAAGTTGTTTGAGGAAGGAGCTCTTGATTTCTTGATCTATGGAGAAGAAACAATCATGAGATCGTTTCTGATCGGATTGATTTAGATCGGAGAGGAGAGAAGCAGAAGAGAGTAGATAAGAATAGAAGGTAGAATAGAGATTTATTTCTGGAATAGTTGAGAATAATGGAATAAATTCTGAAATAGATTGGGATAAGGCCCATAGGTTCTGGAATAGGCATTGGCATAATTTCAACGATATTCATGCTCTGATACTATGATAGGATTAGAGAATGAAAAGGGAAGAGAGAGAATGATAACAATCTTTATTATGTTGTTGTAATGGTTAAATCTTTATTTATAGACTAATAATCTAACTAACTAACAACTTATCTAACTAACTAATCCTAACTACTAAAACATCTCCCATATCACATATCACACAATATCTCCTATCTAACCTATACAATTCTATCATCTCAACCTATACCTCTAATGCGTATAAACCAGGAGCAATTGCAAATTATGTAAAGGAAGGAGTTCACTGTAATGCGGTAATAATTTAGGAACTTGTGATCCATTGTACTAATTCATTTAATTGACCAACATAGTTTTAGATATCCTGTTGCATCTTAATATAATCAAGAAGTTATTTTTTTGGACAAAACGTTGGTTTGGTTTATTCTACTGGATGCTACCTTAGCAGTTTGATCTGTAGTTGTTGCTTCTTCTGCTGCTGTTTCTATAATTCATGGCTTTCACCATCACCTCCACTACTGTTTCTGTTGTCATTTTTTGTGCTTGTCTTAATTCTATATTTCCTTTATTAGGTATTGCATGAAAGAGTTAGATATCACTGAAGAAATAGCATGGTGCTGTGAATATTGTGAAGCTAACACCAATCCTGTGGAACAATGCTCTTCTCTTTTGAAGGGAAGAGAAGAGCAGAGAACGAGCACTACCACATTACTGGGTTCCGACTCACAAGGCTGGAACAAAAGGGGATGTAAGGAAAATCCAGGGATAAAAGTGAATGGGAAGAGAAAGGAGGAGAAAGCTCACCATTTGGGTAACAAAGAGGAGCATGCCACCATGGGAAAAAGAGAGTTGTTACTTAAAGGTGATGGAAGTTGTAATAACAAATTGGACATAGCAGAAGAAAAATCTAGCGTGGGGGAAGCTGCATGTGAAGAAATTCAAGGTAACAATGCTAAAACAGACAGAGTTCCGATTGACAAGAATTCCCCTATAGAAAAACGAAAATTCTCCTCTTGTTGTGCTGAGAGAGAGTACATGAGAAATGACAGAACTTTCACTGAGGCCAAGGCTGGTCAACCTGAACAAAACATCTCCCTTGTAACAGCAGGACTTGCAGCAAATACTGCCATATTGCTTGATGCCAGAAACATGTCAAGACACATCCAGACCCAGGAAACTGAACATCAATGCACAGTGCTCGGAAGGTCAATGGAACACAGGAGCCTAGTTGACAAACCAAGTGTTGTCCAAAACTCACTGGATCTGGCATCTCGTGAAACTATTCAAAGCACAACACCTGGACTCTTCCCAATTAATGAAAAAGATAAGAGCACGTCTACTGGAGATATCCAACTCAATAGAACTAACTCAGCTATCTCTGCTGATGTAGTTGCTGAATGTGGCAGAAATAAGCCCAGTAAAAGCGACAAGAATGCTAGATCTGGTGATTCTCAGATTGATGGAATGATTGAAAGGCTTTCTCTAAATCAGCCTAAACCTCTAGCAACTGTCAAGTCAGTCTCCAGACCTTGGAATGCACGGACATTACCTGATCCAAGAATTAATAGAGCTAATAGTAGTGCACAGTCACTGCCCTTGCACATGGTGCAGAGGAACACTGAACAAGAAAATCGTGATCCAAGATTTTACAGATTTGATAATGGTTCATTGCCAGACACTGTGCACCGGATTTCCCATGATGGTAGATTTACAAAAAGACGGTGGGTTGTAGGACCAGACACAGAATCTCATGATAGAAGAAATGGTCTGAGGGGAAATTCCACGGACCTGTTCTACAGACAGGGTTGTGAACCAAAAATTCACAATTTTGGATATGTACCAGCTCAATCCCTTTTTGACTTTGTTTGGCAGTATGTTTTTACCTCAATTGTTATACTCATTCGTTGTAGTCTGAACTAAGAACAAATAAAATACCATCCTCTCTTTCCTCTCTCCTCTCTCTCAAGACAGTATATTGTGTGGATGACGCACTCTGTCACTCATGTGTTAAGGGGTTTCTCTCTCTATGTTTGTATTTTCTATTTGGATGTGAGAGAGATAGAGGGACAGTGAAGAAGGTGGGGATGGGTGGAAAAAAGAAAGGAGGGAATTACAAATCCACTTACTACACATGCAGCCTGTTTTAATTTGTCTCTCAACAGTCAACACAATATTATTATTGCATGATTGAGTCAACTGTGCTTAAGTTCCTCCATCCTTCTCCACTTTTTTTTTAATATCTGGATTCATATGATGTATGTCCTGTTTTAATTTGTGGTTTTCCAATTACATATCTCCTTTTTGTTTTTTAATTTTCTATAATTTATTTGTAGAGGGTGGTTTAAAATTGATGGGAAGCATTATATCCAGCTGGCAGGCCACACATCAACCACAAGTCATGTGAAAGATAAAGATGTTTCAAAATTTCTGCCTCCAGCTCAAGATATTTCACTGGATGAGATATCATGTCCCCACACAATTGACATGACAACCTTAACAGGTCGTGATGTGGATCTCTTTTTCTTCCCACTTGATTCAAGGTACCATGTTGTTTTCTTTCTTTCTGGTTAAAAGTTTGCAGAAGGGAAGCTTCACCATCATTATTTGCCACAATTTCTGTAACTTTCTCCTCAATAATGAAAACCGTAGTAGACGTTTCTATCAATTCTAGGGATTCTTATAATGTGTAATGCTGTAAAATACCTTGTGGATATTTTCTTCCTTCATTGCAGATGACAACACATTGATCCCATGTTCTTTCCTCCATGATTATCCTCCACAATTCACTGGACATATTCCATGATTACTTGTCCAGGCAATAGCATTACTTGCAAAAAGCCTGCTAATCTACTGAAAAATGCAATCATGCAAATAGGTTTCTACTACTAGTTCTACATCTTCTTCATCAGAAATAGATTTGAGGATCTACTGGGTGAAATTACAAAATTTAATAGTGTGATCTTTGGAATATTGATAAGTTGGTGCGATGTGCAGTCTTGGACAATGTAGGAGCTAGCACTTTTTTATTTTTCCAAGGAACTTTGTAGCTTTCTTTTAGTTTTTGCTGAGGGAGTTCATTTGTACCCCTTTGAAATCTCATACAGTCATACATCATGAATACTCCAGTAAAACAAGAAATATCCCTGGATGCCTATGCATAAAACCTACATCTTTCGACCTGTCCTAGTTTCTTCAAAATATCCAAACTACCATTCTACTCTCAGTAGGGATAAACGTGTGAAAGGTGCACTTTTGTGAATTATTTATTTATTTTCTTAAATTATATTTTCTTTTTGTAATTTTAGGGCTGAGAAGATGGTAGATTGCATAATGCAAGATATGATAAATGGAAATATTGTGCTAAAAGTCAAGATTGACGATACTGAGCTTCACATCCTCTCCTCTTTCATTTTCCCTGAGCCATCTCGAAGTAAGTTTATCCTGATACAAGCTAGTGCATTAGTAACAAAAAGTTTTTCATAATAATTTTAAATGTGTTTTGCTGGCTCTTGAATGTTTAGTTACATAACTGACAGTAAATTTTGAGACAATTTGAGATGGACCTAGGTCTTGGTATAACTACAAAATTGTCAGTTTTAATTGAAACTCTGAAGTCAAATGTCCCGCTTTTGTCGTTCTCATTTGCTATTGTGCACAGAGATTGTACATACTGGTCAGTTTGGTTTCATAATTACATATGTTTTTTTCCAGGAGAGTGCACCAGCACCATGATCTGGTAACTGGTACCATACCAGATAGCTTACTGAACTGGGATTGGTCTCAACTCTTCTCTCTCTCCCTCTCTAATTCTTTTTGTCTGAATCTAGGATTTCAAGGGAGATTCTACTTGTGGGGTATGTTCAGTCCAGCGTTCTGACCTAGTTATCCTATGACAGAAATCGCAGAAGGCACAGAAAATATTGTACAGAACCGACAGGTTGTGGGCACTAATGGCCTCTGGCTCAAAGTCTTAGTTATTATATTTAACCTCAGAAGATCAAAATTTTCATCTCGTCTTGGCGCTTATGATTAGAAAGTGCCTTATTTGCTAATTAGATATATTCTCCATCCTTGTAGTCATGGAGTACAAATGTAGAATCAGATAGTAGCGTAGTGTCTTTGAAGTCAGAGCTGCTGTGGGTTTAGATTACTAGTGATAAGGGCCTGAAGATATTGCTTTGTTTAACCTTTTTATTTGGATTTAGAACTTATTGATGGATTAGTTGTTTTTATAAGGAGTTGATCACTGATGTCTGATGTCTTAGGTATAATGCTTTTAACTTATTATTATTATTATTATTATTATTATTATCATGAGGTTGACTAATATGAAAACTTTTAAATTTCGATTTAAAGTGCACAAGGCTCAAATTTTCTCTTAATGTCTAAAATTTAAATTTATTTCTCATTAAATTTTTCGCATAAAAATAAATTTTGGCTGTTAAGAATTTTATGTCTTTATTTTGGATTTAAAAAAATACAAATTCAATAATTTATTATTATTTTAGAGCAATTTTCAAAAATTCAAGATAAACACTCGAAAAATTCTAAATACCCTTAATTTTTGTATTCCTTGATATTTTGATATGAAGAATTTAATAAAAAAATAAATTTTAATTTTAAATATATTATGATAAAATTTAAGCCTCATATATTTCAGATCGAAATGTAAATATTTTCTCAACTTCCTACTACTATCATTATCATTATTATTATTATTATTATTCGTTTAGCATCGTGTAGAGGAGGATGGTAAATACTGTTTAAATTTGAGGGTTATGTTGTATATTTTGTTTAGCCGTGTTGCATGTATACATTGAGCAATGAGCGAGACCGTGAGAGAGACGTATCTGAATTCTTTGTAGCGCGTATGACAATTTTAGATTCACGGAGTATCCGTTGCAAGTAGGATGGCAATGGACTGGATCGGGTTGGGTTTATATAAAATTTAGAGTTAGGTCCGTTTTTTAAAATCTCCGGCCCGACCTATTCGATATTTACTTTTGAGCCTAAATTTGATGATCTGATTCATCCATAATGCTTGACGAACCTATCCGCCATACGTCTCGCTCCGACTTTGTCAATGATATTTTATTGTTATATATTTTTAATTAAATTATTACATAATTAATTAATAATTTATTTGATTAACGATTTCTCTTTTCTTAATATTATATATTTAGAGAATGATTATTGTATTTAAACTAAAATGTTATTAAATATTTGCTCTATTATAGTATAAGTTATTTTTAAGTCTAAAATTTATTAAATATTTGCACCAACTCAAGTACTTAATTTATAAATTATGATATTTAATTAAAAAAATTAATTTAAATGAACATTCTATTAGTTAAATTATTAATTTTATAATTTGATAAGTTATTTATATATAATTATATAATTATACATAACACATATAAATACATATTACATATTATTGATATTATGAGTCGAGCGGGCGGGCCTCATCCTAAACCCGTACTCGCTCGGTCCGGCCCTACCCGTTTAACCTCCGGGTCAGACGGGTCACCCATCGAGTCAGGCGGGAACGGATAGGCCGGACGGGCCATGAGCTTTATTATCATCCCTAGCTGCAAGGCGGGTCCTATTCCTCTGCAGTGCGATTTATCATCTTTGAATTTTTAAGGGATGCTTTGAGATTGGTGAGGAGAAATCTCAAAACAGATTGAATGAGTTGGATTGTGCGCTGCATATTTGCCGTGCGGCAAATGATACCAATTCGCTGCAAGGCATAGGCAGCCTTTACATTCATGGAGAAAAATTTGAAATTGATAAAACACACATCTCAATACGGATCAAACGACACACACCGCGCTGCGCTGTACTACACTGCAGATGATACGAATTCGAGAGAGATGGACTGCGACAATTAACTCATTGCGTGATTGCGCTGTATAGTATTGTGTATTGACCCCCGTGGCCCCGCCCGGCTAGGGATGGTAATGGATCGGGTTGGACCAAATTTATATTAAACTCGGAGCTCGCTCCGTCTTTCAAAATCTTCAGCCCGTTCTAATCGGTTCTTACCTCTAAACCTAAATTTGATGACCGAGTCGTCCATAATACTTGAAGGGCTTACCCGCCCGTACCCGTCCCGACTTTATCAACGGTATTGTGTTGTTATATTTTTTTAATTAAATTATTGCATAATCAATTAATAATTTTTTTGGTTAACGATTTCTCTCTTCTTAATATTATATATTTAGAGAATGATTATTATATTTAAATTAAAATGTTATTAAATATTTGCATTATCATAGTATACTACTTTTTAAGTCTAAAAATTATTAAATATTTACACCAACTCAAGTACTAAATTTACAAATTGTGATATTTAATTAAAAAATTAATTTAAATGAACATTCTATTAGATAAATTATTAATTTTATAAATTATTTATATACAATTATACAATTATACATAACACATATAAATATATATTATATATTATTAATATTATGAATTAGACGGGCGAACTTCACTCTAAATCCCTACTCATCCGATCCGTTTTTTGACTCAGTCCGACCCTACCCGTTTAACCTCCGAATCGGACAAATCGGCTGTCGAGTCGGACGGATCCGAATAGGACGAGCAGTGCGCTTCAGATATACGAATACCTCTTAACGGGTTTGGGCCTCATTGGATTAAACGGGTTCAATCGACATTTCGATCCAACACTGGTAACATAATCTTCTTTCTCCTGATATGTATTCTCCATTCCTCCTGCACTAGAGGAGGGAGAGAGCAGCGGTAAGGCGCTCTTTGCTCTTCAATGGCCATCTCTCTTTCTCTCTCGTCACCCCTCCCTCCACTTCGTATATTCTCCTCAGCCTCTGCCTCTGCCTCCACCGCCGCATCATCGTCTCTTTCCTTCTCTACGCCTCCAGTCGGACTTACAGCCGTGCCATTTCTGAGGTCGAGTTCAACTCGCTTAAACCCTTGCCTTTGCTCTCCTTCCAATTCAGGCCCTTTATCTGATTCGCCTAATGGCAGGTAATTTACTCTCCTCTTTTGTGGGGCAGGGCTCGTGCATCATTACTGTTTACAGATTGTCCTATGAAATGCCTTGGAGCTTTTTTTCCAATTACTTTGCGTTCAAGAGTAGGTGTAGCAATTTTCAATTGGTTTTATGCCTTGTTATTTGTATTTTGTTTATGCTTATTTGAGGTTTTGGCGTTTTGCCTTCTTCTGGGGGTTTAATTAAGGTCCCTATTAAGCCCAAATAAGCCCCCACAATTTTCTATTCAGAAAAAATGGATATTCTTGTCAGTGCGTGCCAGTACATTGTTGTTGCTGGTATAGTTTGATGCACAACCCCCGTTTCACAAAAATATACGGGATAGTAGAACACTCAATTAAGACTTATCATTTTCCCATCACTCCGGACTTCTGAATTCACCTACCAGTACCTAATTTTTCTTTTCTTTCTAGTTTTTACTGAAGTTAACCCAATTACACATAAATATACGCCTCATCTGTTCATTCCAATATATGGAAGCTCATAAGGTGATGGAAGTACTTAAGGTTGGTCAAACATGTTTGTGCATCTTAACATCTTGTTGTACTAGTGCTACACCATCACATTACCAAACTTGATTCTAATCCTTTCTCTTAATTATATTTTTGTTTGTTTCCTTCTTTCTTCTTTCACTTATCTTTGCAATATTTATAATTATAGATCACAGATGACACCCATGTCATGCCTTGGGGTTTCAATGGATGAAAATCCAAGGGTAGAAACAAGATACAAGTGGAAAAGAGTGTTGCTTAAAGTCAGTGGAGAAGCCCTTGCTGGTGACCGAACTGAAAACATAGACCCAAAGGTTGTTGAAGATAAAATTGTTACATCTGTATCAAATGTGACCAACTTTAGCCCTTCTTCAGAGAAACCTACTTTAGGTGCAAAATATACCATAAAATAAGAATTGTGACAAGTAGGGACCTGCAATCAAGTTCTTGTTTGTAACAGATTTCTCAAGTTATATTTGATTATTGTTAAATTGTATAATTGTATATTGCATAATTGGTTGATTGAGGTTACTTTGAATGAATCAAACTACTATGAAGCTTAATCAGTTCCTTAGTTGAAGTTTTATTGTAGAATGAGATAATCAATAGTGTAATTTGAATTTACTTGCAAAATTTGGGAACTGATGTCATACCAGTCTGGTAAATTTCTGGTATATGCCTGCCTAAGACCTCAAATTCAACTTGTTAATCTGTCTTTTGTTCAATGGTTGTGGTATAGGTTACAATGTCCATTGCTAGAGAGGTTGCTTCAGTTACTAAATTTGGTGTAGAGGTGCATTTCTTTCCCCTTTCTTGGCTCCTTCCTGTCTAAATATATTTTGTTCATGGACCCAACATTTCAGGTTAAATGGTATGTTATGACTTAAATATTGTTATTATAGTCAAACAATTACTATTTGACACTTTGGTTGGATTGGATGGCATAATCCATTTTTATCAATGTGTAAAGTTTCACAAGGATCCTTTGAAACAAGCGCATCAACTATGATCAATTGAATTTAACAATCTCATAATTAAACCTTCAGGTGGCAATAGTAGTAGGAGGAGGTAATATATTCCGTGGGGCTTCCTGGGCCGGTTGTAGTGGCCTTGATCGCTCCTCTGCTGATTATATTGGGTACAAATTTTGTACTCTGTCATAAGTCATAAGTGTCCGGCAAATTTATTATATTTAACTGTTGATGTAACAATATATAAGGACTGTTGAGTGCATTATAAGGATATACCATACCTTACACTCTGTATCCTATACATTGCAGAATGCTGGCTACAGTGATGAATGCTATATTCCTACAGGCCACAATGGAGAGTCTCGGTGTGCCAACAAGGGTGCAGACGGCTTTTCGAATGTCTGAGGTGGCAGAGCCATACATACGCCGGCGCGCTGTACGACATCTTGAAAAGGGCAGAGTTGTAATCTTTGCGGCAGGTACTGGCAATCCGTTCTTCACCACCGACACAGCTGCAGCCCTCCGTTGTGCTGAGAGTATGTTCACTTTCATTGTTTTACCTTTTATTTTTTATTGCATTGCTAATCTTAACTGCCATGCTGCGACTTTCCTTTTTCTTTTTTATTACTTTTTTTTTGGGTGGGGGGGGGGGAGCTTACTTTCCTGGTCTATGCTTTTACAAGGGAACTGCTTTAAGACTAAGCCCAACTTCCGATTGATTTCAGTCTGGTTAATTAACAAATCTAATATCTTTATCCACAAGTTCTCAGTGGCACCGTCATACTATTTTATTCATTTACCAAATATCAAGCAGCTAAACTAACATGCTATGCTTGAAAAATTGGAACCAGTAAATGCTGAGGTGGTATTAAAGGCAACCAATGTAGATGGAGTATATGATTCAGACCCAAAACGAAACCCTGATGCATGCCTTCTTGATACACTGAGCTACCGTGATGTCACTTCAAAGGATCTATCTGTCATGGACATGACTGCCATTACCCTCTGCCAGGAAAACAACATACCCGGTAGTTTCTAAAACTCCACTTGAAATTTCAAATTTTTTAATTGTCACGGTTCATCATATTAAATGAGACAAACTTAGGTTCAGGTGAGGCTAACTACTAGATAAAGGATTAATTGAGGCAAATTGAGTTGCTTACATGTGCATTAAGCAATATTAATTAGGCTAATTTAAGAAATTTATTGCCATGAATTTATGTTTTGAATAAGATGGCATGTTCCTTCTTTACACTTGTTGGGTGCATAATTAAATAGTTATTGTCAATTGTAACTGATGTTCTTAGCAGAAGATCATTTGAGCTGTTTGGTTTATGTGCTTGACTAAAGTTGCTTTCTTGCAAATCAATGCAGTGGTGGTTTTCAACTTGCAAAAATCAGGAAATATTTCGCAGGCCATATTGGGGCATAAAGTGGGAACTCTTATTGGAAATGAATCTAGAATCAATTGTCTAGATGATTGAAGGCCACAACTGAGCTGTAATTCACCCCTTCAGATGTATATTTTGCGCAATTACAGTTTGGTCTTTCAAGCTTAAAAAACGAATCATAGTCCTTTAATAGTGATTTTTTCATGGAACATTGTATTTACGTTCTTTTATATAAATTTTCATTAATAATAAACAATAATTTATTTTTTCAGCGTTAAACATTTTATTGTCGTTGCGTTGTCAAGTTACTCTTAAGTCTTAACAAACATTCTGTATACTGTTTTCGTTGGGGTTCCCATGAACAAATCAATTTTGCTATTCCCTTTTTTACCATCAGATCTGATGCCACCGCTACATTTTATGTCAGTGCTTGTATAGTAATCTTCTTTTGATATAAACCTTTCGTTGATGGATCATAAATTATGAAATTTTTTTTTTTTGGGAGGAAACATAAATTATGAAATCTGGGGAGTACCTTGAGATAGTAACTGAAGAAAAATATTTGCAACACATTGCATCGATGGGTAGGGTTGTAAACTACAATTTAATGGTCGTAGGATCAGAACCTTATAATCGGGTTAGTCCAATTTACGAAGACGATAATAGTTAAAATTTAGTATGTTAACTCTTGTTTTTGGCTCCTCTCTCATATTTATAATAAGTTATCTGAAGTATAACTTGGTCATGCTTAACACTGCGCATGCTTTGGATGTGTGTTACCATATTCGGACCAGATTTAAAAAAGATTACAAATCAGACATTAAAACATAACAACTTAACAACACCTATTTCACAACTTTCCTCACTTTAGCACCTATAGTTCCTTATGAACATTTACCAGTCCTCATCAAGATTAGCACGGTGGAAACACAAAATGGTACAAACAAGGATGAAAAACGAGGTGAAAGCAATCCACATTGCCCCTGCTTCAATCAGGTTAGCATGATGTAGTATAGCCGGTATTGCCATACTACCAACCGCTGAAAAGCCTGTCAAAAACTTTGCACCATTTATCCACCTAACAGTTGAAAAAAAAGAGCAAGGGTTACTTGATGGCGATCTCTGGTCGCAGAGAAGGGTTTATCCTAATTTGCTATGTCTAGAATGAGTGGCATAGACATCCACACTGGTTTTGTGTGCTATTAGCAGCAATAGAACACCAACCATATTCAAGCCTACAAGTACGAAATATGTAGCAAGAAAAAAATGCAGGACGAGTTCACATAAGATATTGCTCTGGTCAACTACTGCCGATACACATTCTGTATAGGCTGGGCAATTATTTTCAATTTTAGTTTTTTATTGGCTAGCCCACTTAAGGGTAATCATGCCTAACTAAGATAAAATTGCAGAGTTGAGGCTTAGTAGAAAGCAAGTCTGCTATAATCCGAGCACCATTCAGTCTACTTAATAGGGTTTTATTTTCAATGCTAATTGGGCGTAAAAGGCAAGGGCATAATACAGGTGTAGAAAAAAAGGAACATGCAGAAAAGGTAAATAAAGTTGCGATAAATAGGAACAGAACTGACCCACTGCTCTCTCTGCTTGTTAGAAAGCTGGTGGAACCACCTCCAAAAAATAGACAAGGCATAGGTACCAGCACGTACATCAGAGCTAACATATGCATCACCACAGACAGCAAATTAAGAAAAGAAATTTAAAAAATCCATGCCCCTTTTTAATACAATGGAAAAAAATGATTGTACACAGGATTATATTTCATTGTTTAGAATAGAAGGTTCAAAGTATTAGGAGGTGACCCTTCTAAACTCAAAAGAGTTGCTCTTTCGTAAGAAAGAAATTATTTTCCATATATAACATTGTAAATATATGATTTATGGTCTATAAAAATATGGTTGGCAGAATATTCATGATTTTTTAACAGTACTATGCAAAAACACAAGTGCAAACACTAACCTGATAACATAGGCCACCAATTGTTGTACAAAGCACATGCCTACAAAAATTGTATCCAATACACTTTGGTTACGTCATCATGAAAGAATTCTGTGCATGCCTCTATAAAGCCTAATAAGTTAGGCATGCGCCATCAGCATCTCTCTCAAAAAACACCCAAACTAAACATCCTTTCAAACTCATTAAGTGAATGAATGTAAAATAAACAAGCAAATTGCTTTAAATTAAGAAAAGGCTTCATATAGCACTAAAGCTGTGTGAAATGGTCTGCCCAGCACACTGGTTAATGAAGAGAAAATTGCTAATGAAAGAAAGTCTGGGAAAATTAAAGGGGGTAATTGATAATAATCAGAGCAAAAATAAAAGTAAAAAAATAATGCTGCCTACCAGTATTTGCAATAAAATGCTAGTTGAGAACATAAATGCTAATCCAGCAAGTCTGTTTATTCACCAAAAAACAACAATTAGAGAATACAATATGAAAGGAATTTTTTTCATTAGAGGATACATGCTTTAAACAATTGTCAGCTTGAACAAGTTTTCATTTTTCTATCTATGAAATGATGCAAAGAATAATAATATTCATAATATATCTTCAATAAAGAAGTATGCTTATAATGTTTAAGTCATTTTCCATCAGATATTATTTTTCTTTGGGAATGTGTCCAGTATTCAATGACATGCACACCCCTTACAAAACTATGGGGGAAATTTATCCTTTTTTGAAATAAAATTCTACATATGAAAGAAGTCTTTGAACTTACACTGCACCAAGATGATCCAAGTTCGGTGAATGAGCAATGCCACCATTCAGAATAAACAATCAGAAAAAACATTAATTAAGCCAATGATTTTACTTAGAAACAGTATCAACAGTTTTCATAACTGTACTAAGATTGTACCAGGGGTTACTCGGAGTTCATCTAAGTAGCAAACCAACCTGGTACCACTAAACTGGGGTTAATACCTCAATCAAACTACACCAAAAACATCATAAATTATAAATATTCATAAAGAAATTTAAACCCACTTGTATAGCACTAAAAGTAAAAATGGTCAAACTTTTAGTGTAGAGCGAGAAACAGGACCATTTGAGCACCAAAACCAACGGGGAGGTGCTAACCGTGAGGGATATATATATATATATATATATATATATATATATTTCCAGGACCCTTGGCAGATAACTCAGAAAATTCTTACATACTACCCAAGTCATAAATGCAACCATCACTCGAGCAATTAGATCAATTGGATTAAGAAATCTCTGGAATTCCCAATTGGTTTCGAGATACAACAGGTCATTACAAACACCTAACCTATTTCAGCACGGATTCCACCGGAACCGATCTGAACAGAATTACGAGAAGGGAATTTCGCACGATAAACAGTTTAAAGTAGGATAATTCTGATTAACGGGAAAGAAAACACAAAATGAGGAAGAAAAGCAGACCTTCCACCGTCATCGCCATGGCTGGAGCCTGGAGAAGCGCAGAGTGAAGGGAAGGAAAAAGGGGGGGCGAGTTCGGTCACGCGTGCTTGCTAGGCAAGAGTCGAGAGAAGCCCTCTAATTGCCCTTGGTTCGGTGATTAGTTGTTGCTGACTCGGATGTTATAATTGTAATTTGCGATCTCCTGCGACTCGGCTGACGGCGAGCTCAGACGGGAAGGAATAAGAAATAGTAGACTAAGACCAGGCAGTCTGTTCGGGTTATTATAGAATTGACATCCTCCATAAAGTGGGTTATTTTTTTATATAAAAAAACGAAATAATATAAAAGAAAAAACTACATACTCAGTTTGCAGTCTAATTCTCAGCGTCACAACTTTTTCATCATTTGTTAGAATTTAATGTTTTAGTATGTCCATGAAAGATTGATCAAACTTAAAAATATATATATTCTTCATACGGTGGTGAAAGTGAATTGGGACTGGAACAAAAAGAAATTGCTATATATAGTTATGGATAGCAGGATAGGTGTGCAAAATATCGTCTTTTATCAAACCACAGTTTCCCTAAAGACTAGTACAAGCAGGTCGACTTGGTTCCAGATATGGAAATTGTTTCTATGGCGATAACACAATAATAATATAAATAATAAGAAGAAAAAAAAAACGAAGAGAAATTAGCTGGGGCGTTGGTTGTGGATCATACCAAGAAGAACAAGAAAGAGAGAGGCAGGAGAGTTGGAACAGGTTCTTTGGCTATTAAACTGCTTTCTCCACCGCCAGAAATTGGAATTAATTGGTGTCTGTTTTGTGACTGTCAGTTCATAGGACCCATATTTTTCTCTTCTTTTTCTAATGTTGGGTATTTGTTACTTAATATGTTATGGTTTTTTAGTGAATACTTGTATTTATTTTTGCGCCAAATGCTTTGGCCATCTTTTGCCATTGCCCCAGTACTTTAGATGCTTTGACATCTTTTACCATTGTTCCATCATTCTATGAAACATCAATGAATAGCAAAGTGGGAATGGTTATACACTGCAAATTTTCATTTCTGAATTTGTATTTCAATTCTTGATCTACAAGAATCTTATCCTGACCTAACGGAGCGTTGCAACCATAAGGAATATAAAAGACATACGAATATATATGGACTCCCTCTTTTGGCATCATTCATAATTCAGCTCTCAACTTCTATGACGGTGGTACACCCGGAACTCCCGTAATTGCTAACTTCATTTTAACGAAGCGCATTGTCAATATGCAACAATGGTTTTATATTTCTTCCTTTTTGACGAAGTTAAAAGGACTTCAGTCTCAGTGCCTTCCCAGCTCAAACAAGAATATTTCACTTAGATCGTTTCATTTTAGCTTATTTTTCAGCTGTCTCCGTGCTACCAATTTCTTGCAAGAGGCGGAGCAAAAGATGCAGCAAACAAGAAAGCTGTGGGAGCTACAATAGAAAACTAACTAATTTATCTGTTGAAAGGTCCATAACCTCATTTCCAAACCACACCAGAAAACTAATTGATCCCTACTGAAATCAAGCCACAGTTGAGTTCATTCTCGAACTTTCATGATAACAGATTAGAAATTGTAGTATATAGCTATACAAAATAAATACAATGAAAAACCGAACATTATTATATTATACCTGCAATAAGGTGTTTCTGTATAATCAATCTATTTTTTTTTTCAATTGTAACTATGAAAAGAACTAGTTCAGGGTCTGGTCTTTTTCTGCTTTTTGGTGCTGTGTTTTTTATCTAATTTGAAACAGAGATAAACACGATGTATAATACAAAGTGTAAATTACAGTGAAACAATATCTAGAAATGTAGTGGAATTAAAAGAATGAAATGTTCATCTCAAATCCGATCTGATTGAAATATTGTATTCCAATGTAAAAAATGAACACTTGTTATCCTTTAAAAAACTGGTGGACACATTCGTAGGAAGGTATTGAATCAACTGCAGCATCACAATAAAAAAACATCTTATCATTAGTCACAATGGACTATATGCCTCGGTTCCAGAAACTGGTATATGGATCTGATAACACTGCTAAATATCTCTTGCCAATTAAACTATCTAGTCCTCAGTTCCAGAAACTGGTATATGGATCTGATAACACTGCTAAATATCTCTTGCCAATTAAACTATGTACTTGTTGGTGCGGTAGTGACCCCACAATATGGGCTTAATCAATACAGAAGAAAAACAAATGACCAAATTCAGGACCAGCTGTTAGCCAAGGTTTAATTGAGTTTATTGACACTTAAATGCACATTAGATGGTTCATTTAGGTTCAGTGATGCTATATTGAAGTTAAAAAATATACAGGAAAGTGCAAAAGCAAATATTAGAAAAAGATGAGGAAAACTAACCGTCGCCCAAGCAAAACATGGTGAGAGGTGTGGACAACAACTGTTGTGCCATGTTTGTAATGTCTTCTGTTGTTATGTCATCAATGCACCCTAGATAATATTCAACTGGCTTCCTACAACAATAAATGAAAACAATTTATATTTAACAATAACTTCAAAGCATAACATACAATGAATCCATGATCAATCATGTTTGCAATTTTCTTTAGTTTTTCACTTTCTACATGGAACCCTGTCAGCTTCTAAGAACTGTAGCAACATTAATTTGACATTAAAAAGTAAAAAATGGTAGTGAAAATTTACCGGCAGCCATTAGTCAAGATCTGCCTCCCTATATCTTCAGCAATACTTGTCTATAAAAAAATGTAAAATACATATAAAAAAAATACAGGAAACAAAGTGTTGAATATTATATTATTCTTGTAAAGGTAATTAGTTAAAAGTGTGATTAGAATAGTTGTAGGGACTAAACTGTATAAGTTAATGTATATGTACTCAATTTAGCGATGAATGGAAGTTAATCAAAAAACCTTTCAAGAAAACACAAAGAATCTCCCAGTACTTCCTCACATTATGGCAAGATATCAATTATCAAACGGGCTTCATCAACATAGCAAAAGAACAAATACCGTTGACTCCAAATTCATCAACATAGCAGATTTTGTGGCATTTTTTGCACGTTGGAGCTCAAGTTCATTCACTGTAACAGCAAATAAAAAAGAGTCAGTTTGAAGCTATGCAGCAAGAAACCTCAACATGCCAAACATTCATCTAGTTTGGAAACATACGTAAACTATTCATGCACTTGTACTGATTTGATCCGGTACAGTCGTAGTCAAGGCTGATAGCAGCACTGATCAGCACATCTGTGCCGTTGATAATTTGCCATTTGCTGTATAATAGAAAAAGTACCTTTACCAGGAGTTGCAATTGCAATCAACTCACGCGCAGCAATCATAATTGCTTTTCCAGCAAAACTTGGATCCTATATTTTTCAAAAAAGTTGAAAAAGTAAAAATAAAGAATACCTCCAAGACTATATAAATCTGAATAAAAGTTTCCTATTTGTCAAGCCAGATTTTGCTGCTACAAGTCAAAGAGTAATGATAACAAGGACAAATATCAAAACAAAAGAGGCAAATACAATGCAAATTTCTAATTTATGATAAGCACCAAAAGCATTGCATGTATACTTTGGCTAATGTTTTACTTCAAAACAAGACCAAATATCTTGAATATAGGTTAATTTAGCTTAGCTTAGGTAGAATAGAAGGTTGTGCACTTGCAACCACCTTTTGATAATTTTAGAGTAAAAAATATAAGTCCTTGAGATTACATCACAGAACAATCTTAATTTAGCATTCTTAAAACCCCAACATTGTTTTTGTAAAATATACATTCATAGACATTTAAGAACAGCCCTATTGATCACAATAACAAACAATAAATTAAGAAAATACTAACTGCAGTAAAAGTGATGCCAAATAGACCGGTGTCATTGTACAAGCTACTAAAAGCCAAGAAGGATTGTATTTGCTGATACTCGTTCAATACTCTTAGATCTGTGTACCAACACTTCCATGTATTAGAATATCTTACAAATTTTAATATAGGATACAGAAATTTACAACAAAAGAAGGGTGCCCTGAAGTAGCTTTAGTGACTTATGGCCGTAAGCTGCATAGAGTGGTAACTGGATTTGCTGATCAGCTGACAAGGTTTAGGGTCAATATTTGACAGTTTGAGTTAGGTAATAGGGGCACCTGATTGTTGCCTAAAATTTGACCTGTATATAACATTTGCATAAATGTATAAGTTTGACTTGAATAAACTGAAGCCAACAGAGCCTGAATGCGCTTGCCCTAAATCCAAACCAACAGAAAACCCAGCTGACCAAACCCTGTCATGATCCATCCTGGGTAGCCCAAAGACACAAAGCGAGATGCACAAACTTAAAACAATCATTTCTCTGAACTTGATGTGCTTCAAACAGAACTTCAGCCAACCCTTCTGTCATTAACCCAGACACCTCTTGTAAAAATGAACAGTAAGCGCCTATAGCTGTGTGCAATAGAGGTCTTTCCTCGGTCAGATCACAACCACCTAAATCAATTTGATGAGCACTCTTCTTCTTCTTCTTCTTTTCTTTTTATTTGGTGGGAGGGGGGGGGAGCGGGCATAGAGGATGAGAAAAGCTTACAGAGGCGAGAGTTCATTCCTTTGCCAGGCCCACCTGTAGAGAAGGAACCACCGCCACCCATCAGCATCTGTAAAATATTGATAAATCAAATATTAAAACAAACAGAATATGAGCTCTGTGCTCCCTCAATTCACTACTTCAAAGAATGTCCAATCTATGCCCCCTGATTAGGCATCTGCACATATATAAGATGAGACAAGGATAGATAGAGTGCTTTTTTCCAGGTAAATTTCCTTATCCTCCCTGATTGTTCATGTGCAGAAAATTAAATTCTCAGGAGTACAGGACATTTTCAAAATCAAGCACGCAAATCTTAATTTCTTACAAGTACTTTCAGAGGGAGTAAATTCTGTTTTCAATTGCATTGCGGGGGTATCTAAGATATTTCATAGTTTTGTCAAAACTTTCATCCTATCGCATTGTAGGATTACTAAAATCATTACTTTATATATTTCATTGACCAGATGAAAGTAATATATGGATTGAAAAGAGGCCATCTTTCTTAATATATGGATTGAAAAGAGGCCATCTTTCTTAACTTATATGGATACAATGAGAATAAAGTTGGTAATTGATCATACTAATTGACAGAAATGGAGTAATAGTCCCAAAAGGGCCGTTAATCTAGGTTTTATTCTTGAATGCCCTTTTAAATGTGAACTGATGTTCAGCCATACTATCTGAATTGTGGTCAGTTAGGATATTGTAAAGTTTATATACATAATTACATATACTATATAGCAAGTACAGTTTTTGCAGTAGGCATAAAGGTTACAGAGAAGTCCCTATTTCTATTGGTTTTAGGGGTTAACATTATAGGTGGGATCCCTTGACAATGGGTTATTTTGACAATTTTGACAATGGACTCTTAAATAAATATTAAAAAATCCTAAAACAAGAAAAAAAAATTATACATATGTTCTTTTACTTGTAGATTGATAGTGTTTTAAATTTCATGCAATTTCATTATCGTTTGATAGCCCATCAAAGACCATTAAATTGGAACCATTGCAAATTGTATAAAATTTTGATGGTCTTTGATGGACTACTAAACGATAACAAAATTGCATGAAATTTGAAACGCTATCAATCTATAAGTAAAAGAACATATCTATAAACGTTTTTCTATTTTTAAGATTTTTTTGTTATTTATTTAAGAATCCATTGTCAAGATTGACAAAAAAACCCATCAGCACTACATGTGTACCTATATCCAGTTCAATGAGCAAGAGGTCTACTATCAATATCTACATCTGTAAAAACACAGATGCTGACTCTGTCTTTCTCAGCTCTAGCTATGCAAGTAGACAGGAAAAAAGAAAGAAAGCAAAACAAAACAAAACATAAACCTCTAAGACAGTTAAAATAGTAGCTTCTCTGTCTTGATGCCAGCCTCCTGGTGCTTCAAAAGCCAAGGCAACATGTGTTACCTACTTGAGACATTAAATAAGTGGTTTGCAACTTCTTTATTTTTATTTTTTTTTGGAAAATAAGCATTAGAACCCAATGTTTTTTCAAAAACACCAAATTGGTGATTAAATCTTGTCACCAAGTTGGCCCCAGATTTCTTTAAAGAAAAAAATCCAAATAGTCCTGTAATCCAAGTAGCTCAACTTAATATACTTAAAGTGGTCCCTGAATTTCACTCAATGTAAGGTCCTGAATTTTGAAATTAGCGATTATTGGATGGTCAACTTTCTGAAACTTCAAAATAAGTTAACTAACATTCTTTTTTTATTTGCAAAATAACCTGAAAGTAGCAATTTTCTGCTTAAATGGCCTTCAATATTGATGTTACTGCATATGAAATGTATTTTTACAATAAAAGCATATCATGCATCTCTGAAGAAGAGGAAACAAATTAATGGGGACGTTAATGACCTCAGAGTCAGCTCTATGTCTTAATTCACCGCCGACATAAAAAGATGCGGGAACCTCAAGCATAGGCCTTGCATGTAGATCATGCAACAAAGGCTCTGCAATTTCCAACAAATCTTGGTGATCTACCCCTGATGCTGCCAACACCATTCGATCTGCTGTGTAATTTTTCTGTAATTCATACAAACAAAACAAAACGTAACTTCGTATGACCAGCTGGATTTGAGATTTCAATCATTTTTTGACAGCACCATTAAATTCAAGCCATAAACTCCTAGTCATGATAATATAAAAAAGACAAGGGCAGTTTATAACAAGTTCCTAAAATGACACAAAAAATAAAGTAAAACTACTCCACAAGAGACCATTCTTTTTTACAAAACTATCATCAATGTAACAAAATGTTTGATAAATCTAACTCCAAGTCTCAACTAGGGGATAATTTCTCAATTAAGACTCAATTTGGGCCCCCATCCCCTGCTATTATGTTTTAATAAATATAACTCTCAAGCATCAACTGGGGAATCATTTCTCGATTAAGAATCAATTCGGACCCCTGCCTCTGCTACTAGGCCCCTATGGAAACTCATGTATTGCACAATAAATCCTTAATGTCGAGTATTTTACTATTAAAACTTATCAGTCTCGAGTTAGCCTCAGTAGCATAGTTTAAAAAATATATATATACTTTGAGACCTTACAATGTAGAACTTCTCAACAAGAGACCCATCAACTTTTCGATAATCTTCTTTTGAGGCCACTAATGGCTTTGCAAGTGCGCCAGTGTACCCTGCAAGGTAAAGCGATTCCAAAAGAAATTTCTCCGGTTCCCAAGCACCTTCTCCTATTTCTTGTTTAACCATAACCAACTGATGAATAAAAATGTAAATTATCAAATATAAAACCAATCACAAACCATCCATTAGAACATTATAAAACTTTTTTTTTTGAGATTTCTTAGTATTCAACAAAAAGTCCAGCAACTTTTTTCTGCTGAAAAGGTGGAACACGTATGCTCTTAGACCAACAATGGTTTGGTTACCTCCCATAAAACAAAGAACCTACAAAGATTCAAACAAATTCTATATAGCTTTGTACCTCTCTTTGAACCTCCCTCTCTAAGAAAATAGGATTTCTAACACAGTCCAGAAGTAGCTCTACAGCTTGGGGAAAATATGCCTTCAAAGTGTGATATCTGTAACTCATTTGTTCTCTTGAGGCAGACACACCAACATCGCCACCTGTCAATTCAATCTCTCCCACAATCTGTGCATGAGACTGATTTCTTGTGTCTTTAAAAGCCAGCCTCTCCAACAGGTGTGAGATACCGCTTTCACTAGCGGTCTCATATATCGAACCTGAATTAACATATAATCCTATGCATGCTGCTGGCCCCTGTTTGGAAATTGGATTTTCAAAGTCTTGCCATGAATACAAAAATTAAAAGTTCCAACATCGGACTCAAAGCGAACTCGCCATACAAGTGAGGACAATCAGTCCGGAAAGCTAAAGAAAGTATGATATAAATCATAAAGAGACTGACATACTACCAAATACAAAAATCAAAGCAAAATTAGCCGATCAAGGACTACTGTAACAGCAGGTACAAACATTTTGTCTCAAGCTTATCTGGTATTTGGACAACCGCTAGCCAATCCATGTTAACTTTCAATAAAGATGAATTAAATCAACAAAATGTGTAACTAGAAGGTTGCAAAAATTTGGTCATGGCTGGTGTAGGACCTGTACGGTTACCAGGAAAAGAAGCTTAGCATTACCGGTACATTCTCAGAGGCAATCTTGAGGCCATTAGGGAGTGTTGTTATTTTGGTGGGGTATATCATTTCTTCTTGCTGAGAGAACAGAATCTGGGGGTTCACGCCTGGCAAAGCATGACTTAAAGGAGGGAACCTCTCTCCAAAGTTTCTTCTGGGAAGAGAGTATGATTCGTCAGAAGTATATCTAGGGGTGGCTTTAGGAACCTGAGAGAAAGCATAACAAAAGGAACTTATTATAAGTAGACCTGTAAAACTTACTAATGTACACACATGACCTATTAAATAGTGAAACGGGCGGCCAGTGTTGGTCATCTAAGCACAAATTCAGCCTGATTTTCTCGACCTAAACCAAACCTAATTTCACCTTAATTACCACCTGCCTTTAAAACCGTACCACAGGAATATTTCAATGTAATACCGTTTTTACTACTTATACTAGCAATGCCAAGCACCACAGCTAGACAATGAGAGAGAGAGTCATTCAAAAAATAAAAACAAACGGATAATGAGATAGAGAGCGATTGCGATGCAAACAATAAATCGGATCGCAGATAAGTTTTCTTAACTAACCAGTATTAGAGTATTCTCCGAACATATCCAATTTCCGATTAAAGAAAAAATAAAAACAAAGGGATGAATATTAAAGGAATGCAGAAATCCGCGAAGATATTACCCTTCCGAGTAATCCGGTCCTTCTGAGTAATCTTGCGAAGAACCGAAACATTGTCCGATGATCGGAAATAAGAACTCTCTCACCGTACTCTTTCACGAATTTTTGGTAGCACAAGAGGAAGAGAATGTTCACTTCAATAGCCTCCTTTTTTTTTTCTGAGAAGGGTTTAAGCAGGGTGGAAGTGAGGATTGAGTAGAGGTGGCGGGTTGGGTCGGTTCGGGTTCGGATCGGACAGTTCGGTCGAGTCAGTTTAATTTTTTTGGAAGAAATTAAGTCGGATTAGGGTCGGGTCGGGTCAATTTATATGTTGTGTTTTTTCAAATCGTTGATAGATTTCGATTGGATTGAAGGTCATTTGATCTCGGATTGGATCAGATCAGTTTAACTTTCTTAAAAAGTCGGGTCGAATCATAATTAAATTCGAATCCAAATAGATCGGACGGGTTTCTCAGATCGGGTCGGGTTCTGGCACCTCTAGGATTGAGGAAAGGTTTATGCTATGCAAACGGAAAAATTACACATGCACCCTTCCTTAAAATGAAAATAGCTATCTTCTAATGCACAGTAGACGTGCAAGCGCAGTTTACCATCTGATAATTATGGTGGGCTTCATAGGGATTGATAAAAAAACAAATCTCAAGAAAATCAAATGGTTCAATTTTGCGCTGCTTCGTGTTGCGCGGCAGTCGATAGCAATTCCGGAAGAGATGGGAGTGGCTTTTCTTTTGTACGTTAGCCTATTATCCTGATTTGAGCTCTATTAATAGTTAATTCACTAGTTTGTAATTTTTAATAATAATAATGATGATAATATATTAATAAAAATGATTTAAATTTTCAAAATTTTAAAGCATGATACGTCACAAGTTTTTTACTATTAATTTTGTTCAAAATCTTTTTATCTATTTAAATTCAATGATTCATAAGGACTGATGTATGTTCTCTAGATTTTAAAAAATAATATTTTTAGATAGTGCTTTGAGTAATTTATTTCTTAGGTAATTTTTTGCTCTTCTAAATTATTTGATTATTTTTATAGAAAAAATATTTAATATTGTGCATAATGAAATAATTATACAAAGATTTTAAAATATAAAGTTCTATAAAGGAAATATTTCTTCATCAACTTGATTATTTATTATTTTTAATATGTAAAAAAATATTAGTTTGATAGTTTTTATTAGATAATAATATATATTAACTTATTATTATTTTTATTTATTATTCAATTAGTTAATTTAATTTGATAAGTTATTACAATCCTCGAATGAATAATCTTCTACATCTGCCCCTGATAATTCATATAATTTTTATCTCTCAAGGATTTGACAAATCATCAGAGAGAATAAAATTGTCAAAGAGATCGTCAGAAAAATGTCAGAATTAGTCGTCGGTGAAATCATACAAGAGATCGTCGGTGATTAAAAATTAGATCTATATCTGTTCTAAAAAGAGTGAGAAAGAAATTTTAAATAGAAATGATTAATTGATTTTCAAATATGTCCGCTTGATAGATCAGGGGGATTTTCAAATATCAGATTTTTTTTTTTACGTAACTGTATTCCTTGTCATAAGTTCATATTATTTTATTGTAATCATATTTCTTATATTTCACGAGTTTAATATTTTCGTATGTCAAATTAAATATAAAATATTGAGAATAAATATTAGGAGGCTGATAACAGTTGGCAGAGTTTTATCTTTACAAAATATCCTCACATTGATGATCACTTTTGATAATTAGTCATAATTTGACTTTTTGAGTTGGCGCATGATCCAATGGTTGCTTCTAACTTCAGGCACTATTTATATTAAATATTCTTCTTATTTATATCAAACTGATTAGCTATTAACAAGTAATATGCATATGTCTCTATTTATAATTATTAATCATTTTATTTATATTGATTGTACAGTTTATCAATAAAAGTGTTGACATAGAAGTCAGCGACACAGTTGTTATTGATGAAGTGCTTGTTCATCCTTTCTGACACTATTTATATCAATTAGTGAATTAGTTATTTATATTTATTACTAAAGCACATTATTATAAATGTGACCACTTTCATGAAAGCATATTGTAGTTTGTTAATCTATGCCATAGCCAAAGACTTTTTTGACTCTGATATTATTTATATCAGTCATTTGTTTATTTACATATAATTGAATAACAAATTATATTTATAGCACAAACACATTATTATACTTGCTTTCATAAAAGCATACTCTAGTTTGTTAATATATATTGTAATCAAAGACTTTTTTACTTTGATACTATTTATACCAATCATTAGATCCAGATAATTACATGTAATTGAATAATTATTTATATTTATAGTATAAACACATTATTATAACTGCTTTCATAAAAGCGTACTGCATTTTGTTAATCGTCATCACTGCCAAAGACATTTTGACTACTTATATCAACATTCGAGATATTTATACATACTGAATAGTTATTTATAATTCTAGCACAAATACATTATCATAGCTGCTTTTATAAAAGCATATTTTAGCTTGTTAGTCTACGTCAAAGACAAATATCTTTGACTCATGTATTATTTATATCAATCATTCAAATTATTTACATATAAATAAAAATTATTTATATTTATAGCACAAACAGATTATTATAAATGCCTTCATAAAAGCATACTGTAGTTGTCTATCCATTATAGACAAAACCCTTCTTACTCCAATAATATAACTTTTCCCTGGGGGGAGAGAGAATGGAGGCTCCACCGCGATTTGGAGCAGAGGGTCATCTGATTCGAGTTTAAGTTAATTTTATATTTGGGTCGTATTTATTTATATTTGTTACACAATCTGATTAGAAATTATTCATATTTGTTTTATTTTTGGTTGTTAATATCATTGAGATATTTATTTAGAACTGTTATTTATGAACTATTAAGATAAGAACTCTTAATTAAAGCAAAATTATTGCTATTTACATAAAAGTAATTAATATTCTTAAGAATTTTCATACTAATTTAGAACCAAAATAAGTTTTTAAAAGCATCCACACTCCACTATCAAATTGATTATCAAATCTCATTTGATAATTGTCACTTTGATTTTAGGGATGTAGAGACTAAACAAAATTAGATAATTATATAAATTTAACAGTCCATTTGATAAGTCACGTTAGTAAAAAAATAGAAAATTAATCACAAAAGTGTCATTGTGACAATTTCATTCTATTCACGGATATAACTCTTAATTTAGTTCTAAAAGAGATTGTCAATTTAATAACGTAGTATGAAATTTTAATTTTGACAATCTATATTGATACAGATGCTCTAAGTGAGGCAAATAGTTATAAGATCATAATTTCACATACATCCCTTTTGAAGAGGAACACTTTGTAAGTTTGCCCATAAAAATACATTATTATAACAGTGTTTAGAAAACATAAGTTAGATAAGAAAATCACACCATTCGTATTATAGTAGAGGAAATACAACAAATTGAGCATGTCAAAAATCATGAAAAGAACATCTTGCTAGTGAAATATAAGAGTATTCGATGAAAATAAATTGATTCCATAGAGACTTCAATACAAAAATAATGAAAGATTTGTTAAAGGCCTAGGTCAGGGGGCAAATATTTAATTGGTCCAATACAACTCTCAGTCTCTTAGGAAAGACGAATAAAAGGTAGATGTGTGTCTCGATCAGGAAGAGAAATCAAACAAGAAAGTAAAATATTAAACATACGTTGATAATGGAAAAAAATAGAAAAATCGTTGTAATAATAGTTATTTTCCGTCCTTCTCAGTGGTCAGATGAATTGGATTGGTGATATCACTTGAGAGATTCAATTACTGTTGTTTAGTATTTGTAAGAGAAGAAAAAATAATATTGGTTTCGATGGGATGAAATACATGATGAGAGGGGTCATGTCAATGAAAGAGGAGGAAATGAAATTGGATTAAGATGATATATTTTTGGCAAAGAATCCTGTCAATTGTAAATGCCTCAATTCATTTTTTTTGAACTTATTCCTAAAAATTATTAACCAAGAACGAAAGCAAGCAAGATCATGCATCCGGTTAGCGTTATTGCTCATGCGGTTGAGAAAGATCCTTTCTGTATATACATAAAATACTTATGGAAAATAATTGTGCTGCAATTCTTAATATAGGCGAATTTTAATATGAAATCTAATAAAGTTATTCTTCTAGTATAATTTTCTTTAATGTCGTAGGTATGGATCATTATTGAATTATTTTAGAATAGTCCAACAATAGAACCATCTTGTAATGGCATAATAAAATACCAAATTACAAGTTAATTTTTTTATCACCTAACATTCTCAAAATTGTATTAAAAATTCAAAGTTTTGCCGTATAAAAATCTTCTATCGGATGATTAAATAAATTCTTAAATTGTAATTTATAGACCAATTTTGCTTGGCTGAGAAAGGTCCCATAATTTTTCACCCAAATTTATGTATTTGCAACTTTAAGGCTTGCAGTAAAACATATCCAAGCGCTTTACAACACAATGATCACACAATTTAATTGCATATCTACAAGCTTTTATCTTTGAATTTTTTTCATGAACTAATTAACAGGACGCCTGTTCCTTTTAATTGGAAAAATAAATAAACACATAAAAAAGAAAAAAAAATTGGCACCTGTCTCCAGCTCCAACATACAAATTTCATTATAAAATTTATATTTCAGTGCTTAAATTTGCTTGCAAAATTAAATAGTGGAGAGTGAGACAGTTAGCAGTAGCTGGATTGCCTTTGCTCCGTTTCTATATACTCTCCCTCCTAACATGAATTTGTCTGTCCGTACACAAAGAGATAATTACAGTACAATTAAGATTCTCTGCTCACTTCTACGTTTTCCAGATCAGTAAGCTTTATTATTCGCAACATTTCTCGAATTGTTTCTCCTTTTTTACCAGTTGGCAAGGTTTCATGTGTACGTACTTCATGATAGAATGCAAATGATAAATTGGCTCCATACTGTTTCTTGTGATAGTAGAAATTTCTTACTATTTGTTCTAAACATGTTTGATCTGGTCGTAATGCCGTGTTAAAGATTGATTAGACAAGAAAATTGATAAAACTTTGCTCAATCCTTGATTGTTTTGTTCCTGAATCGCAGAAAAACCTTTCATTATATATGTGAGAAAATTGATCCTTTCATGCGAGCACATGAGAGCAGCCCAACCCTATCAAAAATGCGAAGTAGCAGCTCAACCCTACCCCATACAAAGAAGAAATCACATCACACATCACTGTTCTAATGATATTCATGTCACCTATATCATTACACTACTACAGCAAGATTTACTAATTATACAATTTTTAGGTGCACTTTGAAAAGAATGGCTAGTCAACAACAGGAGAAAGGATCCTTAAATAGTTCTTTTCTGGTACTCAATTTGGGAAGCAACACTGTCAGCCTCGCAAACTCGTTCATGCTTTCAAATCCAAACCCTAACTCAAATGCAAATTTAAATTCCAGTTGTGCATCTGATGAAGAAGAACCAGGAACCCCACAGAATCCCAGCAAGAAAACTAAAAAGAGCTCAATCCAGGATGTTGATGACCCTGAATGGGTCCTGGGAAAGAAAATGAAGAGTGCGCCAAAACAGAAAACCGACACAGCAACAATTGATGCTCCAACAAAAACAATAGAAGAGCAGCAAAAACAGGAACAACCACCTGTACTGGGACCATCGTCACCAACCCCACCCCAGTATCTAATCAGTCTTTTGGGGTTTTTTTGGTGGAAGGTGGGTTTCAGACTTGCAAGCCGGGATTTTGTGTACCAGTCTCCAACTGGTATGCCATACCATTCACTTCCCAAAGCATTTGAGACATTTTTAGAGGGAAATTCCAAGTATAAAGAGAAACCTTGGCCTGTGAAATATAGTACTAGTGGTACATCTAGCATGTCAGGTAAAAGACCACCGGTTCAGGAGAAAAGTATGCTGAGTGGTATATCCGAAGAACATATTTTCAAAAATATAGAGAGTGGTAATGAAACTGTAAAACGAAACAGCAAAAGTACTTCCAATGACCAAACAAAAAGTTTTACTCAAACTAATAGGAGACCTTAGTCAAGACCAGTCAGGAGACAGTTGGCACGTACAATTCCGGGTGAAAAACCAAAAACAAGACTCAAAACAAAATCAAAAACAGAAATAAAAGCAGGGTCAAAGCCCAAAGTTGACAAAAAGACCAATGAGAAACCAGGCATTTCCAGCTCCAATACTGGAGATGAAAACCAGGAGGCACAGAAAAGGGATGAAAAAGGCAAAACAATTTGTGAAACTGGAGGTCTCCAGATCAGAGACTATCACAAGACAGGGGTCCCACGGTGCATCCTGACTGCTCGTTCTAAAGCCGAAAACAAAAGCAAGAACAAAAACAATAGCAGATCATTAACAAAACTAACAATATTTTCCAAATTGATTGAAGCTGGTACACTGACCGAGAACCAACCAGTCATGTATGTTTCTGAAGATAATGGTAGTGGCACTGGTACCAGCATTCTGAGTGGCAAGGTGGCACGAGATGGGATTTTCTGTGACTGTTGCCAAGAAACAGTCACTGTACAAGAGTTTGAGTCTCATGCAGGAAGCAATGCCAAAAGACCATGGAAGAATGTGTTTTTGGCATCAGGGAAGACACTAGTTAACTGCTTACATGAGGCATGGGACTCAGCGAGGTGTTCTGAAAAGCTA
Source organism: Schoenoplectus tabernaemontani (assembly GCA_037127355.1). Lineage (NCBI taxonomy): Eukaryota > Viridiplantae > Streptophyta > Magnoliopsida > Poales > Cyperaceae > Schoenoplectus > Schoenoplectus tabernaemontani. Next base: position 17,651,180 of record CM073757.1, read on the forward strand.
GAAACCGCTTCAGGAAAAGAAAAATGTTTGGGGATGTATGAGGAGGGTGATGAGAGTGATGATACATGTGGGATATGTGCTGATGGAGGACGGTTGATTTTCTGTGATGGCTGTCCTTCTACTTTTCATCAGGAATGCTTGAATTTAGAGGTTAGTACACAGTATCAGCGCACTGGTCTGGTAATCAATTACATGATCATCTTATTGGCAGAATTTTTATGTCCACTGTATAGTACCAATATTAAAGCTTAACTGGTTATTGGTGACATATCAGTATGGTGAATTACTGGCAGAGTGCCAGATAGGAATGCTTTTAGTTTACCAGTCCAAGCATGTGGCAAACAGTTACAGCGATTGATTCTGAAGTTCTTAACAGAAAAATGACAACCACGAGTTCGTGTTGTTGAATTAGCTGCACTTTGAATTTAATCCAATGAGATTCATCAGTTTGCAATTGAGCATCAATACAACCAGTAAGTGATCACCTTTTGTAAGCTAAACTCAACACAGTTTGAAAGTTGATTTGTCTATGGAAACTAAGTCTCAAGCCAATCAAGTGACCAAAACTGTTATCCCTACCTAAATAGAGAAGACATCCTCACTGTAACTCGGCACAAGTCATCCCACTATATTTATCCCAAAATAACTGTATCATCTAATTACTGTGGTGACTGCTGAATTTTTCAAATTTCAACACCATTATATCAAATTTCCTTGATAACAAAAAAACAGAAAAAACTAAAAACCACAATTAAAAGAATTTGTAAATCAATAAAGTATAAGTTAGTTTTATTTGAATTTTGGTTAAATGTCCTAAGCATTTCTTGTTGGCATTTCAGCTGGCAGCACAATTGTCAGATTTGATTGGCATCTCAAACCATATGGAGGAAGATTTTTGCTGGACTATTTTGAAAAACATGGAAAATTTGGGAGAAAATACTAAAAGGAGCCTCCTGTCAATTTTGGAGGGAAATCTGAAATTATCAATTGGTCTTTCTCTATTGAGAGAATGCTTTCTACCTTTGATAGATCAACGAAGCAGCATTGATGTGCTTTCACAGGCTATTTTTAGCTGCGGGCAAAAAAAACCATCTTTAAAAATAGTTTGTTTACACCTCCAAAACCCTTATCATCTACCCCTCTTAAATTGAGAAAGATAGTGTAGTTTCTTGTGTTAAAATATAGTAATGATTATTTAGGTGGTTTTACCACAACTCAGAAAGGGGAAAAAAATAAAAATAAAGATGACACTATACCACTAATAAATGAAGGTAGAAACCATTACCCAAACTATATATAATTAGATAATGAGATTATGTAATTTCTCACAATCTCTAAGTATAATATTCAAATTGCCACAGCTCGCACTATAACCGGTTGAACTACGAAGGCTTCTACATGGTCGTTTTGCAGAAGTCTGAAGAAGTGATTTCACTTGCCCTGTTGAGGTTCATGCTTTATACCAGAAAAACATTCTTTCTGTTACGGTCTTTTGTCTTGTATTTTTTAAGTCTTATTTTTGGATGAGATAGGTTTCATGGCACAAAAATGGCTGAAATGCCGTTTATTGGTACGAGACCTATTTATCAGAGACAAGGGATGTGCCATCATCTTCTTAAGGGAGTTGAACAGGTGAGCAGATAAACTACTATACTCAAAATTGGATGTTTATGCAAGATAATCTATATTTTGAACAAAAAAAGATGGCATGTTAGATTCCAAATGTAGCGTAAGGTGATCTGGTGTTGAAAGCAAAAGTACATCAAACTTAATTGAACTGGCAATGCCCAGAATGCATATATGCGCCTAACTTGATGGAGAGATGCTAATTAATGAATTTGGTAATTCTATTTCTTACATTCATACGTGGTATGAAATGCAGATGCTATTGCTTCTTGAATAGAAAAGTTGGTGGTACCAGCCATACCAGACATGGTGAACACATGGACCAAATCTTTCTCCTTCAGGCTTCTTGAACCAACCTTGAAAGAAGAAATTAAGAACACCAGTCTCGTCATATTTGCCGAAACCATGCTTCTTGAGAAACCATTTATAAAGCACAATTACTAGACAAACAAGGTACCGTTTCTGGTACAAGTAGGATGCAGAGGAAAAATTCAAATTTAATATGAGTAATGAAGACTTTTTTTGGCCTTAGATTCCATCTGTGTTAGTTCGCTCGTGAAATACCGGATTAGTCGATATGTGAATAACACTCATGTTGTCGGCATGCGGTGGTGTTGGTGTCGTTGCTTAACCCCAAGTTCGGCCAAAAGACATCGTAGCCAAACAACGAGAACATGCGGATGACATAGCTCGATACTGCTTCGGTTGAAGATTTAGAGACTCGATCTTGCTTCTTGTATTTCCATGAAATGAGAGCATTTCCTAGGAAAACACACCACCCAGTGGTGGATCTTCGTGTGTCTGGACTGCCAGCCCAATCAGCATCAGCATAGGCTGATAGTTGCATAGAGGAATTTGAAGGGAAAAAAATACCCCTCTCAAGAGTACCTTTAAGGTAACGAATGATGCGATGAACAACAACAAGATGCAAATGTCGAGGGTTGTTCATGAATTGGCTAACAATGTTCACCGAGAAAGAAATATCAGGTCGGGTTATTGTTAGGTATATCAAACTGCCAACTAGGCTCCGATATAAAGTTGGATCAGCTATTAGATCATCATCATTCTTGCGAAGTTTAAGATTTACCTCCATGGGCGTGTTTGCTGGTTTGGATTGATTAAGGTCAGCCATTTCTACCAGCTCATTGATATACTTGTGTTGGTTCACAAAAATACCCTTGGGTGTGTGATGAACTTCAAGGCAAGAAAATCTTTGAACTTTCCCAAGATCCTTCATGCGAAATGCACATTTGCTAGAAATTTGCTTGTAGTTTGGTAATGCTTTGAACATCATTTCCGAGTTATTAGAATATCATCTACATAAATAAGAGCTAGAGCAAAACTATGAGATGATTTAGAGAGAAATAATGAAGGATCGGACTTGCTCTCTTTGGAAACCGACGAAAGAACGATGGTTTTGAAAGTAAAAAACCATTCACGTGGTGCTTATTTTAACCCATACAAAGATGTTTTAGTTTGCACACCTTGTCATGTGAATCAAGGGTCAAACTTGGAGGGGGTTTCATGTAGACAGTTTCTTTCAACTCACCATGAAGAAAAGCGTTTTTTACGTCCATTTGTATTATGGACCAATTGTGGGCTGCAGCAAGGGCCAAAGCAACTCGCACCGTGGTCATCTTTGCCACCTGGTGCAAAGGTTTGAAGATAATCGATGCCATACTCTTGCTTATTACCAAGAGCAACCAATCTGGCCTTATACCTATCTAGAGATCAAAATATATGTAACATTTCATAGCTAGGATTTCTGTTATACAATAAAAAATAAGGAGATTGATTTTTCAAATTTTTTGAAACTTGACGATTTATTAGGAAAACAGAGGTGCGAACAGCCTCATCCCAAAAAGTGGGTGGAACAGCCCCCTCTAGAAGAATTGTTCTAACAATGTCAAGTATATGTCTATTTTTTCGTTCGGCTACGCCATTTTGTTCGGCTACGCCACTGTTATACAACAAAACAGTCTCTTTTGGAATACCTTTATCCAAAAGAAATTTTTGAAAACTGTTCGAAACATATTCTCCACCAGAATCAGATCGCAAAGTTTTTATGGAACACTCAAATTGATTTTCAACCATATTGACAAAGTACTTAAAAACTTGAAAAACCTCTGATTTAGTTCTTAAAAGGTAGACCCATGTAAATTTAGTGTAGTCGTCAATAAAGGTAATAAAATACCTAAATCCGGTACTTGAGACTATGGGCGAAGCACCCCATACATCAGAATGAACAAGGTTAAAAACACTTGTAGTCTTAGTGATTCTAGAAGGAAAAGGAAGAATTTTACTTTTACCTAAACAACAAGCAGAACATACACTTGGACTGAAATTTTTATTAGAAACTAAACCTTGCTTAAACATGAAAGACAAACTATCAGAATTCAAATGTCCTAGCCTACGATGCCATAAGGTCCAATGATCTGAATTTTGTGAAGCAGAAAAAACAACTCTAGAAAAACTGGAAGGGTCTTGTGTAATCTGAATCGAAAAAAGACGACCACTTTTATGCCCTTTCCCGATTATCTTCCCAGTTTCCTGGTCCTGTATCACACATCCAAAAGGTGTAAAAAGCACATTGCAGTTATTCTCGACAATCTGGCCAATAGAAATTAGGTTTGTGGACAATTTTGGTACCAATAAGACATCTTCTAATTTCGTACTGTTCACCAAAACAGTACCAGTACCAGAAATTGGCAAATTTGTCCCATCTGCAGTGGTAATTTGACCAGAACCTTGGCATGGGGATAAAGAGACAAAACTTTTTGAAGTTCCAGTCATGTGATTTGAAGCCCCTGAATCAAAATACCATTTGGAAGAGAGGATACCTGATAGCCCCATTGCTGACAATGCTGATTGAATTATTTGTTGAATTGCTTACGTAGTAACGAGTTGTTATGTCTTTGGTTGTGTGACAAGGTCAGGCTGTGAAGACTGGATCGATGAGCTCTCCTCTGCAATGGCTTGCAAAGCAGTGTGCCTTTTTTGGGGTCGGCGACGACATTCAGAAATAATATGCCCATCTTTCTTACAATAATTGCAGAATTTCTTCTTGCAATCTTTAGCGATATGGCCATACTCCTTGCATGAGAAACATTGGATGCCACTCATGTCCCGAGAATTGTACTTTCCTCGAGCCAAAAAGGCCAGATTTGATGCATCTACTCCCATCTTCTGTTCTTCAAAGCTGGATCTAGTTCTCATACGTTGTTCTTCATGCTGAAGTTCTCGAAAACACTCGGTTAAGGAAGGAATTGGAGATCTAGCCATCAGTTGCCGACGGATCGGCTCAAATTCAGATCGAAGCTTCATGAGAAATTGATCCCTCATGTTTTTCTCTTGCAACTCTTGAACAGTAGCTAAAGCTGCTTCTGGAACTTTAGAATACACAATTGAATTATACTCAAGCCAAAGAAACATAAAACTAGAGTAATATTCCTGAATATTTCTATCTCCCTGAGAAAAATCATGTATCTCCAAATCCAATTGGAATTTACGAGCATCACTATCTTGGTTATAGATGGTTTTAAGATACTCCCACATTTCAATTGTTGTTTTGTACGGCCTCAAATTAATAGCAATATGAGGTTCTACTGACCCTAGAATCCAACTCATAACTCTAGAATTTCCACTGCACCACTTTTTAAACTCAGGTTTGTTTTTGTTATCAAGTTTCTTTTCAGAACCATCTACATACCCCCACAACTCTTGCCCTTGAATAAAACAACAAATGTTAAACTCCCACAATGGGTAGTTTTTACCATTCAAACAAACAGGTATAATGGAACTTTTTTGAGAAAACTCCATCTAACTATGAGATAACAAGGACTTATAACTTTGAGAAAAAATTGACCAAGTTACGCAATTGGTTTGCGATTAGAACCCAAGAAACCAAAACTAAAAGGAATCAAGTTGTTAAGAGAACTTAGAAACAACGTGGCTCGATACCATGACAAAATTCAAGAATATGTATTTTTGAGAAAAAATGTATTTGAATCACCTCCCAATATGAGATCCAGGCTCCTCTTTTATAGATCACCCTTGGATATTGTGTGAACATCAGTGATGGAGGGAGAAATAAAATTCACTGATGTCATTATATATATTTTATACTAATTTTAAAAAATATCATTAAATTATACATATTTATAAAATTTAATTATGTCATTTGCATCCATAATTGTATATGTGGTTCCGCAACTGGTGAACATTATGTTGGAATTAATTATTATTAATTACAATATGTATGAGCTTATATATAATGAATATATATTATATAATGGACTGTCAAATTATATCCATAATGAAGTGATCAAATTATGTATCGGATTTATTATATGTCATGAGAAGTGAGCCCTTTAATATGTAGAATGCGTATTAATGACTTTATGATTTAGTGATGATTTGAATTATATAAAGTCTGATAATAATACAATTATGCTATTGGTCCTTGGAGAACACAACTATAGATAGCTTTCTGATTAAGAAGTGAACCGTTAAGAGAGAGAATCTGGATCCAATATGGACCCGTTAAGACATAACTGTGCACTAAGTTATATGGGCGTCCATATATATGCAGGAATACTGTTGGTTTTAAAACGATTCTAATATTTTTTCACTTTACGCCACCCTTATCAAAATGATTTTCTATAACTAAAATCGGGGTTGTAAGGCGCAAGAATTAATAAATTAAATTTTTTGTGGTTTGATGTGTATTTTGCTAAGCTAATAAATATCCCTAATTTTACTCAAAGTTTTGTTTGATGATTCATATTAATTTTATCGGATGCTTTTTCCACGTTATCAAAATGATTTTCTATAACCAAAATAGCAAGAATTAATAAATTAAATTGTGGTTTGATGTGTATTTTGCTAAGCTAATAAATATCCTAATTTTACTCAATTTCAGCCGTACGGCCTAGTCAAGTAGTAATTGGGGTGTCGAACCACAAGGACAATGGTGAATTACCGTTTCTAACAAGTTTCACTAATCTAGATAATCGATCGAGAGTTTTTATTTTCAAAATAAAAGTACATTAATCTAATAACAACGATTGAAAAGTTTATCAAATTGAGGATCCTAAGGGTTTTCGGCTTCACTCTCACTCGTTTAGTCAATTCACTCTATTTGATCTTTTAGTTTGTTCTTGTGTTTGTCGGGGATTCAATCTCAGATTTAGTACCAAATTTACACTTTTGTGGCTTGATACCGTACCTAAACAATTTGGGTTTCACGATTAAGTACTTCACTTTACAAGTCTAAGCCCATTAAGATCGGTGAATCACTTTGGCATAACCTAGATTTTGTACTTCTCATTTCGGTACTTCACACAATTTCTAGGGTTTCCTCGGTTTTCCCTTAGGTAATAAGTTTCACGATTAAGTACTTGACTTACGACCTAAATCACTATTTTGGATCAGAAGATTCGGTTCCACATTTCGGTTTCCGCTTTCACTTCTAGGGTAACATGCAGTTGATTAAAACTAAACATTCAATTTAGACAAAACAACAATCACAAACAACAAGAACTAAAAGATCAACACACGAGTAAATTAAACTATTCGAGTTATCGAGTTTACACCTAGACCCCTAGAAGAGTATCTAGCCACAAATCATGTCAAGGATTACACAAAGATTCATGTTTAAACAATAGTACAACATGAGAAAAGAGTAAATAAAAAATAAACCAAGAAGATCTACGATTTCTCGCCCGGTTCTTGAATTCTTCTTCGAATTCTCCTTCTAATAGTGTTTTTCCTCTTCTTTTCTGCTTTAGAACTTTCTCCTGGCGGTTGAAAATGTCTGGGACGAAAGGGTGTCAAAATCTATTAATTCCAATGAGAAAACCGCTTTAAAACTGCAAATTTGCGCTGTCAGCCCAAAAATTGCGGTCCGTAATTTTTGCATTTTTTTTCAGAACGAACCAGAGAGTATTTGTGGTCCGCAATTGATAATTACGGTCCGCAATTTTTGTATGGGAATGCTTTTAACTTGATTTCTTCGTATAAATCTGACCCACCTCGTTTCAAGCATTATTTCTCATGTTAACATCTTTGTTTACACTCAATAACCTGCAAAATAATAAGAAATGCAGCAGTATCTCGAATTCGACATAAAAACTAAATAAATTCTTAACAATTAACATAAAAATGCATAGTTTTTGAGATAAAATCCTAATTGAATATAATATATAAATGAGACTTATCATGGTTCATATATAGTTCATACTTAACATGTTTTCTTACTAAAAATCTAAGTATGAGTGTCAATTATTGATCTGATCTGAATCCAATATGATCTGAATTCAACCTGATTCAATATGATCCGAAGATAAAGTTAGATCCAATCCGCCAAGCGCCTTTAGTCTGCCATGTAAAACATCCATGACATAATTTATACGAACAGGCAAACCTACAATTTTTTTTATATAATAATTATATTATTAATAATAAGAGTGATAAAAATAAATTTTGAAATTTATGAATGACAACACGCCACTGGCAGTGGTGAGGAACAAATGCGCCACTATCAGTGGCATTTTTGTATAAAACAGTGTAAATGTGCCACTGACAGTGACGCGTTTGTTCTTGCTCATCCTGATCACGATTCATTACCGTTGAATCAACATTACTACTGCCGATCAACCACCAAATACGTCAGTGGCAGTGACGCGTTTACAAAGACGCAACTGTCATTAGCGTTTTTACTTAAAGATGCTACTGACAATGGCACGTTTACTTAAAGACATCACTACCAGTAGCGTGTTTGCTCTGCGTCGCTGTCAGTGACGCGCTATCATTCATAAATTTTAAATTTTGCTTTTATCACTCTTATTATTAATAATATAATTATTATAATTATTATATACAAAAAAAACTGGGCAAACCTATGTCAGTTCATTGGGCTGGTTAGACTTGGCACTTCGCAATTTGCACGATATATATTAATTTTGAGTCTTAGTGATTATTGTTCTATGTTTGAGGAATTTAATTGTGCAATATCCATTTTATAAGTTTCTACTACAAAAATATTACAGAAATATGCAACATTGAGGCAAAATCTTTCAGAATACATCTCGATTGCCGTTACATATAATCCATCACACCTGAGTCCAGACCAAGTTGAGATCGACACTCAAGTCGAACCAAATATATTACAAAAATAATTATGTACTAAAAAAATATAATTAATTTAAATGCTAAATGATCAAAATTATCCAGTATTCCCATCTTCATATTCAAATCCGTTATTAATCATACGTTCATCACTGGCTTGTTAACCGCAATTTCATGTCAAATTAAGTAAAAATGAATAATTGTTAATTATATAAATTTTAGTTATATATTCATAAATAACACAACTACATTAATTTTTTTTTTGAGGAAGCTACATTTTAGAAGTTAGATAATCGTACGTCTAAAACAAATAATAATAAATCTCGTCTATTTACGGTATATACTCGAGAGATTGAGAGCCTTATTTTTTAAATAATTAAATAATTATGTACTTTAATAAATTATTATAATTAAAAGAAGGATGAATACTTAAACAGAGTGAATAGATGTAGGGGTGGACCTATGTGTAATTTTTCTAGATTTTAAAAAATAGTGTTTTTAGATAATATTTTAAATAATCTACCCTCCTGAAAATTTTTTGTTGTCCTCCCTAAATTGTTTGATTAATTTTTTTAGGAAAAAAAATTAATATCGTGTATAATAAAATAATTATGTAAATATTTCAAAATATAAAGTTCTGTGGATAAAATTTTCTCCATCAACTTGATTATTTATTACTTTGAGTATTATTTTGTTGTTATTTTTAATGTGTAGAAAGATATTATTTTGATATTTTTTATTAGATAAAAATATATTAAATTATAATTATTTTTATTTAATATCTAATTAATTAATAAATTTAAATATAATAAATTATTACAATTTCATAATTAGTCTGATAGAAATTCTACGTCTTTTGTTTTCCGTCTTCAGGCAAATTTAATGTGAGGAATAATAATAGTCAATTACGGTGCAAGCATTCAATTTCTGGACTAATCCGGATTAAGGTCACTTTATATACATGTCGACTGTCGACTGTCGACTGGGACGAGGGAGATTTTTTTGTGAGGAGAGTTTTCAAATTTAATCATAACGCCGTTGAGAAATTTAAATATAAATTTTGATGCATAAAATTTATTATTGTTAAATCATAACTGTTAATATCTGATCAAATGAATCAGATCAAAATTATTTTTATCTCAAGAGTTTTTTTTTCTCATTCGAGAGGATGTGGTTTGACTGAACATCCGGCCCCATTTCACTTTTGATTTCTCTCCCCCTCTCAAAGCCTGGCGAAGCGGCTTGTTTCATTTTCATATTTATTCAGAGACAAAATCGCACCATCTCTCTCTCGATCCATCAAGCAATCAACATTGGCGCAGACGCACAGACCAGAGCATGGCAAAGACCAGCACCAACTTCATGGCGTCGTTGAGCGTATTATTCCTCATCTCCTTAATCTGTTAGTCGGAATTAACTCCTTTGTTTTATGTTATTTTGTTCAGATTTATCTTTCTGTGCTTGTTCTGAATGTAAACTTTTGGGTACGGACCTGTTTGCCAAAAAAAAAAGTATGCTGTGTCTGTGCTCTAAATATTTTTCATATTTCATTTGCAGAGTAGATCAGAATAAATCGACATTTTATACTCTTCGTAAGGTCTGCATGTTTTATTCTTGTACAGAATTGATTTCATCCAGGATTAATTATCTAGTTGAATTGTATCGTGCAGTTCTTATGGGATTCCTAGTTGAATTGTCTACAATAGTTAGACCAGAACAATATTATTACAGTATAAATGCCTAATGGAACAGTTCTATTCAATTTTGAACATGAATAAAACCACTTTTGTTGATATAAATGTTAATTTATTTGTCAGGTATTTGGCGAATCGAGAATTGTGGAGTACACTGAAAGAAAACATAATTGCACCTGGAACAGTAGAGTCTCTTTTTTATATCTGTAATTTCCTTCTTTTAGGAAACTAGTTTTTGTTAATATATGTTGATCTAAAAGATAGTACTTCAAATTTCAAGATCCAGGATCGCAATTGGTAATTATCACAACACCACTAGTTCTGCTATTAGTTAATTTTAATAACTAGTCCAAAGTCCAAACAGCCTCAATCACTTGTCAGCTTCTCAAGATTGCTGGTTTAATGATACATATTAAGTCCAGTTTAACCCAATTTGCATCATTCATTCTAGCTAAACTTCCAGGCTATAGATTTAGAGAACTTCATTTTTTTTTCCAAATTCTTTTAACAGATTATAATATATAACAAGCAACACTACAAAGTATTTGGAAAAGATGTGGAACTGACAACTCAAATTACACTCATTTGGAAAAGACCTGTGAGTTCAATTATTTTATCAGTTTTCTCTGTAGTCTATTATGTTGTTTATTATGGATTGGATGTGAATTAAAACAAGCAATAGTTGCCAAATGTTGAGACTAGACCTAGTTTGAGCTGGGATGAGAGAGCAGAGATGACTCGGTTAAAAAAGGAGGTGAACAGAATTGAAATTGCACAAAATAACAAATTTGACAGCAGAAATTGAATACTGAGCTCCATTAGTATCAACTCAAAACAACATTTACTGGTAGCATGCAGATAAGAAAGTTTCCAGTAACATTATTCTCTTGAGGTAACATGTTTTGGTCTTAGTAGACATTTTAGGCGAGAAATACAGATTAAATTTGATATTTATGTTAGTCCTCTGGGTCTATTATATCAATCCTAGAAAACTGTTATAATCTCAATGTGGTAAGGATTCCAGTTGGGATTCACCTCAAGTCGATTGATGATTAATAGATTTCACTGTATAACTCAAGATTCATGCTAATTGATTAAATAATTATCTAACTTGAATTCTCAGAGGTAGGAAAAGAAGCCATTGAAAAATAGAGACAGTCAATCTATTTGTGGTCGTGTAGATGTAGCTGAGGCAACAGGAAGGGGATCTATGTTTTTAACACATGCCTTGATGGGTTTTGGAAAGGATCCAAAACCATAAAGAACTATTATGCTGCTGCATGAGATCTTTATAGTATGGAGTTCTTTTACTCATAGCTTGTTTATTGGTTCCTTTTTTTGATATTTTCTTCACCTTCTATTCAAATATTATTTTGTTCCTGTGTTTATTAAAAGATTGGATGTTATACAGTTCTTATTGATTTCCTACTTTAGCAATTATATTTATTTCCCAGCAACACTGTACGTAAGGCATTCCTGGGTGGCCATCATCCGAGTTCTCAAAATCAAAAGCTCAAGAATTTTTTCTAATACAAAATATGTTATACGATAAATAAATATCAGCCCTTAGCGACCTTCTTAACCTATCAAAGGGAAAAGACACAGAGACTTTCATCAACATAGCTAAATTTGCCATCATTGTTGTTACTTCTTATTTCTAGCAAACATTCTGATTCCCTCATAAATTTTATTGGCTTTTATTAATGAAACTAAATCTTAAAGACAGAGGTAACAACAATGTCCTGCTTGTCAGTAGGTCCATTCTTTTGGAAGTAGCATCTCAGGCGAGGTCTGACATGACACTGTATGCTTTTCTTCCTTCTCCCTGCTTGCTTTAGTTGGTTTTTTCTTCTGCTTTTGTTGTGCATTTCCTGTTATAGATGTAGTTGGTTTTATCTTCTGCTGTTGTTGCGCATTTCCTGTTACAGACAAAAGAAAGACATTTTCAACAAATAGACATAGTAAATACTTTTTAAGATACTAATTAAGATCACCATTGTGGCAGTCCGGAATTTCCACATACAGCTGTGATCCCTTGAATCTGTCATTGTAGTTATGACTTTTTTTATTATAGCGTTAAAATATGCAGATTGGGTTTATGACTACTAGAATGGGTTTTCTTTTCTCATCCTTTTAGCAATTTAATTGCTTATGCAGTTACCAGCAGATATTGCTAACATCTAGTGTTTTAAAAACAGGTCAGGTCGGGTCAGGATGGGACGGGTTTTCACGGGTCGACGGGTTAGATGGGACGGGTTAGTACGGGTCAATTTTTTTGGGGTTAGACCGTGACCCGTTCTAGACCCGTCGGGTCGGGTCTAAGGGTGGGGCGGGTCGGGAATGGGATGTGTCAGTCAGGTTTTTTTTTCCAAAATTCAAAAGTAACCCAAAAATTTCAGAAATTCAAAAATAATTATTAAAAATATATAACCATTTATATTCTTGACCAAAAATTTTTTAATTTTCCCAGATTTTTTCGTTTTTTTTATTTATTTATTTTTAATTTTCCCGGATTTACCGGGTATTAGGTCAGGTCAGGGCGGGGCCGGGTCGGGTTTTAACAAGTCCAACAGGTTGGGGCGGGTCGGGTCTAAGGCGAGTGTTTTCGACATTTTTTTGCCCGCACCCGTTCTAGACCCGTCGGTTCTAATGGGTACGGGTTTTCACGGGTTTGGCCAAGGGGCGGATCGGGTCGGGTCGCGAAAACGGGTCCAGCGGGTTGGGTCTAGACCCGTCGGGTATTTTTAAAACACTACCAACATCAAGGCGTGTTTGATAAGAAGTGTTGAAAAGGGTATTATAATTAAGTCACCAAATTAATTTTTGCAAAACAAGTAAATTGCAGTTTGATGTAGTTTTCTGAAAATATAAAAGATATAAAAAATCATGTTTTATGGTCTCCATTATAATTTATAAGTCATTCCGTTGTACTATCTTTGCCTTGCTGCAGATGCAAATACTTTTGAAAGAAAAAATAGAAAAGTTGAATTTTACCATTCTTTTTGCAGGATAGTCTTTTGTAACTTGGAATGTACACTCCAGTTCCTTTGCTTTCTGGCATGCGTGGCCATGGCCATACTGGATACTGGTAAGGTCCACTTCCTACATTAAACTACAACCAAACCAACAATTGAGAATTTCCTTTTTGTTTCCTCGGACATTAAGCTTCATGGTACACAGTTCACAAATATTTTTAACTTCTACATGGCTTCACTTAAAAAAGTTGCATATATGAAAATTTTGGAGTGTTAATCGATGTATTACATGTAGAACTGGACCAGGCAGAACTGGACCACAGCGAGGGGCTAACAGATATCTATTTGTCGGTATATTTGGAATCCTTGAGAGCATGTACCTAGTCCACTCCAGATGCATCCTCTGAACAGTGAATAATTGAAGAATAAAAAGTTAACATACAGTGTAAAATTACAAATTTGAGAAGACAAAACTTAACAAAAAAAAAGTGATCTGAGAAAAGGAAGATGGGACAAATAAAAGGGTTTATAGAGATTGTTCACCTCTTGCAGTGCATGGTTCAGCTGACTCAAAAAGAGGATCCGGTTGGGTGGGGCATGCATGGCTTGGTCATGGTGGAACCGGTTCGCACCCGACTGCATGAACCAAGGCCGCTGCGCCATTATAGATATATGACTTGGAATCTGAAGATGAAGGTATTTTCTATCCAAGAAAACCTTGGGGCTCTTATATAGAGGAAGCGAGGGGTGCTTTAGGCATATAAATTGATGTTCAATGAATTTCACCCCTGAAATTGCTAAGGAACCTGCATGAACCTGGTCTGAAATGGAACACACGGAGTTTTAATGGAGAATAAATTTCCAGTTTTTTTGTCTCTTCATTATTATCTTTTTAATTTTTTTACAGGAAAAACTTAATGTACCCCAACAATTTCTTCACTCAATCATTCCATTTAATTAGTAATTTATTGTTGATGAAGGGTTGCTTAGATATACTGACAAGCTTAATGCAGTCAAACCTGTAGTTTATTTTTTATCAACACCAGGTTTACCTTAGTACAATCTACAGCAAGATAATTAAAACCCTGGAGGCTGGAGCCTTTCAGATGAAGGTAAACTAAAAGTTTTAGTTTGGGTTATTGTAGTACAAATTATATGAAATGTGAAGATCAAGTAAAAATTTATTAAACCCTGTATCCCCACATTTCAGAGGATATAATCTGACAATGGACAATGATCACTTAAGCCCTCCCCCCTCCCCCTTCCCCCTCCCCCTCCCCCCTTGTAACAGGAAATGTAGCAAGAAATAAATAAAACATTGACTAGCTAGGCAAAGTACAGATGGCATGGACATGATGCAATGTAGGTTCAAAGTATGTGCCTCGTGTCGATCATGGCTTTCCAACCTTTCCTAATAAGTGGTAACGCTTGAGTTATTGCTGAACCGCATCTAAGATCATGGGTCATCTAGAAATAATTTCAGGGTAATTTAGACATTTTTGCATTCAAACTTTTTAATTTCCTTGGATGAAATGTTATGCATTCAAACGAGCATTATCGAATTAAATGAGTAGGGATTATTGCCATTTACTCTTTCCGAGTAAAGAACGGTATATTTTGACCGTGTCAGCTTATAATGCGCAACTACCAGTAACGTTAATTTGGCGGCATTTATCAGTAAAAATTGTACGGATGGTAACTTAGTCAAGTCTTGCCAGTCGAACTCAATACTGGTACAATTGTACCATCAGTTAGGATGGAATATGTCATGTAGAATGGAGCCGCTCAATGTTCAGGTTGGTCCACAATATCAGGGAATGTTTTTGGATGTTGTTGATGCGAATGCATAGACATTGATGAAATTTTATTATAATAGTAGGCATTTATGCAATTATTACAACCTTTATTTATGATACGCACTTGTAATTAGAAAGTAATTGACCTCTATATGGATCAAGAACTTCTGTCAAAAGATTTGCTGTATTACGGTACCAGTAGTGTCTTTGTTCCTTGAAAAAAAAAATCCCCCAGGCGTCAATCCATAATTCTCGTATTAAGCCTAGAAAAGATTATTAAAGTTATACAAGGCTGAGGTGATGATTTAACAGTCCGGCATTGGTGTGTTGATCACATCGGATGCCGATTGCATAGAGGTTTGTGTGTTGATCACATCGGATGGCTAAGCTTTGAATGTACTATGGCATTTAATAGTTGTTGACCAAAAAAATACTCCAGCGTTCAGAAATTTCTATTGAGCTTTCTGCATAGAATTTTGTGTAGCATCACATATTTGCAAAGATTTACTCCAACAAATGTGGCACACCACATCAACATGAGATTATGCGATGGCTGAGAATGAACTCAATTCTTTTTACGCACGTTCTCAATTTTTTTTTCTGCAAATCGAAACCTGTAGATTATTATTTGATAAACACTTTATTTTGTTGTAGTATAAGAAATTTGGAAAAGAAAAGGATCATGTTGCTCTTACGTTCATATATCCTCCCGTACACAGGTAATCTAAATTTTAAAATATGATTTTCAATATGAGTGCGTGCGGTAGCACATATGCAATGTGCTGAGTTCATATGTAGTTAAATACGTGGATTACATATGCATGTATATTATAAAAAGTTTTTAAAATATATTGAATCGATAATTTATTTTTAAAAAATCTTAATATAAAATAAAAATATAATAAGATATTAATATAATTTTGAATTTTTTGTATGAAATATATCATATGATTAATTTTATAGGTTTATCATGATAAATATTTTAAAAAATCTTGCACTATTGAATATGTGGTCCATGCTCTTAAGCATAGGGGTGGAGCCACATATTGGCAGGGGAGTCGCCGCCCCCTCGATCGGAATTTTTTTTTAAAAACTACATTGTAATTAAATTAAATGTATTTTTAGAAAAAATAGAAAAATATACTTATAATGAAAAAATTTTTAAATTTCGCCTCCGTAAAAAAAATATTTTTTATCCCCAAACTAAATGTCTGTTGCGACTAGGGGTATCAATGGGTCGGGTCGGGTCATATTATTTTATTATTATTTTTGATCCGGTCCAATTAAATTCGGATCAAAAAATCTTGACCCATACCCAACCCGACCCGTGTAAAATAATTAAATATTTATTAATTACTTTTATATAATTTTAAGTAATAAATATTAATTAATTTATAATTAATCTTAATTAGAGTATATTTAAGCTTTAATTAGTACTAAATCATAAAATTACTTCAAAAAATATAATTAATCGGGTCGGGTTGGGTCGGGTCAGATTGACTAAAACCCGACCCGACCCGATTCGGGTCAAAAAAATTGAACCCATACCCGACCCATTTATCTTCGGATCGTGTCGGGTTGGGTTGGGTCAGGTTCGGGTCGGATCGGGTTAACCGTCGTATTGGGTCAAGAATTGACATCCCTAGTTGCGCCTCAGCTTATGCATGTGGCATCGCACCACATAAGCATAAGTAGATCGCGAGGGTGGATCCAGTGTTGTTTGGGGGATGGTTAGTTGACCCATAAATTTTGAAAAATAGTACTTTTAGGCTAAAATTTTACTAATCTGACACCCTAGTCTAATTTTTTGACCCATAAATTGTTTTAATTTCATTGAGAAAAAAATTATTTAATATTGTGGATAATGAAAGAATTATTTAAAAGATTTAAAATATGAAGTCCCGTAAAGGAATATTTTGTTTATCGACTTGATTATCTATTATTTGAGTTTTATTTATTTATTTTTATATATAAAAAGATATTATTTTGATAGTTTTTTATTATATAAGAATGTATGTTAAATTATTATTTTTTATTTAGTGTTCGATAAATTAGTGAATTTGAACATGATAAATTATTATAATTGGATTACTGAATTCTTAACTAAAATTATATGTCTGCCCCTTAACGAATTGCATATGCAGCTATGCAGTTACATTTTAAAAGAAGAGAAGGGATCGGTTGACAATGGATTATTTTGTCAATGTTGACAATGGTCCTCTAAATAAATACAAAAAAAATCTAAAAAATATTTTTTTTGTAGATGTGTTCTTCTACCTTTATAGATTGATGGTCATTCAAAATTCATACAATTTCATTATCATTTGATAGTCCATTAAAGTCTATCAAATTTTTATGCAATTTACAACGGTTTCAATTTAACAGTTTTTGATGGACTATCAAACGATAATGAAATTATATGAAATTTAAATGACCATCAAATCTAAAGGTAGAAGAACACATATATAAACTTTTATTTTTAAGATTTTTTTTAATATTTATTTAGAGATCCATTGTTAAGATTGTCAAAGTAACCCATTGTCAATGGATCACCGCTCTTTAGAATGTAAATAATAATGTAAAGATATGTGAATTAATAGAATAGATGAAGAACCCGTCACCATCATCGTCAGGCGTCAGGTCATTAATTATTAGATATATATTCAGATTGACTGAGAGTAGCCGTTGTGGCCTGTGGGCAATAGTAATAGTAATCCTTTTACTGCGGATGTGATATTTGTTGATATCATTAGGATGAGGATTATATATCCATCTCTGTTCAGAGCATCTATTAAATTTGATGTGAGGCTTACATGGACAGCCGCTTACTTCATTCTCTGCTCACCCTGCTCAGCCTCTGTAACTCTGTTCCATGTAATTTAGGGATGTGCATCATGTGCTCCCAAGGGAAGGAAAAGGAACACGAATTTAATATTATCAGTGAATTGACGGATGTATTTGACATATGAGTAAATATATGTATGGATGCATGTTTCTATCTGTATGTGTCAGACGTGTTATATTCTTAAATGTGCATGTTTATTCTTTGAATAATTTTGACATGTTAAATAAGCACGTATAGCACGTCGAACATAAACATGCACACATTGTACATGTAGCGTGTAAAGACATGTCTAGCATTTCATAAATTTTCTAATTCTTTTAGAATTTTATCATATTTTCTTCATTGATCTTAGTTTTTTATAATTTTTTTGAATTTATGTGTGCTACACAAGCGCTAACACATAACAAATACATGTAAATAAAAACACGTCTTGCACGACGTATTAGACGTATCACGTATTTGAATTTTCATGATTTAACATGTTAAACTCATATGTCTAAACATGTATTAACATAATATATCTCGTATTGACACATGACACACACATTTATCAATTCACTAGCTATTATTATAGTATGGCTCTATTTTTACTCATATAATATCGATGTCAATGGTTTAGATTACACTTCTCTATTTTTTAGATAGGTTAGGGCTTATTAGGATTCTATTTTATTTTCTTCCTCTTTCATTTTCTCAACTATTTTCTTCACTATTATGCTTAGATCAAATGAACGGGAAATGAGAATTCAATGAATTAGAAAATAATAGAATAATAGAATGGTATGGAATTGAATAGATCTAAAATTAAAGTTTTTTTTTATCAAAATGAATATAAGAAATAGAATTCATTTAATATCAAATTGTAAAGAAATCACATGGTCCTTATAATCTGCAATCAATGCCATTATACTGTAATAATTTGAATTTTATATAGATAAATAAAAGAAAATTAGAAAAAATAATCAAAATTGAGAACTCAGTTCAGAACTGAAGGACGATGCTGTTGAAAGTTTAGTCAGAAAGAAAAACCTGTTGCGAAGTGTCTCTCGATTACACTGGATGTGTTCATTAAGACTGAGAAGAAGGATAGAGATAATAAGATAATGAATTCTCCAAGTTTTTGATGAAAATTTGCAAACACAATTTCAGCCTCCTAAATTTACGCCGATTCTAAATCGCGTTGTCTCCTCTCCCTCTTCTAATCACGGAAAATGCAACATCTCCGATTCTGATTCTCATTTTACCCTTGGAGAATCCATTTTGATCAGAGTTAATGGTATGCAGTGGTGGAGTTCCATTCATTTATTTTGGGTTGTAGACAATCCGAAAGTTAGTAAATCATAGTAAAAGACTGTCCTTAGTTATTAGAGGTGATAGAACCCGATATGATCCGAGAAATTCGTTGGACCCGTATAAATTTGAATTTGATCTAATTTGATTTAAAAAAAAAAAGTCAAACTGATATGCCTCGACCCGATTCAAATCTGACTTGATCCGATCCAATCCGAAATTAAATGACCTTCAATCCAATCAAAATCTATCAAAGATATGAAAAAATACAACATGTAAATTGACCCGACCCAACCCAATCGACTTGAATCCGAATCCAACTCGACCCGTCTTATTGCCACTTCTACTAGTTATGATTAATTGTGATTGAAGCTCCGGCTTGTATGCGTCTAAATTGGAGCCCAAACAAAGAACAAGCATGTTTTTTCTACATATTTGTATTTTTTCCAACCAAACATTCTTTCTCTAGCAATAAAGGATTAACAAAGACTGGAGAAAATTAATGTGAGAATTGGAGAAAATATTTGAGAGGTCATACAGAGCATCTCCTGTGAATGAAGAATAAAAAATGCTATAACAGAAGAAATTTTGATAAATTTCAAATGGAATTAGAATTTTTTTTATTGGGCAAAAGGGGAGGGCTGTGATAAATTATCAAGAAAAAAATGCAGAGAAGAAATCTGAATCGTTACATATTATCAATGGTGGATATGGATGTAATGTAGGGTCCTTTAATTATCAATAATAATAACAGCTTCAGACCCGAAAAAGGAAAAGAAAAATAAAAACTCTTTTTCACCTTATTTTCATATTATATTTATACTATTATATAAAGCATCTAAGAATTGGAGGGTCCATTTTTTATCATGATAATTTTTTATTATACCCATTTTATCCCTCAATTAGACGGATAATATTTATTTTTGGTTGATCGAACGTTTGTGATCGCGTCCATTGATCTCCTCTTTCTCTCTATTTTTTTCCATATATACTATTATTTCCATAATATTGTTTTTTTATTTAGCAACCTTGTGCATATTTGGTAAGAAATTAATGGTGATAATATATGTTAGAATAATTTACTTTTCTTGCCATAAAAATCATGAATCATTAACTCATATTGTGCAAAAATCTCATCCAAAATTAAATATAGTCTTTATTATAAGTTTTCTCTATAATTTGATGAATTTATAATTTAATATTAGATAAATATGAATTTTTTATTTTATAATATTTTAATGTTTAAATAAAAGAGTCTGCTGCAACGCGAGGGTATATAGCTAGTTTTATTAGAAGAGGTGAATAAAGGAGAACCCTTTATTTATTTTCAATTTTATAATTTTCATCTTAAAAATAATAATATTTATCTCTCAATTAATTATTTTTTCTCTCAAATACGATCTTATAGAGGTGGCAATCGGTTGACTTTGTGGAAGAAATTGAGTCGGATCATGGTCGGACTGAGTCGGATCAATTTATGTATTAATTTTTTTATTTTAGATTAATTTCAATTAGATTGTAGGTTATTTTGATTCCGGATAGGATCAGATCAGATCGAGTCGAATCTGAATTAGATTTGGTCAATTAAACTTTTTTAAAAAATTTGAATCGGATTAGATTTGATTCAGATGAATTTTGTCACCTCTACCGTCAAAGGCAATACAAAAACCCTCTTGAACTCTAAGATCAATTTATAATTTTATACGGATGGAAGGGTAGTTCTCAAGTGGCAATATATACAAATGACATGTCACCAGCTGGTTAATTATAATAGACAGAATGACAACGTGTACGAAGTCTTTATTTATGTATTCAACTTTGGACAAGCTAATAGAAGGGTTATTTTTATATATAAAAAATTATAAATTAAAAATATAAAAGAAAAAATTATTTTAAAAAATTACAAAAAAGTAGTGCCACAAATTGACAGGGCCTGAGCTCAAAATATCTGAAAGAAGGTAAGGTTTCAGATTTAGTTTCTCAGTGTCAATTTTGGATGTCCATAACTTTTTTTTCATTTATCAAAAAATAATGTTTTTATTTTTTTTTTTTGAAAAACACATAAAGTGCTCTATAACATATTAAAACTTCATAAACGTTAAACTAGCCAATTAAGAGAAAAATGCCATGAAATACATAAAGGTCTAAGTAACAAATTAAAATTTCAGTGATATTTCTGTATTTTGGAGCGTTTTTATCTCAATTGGCTAGTTCAAATCTCATAAAATTTTAATATGTTATAGAGCACTTTATGAATTTTTTAAAAAGTTTAAAACGTTAAATTTCGATTAATGATGAGAAAATTATGAACGTCAAAAATTGACGCTGAGAGATAAATCACGGATTGAGTATGCAACCTAACCTTCTTTGGGACATTTTGGACTGCAGACTGGGTCAATTTGTGGCACTTTTTTTTTTTTGTATTTTTGTATTTATATATATAAAATAACCCCTAATAGAACGCACGAATTCACAATTTTCCGCTTCTTTTTTTTTGTTGCAACATATTTAGAAAATTTCATCTAGATATATGGTTGCCAATTCGATGCTTAATAAAATTTAATTTCGTTAGTATTATCTTTTAAAGAAAAATATTTGGAAGAGACCATAATCCATATCAATTTTGTTATTCAAATTAAATGAGTTATTGTTACTATTCAACAACGATTTTGTGATGCAATTTGTTTCATACCATATTTTTATTGTTCAATTTAAATATCATTAAATGATAACTCATTTAAGATGAATATGAAAGTGCTTGCATCATAATGTCGTTAACCTAATAATAACTTAAAAATAATGAAGTTGATGTAAACCGGCCAGCTCCTTTTTAAACAATAATATTTGAATTATTTAACGATAATATAAATCCCAGCAGAAGAAAATTTTAGGTGAAGAAAAATAAAAATAAGGGAGAAGGGAATGAATTGAATTGAAATAAATTGGATGCGAGTAGAGGAGTCAAATCGCCGCCGACAAAGACAACAGAGACAGAGAGAGATGAATGCTGATATAGGGTGATAGTGACTGCAGCAGTTGCATCAAGCATTCCAGCTCCAATCAAAGATAATATAATATTATATCAAATAACTGGTGAAATCTGGACGTTGTATCATTGGGATTTTCTGAAAAAGGAAATGCGCATCAGCCTGAACCCTCCCTCTACCAGTATCAGACTATCAGTCCATCAGAGCACTTTCAGTTTCAGGTGATTGCATCCCATCAACATCAGCTGCGGCGTGTTTCATACACTCCAACGTGTGGCGGGTTACAAAATTACGTCATTAGTCACTCACTACGCAATATTCACTAAAATGTACTGAAGAGTGAGTGACTATGCATATGATGCTAGAAGAATTCACATTTGCTGTCATAGATGTGATAAGTTTCTGTCATTGTACTTATAACAGATGGGGTCTACTAAAATGAAAAATAAAAATACACCTTATATTAGTTAAATCTGAACTGATTAAATTAAATTGGGTCGTTGTGATTGTCCCATAGTAGAGATCTATCTTCATAATAATGACAACGGATACGTATCCAATTGAGACGAAGGAGTCATAACTTTTTATTATTGTTTTAAAATGAGCCGGCACTGGATGAATATTATATTTATCTGAAGAAATGAGCAGACAAAACTGAATTAGTTAGATGATGAGATTTCAAATATTGCACTTCATGTGAATTTATTTATGTTTGTACTTTGTACACACATCCTAGATCGATAATCAGTTAGCTTAATTTTATGCTTGTGAACACATGTAGTTTGTTCATCTAAAAACAACAATTAAATATCTTCTTCCCGTGTTTATGCAATGTACACTTTTTCCATGTTTCAACTTGCAAATTAACAAACGAATTAACTTCAAATCATCTGGCATCCCTATCTTCCTTGAATTCAATCAAGTCATCCTGTCTCATCAATCTTTCATTCTTCAATAAATAGAAGCAGATGCCAACTCACAAACGAAACGAATTAACTTCCCTCCTCAAACAGCACCTCAGCTGAGGCCTTTCCACCATTTTAAAACCCAGAAGCCTACATTTCCTGAATCACACACCACATCTCAAAGAGAAGCAGAGAGTGAAATCAGAGAGAAATGGGTTTCTTCTCTTGTGGTAGTACATGTGCAGTTTCTCTTGTGCTTCTTTTAGCCTTATTCTTTGCTACTTCAGTTGATGCTCGTACAGGTGACTTGAATAACTCATTAATTTTAGTGCGCCAACACAAATAGTAATCAAGAAGAATAAGGCTGTAACAATTAGTTGCAGCAGATAATCAATGGAAACAGTGTATTGTTTCTCTGTCAGCTGAAATACTGGTATTTAACAATATTAAATCTCTCATTGTTTACCCTGTTATATTTTACAGGATCATTTTCCTCCCAGATTAAAACAACAAATCAAGAACCAGTTTCTTCAAGATGCATCACGCAACTAGAGGTTTACTTTCTCTTTCCCTGCATCCCTCCTGCCTTACTAAAAAGAAATGCAAAAGACAGAAATGTATTTTGAAAATGCACTGTGTAATTGCATAAAATAACTTAGTGTATCTAACACTACTGCTAAGTTTCCATCTTTCGAAAAGCTATGTTTTTAACTATTTTTGGTGCCTCACAGAGACCTATCCCACCTATCCCAATGGCAAATCAAGCAGGCAAAGCTCGATTTGTGCAGCCCTCAATTGAGTCGGAGCTCAGAAATGCCCCGTCAGGTCCGGATCCCCTGCATCATCATGCCAGTCCAAAGAAGCCAGAAGCACCTTAAATTGACCCAACCACCAGTTTTATATATTTCATGGCCAGAACAATGTTTTCTTGTAGGATGCTTGCACTAAGCCACTAACTAATGGATACATATAGGATGTATTTTGAAGATGTTCTTGTGAGGTTAAAGTCCAAGGCTTTCTCTACAAATTACACTCCCCCCCCCCCTAATCTGCTTCTTTTTTGCCTTTTCTTTCCGTGTAATAGGATAATGTATGGAGAGTTTTTGTGGATGCAGATCAGTAAATGTATGTGCCTATGTGAATTAATAATCAAATATCCATCTAGTTATTGTCCAGCCACTAATTGTTAACTGTAATTACTTATTTGTAAATTAAAATCACACAAATGTTAACTAGTAAGGTTATTTTTTTCTACATATTTCTATAAAAAGATGTAAACTTATAGTTAATGATTGACCAATGAATAATTACAATTAACAAATACGTATCTGAACAGAATTAACTTTTCCCCCATCAAAATACTTGTAATAAGATCCAAGGTGTATCACATACATAAGAAACCTTCTAATTCAATTTGCCACAATTAATCAATTATACTCGGCATGCAGTTATCTTATATAAATCTTCTGTATATATTGTTAAGTGCCAGGCCCAATTCGGCACAAGAGGAAATGAAGCGCAAGAGGCCTCATGGCTCTGTTAGCTGATTTGGATCTGGTCTAAGTTAAAGAAAATGGGTGAGGTTCTTGATAATTATATATTTTGATATTTTTGACAATTAATTCTATATAAATTTATATTTTGGAGGTGGGGGAGATTCAAAACCCTTTGAACCAAAAATTTGATTCAAAGCCTTTGAGAGCCGTTGATTTTGCATTAAGATTCATACTTTCAATAAAATCTAAATTCAAAATTTATACTTTCAATAGTTATTACGAATCTCGATGCAAATCAACGGCTCTCAAAAGATTTGAACCAAATTTTTAGTTCAAAGGGCGTTGAACCTCCCCCACCTCCTATATTTTTATAATGTTGACGAATAATTTTATATGAATTTATAAAAAAAAAATGGAAAAACTATAAGTATATTTTTGAGCTTATGGATTGATTGTGATTCAATTTTGATATAATTTAAACGTCATTTGATATTTCATCAAAGGTCATCAAAATTGTATGATAATTTACATTTAAAGTGTAACAATCTTTATGGAATATCAAATAAGGCTCGGGTTTATCAAAATTGAATCACAATCCATATGTTTAAAAAATATTTTTTATTTTTAAGTTTTTATATAAATTTATACAGAGTTAATTATCAAAATTATGCTGTCAAGGATCCCACCAACTAAAATAAAGATCTGTTCTTTATACAAAGATTTGTTCCTTGTATCTAGGGATGGCAATGGGCCTTGCCCGCAGGTATTTTATCAATCCCATGCCTCGACCCGTCCGACAAAAGCGCGCCTGCCCCCCCTGCTTCTGTCTATACCCATGGGCCTACCTAGCCCGCCCATGCCTGCCCATACCCATCCCATTTATAACGGATTATAATTTACAAATATTATTTGGTGTCAACGAGACAAAAAAATGTATACTACAAGAAGAACATAGTTTAGGCTAACAGATGCACACAAATACCAGAACATAGTTTAACCATCAATAAGCTACATCAATCATTATCACCCATTGTTTCTCTTGCATTAATCTGCAAAAAAAAAATGAAAATGCTTAACAGCATAATGTTACATCTAATTATACCACTACATGAAAAAATAAGAGTAATTTATATAAACATGTCAATTAAATACAGACATGTAATTCATACAGGAAAAACATCTGATTAAGAGTAATTCATACAGGAAAACAAACATGTATCTACAGTATTTTTTTAAACATGAAAAACAAACATCTGATTATAACAGTATTTATGTAGACTTATTTATGTTACCATTTTATTTTTTGTATCGAGGTTTTCTTGTGGATGGGGGATATAAAGTATAGATCTTTGAAAGACTGGGATAGATGTTCCCAGTAGTGAATAATAATTTTTTGATTTGTATTTATTATTTAATGATGATTGTATAAATCTTATGTATTATTGCTAAAACAATGAACTTTTTCTTTTTGTTCTATTTTCGATTTATATTTGGCATTTGGTGATTTATAAATTTGCATGGTCATAAGACACAAATTTATTGATTTAATTTAATGCCGTATAAATTTTTTTCTTTCAAGAATTTGATTTCAACTCGGATGTCTCTCTTAAAGAAAAAGTAATAAAATCCGAAAATCGCACTTAAGTGTTGGACGAAATTGGCACAATGTACTAAATTAAATGCTTGATGTAAAAAAAAAGAAATAAAATTGCATAAAGCTATGAGGCTTTTTATGCAGCGATACTGACTTGAATGGTATTATAATGGTAGAATCCATAAATAAAACTTAAACAAATAAATGGAATTAACATTGAAGGTGACAAATATATTTTCCAAACAGTTGATAAATCTCATATGTTATATGGACTTCTGTGCAACCCGAAGTCAAAGAGAAAAAACGTATGTCTAATCCATTTAAAGAGTAAGGAGGTCATTTTATATTTTTATTAAAAGATTTATTATTATTTAGATAAGATTTTTTTCATTAATTAAGAAGATGGAAAATATGAAAGAATTTGATATTTAGATGAAAAAACAAGATATACTGAGGTCTCGATGGGGAACAAGAGCAATTATATGGTATAATTTACGTTAAAATTGTATGAAAATGGTACACGCCGTTTATTTTGTATTTCTATAGACCGCTGCCACTGACGGAGTCTATCCAAGGCTGTGCGACGTAGCCAATGACCTGCGGGCCCTACACTTTATATTCTCACTTATTTAACAAGGATCCATCCGTCTCCTTTCTACTCCGCCTCTTCTCTGTTTCTCTAGCAGTAACAGCGACCAGTCTACCTCTGTGATAAAGTAATAAATTAACAAAACGAAGATGGAAGTATCAAAAAGAAAGCAAGATCAAGATCAGGAAAGCAAAACCCTAGTGCTAGACGGGAAAGTTGAGAACTGGAGCGAGCATGTCGAGGACCTAGTCGGCTGTGGCGACACTGATGGAGCCATCTCCTACCTCGAGAACCTCATTTCCCGCCTTGCAAAGGAGCGAGCATCTCGAGGCCGCCAGTTGGCTGCCGCGACAAGTGAACTATCGAAGCTTTACACTATGAAGTCCGACGAGCTGAGGTTGCGCGCTTTCTCCATTCGCGCTAGCGTCGATCAAGAATCGTCCACTCGAGTCGTCTCTGACAATTTTAGGTTTGGTTTTGCAGCCTTTTTCTTTTTTCTATTTGGAAAAAAAATACGACGGACCTTGTCTGCAATGAGTAATAAAAACGGAGCAAGATTTTGCCTTGCAGCTGTTTTTCATTTGTGGGAGGTGGATTCTTTCCCCTTTCTTGGTCGGATTTTTAACTTGTAAGATAATATAGCTAGAAATAAAGAAAACATCTTCTTTCCGAACTCTATTCTGAAACATATACCCACCACCGCAAAAATGAACGTTTCTTTATAACGCGAAAAGGGAAACTGAGGAATAAACTGGCCGCAATCCAATATAACACAGCTAAACAAGGCAATAACACACAGTCAAGCATACTGACTTGTCATTACGTGCAGTTGCCACTTTTAGGATTGGTTTATTACCGAGATCGTGCCATGAGCTGGCCACAATCTCCATGACAGCTTTCCCCTATATATGGCCTTGCCTAGGATAGGGGAAGGGATCCATTCTCACTTACACGCACAGAGCTTAGGTGAGAGTAGCTCTTGTGCCCCCTTTACACACTTTCACCCTCAAATCCTAGCACATCATCATCCTCCTTGACACAACCTGACATCCTAACCCAGGACGTATCACCCTGAAATTTGCATTAGTTCAATCATCATTCTTGGCACTTCCATGGAAAATGATCAAAATAGATGGAGCAAATGAGCTTGCACTTTTTTGTGTGAACAGCACTTCATATTAAATGATAGTATCCATTTTGCATTTGAATGAAAATAATAGCACTTTACAAATTCTAGTGGATTTTGTTCATCTTAGCAAAAGTTGATCTTTGATTTTTATAAATGTAGACCGTACCAATCCACTAGTTTCCTACTTTGATCATCAACCAAAAACAAGCACAATATTTGAATCTACATCTGCAAGAAAAAGAAATGAAAAATAATTGTGCAACATTAGTTAATGCCAATAGTAAACCAGACCTGTTCTTAGAACATTTTAAACCCCAAAATCAACAAAAGTCTACCTATGTATCTACCAGAATCTTGCTGTGAGCCTAAGCAAGTTTCACCGTCCATAACTTAAAAAGAAGTTTGTCATCTTAAGCTTATTACTGTATAGAAGGAAAGTTTTTTTTTTTGGATCAAAATATGAGGGTGAAGCCCTCAAATTGATATAGAAGGAAAGTTAAAGAGAAATTTGACAAGTTTTACTCTTCATCAGTTAACTTTTTTTTTCTATTTTTTTATTTCATCAGGGTCATGGAGCCATCAAAAGAGACGGATGCAGAAGAATCAACACTTTCAACAACATCAAATAATGATGAAGAAGATTGTGTAGATGGTACTTTTCTTGACAATATTTTGTCCCTCCTTTGCAAGTTCAAATTCATAATGTTGCCCATTGGATATATAATTTGGTGCCACAATTTTTCAGTTCAAATTTAAAGTTCTTTTTACATGGCAAAGGATTATATTGCAACAAAATTAGAAGCAGGATCAAAATGATATTAACCAGTTGCATGCTGGTGCTGGATCCATTGCATGGTATTAATTTGAGGTTTTAATTATGTGGCTTCTATTTATGAGCGTTATATGTGCCATTTCCTCTATCAGAGGGGTAAATTTGACCCTAAAGATAGTTAAAGAACATGTA
Source organism: Schoenoplectus tabernaemontani (assembly GCA_037127355.1). NCBI lineage: Eukaryota > Viridiplantae > Streptophyta > Magnoliopsida > Poales > Cyperaceae > Schoenoplectus > Schoenoplectus tabernaemontani. Next base: position 17,680,198 of record CM073757.1, read on the forward strand.
TCCACATTTGATATTTGTTTTTATTGCTAAATTTTAGATTGGGAAACACTTGCTGATAAAATAGAAACCGACACAAAGGTTCTCTCATTAAAACCATTAATTAAAGCTTTACAAGCTGAATCTGGCAATTTGGACCCGAAAGAAACAGACAGCAGTTCCTCTGCTTCAGATAAAAAGTCAAAAGGAAGAGGAAGGGGCTCTTTCCTCTACAATGAAAGCACATATAACAGAACTCAAGGCAAGTTCGAGGAGACCAATGATCCCAGAGATTCTCTGAGCCACAAAGAAAGAGACGATGATGGTACTCAGTATAAAACTCTTCATTAAATTAACGTCTTGTTACATGCATAATGATGTGCTTCTCTCTTGGCTGATTAACTGGAAGTCACATTCAATTTCTATTGCTAAAATTTAGATTGGGAGACACTTGCTGACAAAGAAGAAACCAAGATAAAGTTTCTCTCACTAAAACCAAAAACTGAAGCTTCACAAGCTAAATCTGGCAATTTGGGCCAGAAAGAAACAGACAGCAGTTCCTCTACTTCAGATAAAAAACCAAAAAGAAGAGGAAGGGGCTCTTTCCTCTACAATGAGAGCATGTTATATAGTGACACCCAAGGCGAGTTTGAGGAACCCAATGATCCCAGAGATTCTTTGAGCCATACAGAAAGAGAAGATGATGGTACTTAGTATAAAACTCTTCATTAAATTAATGTCTTGTTGCATGGATAATGATTTGCATCTTGTTCGTGGCTGCTTAACTGAAAGTTGTGTAGCAATCAGTGATATTTTACTATGGTTATATTTTTGTAATACCATGAGTTTCAAGAATTTGTATTTGGAAGATGTTTTCATATTATTACTCCCAATATAGGGGAAGGGTCAATTGCTTGGTTTGATAATCTAAACATATTGTTCATTATATTCAGTGAATTGGGGCACCAGACATGTCCTGGTGTTATATGAGCTGCCAACAAGTACCCGTACCACTGAGCTAGAGAAGATATTTGAAGATTTTAATGATGCTGATGTTGCCATTCGTTGGGTCAATGACACTACTGCTCTTGCTGTTTTCCGTAACCCTTCTCTTGGTACCTTCGCTCTCTCTCTCTCTCTCTCTCTCTTTGTGCATGGAGATACACATATAGTTTACTAAGCACAGTAACATAATTCAATTTGTCATTATTTGTTTGATCTAGTATACTTATTGCGTGATTATATTGTGTGATACGCAAAATGCAGCTGAGTTGGCAAAAAACGGTATACCATGCGGGTACAAGTTTCGGTGTCTGCACGATGATGATGATGAATTATTGACCCAACTCAAACCCGGAGGTTATTTTTCTCTTTAAATTATTCTACTGTAAGAATTTAGGACAAACAACTTCTAGCTCCTGATAAGCCCTATGGAGAAGCAAAAAGCTTAAAGAGGCTCTGTTTTAAACCAATGCCTTTGATATAAGCTAGGAACACAACTAACCTCCATAAATGGATTATCTGCTTTTGGAATCAACCTGATAAATATTCTTTATACTGAATAGAATGGACTCATAATTATTTAATATGTGATCGGACATGGTAGCATGCCATCTTGACCCCCCCCCCCCCCAACACCCACACACACACACAAAAGAAGAAGAAAAAAGTAGATGAATAATATTAAAAAATAAAGAATTAGACCAACAGCTAAACTGTATGAGATAACACTTATCAGATAAAAATAGGTTTCTATATTTGATTGCATAACATATGCTGGTAATTGTGGGGAAAATACCATTGCTATACTTTTTTCTCGGATGTATTATGTCCTTATGTTGTTGTTTTTGCTGACAAAGATCTGAAGCCACCCTGTCCAAGGCCCAAAACAGATGCAAGGGCAGCTCAGAGACTGATAGCTCATAGCATGGGGTTACGAATCAGCTCTCCTGGCAGTGGAGTACATGAGCACAAACAACAAGAAAGAGTGAGGAAGGAGCGAATCAACACACGACAGACCTTGCTTGATGATGCCTGGGGGGTGATTGAAATTGTACATTAGATAAGATTGAACATCATGAACAATTCAATTTGATGTGTATTCTTATAGCATCTCAAAAATATCATATCGCTGCAAAAGCTTGCTTATAACCATGCCGTCGTGTACTTTTGTTCTTAACTTCTGATATCGTGATTTTTGTGAGTGTGTAATTGCATGACAAGAAAATGAATGATTTTGGCAGTTTTGATGTGTCAATGTTCTGGTCTCATTTACTCCTACAAGCGCAAGTTGTCTTTCATCAAAACAATTAACCTTTCTTTGGTTAATTGTTTTGATGAAAGAAAATTTCTAAAACGAATAACAAGTAAAACAGTAAGATGCAATTTGGGTTGCTTCCTCCACTAGCATAAACAGTTGAAACGTGCTTGCATTTCAGTTTTCTGTGTAAAGTGAAATACGGACAATTTCGCTGTAGCTGATCAGTGGAGTTGTGTCGTAAGCTGAAATAGGCACATCAAGATTCGAGAAACTTGTTATTATCCAATTGATGCAAATAAATGATTTCAACCTTCTGGTATTCTCAACATCTCATACTCAATCAAAGTGCTTTTGACTATAGAGCATTTACCGGGCCAAAAACCATCTTTGGGCATCCGTGTGCAACGAGATAGCACTTGATAGCCATGTACATTCCCTTTAATAAGGCAAATTAAAACTTTACAAAAGAATCATTTGAAATTTACTGGCACTTGAGGTATAGCTGTGTTGTAGATATATTACCGAATTAACATCAATTCGCAAAATTATCCGAATTCATTTCTTGTTTGACGTCTTAGTTCAAGTCGTCTCACATGGTAAAATAAAAGAAACATATGTTCTCTATCTTAAGAGCACATTCTATGTTCAGTATATGGGACAATAATAACCAAACACAGACCAAATTCATCCTGACTATTTTCCTGGTTGATATCGGAGTACTGTGGTGTACCACTGAATTATACTCAAAATTTAAATTCAATCGGACAAAATTGACTATATGAAGTTGGAATCTTTTCCAAACCCATCCATCCACAGTCACCTAATCTTACTAAATTTTATGAGTTTTTGTGCGTTATACATATTAAACTGTTGTAGTTTTAATTCAATATTATGCGATACTTTTTTTTGTTATTAATATTACGTCCTGATAAAAAACGATAAATGATAAATAACATAAAGTTAATTGAGCATTAATGAAATAAGTAAAAGATAAGTAGCTACTTTTATTCGTAGCAAAGAAAGCAAATTCAGTATAACTTCAAAGTCTTCAGTGATTACAAGTAGCATACATACACAAAAAAGAACAAACAAATAATTTAGTGAAGTGACCAGAATTCAAAAATCAACTAAAACTCTCTTTTTCTCAAATCTCAAATATTTTTCAAAATCTGAATTTCAATAACAATAGGCGTGTAAAATCTATGTTATCTATAAAATATTCTTCAATAATATACAATGAAAAGAAACCTCGAAGATAATTTATGTAATATATCTGCCATAGAACGATTTTCAGTTTTTTCACATAAAAGTATATCACTTATTTTGACTATTATATATATAACATTTCAGAGAATATAGTGTAATAACAAAACAATAGTTTCGTTTAAGATGTGTTTTGAAGCTCTGACCTACAACTACCGATCTTAATATGGATTCATCAAAATTTAAAGTGGTGATAAATTACCACCTGTTTCAAACAAAAGAAATACAATTTCAGGATGATTTTTGCTTAGAAGAATCAAGATAAATAATAAAGTTTTAGTATTATATCTATTGGTAGCATTCTCAGATTTACATTCCTAAAAAAATGAAAACCTAGCCTACCTATCAAACTAGGGAAGGAAAAAAGAATTCTGATGAGATGCAACATAAGTTTTCTTCCTTTTTCTTAACTTTGCAATCATCTAAATGACCCCAAATCGGGGAATTAAAGATAAATAATCAAGCCAAGCTAATTTAGCACCAGACCATTAGGCCACCTTTTATGAGAGAAATTGGATATTAGTAACAGCTCAGCAAACAATGTTAAATAATAATAATTTAATGTCAGACAAAATGATGGGTGGGGTACTCGTGCTCATGCCCGTTGTAGTCATAATATAACCTCTCACCGGGAGAAATGTCACGGCATGCCACCAATAAGACACGGCACTCACCATCCACATTATATCTCACACATTTGAGGTTTTGTTTTTTCCTACCATCCCTATAACAAAATGTTGTTATTTGCTGAAAGCTAGAGGGATGAAGAGAAATAATAATTATAATTTTCATGCAATGGAGACCATGATTAGCCTGTCATGTGATGATATAGCAGTGTTGTGGTACATATATAGTCCAGACAGGTCTGGACTCTGCATTGTCTTACTAATGGCATATATTTAAATGTGAAAACTGTGTATTTTCAGTTTTTTTTAAAGATATATTAAAAAATGTGCATTAGAATTAGCACATACTTGAGAAACTACAACGATAATCAACATAGGTAAAATAGGTACACTAGTCATTAATTTGAAACAAATTAATCATTTATCATATGCAGCAGACAAGCTCTATCAATTTGTAGCACAACTACAGTGTACACAAATTTAATAAATTTGAAAAAAAAACTGTTGAACCAGAAAAGTCATCTTTGATGATTTCAGTATGAATCACCTCAAAACTGCAAGTTTTATTCTTAAAAATAGAAGCAAACGTACTATCCTATGAGAATGAGTAGCACTCAAGATGGATACCTACAAGTGTAAAGAAACTTAAAAAGGTCTAACAACGTGATTCTGTTTTACAACTTTGGTTTTTGCCTTTCCTTTGAACTTTATTTTATTGGCAGTTTTTGAACATCTCAAGTCTCTAACAGCAATGTCATGTAACCCATATGTGGGTAACTAAACCGAGCAATTCCATGAGGCAGTATGTTAGTGACTGGGGAAGCTACACTGGAGAACTTAGCAATCGCATGTGGCAGTGTGTTAGTGACTGGGGAAGCTACATTGCAGACAATTTTTCATTCCTTTTCCTCTTTATCTCTGAGGGGTTGACGTCAAAATACAAAGAATTTTCTATAACCCTTAAAACTATTCAATCGATTCTCCATAATTTGTTGTTAGTTCTTTTATTTTATGGGAAGGTGTAGGGTGTAGGCTAACTTGGTTATTTTGAAGAATGGGAAGTGTAGGGTGTAGGCCCTCATCATGACATTTTCCATCTTATAGGATCATATACTTCAGTTTGACCAGATACTATTTCATGGGCATATAAATGAAACTATACTTATCTAAATAATTACATGACCCTACTGTTCAAAGGATTACAAAAATTGGATCTGAGTATTTATTTATTTATTTCCTTTTTTCCCCTCCCCAAAGCATTAGACGGTACCTCAAGCTGTACATGGGTGTTTTTTTCAAAATCATAAGAAACATGGAGATTTGCACATAATAAGATTCATAAAATTGGAAAATAAATACTCACGGAGTATGGTTGTTAATGCCACTAATAAAGCGAGCAATATTTCCCCTCTTATCAGGGCAAATAACCAGACTGTCAGCAGGATCCATCCCCAAGAGGAGCGTCATCATGCTGTCACAGTCATCAGTTTCACGGTTTCTCAGGTAATCCACATCCCCAGTATATTCTGTAATTAGTGTTAGGTCTTTAATATGCCCATCAGCCTGTACTGTGGATCTGTCATTGAAAACAACAAAAGAAAATTACGTACTTAATTTTGCTAGTCTTGTTTATCTTATCTTGTAATAATCTTTTTCTATTTAATTTAATGAAATTAAATAGTAGGCCTTTTGCCTACTACTACAAAAAAAAATTACTAGTCCTTTTGCCCATCCAAGATCATCCGAGCAACAAGTTACTAAAATAAAGTTTAGTAGGATATCAAATGCAGCATAGAAGATGAGCACCTTATTTCTCTTTATGTAAATGAGAAAAAGATAAATATGAACAATCATTTTAGGAGTTGATCTTCAAAACAGTAGGTACAGGAAAAAAATCTCTTTTTTCCAAATTTCTTTGAAAGAATGTGATACATTTTGCAATGATATTTTGACTTTTTCTACCAAAAGCACAAATAATATTTTGTTATTATATATTTACATTTATCATCGGCATTGTATTACAGTAAATCAGTGATGGAAAGAAAAGCCTAAGCTGATTTTTTTTTTTTTTTTTTTTTGGGGGGGGGAGTGCATGCAAAACAATAAAAAAGAAAAATTAAGTTATGTTTTAAAGATAATGCCCAATACTTCTTCGAAGGGATGGAGTGTGGTTCTTGTAATTTACACAAGATCAGGGTATTGACTTCTATGTTCAGAAATTTAAATCTTCTAAAATTAGGTCCTAAAGATGAGAGAGAGAAACATGTACCCTTCACAGGAATCAAAAACAACCATAAGAGGGGGGCACTCTCCTCTTTTATACATGGCTTGGCAGATCTCCAATGTTTCTTTGTCCTCCTTCGACAAAACCTTGAAACAAAAAAAGAGAGAAAAGTAACAAACTCTGTCCGTGCATTATGAAAAGTCTAATATCACTATGCTGGACTTCAGCAAATGTCAAAGCAGCAAATACATCAAAACCATAGAAGTTTGTTACACATAAACAGGTAGCAATTGAATGTCACTCACTATTTATCAATATATATATATACATAGAGTTTGTCTATTGTGCATCCAGTAGCACTTTGACCGAAATGCTACCAGTCCAAATTTTAATTTTTCATGCTCGAAATTTTATTTTAAATAGCTCAATAAAATCTTTATATCATAATCTTGTAGAATACTATTTTTTATCGTTTTTAGAGTTACTTTACTATGCTTAATGATTTTTAGAAAGTAAGAATTTTTAACATACAAATTTTATTAATTTTCTATTATTCTAGGGCTATCTTTCAAAAATCATTAAGCATAATAAATTAATTCAAAACATGATAAAAATTAGTATTCTATAAGATTATGATATAAAGATTTTATTGAGCTATTTAAATTAAAATTTTGAACATGAAAAATTAAAATTTAGACTGGTAGCGTTTCGGCGAAGTGCTACTGAAAGCACAATAGAAAACCCTATATACATATATATATAGAGAGAGAGAGAGAGTCTGACTATGGTGCTTTGCAAAGCACAGAGGCATTGTGTTCTATTTTTAATTTCAAGTCAAATAATCGATCCGAACCGTTCAATCTATCTTCATATCAAAATCTATTAGTAAACCACGAGCACATACATCAAAACCATAGATGTCAAAGCAGCAAATACATCAAAACCATAGAGGTTTGTTACACATAAACAGGTACCAATTGAATGTCACTCACTATTTATCAATATATATATATATACATAGAGTTTGTCTATTGTGCTTCCAGTAGCACTTCGGCCGAAACGCTATCAGTTTAAATTTTAATTTTTCATGCTTGAAATTTTAATTTTAGTTCAATAAAATCCTTATATCATAATCTCGTAGAATACTATTTTTTATCGTTTTTTGAGTTAGTTTACTATACTTAATGATTTTTAGAAAGTAAGAATTTTTGACATACAAATTTTATTAATTTTCTATTACTTTAGGGCTATCTTTCAAAAATCATTAAGCATAGTAAATTAATTCCAAACGTGATAAAAATTAGTATTCTATAAGATTATGATACAGAGATTTTATTGAGCTATTTAAATTAAAATTTAGCATGAAAAATTAAAATTTAGACTGGTAGCGTTTCAGACGAAGTGCTACTGGAAGCACAATAGAAAATCATATATATATATATATATATATAGTCCAAGTATAGTGCTTTGCAAAGCACAGAGGCGTTGTATGTTTTGCGCTCTATTTTTAATTTCAAGTCAGAAATAATCAATCTGAACCGTTCAATCTAATCTTCATATCAAAATCTATTAGTAAACCAAATTTTATATTTTTTTGCTATTTTTTCTGATGAGGAGAAAATGACTTGATCTGAGAATTTTGGTTCATACAAAAATGACCGTTTTCCCCCTATCCAAAAAAATAGCAAATGAATTCCAAAAAAATATAAAATTTGGTTTACTAATAGATTTTGATATGGAGATTAGATTGAACGGTTTGGATCGATAATTTCTGACTTAAAATTAATAATAGAGTGCAAAGCACACAACGCTCTTGTGATTTGCAAAGTATCATAGCCTAATTATATATATATATATATAATATTTTAATATAATAAATTATTTCTAAAAATAGATTAGAAAATAAGGTCTGTTTTGTCTGTGATTTTTAAATTGCTTTGGTGGAAAGAGCCTAGAAGCCACTAAGCTAAGCCTAAGCCTAAGCCCCCTGACAGAGAGTATGGATCATGATGTCTCCCTTCAAGCAAGGGTTGAAGCAAATGCCATCCGGATTGACATTTACTGGTTTGGTCCTGAAGGTTTCAAATTTTCTATCGTGGGTTGCGATTCGCCGCTTAAGTTCTAGCTTTGTAGTGGGAAGACAAATCTGTCTCCATGTGGAAGAAAGAGAAATAATGTGTGAATTATTCAAGAAGTTTAGAGAAAAGTGCAGGGTGATATTCACCATTCTTTACACATTTATACAAGGAAGGTCCTTTATTGTTTTAATTAAATTATATACATGAAATTATCTGCGATAAAATAGTTAATTTAGAAGAAGAAAACTTCCACACAATATACAAACTATTTATTCATGTTGTTTAAACAAAAGCTCCCATGGCTTATTAATACTTGCAAAGAAACCCATTAACTAATAAGTAGTTAAATTGCAGATACTAAATATAAACACCTTGTCTTTTTGTCCCATCAGATTTTAATTTCTGAAGTTCTTTACACTTTTTTCAATATAATCTCCCTTGGGCAGCCTCCAAAATACATTTCCAATTCTAAAATCTTAGGTGCATTTGGAAATATGATAATAATGGCTACTTTTGCCCTAAAAAGTAATTGATACATTCCAATTCTAAGTACCTGCATTCCTCCTTTCTCTAGACTAGCTCGGTTTTTAAACCGTGGGGCCATGCGGGGCACATATGTCAGTTCATTGCTGAATTCTATTTTCAAGGAAGTCAATGCAGTAGCAAGAGAGGCCATTTGCTGGAGCCTCCTTTCAGGATCTTCTGTAGCTATGTAAGGCAAAAGTCGCCGCCTCCTTTTCTGTAGCACCAAACGTGCCCACCTTCTCTTCCGCTTCCTTCCATCTGAATTTATATATAAATACAAAGAAGGTGAGGAAGCTTTTCAGTTTTATTGAGGAAAAAGCCTGAACTAAGTCTCCACAAAATTAATTTTCTGTAAATGTTAATTACAATATTTTTTTCTGAACTAAGTCTTAATAGCATTTTCTCAACGTTTCTGCAAATGCTGATTACAATTTTTTTTCTGTTCAAACTAAATTTCCATATGTGGTCCTTAAAATATCGCTTGTTTCGTATTATGGTCATTAAAAGTTTTAAAATGTTCATTTTAGTCAGTACAGGGTGCAATTTGTACCAAACCAGTCCTATTACCAGCAATAAAAAAAAATTATCCAAATTCGTTTAATGTCGACGTCATGATAATGTTCATGATAAAATTTGTGCATATTATATTTACTTAAATTTCTAATGACAAGGATGTCACTGTTAGTATATATTTAATTGATGAATGACAGCAAGGATAGTAAATGTTAGCATTCACATCACCTTTGTTACTTGTAACTTACATGATTACATCTATCATATTTGTATGCTAACCTAATTGGAACAATTATATTTTTTAATGGGTCCTAAAGTAGGACCATTATGGTGCATATCAGAAACATAATGATCAAATCAATGGTTGTAAGCACCAAAATGGAATCAGTTATTGAGAACGATTTTTGTAATTTACTATTTACTTAAGTTAAAAAAAGGACAGTAAAAGAAAAGTAAGTGGCTAGCTTAATTTGTCGTTACAGATTGATTGTATGAAAAAAAAATTAGAAATAATTAATAAATACCTTCCGAAGGTGTGCATTTTATCTCACTCGTTGAACTCTTTTGGATCCGGAAAAAATCAAGAATCTTCGTTTGAGTAAGGGGAAATCCTAAATTGTAAACAATTAGCAACAACTAAATTCAAAAGAAGAAGTTAAGAGTACAGTTATAGACTTTTTTTTATTGGTTTGTCTTGTGGGAGCATTTATTTAGTTAAACAATAGGATCAATAATAAAATTTGACACAAAAACCACAAACTTCTCCAAACGGCTTCAAAATATTTTTTGAGAAAAACCAATGTCCATTAAAGGGGAGTCGCTAGGTTGAAAATAAAAATTCCTTGAGAAACAAAACCCAAATCTGCTGGTAATTTCATTAATTAGCCAGCAATTGCTGAAAATGCATGAAATAAAATGGAAACCCAAAGAAAATGAAAGATATTCCTATCAATACAAAAAGCAAATGTATTATATTTTTTTTCAATATCACAGTGCAAGACAAACATGTTGATAGCACCTCTTTTAGATATTTCAGATAATTTAAGGTGAGAAACGACTGAATTATCCCAAAAAAAAAAATGGATGCAAACATTGCTAATTTACTAAGACTTGTGTAAAATTTTATCCTGCAAAAAGACGGAGGTCCTCCTTTTCGAAGACAGCTAAAATGTGATGTCAGACAAAGAAATTTCTCCATCTCTTACTCTTCAAGGGTTTGGAATCCTGGCATTCGGGGCAAAACCACGAGCCCGTCGGAACCCTAACGACAATCGGTCGGAGACAGTATATATGAAAGCCCTTGTCACATCCATCGCACAACACCAGCTCGCTCTCGCTATCTCCTAACCTGCATTGTTCACACCTCACCTCCGAATAGCTCTCCCTCGTTACTGGGTCTACCCGTTTCGCATCCCTCATCACATCCTCCATGCTCCGGAACCTCCGCGCCGGAGGAGGTGGCGCCGCCGTGCGCTTTGTGCCGCGATCGCTCATCACTGGGGGCCGCATTTCGGATTGTTGATTTTTTTCCTTTTTTTGGTGGGAGGTTCGACAAGGTTCTTCTTTGTCTCTCGTTCTTAATTTGGAAATTTATGATTTTCGGAATTTTGGAGAAAGTAAAACAACAGAGGAAAAGCCAAGGGAGGAGAGGAAGAAAGTAGCGGGAACGCGGTGAGGTGGGGAAAAGGGGCAGAGAAGCTGAAAGGAGGAGACTGATGACGTGGCAAAACGGCGTCTCTGATGCTTTTTTTTAGGGTAAAAGCCCGTAGGCAGGCGTCTCTAAATCTAATGCTAAAATGTAGACTAGGGTTTTGTTTTTGTCAGAGTAGGGTGGCTGGGTGGGTGTATTTTCTTTCTTTTCAAAAGAAAATAGAAAAAAAAAGATGTAGAGATGAAAATAGTTCATTAATTTTTTTTCACGCATTTACCCATTTAGAGAATTTAAAATATGTAGTCTAAAATGAGAAGTACATAAAGTCACGTATGTGAATCGCTGTTGGGTTCGTCATATTTTATTGCAAAATTGAGCCTATGTCCACCAAAATTGTATCCGTCCAAATTGTAAATTTTCCAAGAGAAGGATAAGTTAAAAATGACATTAGTTACAACGAATATTTTTAAAATCCAAATCGTTCAATAGATATAATAAAATGTGCTTGCATATCAAATTAGATATTATTTTAATTTTTTTATTTATTAAGATAGATATAAAATTCGTTATTTTCATATCATTGAATTTTGTATCTGTTATAATAAATAGTAAAAAATTAAAAAAATATATCCAATTTGATCAGTATATATCTTAATATATATTCATCACGTTGAATGATTTGGATGTTTCTTAGAAATTTTAAAAATATCCGATATAACTTTGGTATCATCAACTTTTGATGTATCCAATTTGATCAGTGTATATCTTAATATATATTCATCACGTTGAATGATTTGGATCGACTGTTTGGACTTTAAAATTTTAAAAATATCCGCTATAACTTTGGTATCATCAACTTTTGATGTAACTTGATCCCATATTTTTTTTAATGAGTATATAATATAAGTAATTGTGTTTATTTTGTTTCCCCCTAAAATAAGGATCTTCATTTTTTTCAATAAATGCACATTGCATGTGTATGTAAAAAAATGGAACTGTTACGTGCATTAGATTAATGATTTTCATAGAAGATGGAATTAATTCATCCGACTTCAAAATTATCATAAATATTTTCTTATTTAAAGTTTGAACATACAATCTTTCTCTGGGGGTGCGCTTTAAAAATAGAGAGACGAGGAAAGGAACCGGATGGGATGGGAGGGGATCAGTGGGTGTGTATTTCGTGTGGAGATTTTTTTCATATGGAGATCTTGCGGAAAAATTTGAACGCAATCGACAGTTCAAAAATAAAGTACCACACCTGGAGAGCTTTTCCAGCTCCACAGTGATGAAAATTAGAGTATGTATTGAAAGGGGAGGAATTCACATCTAGTTATCAACTGTTATATTTTTTTTCTATGGTATCATGCCATAAAAAGTTGTCTCATGTATGTTAGATCATGGGATCTATAAATACTAGGGATCGGGGGAGTACAAAGGGTTTTAAATCTAAAATTTAATTCAAAATCTCTCTCATTCATTGATTTTGCATCGAGATTCATAAAAAACGTGAGAGTGGACTTTGAACCAAATTAGAAGTACGAATCTCAATGCAAAATCAATGGGTGAGAGAAGCTTTAAACTAAATTTTAAGTTCAAAACCCGTTGAACCTCCTCGGTTCATTGAATGCTAAAGCATATATTGTATAAAATACGGGTTTTGAAAAATTATGACACCAATATATCATATTTTTTTATATAGCCGAAAGAGATCCAGAAAGAAGTGTTATCCTCCAAATTAAGGTGTCTTAGCTCCCCCACCTCTCTTCTTATTTCCTCTAAAATTGTATTATAAAATTTTAAATGTAGAACAAGTGAATATAATTTGGATAGCTTGGTGATAAGATTATATTTATGAAGGTTTTATTACATAATATAAAATTTTACAATATCATTCAAATGTATTTTGGTTTTGATGGTTAATGATTGGACTGTGTTTTCAATAGCCTTATTGTATGATACAAAATCTGAAAATATCATTCGGATGCATTTCGACTTCAAAAGCTAATAGTAGAGTTATGTTGTAAAAACCCTAAAAGTATTTATCAGGCAAAAAAAACTCAAATAGCCCTAGATCCATAAAGAACACATTAAAAAAGTTAATTTATGTCTTTCTTATATAAGAGAATCATCAAGGTCTCAGGATCAATATCCTTCATAGTACTTTACACCGTAAAGTAGACAACTCCTTTGAAGGAAAAGAAAACGACATCCTCTACGAAATTACTGATTGTTTTAAATTTATTGGGCTCTTTAAATTTAAAAAGATGAATGAGAATTCGGCACCCTTCTTTCTCTTTTTTTGGAGACATCTATTTCTCTCTCTCACCTTGAGAACTTGAAAGCTCTAATTACATAGTGTCAAATGAATTAAAATCGTGTACCATTTACATCACATACTTCATCTCTCAGAGCATCTCCAATGCTAAAACAGTTTCTAAACTTTTATTGTTGCCATGTCAGTTATAAGAGTAAATAGTTTCTAATCTCAATATTTTTGTTCCAACGCTGAATCACGATTTGTGATTTCCGAAGCGCTAAGTAGGAGAAAATCAAAGAAGAGAAGCGAGCGAGAGAAAATAAATAACTTCAGAAACTCGAAGAAGAGGAGAAGTTTGTCCATCGCTGAAAACCCCTAGATTTCTAAATCTGATGTGGGATTAGAATTGGGTTTCTAAATTAGAAATCATGATTCTGGTTTCTAAAATAAAAACCGATCCTCCAACGCTAAAACTCAAAATATAGAGTGACACGTTGGATTAGAAATTAAACTAAACCCCCGTTGAAGATGCTCTCACATCCGATCTAATATATGACGTATCACTTGGTCACCTCTCTTACATATCTTTTCTTTTCCTCCTCCCCTCTTCCGATGCACGTTTTAAGAGATTTTATATTTTTCAGTGAATCACAAGCCAGGTGATAAAATTCCAACCATAAAATAACCCATTTCATTTTCTTGAATATATCAGGCATGTTTCAACTTTCAACTCAGCCTATTAAATATCATCAAATGAAATTGACTTGCAAGCAAGAAAAATCGCTTTTCAACCGTTCTCATGAGTGCAAGAGTCGAAGCAAGTGGAAAATGTTGAAATATTAAACAACTTTTTTTTTTGTTTTTGGATAGCGGCTTCTGGTTACCTGATATGATAAATGATAAAATAATCTCTCTTTCCCCACAGGATGTCACGTAGTCCTTCCAAGCTCTTCGTCCGTATCTATTATTCAGCTCATGGTTCTCCAGCTGGACCACCGCATGATATATCTACTTGTCTGAATACAGTTATACAGTTGTGCCAAAACTCTTGTGAAGTTGATCCACAGTGAAATCGGTAAAAAAAAATTATGAATATACTGCTGGGCGTATAGGTAATCTAAGATAATTCTTTATATTTTTATATTTTATATACAATTTAATTGTCATGTAATTATGCGTTAAAAATTATTAATTTAAAATTATACAAATTTAAATTTCTTCATGAATGTAGTTTTTTCGAGGGATTATTGACAACTAAAAATTTAACAATACCAATCTTATATAAATTCGTAAAAAAATCTTTAAAATGAAAAAATATACAAATATTTTTTTGAATTTATAAATTGATTGTGATTCAATTTCATATAATTTGAGTGTCATTTGATATTCCAACAAGTAGGGATGAGTCCAATCCGTTTGACCCGAAACTCGACTGACCCAATAAAAAATATGGATTTTTTTTTTTATTTCATCGGTTGGGTATGGATTAAGGGTTAAGCAACCTGACAACATGTAGTTCGATTATGGATTTTGTAAAAAAAAATATTGAGTAAAACCCGACCTGACCGTTGCACATTATATTTTAAATAATTTATTTTGTTCTAGATTTTAATAATAATATCATTATAAAGATCATTAGATTTTAAATAATTTATTTTGTTATGATTATTTATTATTATTATTATATTATTATTATTATTATGATTATAATTATAATTTTTTATTATTATATTACTATATTATGATTATATTTTTATTTTTATTATATTACTATGATTACAACTATGAATATTATTATTTATTATGATTATGATTATTTTATTATTATTATTATTATTATTATTATTATATTATTATTTTACTATTATTTTTATTATCATCATCATTATTAGTATCATAATTATCTATATTTTAACTATTTTGATTAACTACTGCCAAACAATATTTTCGCTCTTTCAAATAGTCCAGAATACCACCCTTCCAAAAAGATACTATTCTATCACTCTTCCAAAATTACCATTATTTTAAAACTATTCCTTAATTTGCGAAATGGACCCTAGCTTTTTGCAGTTCTTATATAAAAAGTGATAAACATTAAACTAGTTTTTTTCTCTCCAGATATCCTTTAACATCCAACATTTGAGCCTTTATTGGGCTGGATTGATACCAAGAGTTCTGTCCACACTTTTATTACACTGATAATTATTTGCCGAAGTTATACTTGAATAACAACTAGTATGTAAAAAAAAAAGAACACACATATTTTTTCTGCGTGTACTTTATGTTGACCACATAAATAATTTGTTCGGACAACACTCTAAAAAGAATATGTAGTTAATATCTTTCATAAAATAGCTGCCTATTAAGAAGAAAAAATGAATTGTTATGTTAAATCATACCTTAATTCACTCATAAATCAAAACCTTGTATGTCTTCTTATTCTTACTAGGGCTATGTCTTCTTATTTTTACTAGGGCTATAACTCGGATTTCTCCCCAACAATATAGTTCTCAAATAAATAATTAATAATAATAAATTTTATATTAAAGAAAATTTAGACACAATAATTTTAAATATTAAGTAATAATGATAATTATAATAATAAATAATAACTAAATACATAATAATCTATAAATGATCATATAAAGAATTGGATCATTTTAAGAGTTAAATTTCACCTTAATTACATTACACATATTATTTTAAATGGACAGAGAGAAATTATTTTATATTTGATAAATTATATTTGATAAATTGATAAAATGTTATATTTTAGTTGAGATTTAGTCTAAAAAAAATACTCTTTTAGTTTAATTTTAATATTTTTAGGGTTAAAATTGCACAAGTTCAAGGTACTGTTGTATTTTGATTTATGTTTCAGAGAAAGAAGAGAACCCCAGAAGAAAATAGGAGAAAAGACGCAAGTCGAAGCCAAAACAGAGGAGATCAGAGCAAGGAATGAAGTAAAAACACAAACCAATTTTCAATTTCGCCAGAACTCAATCAATTCCGGCTGAACTCAATTCAATCCATCATCCAGAAACATCAATTCCACCGAAATTCAAAATTCCGGCCGAACTCAAAGTACTGCCAATTTTTCAGTTTTCAATTTCGGCGGAACCCAGTCAATTCCAGTTGAATCTGTGCCGTCGATTTTTTTTTATTAATTGATTTCTTTTGCATCTTTTAGGGGGGTTTATGTTTTTTTTGATATATAGAGACCCTAGATTTGTTTGGGGAGAGATCTGGAGAGACTTAAGACTTATTTTTAGTGAGAGAAATTATTCTTGGAGGGAGAAAAAAAGGAGAAAGATCAAGAAAAATTATAAATTCTGGGTGTAATTCTTTCTATATTTGTTTTTCTTCTTTCTTTCTTTAATTACAATGAATATATGTAGATTTCTCTTCATGATTAGAGAGTAATCTTCTCTCTAGGGTTAGGCATGTCACTCAAAACTTTGTGTAATTAATTATACTTGTCTGTTTATTTGTTCTTAATTTCTGTGAATTGATTTTGTGATTGAACTATTATTGTGCTTGAACTGAATTGTTTTCCCCCAAGCTTGATTCTTGTTTGCCCTAAAACTCAGATTTTGGTCTGACCTCTCAACTTAATTCTTATCTAAACAAGACCTAATGCAAATAATTTTGAAAAATTAATCGAAATAAAAAAAAATTCAACAATCAGACATGGGGTTCATACGATTTTCAAAACCTAAATGACCAGTTTATTTTTTGAAAGAAAAAAGAATAAAGATGGAGGATAAAATATAAATTGGACTCTATTTACAATAAAATAGAAACATACACAAATTGTTTATATTAATTATTATTATTTGATCGAGTGATCTTGTCCTTGTCTTGTACTGGAACAATACATAATTGGCTTGATTTACCCAGACTATTCAAGTTGTATATTGCATACATTCACTAGTAACTTAATTAAGCCAGCGGAGTGTCAATCGACTCGAAATTTTTTTAACAGATAATGAATAACTTTTTAACCAACTAAACTAAAATAAAAAGTTAAAAGAAAGTATAAAATGATATAAAATTTGTTGGAGGGAGATAAATTTTTTTTAAGAAAAAGTTAGATTATTTGTCAAAATCATAAAAAAAATTACATTTAACTTTCGAAAATACTAATAAACCCTCTGCCTAATTATCTCTTTCAAAATTATCCTTTTTGCTTAGTTTAAGCGTTAATAATTTTAAAAAGTGTGCTCTTTAAGAATCCCTTATGAAATCGCATGCCTTTATTCATCTAATTTCTCATCCAATTTTTTTTTCAAAATTACCTCTAAAAATCCTATACTACCTCTAAATGCTATCTAATACAAACCCTATATGCAATTATACTAATACCTAATATGCAACTATATGTCATGAATGCAAGTTCTAGATACAATCTCAAATACCCCCTCCCCCAAGCTTAAACTAAGCATTGACCTCAATGCTTTAATCATACGTAAAGAAGGGTAAAAGAGATACTCACAGAGTGACACTTGGGTTGCCTCCCAAGAAGCGTCCAGTTTAACGTCTTGAGCCTGACTTTGCTTCAGTGATTTTCACGTTGCAGTAGCATCTTCTAGTGCAAACACTACTGGGATACATGAGCTAGTGCACAAGAACCAAGACTAGTACTAGGATACATGAGCTTAATCAAGACTGCACTAGGCTTAGGTTTAGTAAAACTCAAACTGGGTTGAATTGGTCAAGAGAAATTGAGCTTAAACAACAAGAAAAATGCTTCTGCCCAGTGAATCGTTATAACGGTTCATCTCGATACTCAAAAATATTCTAAGGCAGAAACATTCTCAAAGAAACCAGAGTGAATCGTTATGTAACGATTCAGTAATCGTTACAACGATTCATGAAGTATAACGATTTGATAAATCGTTATAACGTTTCAGCTCAGTTGATCCAACGGCTATACGGCAGAACAACTGACAAATTTCTCTGACAATCCTACCGTTTGAATATTAATCCGTTATAACGATTTGTAAACCGTTATAATAATTTTATAAACTGTTATAACGATTTGTAAATCGTTATAACGGTTCAGACCGAAAAAGTGAGTTATGCTTGGTTTTCAGCTCTTTATAAAAGGGGGACCATCTCCCTTCTCCTCCTGTTGTTGAATACACTTGCAAAATACATTCTTACAGCCACCATTAAAGAGCTTTAAGAAAACCTTACTATACCTAGCTAAAGCTCAAGATCTTTGATCTAAACTTGTTCTAAACACTTGTGAGATTTGAGTGATTTGCTCTATTGCTAAATCTACTCCTAGCTTTTGCTACTCCATTTAACTTTAGGTTTTGTCTCTCATCCTTTGTGTGTAAGAGGGCAAAGTTCGACCTTGTACAAGACTCGTGTTTGGTTGAATAGATCGGACCGGCTTTATTACCGTTAGACGGGAAGCCGGGGACCCGAGGAGTAGGCGCATAACGCCGAACCTCGTTACATCGCGTGTCAACTCAATCTTTTGATTGAGCATTTCTAAACTCTTTCTCTTTACTTTATTTCATATCTTTGGTTTAGAAATTGCTTGTGCTTGATTGTTGTAGAACTTGTTAAAATTATAATTTAACCCTTGTACTTTTTACTAATTGACCAAATTAGTATTATTAGCGGTAATCAAGGGTTACAATATTCATCACTTATCGCCATGGTATATTCTTTCGGTCATCAAAGTCCAATCTTCATGATATCCTAAAAAAGAAAGAAAGAAAAAAAAACTTAAATTGCAAAAGAAATAGAAAAATAAAAAGATAAATATAAAATATCTAGTCTTAAGTACTATTGGCTCTATCAATATTTAAAACAGTTATCGACAATGGCGCCAAAAAGTTTGTTGTGATATTTTCAAACTAATAAAATTGACCTAATTCACACAAAAGTAAGTCGCAAACATACGATCTATCATATAGTAAATAAGTATCGATCCCACAAGAACTGATTTAAAGTATCGATGTTACACAATTTCTCTAAGCTAAACAATATAATTTGGTTCAGATTTTAACTAAAATAATTCTATATTAAAAGTGATGTGGACAGGAATTCGGGTCTTATGCAGATAAAGAAAATCTAGGGTTTCGACTTTACTTTTCACTTGAACATTAATTTTACTAGTTGATATATTTATTCTTAATTATGTGAGGGTTACCATCTAATTTAATATTAATTTCCTGGTTAGGGTCCAATACCGTACTCGAATCAAGTCAAACTTCATGATTAAGTATATCGTTCTATTAATTCAAGGCTATTAAGTTATGATAATTCTAAACTACTAAAGACTGATTATTCACAATTAAGTACTTCTAACCAATTACTCTAATAATTCAGAGAAATTCCATCTAACCTAGACTTCGCGATTAAGTACTTGACCTAGGACTAAATATTGCTTTTGGGTCTGAAAACATTCAGATTTTGGTTAGAAATCTGAACAATCTTCTCAAACATGTGCACATCCTAATATCAATTTGTATTTCATAAATCTACGCTACTTTGGATTTCTAATCCTAAGCGGATTACTAATAAAAATACTAAACAATTCAGTTCAAACACAATAACAGTTCAATCACAAAAGTAATTCACAAAAATTAAGAATAAAAAACAGACAAGTATAATTAATTGTACAAATTTTCGAGTGATATGTCTAACCCTCCACAATATTAACTCTTGAAAATAAAAAATTTAAACAAAATTAGTGATGAAAAAATTAATGATATGACATACTTAAAAACTTAAATCTTTTTATATATTAAAAATTATTTCCCATAAATTTCGTTAACTATTTTAGTGCTTCATAAAGTCCGTTAGGAGTATAATTACTACAGAAACAAGGGTCTACCTCAAAAATCCCCATTCAACCTGGTACCAAAAAGATATTGCTCCGGCCTCCGGGGTTCTAGACTCACCACTCACCAGTCCTCGCCAAAGCCAAAGGTTTAAAGCCGCCAGTAGGATACCTCGATCGTCGATACATATATAGAGAGAGAGGGAGAGAGACGAAAAGGGAGAGAGTAGATATGGGAGGAAGAGAATCAAAGGAATCAAGAGATGAGATAGATGAGAAAGGGGCTGTTGCGGTGAACACTGCGCCACCGGTGGTGAAGGTGGGGGACGCGAAGCGTAGATGGCAAGAGAATCCGGTGCCTCCGATTCGACTGGAGGATGTGGTCCCGCCGGAAGAACGCGTGCAGTCGCCGTCGGCCTCGGCCGATGATACCTCCACCTCTTCTCAATCTAATCTTTGGCAGGTGTGTCAAGCCTCCTTTTTTTCCCTTTTGTTTTATTTCTGTTGATGGATGATTACAATTAAAACAAGGGGAATGACATGATCGAGTTTTGGACTCGTTTAAACTAATGCCTTAGTAGCTTAGTGAGAGTTCGCACTAGATCTTGGCTTGCTCTCAGTGCAAAATGTATCAAGAGTTTTGAAGTGTTTCCGTTCTTTTTGTTAATCCCCTTTTCCTTTTAGTTCCATGTGTATATTTTCTTATTTTGTTATGAATTTCACTGACAGGAGAATTAAAGTCTGTAATGATATGGAACTTAATGGCAACAATATTGTGCTTAATTTGGGCTCAACTGGGTAGAATTAGCATTTGATTACAAAAGTAAAAGATTATTATGGATTTTTTTTGGGTTGAATGGAGTCATAATTAAGTATTTCTTTCAATTGAATAGTTTGAGAATATATGTACCTGCCGATATGGATTGTTTCTGATAGCACTGGTGCTAATAATATTTTATTCTGGTATATATTGGTATGGGTTATTTGTACTGTTATTGTCAAATTCCTACCATAATCCTAGGTTTTGTCGAAAATAAATTAATGCATGAGGTTTTCCTTGGGACTAGCATTTTTTTAAGAGTAATTTCCAATTGGTAAATGCCTACTTGGTTGTCTTACAAGTGAAACCTCCAAAATTCAGAAATGATAAAGAAAATTGACAAAATATTACGGTACAAAGAGATAGTCCTTATCCACGGAAGAAAGTTGAGCAGTGAGCACTCCTTTTTGGTGGCTTGGCTTGTAATTAAGGATAACCACAGATTCCTTTTATTAATGAAAACAGTTACAAAAATGAATGGCACTTATATTTGCTGTAATTGAATTGGAAAAGCATTTTTTCCCTTACATGTTATGCATGGGTTAAATTGATGCTTAGATGCTTTAGTGAGGTATAATTAGCTCTTAAATTTCGGTTTCAATATTTCTAGACTGGGTCTTACCATTGAAAAGTTGGTTCGAAGTAAGGCTTAGTTGCTTATTGAATTACATTTCTGACTTTACATTTTGGAGCAATGCAAAATACTATGAATCTTGCACCTGACCTTTGAAGATTAATCTGACTGTGACAGTGAAACTTGCTTATGCAGTACACCTTATCTGTTGCTTTTTATAACTTTTTTTTTTATATCTAATGATGGATGTAGGTATATGCACTTGGGATGTTCATGATAGCAGGGTGGGTTTGGGGAAGATGGAAAGAGAGGAAGGATGGGGGCAGCGCTGATTCATCTACTAGAGATGATTAGTCATCAAGAAAGAAATACTGATTAGGGTATTGATGTTTCTTTTCTTGTATTAGCAATGGAATTTTGTAGAGTCATAAGAGTGGTAGATTGCTAAAGTTTTTCTTAACATTGTGCTTGTAACATCCTTCTTTGGGATGTAAAACAAAGCAGTACCTTGCTTCTTCTATATTCTGAAAGCTTCTGTGTGGGCACAAATTATTCCGTTATGTGAAGCTTTCATGAGGTGACTGCACCCTTAATTTAACTGTATTTTCTTATGGAGTATTTTCTGAAAAGAAAAAAAAAAACAGAGAAAACCTTGCAAATCAGGCGTCTATGTCACGTTCTTGATCGTAATTGAACGTGTTTGAGCGAGAATTAGGCAAGAATTTGGATAATTTGGGAATTAATTGGATGAAAAGAAGATCGACTAATAAACTGATACAGAATTGAAAATGCGTTTGTTGTTACCAACTTCCATTACATTATCACATAATCAGAAACGGTAGATGAATTATAGGCGATGCTGAGACCTAAATCCCAGCTAAATCCATGGAATAACTTATCCTAATCACTACTGAGCTGCCACGTCAGACTGTTCATATATCGCTGAATCGTATCCGTTGAAAAGAGAGGTCGGTCTGGTTTGAATTAAATCTGACGAGTTGGGCCCTTTTGTCAGCGGCTCTGAATCAATTAAATTCTGCCCGTCGTTCTCTGCCCGCTTGCCCGTTAATTGAATTATACGTGCACTCCCTTCCTCTTCTTCATCTCTGACAATGACTGTGTCGTCGGTACCTGACACTCCTCCGTCCTTGAAATGATTCTTGTCCTCAAGAATAAATTGAGGGAATCGCATAGCAATGGAATCGTAGTCCTCCCACGAAGCATCTTCTGGCGGTAGGTTAGTCCAGAACACAAAAATTTGAGGAACTGCGACATTATCGCGCTTAACAACGCGGCGACTCAGGATGGATTTTGGGTAAATGCGTAAATGGCCATCAGGAGAAGTAATTGGCAGATGAGGCGAGACAATTTGACCCTGAGGAATGTGTATCTTCAATTGAGAAACATGAAGGACTGGATAGATTACAGAACCAGCAGGAAGACGCAACTGGTACGCAACAGTACCTACTTGTTCCTCGATTTCAAAAGGGCCATGGAAACGAGGATTGAGTTTGTGATTTCTGGAATTAGATATGGACACTTGACGATAGGGCTGAAGGCGAATGTAGACCCAATCACCCACAACAAAGGATCGCTCGGTACAGTTGGTATCGGCAAATTTCTTCATCCGATCTTGGGCATGAATGAGGTGTGCTTTGAGTTGAATCAATGTTCGATGACGGTCTCTGAGGATCGTAATAACAACCTCAATATTGCTGCGTGGAGGAGATCCCAATGTGATGGAAGGAGGATGGTATCCATACAATGCCTGAAAAGGGGATGTGTTGAGTGAACTATGGTACATAGAATTGTACCACCATTGGGCGAGGGGTAACCACTTGGTCCATTTTTTTGGACATCATGCTGCGGAGATATGTTTCCAAACATTGATTAACGCGTTCAGTCTAGTCATCAGTTTGTGGGTGGTAGGTCGTGCTAAGATTGAGCCGAATACTAAGGATTGAAATGAGCTCCTTCTAAAATTTGCTGGTAAAGACTGGATCTCTGTCAGAAACTATGGAAGAAGGTAATCCATGGAGACAATAGATATGATCAATAAAAAAATGAGCAACTGTTGTAGCAGAATAAGGGTGAGAAAAATCTATAAAATGAGCAAATTCGGTCAACTACTACCATAATTAGGTAATAATATATATTAAATTATTAATTTTATTGTTATTTTTAATATATAAAATGTTATTATTTTAATAATTTTTATTAGGTAATAATATATATTAAATTATTAATTTTTTTATTTAGTACCTGATTAGTTAATGAATTTGAACCCGATAAGCTATTTCAATCCGATAATTGCCCCTCCCTGACCAAAATTCTGCATCCGCCCCTGATTTTAGAACTAAGTGTTCGGACCTAAGATAATTGAGTCTTTGAAAATATAACCCTATCAGTTACTATTTAAATCTTCCTCTCTAACTAATATCCCTGGGATGTACCCTTGTGCTTTGGTACAATTTTTCCCTTGCTGATAATTGGATTATGCTCTTCTCCAGTCAGATTCGACCATTAAGATCACATCTGGCTGACAAGCTTCTTACAGAGTTACAATAGAAGTTTGAAACCGTACCAGTCACTGGGAAAGTGCCTGGCTATTTCAGGACAGCCGATCTAGACTGTTTGATCCTAAATGGATGGTCTAGATCACTAAGGTAAGCAAACGACCCCTGTTGTTGAGGCCTTCAGTTTCTCTCTTGTGATTCTGGTACGACATTAATGTCTCTGTATGTTAGTAACTAAAATTAAAATGATACCAGATATTGAAAAAAAAAACTTTAACAATTATCAGTTTTGTAGAATTACAATGTAGAGACGCTCAACACGTTATAGCAAATGTTTAGGGTCTATTTCGGCACATAAAGATTTCTTCTGGATCCTTGACAAAAATATTGCAAAATTTTCAGTTGAAGCGGTCTCGGAAAATCATATCAGGATCAGATTCCATGAAAAATTGACAATTTGGGTTCCTCACAATAGCATATCATATTATCATGTAAAGGAGCTTGTCTGAATGAACATGATAGATTGTAGGATCAATGCAGCTAAAAGCAGTACCTTTTCTGTGCTGTCTGCAAATATAGAAAACTAATCGGTTACAACTTACGAATTACAAGATAATAATAGCCCTCGCACTCCTTCCATGGATAGCTGTGATCAGCAGCTGGGTGCAAAGTGCAAGAAATTTTATATACTTTTAAATTCAAATAAGCATATTCCAAATTTGGAAATTTTAATATAACATACGTTTCCTTAACTATTTGACTCCGCTATTTCTTTGAGATATTTCTTGGAAGAACTATAATTAATTATTAATTAAATTCAAGGCTGCCATGCGATGAAAGCAAGGTGAGACAGTATAAAATAAAAGAGAGGGGAAAGGGAAAATAGCATTATTTTATGTATAAAAAATACTTTTTTGAAAAAAAAATGAAAGCTAGAGAGGCCTTCCTCGTGTTGCTCCTGCAAAATATTTGATCTCAAATTTTTTTTGGTAATTAAAGGGAGGAAATAACAAGTTGCAAACAAAATGCTCACATTTTTATAATTGTTGGTTGAAGACTTGAAGTAGGAAATAACCTTTAAAAAAAATAACAAGTTGCTGGCTATGGGGTTCGAACCCATGCGTACTTATGTACAGAAGATCTTAAGTCTTCCCCCTTAACCACTCGGGCAAACCAGCGATTTTATTAAGCTATCCTAATATATTTATTTATCTATTATTTATGTACTCACGCAGGCTCTGTTTGTTTATTTGCAATTTTTCACCAGTATATAATCTTTAACGAAAAAAAATTGAGGCAAGCACCTTAATTAAAAAAAAAATTTAAGATCCCATTGATTAAACTATATCTATTACTTTGCTTATCTTTCTTTTGAGTTATGCTCACTAGTTCAATTTAGAAAAAAAAATGAAAAACTCTCCAAAAATCATGTTGCATTTTTGCTAACCGGCTTCTTCAGTTCGTTAGGCTCGTCGGAAATAAAACAAAAACAAAACTATAGAGGAGGAAAAAAATCAACACTTTAGAATCTAATGATCAACAACTAATATGTTCGTATCAGTTTTTTAGTTGTTTAATATCAATCCTTGTGTTTTCTTTAATGTGGACTTGTAAACAAACTTGTACCGGTGAAGTAAACACTTCCAAAATATCAATCAATAACTACGTAATTTAAGTTTACGAATACATTCAAAATACACAAAAAAAAGTTAATTGTCCTAAGTTTCAATTTGATGAAAATGAGGGGAAATAAGATGTTACTTCAAGCATTATTGTCTTG
Organism: Schoenoplectus tabernaemontani; assembly: GCA_037127355.1. Lineage (NCBI taxonomy): Eukaryota > Viridiplantae > Streptophyta > Magnoliopsida > Poales > Cyperaceae > Schoenoplectus > Schoenoplectus tabernaemontani. The sequence goes on from CM073757.1 coordinate 17,706,066, forward strand.
AATTTATGCTATATTTGTGTAATCTGTTCTTTTAAAAGATAGGTTTTAAACCAAGTCTCTGAATTTTAAAGATCCATAAAGCATTTATCATCCAATTTTCTATACGGAAGATATCGTCTTTAATAAAAAAATACTGAGATAAATACTATGGAAACAACATTAAATTGTGTAATTCACAAATCCCTCTACATATTATTATTATTATTATTATTTTGGTGGGTGGGGGAGGAGGGGGGGGGGGGGGGTTACTAGCCCTACACAAAATGACAACATTAAATTGTCTTTAAAAATAATTCACAAATCCCTCTACAAATTATAAAAATTGACAACGTTAAATTGTCTTTAAAAAAATAATCCATAAATCCCTCTACAAATTAATGGGGGTACTAGCCCTATACAAATTGAATTGACAACGAATAAGTGAGAGCCCCAAAGCACAATTACATGCAAGAGAAACATGCAGTACATTTTTGAAATGCGAATCATTTGCAATATAGAGCGGAAGTAAGAGGCACGAACGATTATTCTTTGAGTTGCCACAGGGAAGATTGCAGTAATCAAATTCGCATCTAATCAAGGGACGTGCAATGTGTTCCGGTTTACCTTTCTTTAGTTAATGGGCTTCCAATCCAGATCTGGTGTGCGGCGTAGCACGTGGTCCGTTCGATCACTTTGAGATTCGTGCTAACTCGAATCTCAAAGCACTATTTCAAATCTTGAAGTGATTGAACGGACCACGTGCTGCGCGACAACGAATCTGCTTCCGGTGGGCTTCCTCACCGAGCTCAGTAGCGAGAGCTTGTCACCCAAGCGGGGGTAGGGTGATTTGAACGGTGGGTTTGATTCTTGCGGTCGGGTCTGAATTCCGTTAATAGTTGGCTTCAGGGACGGAGCCAGAAAAAATCGATAGAGGTGCCCGGTTCAAATAAATAGAATATTTAGATAAAAAAATTTATTTTTATCATACGATCTTTATTCTTCAGTGAACCTAGTGGGTGTTCGGACGTCGGCTTTGGATCCGCCCCTAGTTGACCCCCCGCCTTTTCCAAGTCGGTCAGCTGACCTAAGTGGCTCAGGCGACACGCTCACATGCAATGATGCAAATGCAGACGAATATATGTTTGATAAAGATGTCAATTACGGGTCCTAGAGTGGAGAGGATCGCGTGAGGTTGGCTTCACAGAGCAACGAACACCTCCCGCTCTCGACGGGTGGAAGGATAACGGGTCCGTGCGCTTCAGATCCTCTATGGCCTCCGAAGCTTGCCCATCGGATGATCACCCCTTTTGTTCATCTTCTTTCAAGATGAAACAGTTAGGTTTTTGTAATTGTTTCATGGTTTATGCTGCTAATTGGATTTCGATTTGTTCTCATAAGATGAAAGAGATATTCCAATTCCACATTTTTTTTGAACTGTGCGGATATTATATCTGGTAAACAAATGTATCATTCTCGTAATCTTTTCAATAGAAGTTAGGGTGTCAATGGGTACGGTACGGATCGGGTGAAGGTATTTTCATTATCATATCAATTTTAAATTATTCTTATCCATATCCTACCTTTACCCATTAAAATTAGACTTACTCATATCTTACCCTTACCCGTTAAAATAAACGGTTAACGAAACGGTAACGGATGCTAACGAATAATACTAATGTATTACTTAGTTTATTATCATTTATAAAAAAATATGTGAACTTATTTCGTTCATACAAATACATCTCTATTTTACTAGTATGAAATAAAAATATAACTATGCAATCAATTCTAACTTGAGTCATTTCAAAATAAATAAATTAAAAAAATAAACATCTCTTGTCAAACTTTTTAAGTAGAAAATAAAATATATTAAAAGCAAAAATAACATCTTATCTAAAATAAAATATAATATTATCTCATCAATCATTTTAAGAGTACTTCAATCATTTTAAGAAGTACTCTACTAAATATTATTCAAACATTATAATTTATAATATGGTTAAACTTAAAAATAATAATAATTATAATTCATAGTAATTAACTCATAGAAATCGGGGCAACTAATATATATATATTTTTATTTTGGTAAATAAAATAAAAAAATAGAGAATTGATAAGAATATTCTGAAGTTGTGCGCTAATGGCTTAGATCGAGTTTGAAACTACTAGCCATTAGCGCATAATTTCGGGGTGTTCTTATAAATTCCTTATTTTTTTATTTACCAAAATAAAAAAAATTATTACACGAGATAATTATATTGGAAATAATATAAGTTATTTTCTTAATAATTTACCCTATAGGGCAAACAGGTATGAAATGATTTTTACCCATAACCTTACCCATTTACTAAACGAAATAAAATTCTTACCCTTACCCATATCAAATAAGTTAACGAAAAAAAATATTTATCTATACCCATCTTATCTAATATAGTACGAATCAGATAAATAGATAAAAAAATATCATTGACACCCCTAAATTAGAAATCCTTTTCAACAAAATTATTTTTCTCAAAATAAATTTATCAGAATTCTGCAGAGTTCCGTTTATGAACCAAGCAAAGTTCAAAAAAATAAAGAAATAATTGCCAGTACCCATGCAAAATTTTCTATTTCCCTGTTTAAAATTATACATTCTCTCCTTCATCCCCTTCTCTCATTTATCTGTTATTATCCCTTTTACTAAAAAGGGGATTTGAATCATTTGACCATCTTTTACTTAATGTCTCCTATAGGCTTCATTTTGCTTCTTGATTACTGTGGCTATGTGCTGTTCAAGTGAAAATCGAACAAGGACCAAGTGCTTTTTCTCGTATAACAGATAAATGGGAAACTAAATAAAAGAAAAAGGAAAATAAACAATGCAAATTAGAGGATTATCAATTAACTCGGGGAGTCAGTAATGTATGGCTTCCTGCAGCTATAAACATAGGATAACATTTTCCTGCTAGTATACTATAATTTCCTGTTATATAATTATATAACAAACAATCCATTTTTTTTCTTAATTCTGTCTTGATTTTCAACAGCAGCTGAAGCTTGCTCAAGCCTTCCCAAGATCTATGGCATTGCTGTTGCTCCCATGCGATTCCTTCTTTGCCCTTTCTCTCTTTCTAGATCCACTGCTATTAGATCTTCAGGAGCAGCATGTTAAGATGGTGCACGCTTTTACATTGGATTATGATAATTTGAAAACTTTATCTTTCCAGTAAAAGAAGAGAGCTAAATAAACTAGCCAAGAAAAAAATTGAAACTTCAGTATTAATATTCCTTTTCTTGAATGAGGAGACTCTTTTCCTATGAGCTCTACCTTGCTTGTGTTGCTCCCACCTCATGCATCCCTTGGAATACCCAGTTTCCACACGTCTCCCAATTATGAAGTTGAGAAGTTGAGAATCACTAAATTTATGGATATATACATAATATTTTGCTTACAATATACTAACCAAACAGATGAATTGGGTCCACAAGTCCCTTGTTCCGGAATTATGCATTTTTTTCATACAAGGGTCATACAAAGGACATGCAAAGGAATGCTTCCGTGGCGTCAATATTGGTGCAAATTCCACTCAAAATCTTCCCTTGAATGAGTTAGCCGTCTCCTTTAGAAAAAGGAAAGACTCAAGTATTAGCAAATGACAATACTAACAGGAGATTATCACAAAAAGACATTTCCAATATCTAGAAAATGAGGGGAAATTTTTGCTTCAGGTTGGCAGGGAGTACTCCAAATTTTAATTTTTACTTTATTGTACTCCTCTAAACCCACCAGAGCAAAACCTAACATGGATTACTTTTTATGGTCATTTGGGTGAATACGGGGTCAATTTCTTTGAGACAGTCATATCCTCCATACGGTTTGACAGGTAATTAACTAAAGCAGCTGCATGTAATGACACATGACACAATGCTCACAAAGAAGGATTTGTCGCAGTTTTATATATTTGTATCCTGTCTTACAAATGTTAGGGTCATAAGTCAGTTAAAAAGTAATATGCCTCTTTCACCAGCAGTAGAAGTGTTTGAGAACTCTGACAAGGTTTCACACATGTCATCAAACAGAAAAAGGGCTCAGTAGAGCCTACAACATCATATGCAATTACAATTACAACACATGCTGTAATGCACATAAAAAATAAATGCAAGTCAATATCCACTTTTTCACTACTTTCTAAATAACATACATTCTATAATTAGGTATTTGTAAGATGTTCTAGATATCTAGCAAGCTGCTGAACTTGCTCCTTACTAGTGGACCGTGGATGTGAAGATGTGCATTCATATTTTTGGCACTATTGTCTGGACATTCATTCAAGCTCTTGAACATGTTGTTTGAATCAGAACTTCGAAGTTGTTTTCAAGCTTGACTGTACAATCTGCGACAATATATTTAAACCATTTAAGATGGTTCTATACATCATATTTTATTATTGTTGCAGTTGGCTGTACTAATAATTGATTTCAAATCACCATTACATACTCTTGCCACCCGTGTCAACATACCCTCCTATTTAAATCTGTCTCCCAATTTTTTTTTTGGATGTATAGCTTTTGTACATGTCCAAAAGAACTTTCGATCAAAGGTGGAACCATGTGCAGAAAGTGCATGTTCTTAGGTTTTGGATCGCATCAAAAAGAATATAAGTGTTTTTTTTGAAGTAGCTAGCAATTACCAGAAATTTTGTATTGATAAGAAAATTTATTTACATCCGTCTTTGCCAAGTGGCTATAGACTTTAGATCCTATGTATCATATTCTCCTCTATACTGCATTCAGCGCATGTCACAATTTCAGTTACAACTATAAGTTGAATAAATTACAAACATGGCCGTGTATTGTACAACTGCATTCATTTCTTTAGGATTTGAATCATTTTCTTTTGTCATGGGCAATATTTACTCCATTGCTGCATCTCCATCGCTGTGTTGCAACAACAAAATCATTAGCATGCATTCTCCCCTAAACAATCTTCTATTTCTTTCTTTCCATAAGTTCCAAATAGTTGAGAGGCAAATTGTATTCCAGATCGTCTTCTTTGCTTTTGTTGTGAATTCGCGTAGAATAAATCATGTTTCTTGCATAGAAGATTCAAGCAATGTTGGCGGCATGTTGAAATTGCTTCTGATATGCTGCCATAATGAATGTTACATGGCATTGAGAGAAAATGTGCTCTTCTATTTCTAAGATAGCATTATCACACAAGTAGCACTTGACCTGAACCATCATTCATTTTTGTTGTAACCTTTGTTGTGTAAGAAGTCGATCTTGCAACAATAACCAAAAAAAAGATTTTAACCTTATATGGTGCTTTGATCTTCCAAAGTATATGGTAATAAGATGAAATCATTCCCATATCAACCATAACCTTGTAAGTTGATGCCACAGTGAAGGCTCCATTTGGAGTCCATTTCCAGATCGAATTAGAACATGAGGTTTGAGAAAGGGAGCAGTTGCATCAGCGATTTTATGAAGTCTGATCACTCACTATGAGTGATCGGGATCTCTCTTATGTCAGTTGTGCCATAAATTGCATGGACGACTTCTATCCACAATCCATGTTGTTCTCCTTGTAGTTTCCGCAGCCATTATTTTGTATTTCCAGGTTTATGACACCTAATCCCCCATCTTTTTTTGAGATTGCATACTCACCCAATTCACAAGGCAGTTGAATCCATTATATTTTTCATTGCCTTTCCAAATGAAACTTCTTCTCAAACGGTCAATATGTTTGATCACTCCCTTCGTTATATGTAAAACAGCATGTAGTGTATCAGCATAGCAGAAAGTACTGCCTTTGCTAGTGTAGTTCGACCTCCTAGTGACAGGAATACCCCCTGCCAGCCTTTAAGTCTGTCATGAATAACTTGAGTCAGTGGCTGGTATGTGATTTTTGGCAATTTCAAAAAGAATATAAGTATTATAATTCAGAAAATAGAAAATTTTATACAACAATGGATGTAGACTTTATTGAGAACGAATCATATTTCCTGAAAACCCAAGTTCATGCTGAGGGGGAGACAAGTGCAAGTTGTGAACTGAACATGTATTTTCTCACTGTTGAAGTCCTAACAGCAATGAGACTCTTGGACCTGACTTGATGCCTTGCCCGAATATCTCAGGCACACTAGCTTTAAATCCGTTGCCTCACTCTGACTCAAATCCTATCATTGACCTAATGTCTCACTTGGAACCAACTGTTGCTGTACCAACTTCTCACTTGAACTTGATTTCTACTGGTACCACATTCGAGTCAAGCTGGGCTGAACCCAACGATTTTGGTAATGAAACTTCATCTAGAGAAGAAGAAGTAATACAATCCAACTCACAACCACGTGGCTGGACTTCTCCTGAGGATATGCCCGAGCTAAGTACTTTGAACCAAGATTTTGATTCTCAATTTAGACTACCTACTAGAACCAATCGTGGTGTTCCCCCCAAAAGGTACATTCTTGAGGACGGAACAAGTGAAAGAGTAAAATACCCCATTGCAAATTATGCAACCTCCAATCATCTGTCTGAACAATTAAAAATTTTTGTATTTCAAGTTTCTTCGATTCCCATACTAGATAAAGTGGAAGAGGCTGCACAAGATAAGAAATGGGTAGATGCCATAAAATCTGAAATAGAAGCCCTTATAAAAAAAAAATCACACTTGGGATTTAGTAATCTTCCTGAGGGGAAAGAACCATAGGATGTAAATGAGTTTATTCAATAAAATACAATATGAAGGAAAAAATGAAAGATACAAGGCTCATCTTATGACAAAAGGATACATTCAGACGTACGAGATAGATTTTAAGAAATATTTTCACCTATAGCAAAACTAAATATTATTCGAGTGTTGTTATCTCTTATAACAATTTTAGATTGGTCAGTGCATCAATTTGATATAAAGAATGCATTCTTGCATGGTGACCTCAATGAAGAAATTTATATGGATGTCCCACTGAGGTATCAATGTAGTGGAGCAGAAAAGAAGGTGTGTAAGTTACGACGATCGTTGTATGGTCTTAAACAATTTTCTAGGGCTTGGCTTGAAAGATTTTGTAGCGCTATGAAAAAGTATGGGTATCATCAAAACAATTATGATCATACACTTTTCTACAAATCAGACCAAGGTAAAATTGCTATTTTTATCATATATATGGATGATATGATTATTATCGGAGATAATAAAGATGAAATACATAACCTTGAAATAAGATTGTCAAAAAAATTTAAAATGAAAAATTTAGATGGTTGAAATATTTTTTGAGAATTGAAGTAGTTAGAAATCAAAATAGTATTTGTTTATTTCAAAGGAAATATGTTCTTGATTTACTCACAGAAATTGGAATGCTTGAATGCAAGCCTGTTGATACACCCATAGTACAAAACTAGAAATTAGAAAATAGTCCAGACTAAGTTCTGACAAACAAAGAAAGGCACCAACGCTTAGTAGAAAAATTAATCTATTTATCACATACTTGACATGATATAGTTTATGCAGTGAGTGTTGTAAGTCAATTCATGCACTCGTCAAGTGAAGAACACATGGAGGCAATACTGTGAATTTTGAGGTAATGGACACCTCGATGTGATGGGGTATACTGATGCTAACTAGGCAAGATGTTAGAAGATCACAAATCAACTGCGGGATACTTCACATTTGTGGGTGACAACTTGATCATCTGGAGGAGTAAAAAAAAGAATGCTATAGTATTGTCAAGTGCTGAACCTGAATTTAGAGGAATGGTAAAAAATATCTGTAAATTCTTGAGAATAAGGAGAGAGCTTATTGAATTGGGATTTGAACTAAAAAGAGAAATAAAATTGTTTTGTGACAATAAAGCAACAATAGATATATCTCATAACTCTGTACAACATGATAGAAAAAAATACATTGAGGTAGATCGACATTTCATCAGAGAAAAGGTAGATTCGAAGGTAATTGAGATTTCATTTGTAAGATCAGGAGATCAACTCGCAGATATGTTAACAAAAGCTGTGTCTGGCAAAGTGTTCACCGAGTTCCTGGGCAAACTCGGAATGATTGACATTTACATATCCGTTTGAGGGGGTGTTGGAATTACAAACTGATATTCTAGGATCCATATCTACTCAGAGAAGGAAAAAAATAACCTCTAGGAGGAAGCTATATATGCACTTCTGATCTCTTGTATTTTCTTTTATAGATAACATGTGATAGATGGTGGTTATATTTCTTTCTAAAACTGAAATAAGGATTCTATGATTACAACTTGTAATTGATTGTCTGTACAATCTCTAAGCTGATAAATAGGAGGAGAGACAGCTGTGTAATGGTAGGAGAGTAGATGAATTGTGTAATGCTATTTTTTCTTAATGAAATAAAGAAAGGGTGGGAGGATTGTGGGAGTTCAGCGTTAATTTTATTTTTTACATATAGCTTACCAAGCCGTTAATATTTAAGATGACATTGAACTGTACCTACTTGCCAATTAAGGGTACATTTACCTATTACAGCCATAAACAGTAATGATTTATAAATCAAAAGGAAGTTTGTGGTTCAAGGGCTTTAAAAAATAAGTCCTATTGGAATAACAGAATCATGGAAGTGTTTTGGAAGTGAACTCCATGGATGCATCACTGTGCCTAATAAATGATGTGGGGCACCTATGAATTTACTTCAAAATTACTAACCAAAGACAGAAAAATGAACAGAGACACATATTTGCAGATAGAATGATACAGCGAGCAAGAAATACCCTTGCGATCTGGAAGGGGTACTTCTTGGTGAGCACATCAAGTCCAGAATAAAACTGCAGAGAATTAGTAAGTGATAATAAAACGGTTGTCATTTCCATATACACACAAAGTACTAACTGAAGCAACAATAGGTCATGAAATGCCAAATTTATACCAAAATTTCATTTCGAAAACATGAATTAAGCTATTAATGCTTTGAGCTAACTTCACTCCGGCCCCTTTTGAATATCGTGCTGGAGTATCATTCTATTTGCTCGGAATTTTTTTTTTGCCGAGAGAAACAAATTGACATGCGTATTTAATTTAAGAGAGAGTTAGTTTCATACCACCTCAAAATCTTAAAATTAGTAAAATGCTACTCTAAAATTTAAATTTCTCTAAATGCCACTCCAAAATCGATTTAATTAGTTATTTGCCACTCATACAGTATAAATATTAAATTATTAAATAAAATTATAAATATTATCTATTCTATCCAAAATACCCTCATTACTCTCTTCAACGGTTCTCCCTCAAATACCGATACATGTACAGGAGATACTTATATTTGAGAAATCATGAATTTGCTTCGCGGGATCAACCGCTCCGATTTATGAGTGCGACACATTTCAAAGCCCTATACCCCTTCATGCACATATTCTTTCATAGCTTCACACCAACATTTGTCAAACCCTTTTGTATGTAACAAGCACTCCTAATTGCCCCTAATTGAGAAATCATGGATTTGCTTCAGCAATTTCTATCTTCAACCCAGGAACTCTTAAATGAAAAAGTCAAGCAAAGAAACTGACTCTGTATAAGCACCCCCAACTAAGTAACACTATAGGGAATCACTCTCATTTACATCCAGACGATGAAGCTTATGATACAGGGAACCACTCTCATCTACATCCAGGTGATGGACCTCATGATACAACAAATTTGTAGGTTCATTATAGTGTCCAAAATCCCCCAGAATATCTTCAAAAAACTCGAGTAAATGGAAATATCCCCTTCTTAAGTGACATTGAACTGGTGGCACAACACATGCAAGAGCACCGGTAATAATGTCTGTAGCCTTGATAACTCAAGTGTCTCGGTATACAGTAAAAAATATATTCTTGAGAATAAAGTGAGAGGCCTTTTTGAAGTTGCAATCGAATTTAAGATCACACAACCGTCCTGACCGAGATGACAAACACCAATTTATGATTAGAATTTTGACAAGGAAGTGCGCAATAAATCCCATAATCCCCTATTTGGTTTTGGCGCTGCTCAAACCAGTAAGGATAGTAATTACATGGAAGGATGTAGATGTGGTGATTGTTAAGTGAATTTAGAAGAGAAAGATGAGCGATAGAGTTGGAAAGGAAATAACCTTGAGAGAGTTCAGAGAGCCAGTGATTGGATGATTTGGAAGAATAAATATTTTATGGAGAGAGTAAGAGGAACCAAGAGAAAAAAAGGAAGGGGTATTTTAAAATTATAGAAATACATTTCAAAATATATTATTATTTAATTAAAGTTGTATAAAAATTGTATAAATGTGATAAATAACAAAAATAAACTGATTTTGGAGTAATATTAAGAGAAATTAAAAATTTAAAGTCACATTTTACTAATTTATAAGTTTTGAAGTGGCGCATGATTAATTTTGAAGTTAATGGTATGTAGCAACTTTTGTTATAGACTTCCCATAGAAGAGGATTTGCTTTTTTTTTTTCATAGACTTGCATATATTCGAAAAATAAATTTGTGACGAACGACATATATATAAATATATCTACTGATTACTGCATGGTTGAGTCAGAATATTTACTTCATCTCAATATTATTCTTTTTAATACTAGTACAATCAGTGTATATATGATACCAAAATCATATATATATATATATATATATATATATATATATTTAAGTTACAGAAATAGTATATATGTCAACCCTGCAATCATTAAGATTTAAGAGGCTCACAATAGAATGCTATTGTGACACAATTGTTGATACCACAATTTATTTAATAGAATTTACCATTTGAAATGACAGCAATATTATTTTCCTAGTCAACACTTGATATTTGGAGGGAGATATTCATATTAACGTCGATCAAAGTGAATAATAAAAAAAACTATTTAAAATGAATAAAAAAGCATTCCACATGAATAATAAATATCATGCTTTATTATCAGTTCATGTTAATTATTTTATTATTCAATTCGTATATTTCACATTCACATTAACTGACTTTGTCTTTAGTGCGATGCAACTTCCTTAAGAAAACAAAGTTGCGTTTAAATTAAGAAATTGACTATAGTTTTTTATGACAGAAAAAATGGCTATTTTAGAACTTGGAATAAATGAATATGCCGACAGCTATTTTAAATTAAGAAATTGACTAGAGTTTTATCACACAGTAAATATGGTCAGCACTTAGCAGTGCATGTTACAAATGGGGCGAACAAGGAAAGAACTGAGACGAACATCATCTACAATTTTTGAAAGGAATAATTAATGCAATACATAACTTAAATATGAGAACGGAACAAAATAAAGACGGCTTAGCATGCACTCATTGTGAGGTCGACCCACAATGCGCCTAGTTGTCGCGTAAAATATTTCAACCTCAAAAGTAAAATTTATAACATGTCTTGGAACTTTAATTAGCGTAGATTACGAATTAAACCTATCGATTTGACCAATATCACTAGCCAAGTGGACAGGTGGTTATGCATATATGATGGTGCATACACATTACACATACATAATTCGTTCACCTTTGCCCCATCCCCAATTTACTCAACTCAACATTACGCCTCCGTTGAGCAAAGTCCAAAACCTCATTGCAAATAATAATCTCAGTGTATATTAAAATTTTAAATATTCATTCTTAGTGTATATGTACGGCTCTGTTAAGCCACACTGCCACAGAAGTCATTTTTCAATAGGGTGGCGCTATCTACATAAAAAAGTTTACTCTGCATATCATTTTTTTAATTATTATCTCTCTTCTAATTAAATCTGAAATAATCAAAACAATAATTTTTCAATAAAATTTGAAGTGATAACTTTGAACATTTGTATTGCAACAAGTATTAAAAAAATACAATATTTCAAAAAAAAAAATTGTTTGATGTGCGGAGCAAATTTTTTGTTTAGAGTTTTAGAAATAATCTCCCTTTTCAATAATAGTACCAAATTAAGTATTG